>CM022303.1:308335226-308935226 GCA_011799875.1 Thinopyrum elongatum | reverse complement strand
GTGGTACACGATCCTCTCATGTCTGCGCTTCTCTTGCCTGCCGCCCGACAATGACGCCACGCTCCATGATTGGTGGCTCTCAGCCAGGCAGAGCACCCCGAAGCCCATGCACAAAGGCCTTGAGTCCACAACCCTGCTCGTCCCCTGGATGATTTCGAAGCACTGCAACGATTGCGTCTTCGACGATGCACGCCCCTCAATCAACACCCTGGTCGCCAGTGTTAAGCTTCATGCACTAGCCAACGCAACCAAAAGTCCGAACTGATGGAAAGGGCTAGGCAATCCACATATACACTTCAACACCCCCTCTCACATGTGACGCGGGAAGCCGGGAAGTCAACACATGAATAGACTCAGAGATATGGCTCAAGAGGCCTATACGTGGACACAGGGGGGCACCAGCAATTTTTGAATAAATTGCGAAAGTCAGGACTTGAACTCAAGTCCTTAGGCTCTGATACCATGCTAAGCTTCATGCACTGGCCAACGCAACCAAAAGTCCGAACTGATGGAAAGGGCTAGGCAATCCACATATACACTTCAACAACCATGATCAAGGACGAGGTTGCTCTATGGGCCAGAACTGGGGCTCTGGGCCTATGTGCCATCTTACCGCAAACCTGGGATGTCCATTAATTTTTCTGTCATTGCCCTGTAACTTGCCTCCTAGGAGGATTGTACCAAACTTCTCGAATAAAAGGACTGGGTAGCCACAGCAGTAGACACTCACAAGTTGTTCCTCTAACTTGGTGGGGTTAGAGGAACAAGGACAAATATATGTGGATGGGAAAGATGGGAGTAGGTAATACTTACTTACTTACTAAGCCTTTTGTCCCAAACAAGTTGGGGTAGGCTAGATATGAAACCCTTTCACGAGGACTTCCCAGGAGGTTACCCATCCTAGTACTACTCTCGCCCAAATGGGTTTCATACCCAAAGGTCTGGCTAGTTTTTACGTTGGCTCGCCAAGCCTATCACAACCCTTAGATATGAAACCCTTTCACGAGGACTTCCCAGGAGGTCACCCATCCTAGTACTACTCTCGCTCAAATGGGTTTCATACCCATGGGACTGGCTAGTTTTTACGTTGGCTCGCCAAGCCTATCACAATCCTCCTCCTTTACCCGGGCTTGGGACCGGCTATGCCTAGAAGACATAGGAATCCATTTGATTAATGCTCACAAATTATTGTATGAAAGATAGGAAACACTAGCAGACATACAAGAACACTTTTTTTATCATTGTTATGACAAAATTGAGCAGAAAAGATTAATCCTAGTATACCAAAAAAACATTAACACTGTATATGCATATTCTAATTCGGAGTTATATAACAGAGATATTGCTGCCAAATGGAAGGAAAAAATGCTTAGCTTCGGTTGGTGGGGAAGTGTTAGTTGTGACGCTCCAGGCGAACCACTGACATGTAGAGAGCATCATCGGAGGATGGAATCGGTTTGAGAATGAAATCGACAGAGAGAGGAACTCAACTGGGGAAAACAGACGAGTTGCGGCGTCCAGTAAATATGAAACCCTAAACCTGAGGCTCTAATACCATGCTTGAGAAGCAACTTATATCTATTGCATAGCACAAAGGGCAACTATATATAACAAGGGACTTGGAGCTCAAGTAAGGATATCTAGACTAATACGAATACGTAAAGAGACCTAGACCAATAGTAATAGAACTAATACTCCTAAACAGGTTCAAGTTCTCTTGACTTGAACTTGTACCTTTGTAGAGCACAGAGAAATTGCTGACAGACGAAAAAGAAAAGCATGTCTCGGGTTGGGCGGGGGAGCGTGCGTAGAATCCCACCACCTTGGTTCAAGTTCTCTTGGCAAGAACTTGGTCTGTAGAGTTTCAGAATTTTTCGAAAGGTGCAAAGACATCTCTTTTTCCGAGAAAGAATGTAACTGTGGATATAGGACATCCTTCTAGAATGTTAGGTCATATACTTCTTAGTTTATTTATTAATTAAACTTTTATTCATTAGGCGATGAGGATGTCTTGTATGCAATAGTAAAACAGAACTGTGGTTGGAAGTTCAAAAAAAATTGAGCTCCAAATAGTCTGTACTCCCTCCTATCCATATTACTTGTCGCTGCTGTTAGGAAAAGCAGCTTGTAACTCTAACAGCTGCTTTAGTACAACTTTATACTAAAGTTGTACTAAAGCAGTGACAAGTAATATGAATCGGAGGGTGTATTAGAGTTACTTGATTTGTTTGCATATGTAGCCAGAGGACCAAGGGCACAAGTTGCAGATTTACTTTGCAAAATGAATTTTGGAAAATTCTCTTGTCCAAGGAGCCAACAAATATAACAGGAGTGTGCACCTTTAAAATCGCATAGTCTGTGTTCCATTGTAATCACAAAACTAAACTATAAATTTGGATGACTATTGTGTGTTTAGTTTTATATTTGGTGTACTAAAAATATTAAACTGTAAAAATTTCAGATATTTGGCAAGATTACAAATTTGGATGAGCAATATCCAGAGTTGGTTGAACAAGCAAAGCTGATCCTAAAGAAGTGCAGTGGACTTCCCCTTGCAATAGTCACCATAGGTGGTTTCTTGGCAAACCAACAAAACACACCTTTGGAATGGAGGAAGTTGAATGAGCATATTAGTGCTGAGTTAGAACTGAATCCAGACCTTGGGCCCATAATGACAGTCCTTAATAAAAGCTTTGATGGCCTACCATACTATCTTAAGCCTTGTTTCTTGTATATGTCGATCTTTCCAAAAGATCGCGAGGTCAGTCGGCGCCGTTTGGTGCGTCGGTGGATTGCAGAGGGTTATTCAAGGGAGGTGCGTGGCAGGTCTGCAGAGGAAATAGCAGAGGGCGACTTCATGGAACTCGTAAGCAGGAGCATGCTCCTACCATCTCAACAATCAATTCATGGTAGAAAAAGAATTGATGCATGCCAGGTCCATGATCTAATCCGTGAAATCAGCATCAAGAAGTCAACTGAAGAAAATTTTGTTTTCACACTGGAGGAAGGTTACGGCTTAAGCAGACGGGCCACAGTTCGGCACCTTGCTATAAGCAAAAATTGGAAGGGAGACCAAAGTCAGTTCGAGAGCATAGTGGACTTGTCCCGTGTGAGATCAATAACAGTTTTTGGGCAGTGGAAGCCATTTTTTATTTCTGACAAGATGAGGTTGCTACGAGTGCTGGACCTAGAAGGCACATCAGGCCTAGCTGATCACCACCTTCAGCACATTGGGAAGCTTCTTCACCTAAAATATTTTTCCATAAGAGGATGTGATGATATTCATCACCTGCCACACTCCTTGGGTAACCTGAGGCAACTCCAGACACTAGATGTCAGGGATACGAGAATACTAAAGCTGCCAAAGACCATCATCAAACTTCGGATGTTAACCTATCTCCGCCTTGGTAGGAAATCGACTGACAAGAAGGTGCCATATGAGAAACTTGAAGAGAAGCTCTCAAATTCAATGGGCAACAACAGGCTATGTCTATTGACTTCAGGGTCAGTGATGCTTTGTGCAGCTTGTTGTGCACCCCGTCGTTTTGGTTATTCTGAAGACATGAACCGCCACGACATATGTACTGCTGCTTGCTGTGCTAGACTCCCTGCTGTTGCCAAGCGTCTGGACAGGTATGGAGTTCTAGCTCCTGAGGGATGAGGAAACTGATCGGCTTGCACACACTGGGGGTTGTAAATGTTGCACGGGGGGCAGTCATTCAGGACATAAAAAAACTGACCTGGTTGCGCAAGTTAGCAGTAACTGGCATCAACAGGAGAAATGGTGAAAAATTCTGTTCAGCAATCAATAATCTCAACCGTCTTGAGTCATTGTCAATACGGTCAGAGGGAGAGCCTGGATTGTGTGAATGTTTGCACTGGATGACCTCGCCCCCGGAAAACCTCCAGAGCCTCAAGCTGTACGGTAATCTGATCAAACTGCCAAGATGGGTCCAGAGGCTCCAGAATCTTGTGAAGCTGAATTTACGGAGCACCAGGCTATCAGGGCATGATGGTGATGTGGAAGTTCTTGGGAGGATGCCAAATCTGGCCATCCTGCATTTGTTGGAGAAGTCGTTTCAGGGTGAAGAGCTTCGTTTCCAGATTGGGATTTTCAGAAACCTCACAGTTCTTGTGTTTGGAAACTCTGGGGACATCAAATTGGTGAAGTTTGACCAAGGAGCAATGCCTAAGCTTGAGCAACTGCAGGTCAGGAATGACTGGAGGGTAAGTTCTGAAAATGGTTGTTCTGCGAATGAAGTTGCATTTTCAGGGCTAGACTTTCTCCCAAGCATCAAGGAAGCTCGGTTATGGTTAAACATTATCCCTGATGAACAACTCAAGGAAATACCAGATGAAGTATTCCTCAAGGCCAGCAACTTTGAGGAACACTTTCGGACCCAGCTTGCCAACAATCCAAGGAACCCCATTCTGAAGGTGGGTGAGCTCGAGAACCAGGACTAATATTGTATCTCTGTACAGCTTGATTATTGTTGCCAATCCAGAAGGGCACATCATGGCTCCTGCCCAAGAATATATTTTTGACTAATGTTGTATCCTTATACAGCTTGAACATGCTACTGGAGTATGTTTTTTACTCTAAAGCATTCCTCTTGTGTTTTCTATAAATACAGGTTAAACCCTCAATGTTTACAACATTGCTATGTTCTGTTTACGAATATACCACTAATTGGTAACCCTTCATCCTGCTTCTCGGGTGAAATTGTGATGCATTCAATTTGATTGTACCAGAAAGACTCAAGTGTGCAACAGATTGTGCATATAAGTGAAATGTGCTAGTACTATTTATGGAAAATATCATGGTGAGATTGGACCCTTTCCTCATATATCACCTGTGCTCTGTTTTCATTTTGTCGTGATTGAGCAGTAAGTGTAATAATAATAGAATTAGTGACATCTGTGATAAACGTGGATTGCGTGAAAATTAATGGGTTGTTATGTTTCTTTATATGAACTGCTATGGCCTGCAAGGTGTTTGTTGCTGTCAGAGTTAAAGGGCGTCTCCGAGGCATTTAAGCTTCTTGTTCTGAACCCATAAGGCTCATGGACTTCAGGATTTGGGAGAATGAGAGAGGTGTTCCAGCTAAGCTCTCGGGGAGCTCCTCCCATGTAAGCATGGAGAGGTTGTTGTCCAAGCAATAGCGTTAAGAGCTTGGAATGCCAACAATAGACAGACATCAAAGTTACTGAGAACTGATACCATGAACACTCGTAAACAGCCGAAACGAATTTACTAATAATCCGGCAAAACAAAATAAAAAATGCTTAAAGCACACGTACAAACTAGATAGTGTGGTGAAGCCACCGCCACCTTCTTTTCTGAAAGTTCTGGACCTGCACCATTGCATCCCGTTCCTGAAAGGAATAGCTTGCATATTTAGTTTATCTTTTCTCACTATGTTCTAATAAAGTGAAAGCAGATATAGCATAGCTAGCTAGGCAGCATCTTTACGCAGATAGAAAAAAAAAAGCTTCAAGCCATCGTCCGATGCACGGTAAGGTTTATGCAGCATCTTAGAGGCAGACACAATCTACTTTTGAGTCTCAGCCGTTTCATGTGTAGCACACTGTCCATCGACATGTGAAACACGGGCTATAGATGTTAACCAGAGGAAGACACACATTTCTGGGTTACAAAAGCCGGGCCAGATCACTAATCGGTTTACTGATAAATGCAACTCTGCACATTCCTAATATGCAATCGAGACTAAAATTTTGCTGCACAACCAATGCCGTGCCGTCATTCAAGTCCACGTCCCTAAATGCTGAAACAAAACTGAAAAGACACAACATGTGCTGTGCTGCAGGGGATATCTTCGTTTTTCCCCAGCTTTCAGTTGAGTAGTTTCTCTGGGTGATACCTCTGCTATCCCCATCAATGCTAATAGGATAGATCATCACAGGTTTATACACTACAAATGTAGAGAAATCTTCAATTTCGCCACACCATGGGATCCACCATCACAGCTACACAGTTTAATTCTGTTTCCGCAAAAAAAAAAAAGGGGGTCTAATTCTAGTTCAGATTGCCGAATTAAATCAGAAATTTGTGAACACCACATACCGAGGGCCGTTGCTAAGGGAAGCGAGCTCACCAGTCACCAGCGACCCTCTCCCTCCGACGACCCTACACCGGCGCGGCGAGGATTTCCCCGTAATACATCCCTCTGGGCGCAACCCGTCATCCCCTTCTCCTTCGCCACAGCCGCCGCTGCCCGTCGCCGGGAGAAGCAGGATGTGTTAATTTAATCGAGGATCTGATTTTAATGGGTCAGCTGAACTAGTGCTAACAAGCCAGCCTCGTCCCTGCCGGTGAGGTTTGTTTCCCCTTCGTCGCCATAGCATCAGCGGGAAGGGAGAAGAGAGGTCCCACGAAGAGAATTTTATTGTTTCCCCAAAAAAAGGGAGAAAGTTTTGAGAGAAAACAAAATTACTTCACTGATTAAATGGACAGTACATTCACAAATTCTTTTTTTAGAGTACACAAAATTTATACCATATACTCCCTCCGTTCCTAAATATAAGTCTTTTTAGACATTTCAGGCAATCCTGCGAAAAGTATTGATCAAGAGATCATTGACGAGTTGGTGACTCAACGACACGGAAGTGGTTGGACCTGGTGTCGCCTCAAGAGGAGACAAGTATGAGTGTGGCGTGTTACCTATCCCACGCCTCACCTGATGTACGTTCCATCACGTGAGAAGAATACAAAGAATAGAGGCACTCTGAAGAAGCTAAATACAATTACTTTTAAGAATTATCACTTCGATTTGCCCGCTAACGACGAACAAATGCAAAAGTTTGCACACCTCCTTGTTTACTTTGTTCCTTGCGGAAATGAATGTTTTTAGGTGAAAAGTCCAGACATATATGGGATAGTATGGAGGAAAAAATCAATTCCGTACAAGTAGGCGTGGACCAAAGGCAACAGAAGAGAAGTCAGTGCATGGTATATGGCTGGCACTGCTCATACCAACAGTCATAGCATGTGCCACCGACTCCATGATGTCATCCCTGACAACATTCGTGAATTGGCCCGAGCCAAATTCGCAACAGATATGCTCTGAAACCCTATTCTACCCGTTTACACTATATAAAGGAGGGGGAGACCCGACGACTCATCTATCTTCAACCATTCACAGTTGCCGCTTAGCCGCCATTAACATCTCATCTCCATTGCCATATCCACCACCATAACCTCCATCTCCATTAGATTAGTTACTTGTTACCGAGATTTCATCTCGCGCAATGACATTGTAAGACTATCAATCATTCATGTTCAAGAAACTTTTTGTACAATGTCATATGCTTGTGATTCAATCACGATTTGTGAGTAATTCCCTCAGGATAAGGGTCGAGGCGTAGCCTCGTAGACTCGTGTATGCCCAAGGTATTAACGCATGAATTTACTTCATATTTTTGTGGAATTATTTGTCTCATGTCTCTACATTCATCTCAGGGCTTGCCGATACCCGAGACACCAAATATCAGTACAGGGAGAGGTAAAGGGCAGGGCGGAGTGGAAAGCTACACCCAAAGTCAGTGACAGTCAGTACAACAGACGGGGCCGATTCTCTAAGGGAGACAACGACACAGTCATCAAACGCAAATGCAGGTTTCGATTATCCTTAATAACCAAGGTCACCCCGCGAGTCAGACACGACCAAGGTTGCATAATCTAATCCTTGATGCGGAGGTAGTCGGTCATGGTGTCACAAGGATGCATCACAACTTATTTATTTTTGCAATGTACATCTTATTACTTATCGATGCATTGTTGATCTATCTACTTATAAACCCAAGTTTGTGTACATAGTTGCATGTGAAATCTTAGCTCTAACCTATTTCTTTTATTTTGACCCCTACCAATTTACAAAATAAAAGTTTGACCCCTCAAAATTAGGGTGTATTTTCTGGCTACAAGTATGCAACATCGATTTTTTTCTGAGAAATCTTGTCCAGCTTTATTAAGTAACAAAAATGTTCATAGGTACAAGAATTGGGTCATGGGAATGACCCAGCCACACATGGCGCCCGATTCCTAACATGCACACGTGCTTGGCAATATTATGAGCTTCAGAACTGAAGTTCCTACGTTCAAAGATAAAATTACAAGTCTAGAAACATGTCCTTCTTCCAATAATCTCTCTAATTATAGCTGCATATGGTTAGATGATTCCTTCCTCTATATCTTGCACCACACCTTTGAAGTCTGACGCTATTTGGATCTTTGTCAAATTTAGATGTTCCGCAAGTGCCATTGCCTCTCTGTAGGCCAGGGTTTCTAGTAGTGTTGGGTATGTGATTCCATCACACGCAGTTTCCGACAAACCAAGATATGTTCTGACATGATCTCTATAGAACGTCGCTACTGCTCCCCTTGCTCCGCTCCGGGAAACAACTTTGTCTGCACTGAATTTTGCATAGTCAGTACAAGGAGGAAGCCACCGGTGTTCGCGGGTAGATGGTATGTTAGGTTCCCTTCCCCTCTATGGCAACAGTTTGGCTGAAACTTGAAGATCACTTAAATACGACTCAATAAAAGAATTGATCGACCTGGGAGTTTGGAATATTGCTTTATGGATGGCCTTCCTCCTGGCGTACCAGATCGGCCATGACTAACCTGGCAAACCCATCGTGGGACATAGTTTCATTCATATCGAAGATCCAATTCCTTGCGTTTGGTTCACTGTTTTGAGATATTTGGTCGACTAGAACTTCATCGGAGAGTGCCCAAATGCAATCTATCATCATGCAGTTAGGAAGAGAGTGTCTCCAAGAATCCTCCGCCCTGCCACAAGGCAGACGAACTCAAATGCGCCATATTTCGATGATGCAACACATCGAAGGTTGGTAGCGTCTGTTTTGCAAGTCTCCAAAGGAAGACCTTGAGTTTGGAAGGAACATAAATTTTCCAAAGTGATGTTCAAGCCGTATCCTCTTTGTCATCCCCCAATGAACCACTTCTACCCTCTAGATAGTTCTCACGATGTAGCTTCCATTGTGACGGGGAATCTATACGCTGACCGGACTGAGAAATGGCCCTTACGCTCCAGGTTCCAAGCCCAAAATTTGTCGACGCTCCTTGTGCAAAAAGGTATTCTCAATATCTCCTCAGCATCTATTGGTAAAAATATACTCCGAATCAGCGGCTCGTTCCAAGAGGAAGTCATCGGTGTGAGAACCTCCGAAATCAATTGGGGAGGGTTTTGCACAACTGAAACAACGGGTCTGAGTGACGCCTTCTTGGGAATCCAGTTGTCTTCTCATATATGTGTTGACAATTCATTGCCTATCCTCCTGATTATGCATTGCTTCAGTATATCTCTCCCTTCCAGAATTGCAAGCCAAATCTATGATGGCCTAGGACCAAGCTCACCCATGAGAATCGAGCCTTCTAGGAAGTTACCGCTTTCATAATCCTAGCGCTCATGGATGATGGTTCTTGCAAGATTCTCCATGATTGCCTCGCGAGGAGTGACAGGTTGAACAATTTTAGATCCCTGAATCCAACCACCCATATGATTGGGTTTTGTCATTGATTTTTTTTTAGAAAAAAGTCATCGGCCCGACTTTATAAATAAAGCCACCAGGCAGCGTTCACCACATCCAGAGAACATCAGACATAACAGACAGTCGGCCACAACCATAAGGGGTAAGATAGTATAGAATTACAAGGCACACATGCCATAACGACGGCGCGCAGGCCGAAAGTACTAAGAAGGAAGGCAATCAAACGAGACCACCCTCAGAAGCCAAAAGGGACGACCCAGGACGACTAGCTACCTGTCTCCTGCTGTGATAAAGAGAGTGCTGAAGCCTGAATCTTGGAACACAGAAGGTCGAAAGCATCGCGGTCAACAGCCTTAATCAATGATCTCCACTGCTGCAGGAACAAGCGAATTTTAAATAAGCAATCAGCAGGCTTAGCAGAAAAAATATGCTTGATAGTAAATTTGTTTCTAGCCGTCCAAAGGGACTAGCAGACCGCCGCTAATCCGACCCAGAACATACGTTTGGTGGCCTCAGCTAGGCCATTAGCTAAAATCCTAAGCTCAGAAAAGGGGGAAGGGTTCCAAGGGACCCGAAGCCATGACTTGATGCAGCACCAGACCAACTTGGCCAGGACACATTTGAAAAAGATGTGATTCGTGTCCTCCAAGTCACCGCATAACGCGCAACAGTCAGAACCCGGGCCATTACGCTTACGAATTTGGTCTGCCGCAGGCAATCAACCTCTGAATGCTTGCCATAAGAAAATCTTAATCTTGGGAGGGATCCGAGCACGCTAGATAGGTCTAAACTTTGTAGTGAGGGTACCGAAGATTAACATAGCATACAGAGGCTTAATGGAAAAGCGACCAGACGCGGAGTGTGGCCAAATAACCGAGTCCTCTCTCTCCGAGAGCATGGGGATGTAAGTGTTGGGAAATGTAGCATGCAATTTCAAAAAAATTCCTACGCTCACGCAAGATCTATCTAGGAGATGCATAGCAACGAGAGGGGGAGAGTGTGTCCACGTACCCTCGTAGATCGAAAGCGGAAGCGTTAGCTTAACGCGGTTGATGTAGTCGAACGTCTTCTCGATTCAACCGATCAAGCACCGAACGTACGGCACCTCCGAGTTCTGCACATGTTCAGCTCGATGACGTCCCTCGAACTCTTGATCCAGGAAAGTGTCGAGGGTGAGTTTCGTCAGCACGACGGCGTGGTGACGGTGATGGTGAAGTGATCCGCGCAGGGCTTCGCCTAAGCACTACGACAATATGACCGGAGGAGTAAACGGTGGAGGGGGGCGCCGCACACGGCTAAGAACAATTGGTGTGTCTATAAGGGGTGCCCTGCCCACGTATATAAAGGAGGGAGAGGGAGGAGGCCGGCCCTAGGGGGCGCGCCAAGTGGGGGGGGGAGTCCTACTAGGACTCCTAGTCCTAGTAGGATTCGCCCCCCCCCCCTCTTATTCCTTCTCATGGAGGGGGAAAGGGGGAAGGAGAGGGAGAGGGAGAAGGAAAGGGGGGCCGCGCCCCCTCCCCTAGTCCAATTTGGACTCCCCATGGGGGGAGGGCGCGCCACCTCCTTATGGCCTGCCTTGCCTCTCCCCTATGGCCCATGAGGCCCATTACTTCCCACGGGGGGTTCCGGTAACCTCCCAGTACTCCGAAAAATACCCGAAACAATCTGGAACCATTCCGGTGTCCGAATACTATCGTCCAATATATCAATCTTTACCTCTCGACCATTTCGAGACTCCTCGTCATATCCGTGATCTCATCCAGGACTCCGAACAATCTTTGGTCACCAAAACACATAACTCATAATACAAATCGTCATCGAACATTAAGCGTGCGGACCTTACGGGTTCGAGAACTATGTAGACATGACCGAGACGCATCTCCGGTCAATAACCAATAGCGGAACCTGGATGCTCATATTGGTTCCTACATATTCTACGAAGATCTTTATCGGTCAAACCGCAATGACAACATACGTCATTCCCTTTGTCATCGGTATGTTACTTGCCCGAGATTCGATCGTCGGTATCTCCATACCTAGTTCAATCTCGTTACCGGCAAGTCTCTTTACTCGTTCCGTAATGCATCATCCCGTAACTAACTCATTAGTTACATTGCTTGCAAGGCTTATCATGATGTGCATTACCGAGAGGGCCCAGAGATACCTCTCCGATACTCGGAGTGACAAATCCTAATCTCGATCTATGCCAACCCAACAAACACTTTCGGAGACACCAGTAGAGCATCTTTATAATCACCCAATTACGTTGTGACGTTTGATAGTACACAAGGTGTTCCTCCGGTATTCGGGAGTTGCATAATCTCATAGTCAAAGGAATATGTATAAGTCATGAAGAAAGCAATAGCAATAAAACTTAACGATCATAATGCTAAGCTAACGGATGGGTCTTTTCCATCACATCATTCTCCTAATGATGTGATCCCGTTCATCAAATGACAACACATGTCTATGGTTAGGAAACTTAACCATCTTTGATTAATGAGCTAGTCTAGTAGAGGCATACTAGGGACACTGTGTTTTGTCTATGTATTCACACATGTATCAAGTTTCCGGTTAATACAATTCTAGCATGAATAATAAACATTTATCATGATATAAGGAAATATAAATAACAACTTTATTATTGCCTCTAGGGCATATTTTCTTCAGTCTCCCACTTGCACTAGAGTCAATAATCTAGATTACATTGTAATGATTCTAACACCCATGGAGTCTTGGTGCTGATCATGTTTTGCTCGTGGAAGAGGTTTAGTCAACGGGTCTGCAACATTCAGATCCGTATGTATTTTGCAAATCTCTATGTCTCCCTCCTTGACTTGATCACGGATGGAGTTGAAGCGTCTCTTGATGTGTTTGGTTCTCTTGTGAAATCTGGATTCCTTCGCTAAGGCAATCTCTCCAGTATTGTCACAAAAGATTTTCATTGGACCCGATGCACTAGGTATTACACCTAGATCGGATATGAACTCCTTCATCCAGACTCCTTCATTTGCTGCTTCCGAAGCAGCTATGTACTCCGCTTCACACGTAGATTCCGCCACGACGCTTTGCTTGGAACTGCACCAACTGACAGCTCCACCATTCAATATAAATACGTATCCGGTTTGTGACTTAGAGTCATCCGGATCAGTGTCAAAGCTAGCATCGACATAACCATTTACGACGAGCTCTTTGTCACCTCCATAAATGAGAAACATATCCTTAGTCCTTCTCAGGTACTTCAGGATGTTCTTGACCGTTGTCCAGTGATCCACTCCTGGATTACTTTGGTACCTCCCTACTAAACTTATAGCAAGGCACACATCAGGTCTGGTACACAGCATTGCATACATGATAGAACCTATGGCTGAGGCATAGGGAATGACTTTCATTTTCTCTCTATCTTCTGCTGTGGTCGGGCATTGAGTCTTACTCAACTTCACACCTTGCAACACAGGCAAGAACCCTTTCTTTGACTGATCCATTTTGAACTTCTTCAAAACTTTATCAAGGTATGTGCTTTGTGAAAGTCCTATTAAGCGTCTCGATCTATCCCTATAGATCTTGATGCCCAATATATAAGCAGCTTCACCGAGGTCTTTCATTGAAAAATTCTTATTCAAGTATCCTTTTATGCTATCCAGAAATTCTATATCATTTCCAATCAACAATATGTCATCCACATATAATATTAGAAATGCTATAGGGCTCCCACTCACTTTCTTGTAAATACAGGCTTCTCCAAAAGTCTGTATAAAACCATATGCTTTGATCACACTATCAAAGCGTATATTCCAACTCCGAGAGGCTTGCACCAGTCCATAAATGGATCGCTAGAGCTTGCACACTTTGTTAGCACCTTTAGGATCGACAAAACCTTCTGGTTGCATCATATACAACTCTTCTTTGAGAAATCCATTAAGGAATGCAGTTTTGACGTCCATTTGCCAGATTTCATAATCGTAAAATGCGGCAATTGCTAACATGATTTGGACAGACTTAAGCATCGCTACGGGTGAGAAGGTCTCATCGTAGTCAACCCCTTGAACTTGTCGAAAACCTTTCGCAACAAGTCGAGCTTTGTAGACAGTAACATTACCGTCAGCGTCAGTCTTCTTCTTGAAGATCCATTTATTCTCTATGGCTTGCCGATCATCGGGCAAAATCAACCAAAGTCCACACTTTGTTCTCATACATGGATCCCATCTCAGATTTCATGGCCTCAAGCCATTTCTCAGAATCTGGGCTCATCATCGCTTCCTCATAGTTCGTAGGTTCGTCATGGTCTAGTAACATGACTTCCAGAACAGGATTACCGTACCACTCTGGTGCGGAACGTACTCTGGTTGACCTACGAGGTTTGGTAGTAACTTGATCTGAAGTTTCATGATCATCATCATTAGCTTCTTCACTAATTGGTGTAGGCATCACGTGAACTGTTTTCTGTGATGAGCTATTCTCCAATTCGAGAGAAGGTACAATTACCTCATCAAGTTCTACTTTCCTCCCACTCACTTCTTTCGAGAGAAACTCCTTCTCTAGAAAGGATCCATTCTTAGCAACAAAGATCTTGCCTTCGGATCTGTGATAGAAGGTGTACCCAACAATTTCTTTTGGGTATCCTATGAAGACGCACTTCTCTGATTTGGGTTCGAGCTTATCAGGCTGAAGCTTTTTCACATAAGCATCGCAACCCCAAACTTTAAGAAACGACAGCTTAGGTTTCTTGCCAAACCACAGTTCATACGGTGTCGTCTCAACGGATTTAGATGGTGCCCTATTTAACGTGAATGCAGCTGTCTCTAATGCATAACCCCAACACGATAGTGGTAAATCGGTAAGAGACATCATAGATCACACCATATCTAATAAAGTACGGTTACGACATTCGGACACACCATTACGCTGTGGTGTTCCAGGTGGCGTGAGTTGCAAAACTATTCCACATTGTTTTAAATGAAGACCAAACTCGTAACTCAAATATTTGCCTCCGCGATCAGATCGTAGAAACTTTATTTTCTTGTTACGATGTTTTCTACTTCACTCTGAAATTCTTTGAACTTTTCAAATGTTTCAGACTTATGTTTCATTAAGTAGATATACCCATATCTGCTCAAATCATCTGTGAAGGTCAGAAAATAACGATACCCGCCGCGAGCTTCAACACTCATCTGACCGCATACATCAGTATGTATTATTTCCAATAAGTCAGTAGCTCGCTCCATTGTTCCGGAGAACGGAGTCTTAGTCATCTTGCCCATGAGGCATGGTTCGCAAGCATCAAATGATTCATAATCAAGTGATTCCAAAAGTCCATCTGCATGGAGTTTCTTCATGCGCTTTACACCAATATGACCTAAACGGTAGTGCCACAAATATGTTGCACTATCATTATCAACTTTGCATCTTTTGGCATCAATATTATGAATATGTGTATCACCACGATCGAGATTCAACAAAAATAGACCACTCTTCAAGGGTGCATGACCATAAAAGATATTACTCATATAAATAGAACAACCATTATTCTCTGATTTAAATGCATAACCGTCTCGCATCAAACAAGATCCAGATATAATGTTCATGCTCAATGCTGGCACCAAATAACAATTATTCAGGTCTAAAACTAATCCTGAAGGTAGATGTAGAGGTAGCGTGCCGACGGCGATCACATCGACCTTGGAACCATTCCCGACGTGCATCGTCACCTCGTCCTTAGCCAATCTTCGTTTAATCCGTAGCCCCTGTTTCGAGTTGCAAATATGAGCAACAGAACCAGTATCAAATACCCAGGTGCTACTACGAGCATTAGTAAGGTACACATCAATAACATGTATATCAAATATACCTTTGTTCACTTTGCCATCCTTCTTATCCGCCAAATAGTTGGGGCAGTTCCGCTTCCAGTGTCCAGTCCCTTTGCAGTAGAAGCACTCAGTTTCAGGCTTAGGTCCAGACTTGGGCTTTTTCCCGGGAGTGGCAACTTGCTTGCCATTCTTCTTGAAGTTCCCCTTCTTTCCTTTGCCCTTTTTCTTGAAACTAGTGGTCTTGTTAACCATCAACACTTGATGCTCCTTCTTGATTTCTACCTCCGCTGCTTTGAGCATAGCGAAGAGCTCGGGAATAGTCTTCTCCATCCCTTGCATATTATAGTTCATCACGAAGCCTTTATAGCTTGGTGGCAGTGATTGAAGAACTCTGTCAATAACACTATCATCTGGAAGATTAACTCCCAGCTGAGTCAAGTGGTTATGGTACCCAGACATTCTGAGTATGTGTTCACTGACAGAACTGTTCTCCTCCATCTTGCAGCTATAGAACTTGTTGGAGACTTCATATCTCTCAACTCGGGCATTTGCTTGAAATATTAACTTCAATTCCTGGAACATCTCATATGGTCCATGACGTTCAAAACGTCTTTGAAGTCCCGATTCTAAGCCGTAAAGCATGGCACACTGAACTATCGAGTAGTCATCAGATCGAGCTTGCCAAACATTCATAACATCAGCATCTGCTCCTGCAGCAGGCCTTTCACCTAGCAGTGCATCAAGGACATAATTCTTCTGTGCAGCAATGAGGATAATCCTCAAGTTACGGACCCAGTCCGTGTAGTTGCTACCATCATCTTTCAACTTAGCTTTCTCCAGGAACGCATTAAAATTCAAGGGAATGGTAGCACGGGCCATTGATCTACAACATAGATATGCAAAAACTATCAGGACTAAGTTCATGATAAATTAAGTTCAATTAATCATATTACTTAAGAACTCCCACTTAGATAGACATCCCTCGAGTCATCTAAATGATCACGTGATCCATATCAACTAAACCATGTCCGATCATCACGTGAGATGGAGTAGTTTTCAATGGTGAACATCTCTATGTTGATCATATCTACTATATGATTCACGTTCGACCTTTCGGTCTCCAGTGTTCCGAGGCCATGTCTGTACATGCTAGGCTCTTCAAGTTTAACCCGAGTATTCCGCACGTGCAAAACTGTCTTGCACCCGTTGTATGTGAACGTAGAGCTTATCACACCCGATCATCACGTGGTGTCTCGGCACGACGAACTGTCGCAACGGTGCATACTCAGGGAGAACACTTATACCTTGAAATTTTAGTGAGGGATCATCTTATAATGCTACCGCCGTACTAAGCAAAATAAGATGCATAAAAGATAAACATCACATGCAATCAAAATATGTGACATGATATGGCCATCATCATCTTGTGCCTTTGATCTCCATCTCCAAAGCACCGTCATGATCTCCATCGTCACCAGCATGACACCTTGATCTTCATCGTACCATCGTTGTCGTCTCGCCAACTATTGCTTCTACAACTATCGCTAACGCATAGTGATAAAGTAAAGCAATTACATGGCGATTGCATTTCATACAATAAAGCGACAACCATAAGGCTCCTCCAGTTGCCGATAACTTTTACAAAACATGATCATCTCATACAACAACGTATATCACATCATGTCTTGACCATATCACATCACAACATGCCCTGCAAAAACAAGTTAGATGTCCTCTACTTTGTTGTTGCAAGTTTTACGTGGCTGCTACGGGCTTCTAGCAAGAACCGTTCTTACCTACGCATCAAAACCACAACGATGTTTCGTCAAGTTTGCTGTTTTAACCTTCAACAAGGACCGGCCATAGTCAAATTCGATTCAACTAAAATTGGAGAAACAGACACCCGCCAGCCACCTTTATGCAACAAGTTGCATGTCTGTCGGTGGAACCGGTCTGATGAACGCGGTCATGTAAGGTTGGTCCGGGCCGCTTCATCCAACAATACCGCTGAATCAAAATAAGACGTTGGTGGTAAGCAGTATGACTATCATCGCCCACAACTCTTTGTGTTTTACTCGTGCATATCATCTACGCATAGACCTGGCTCGGATGCCACTGTTGGGAAACGTAGCATGCAATTTCAAAAAAATTCCTACGCTCACGCAAGATCTATCTAGGAGATGCATAGCAACGAGAGGGGGAGAGTGTTTCCACGTACCCTCATAGATCGCAAGCGGAAGCGTTAGCTTAACGCGGTTGATGTAGTCGAACGTCTTCTCGATTCAACCGATCAAGCACCGAACGTACGGCACCTTCGAGTTCTGCACACGTTCAGCTCGATGACGTCCCTCGAACTCTTGATCCAGCAAAGTGTCGAGGGAGAGTTTCGTCAGCACGACGGCATGGTGACGGTGATGGTGAAGTGATCCGCGCAGGGCTTCGCCTAAGCACTACGATAATATGACCGGAGGAGTAAACGGTGGAGGGGGGCGCCGCACACGGCTAAGAACAATTGGTGTGTCTACAAGGGGTGCCCTGCCCACATATATAAAGGAGGGAGAGGGAGGAGGACGGCCCTAGGGGGCGCGCCAAGTGGGGAGGGGAGTCCTACTAGGACTCCTAGTCCTAGTAGGATTCGCCCCCCCCCCCCTCTTATTCCTTCTCATGGAGGGGGAAAGGGGGAAGGAGGGGGAGAGGGAGAAGGAAAGGGGGGCCGCGCCCCCTCCCCTAGTCCAATTCGGACACCCCATGGGGGGGCGCCACCTCCTAGTGGCCAGCCTTGCCTCTCCCCTATGGCCCATGAGGCCCATTACTTCCCCCGGGGGGTTCCGGTAACCTCCCAGTACTCCGAAAAATACCCGAAACAATCCGGAACCATTCCGGTGTCCGAATACTATCGTCCAATATATCAATCTTTACCTCTCGACCATTTCGAGACTCCTCATCATGTCCGTGATCTCATCCGGGACTCCGAACAATCTTTGGCCACCAAAGCACATAACTCATAATACAAATCATCATCGAACGTTAAGCGTGCGGACCCTACGGGTTCGAGAACTATGTAGACATGACCGAGACACATCTCCGGTCAATAACCAATAGCGGAACCTGGATGCTCATATTGGTTCCTACATATTCTACGAAGATCTTTATCGGTCAAACCGCAATGACAACATACGTCATTCCCTTTGTCATCGGTATGTTACTTGCCCGAGATTCGATCGTCGGTATCTCCATACCTAGTTCAATCTCATTACCGGCAAGTCTCTTTACTCGTTCTGTAATGCATCATCCCGTAACTAACTCATTAGTTACATTGCTTGCAAGGCTTATCATGATGTGCATTACCGAGAGGGCCCAGAGATACCTCTCCGATACTCGGAGTGACAAATCCTAATCTCGATCTATGCCAACCCAACAAACACCTTCGGAGACACCTGTAGAGCATCTTTATAATCACCCAGTTACGTTGTGACGTTTGATAGCACACAAGGTGTTCCTCCGATATTCGGGAGTTGCATAATCTCATAGTCAAAGGAATATGTATAAGTCATGAAGAAAGCAATAGCAATAAAACTTAACGATCATAATGCTAAGCTAACGGATGGGTCTTGTCCATCACATCATTCTCCTAATGACGCGATCCCGTTCATCAAATGAGAACACATGTCTATGGTTAGGAAACTTAACCATCTTTGATTAACGAGCTAGTCTAGTAGAGGCATACTAGGGACACTGTGTTTTGTCTATGTATTCACACATGTATCAAGTTTCTGGTTAATACAATTCTAGCATGAATAATAAACATTTATCATGATATAAGGAAATATAAATAACAACTTTATTATTGCCTCTAGGGCATATTTCCTTCAGTAAGCAACAAGACGCTGCCAGTCATCAAACTCTTTAGGAGACAGAGAGCATCAGAAGGCCAAGTTCCAGTTATTGTCGGAGAGCTCAGAGATGGAGATCTCCGGGTTCGGGCAGTAAGAAAAAAGCACGGGGAAGGCCACAGCAAGTGTACTCTCTCCACACCACCAGTCAAGCCAAAAGCGGGTAGACTTGCCATTGCCAACCACAAATTTAACATGGTCTTTAAACAGAGAACGAACTTTGACAAGATCTTTCCAGAACTCAGAACCACCCAGGGAAGAGGCAACCATGGGGCTGGAATTAGGGAAGTACTTAGCTTTGAGGATGGTAAACCATAGGGATCCCACCTCAATCGTCATGATTTTCCACCACCATTTAATAATAAGGCATTTGTTGCTGGGAAACGTTGCATGGAAAACAAAAAAAAATCTACGCACACGCAAGATCTATACATGGAGATGCATAGCAATGAGAGGGGAGAGTGTGTCTACCTACCCTCGTAGACCGTAAGCGGAAACGTTTGACAACACGGTTGATGTAATCGAACTTTCTTCATGATCCAACCGATCGAGTACCGAACGTACGACACCTCCGCGTTCAGCACATGTTTAGCTCGGTGATGTCCTCCGCCTTGTTGATCCAGCAAGACGGCGAGGTAGTGGATGAGTTCCGGCAGCACTATGGCGTGGTGATGGTGATGGTGAAGTTATCTCCGCAGGGCTTCGCCTAAGCATTACGAAAATATGACCGGGGGTGTAAACGGTGGAGGGGGGCGCCGCACACGGCTAAGACAATGTTGTGTTGTGCTAGGCGCCCCCCTCCCACATATATATAGGTGGGGGGAGGAGGGAGCAGCCAGGAGGGCGCCCCAAGTAGGCCGAATCCTACTTGGGGTCCTCCCCCAAGTGGCGCCCCCTTCCTTATTTGGAGTGCGGGAGGAAGGAAGGAGGAGGTGGCGCCCCCCCCCCCTTTCCTTTCTCTCCCGAGGAGGGAAAGGCAGGAGGGGCCACCCCTCTCCTTTCCTTCCCCATAGGGCAGACTAGCCAAGGGAGGGGCGCGCCAGCCCCCTTGTGGGCTGGTCTGTCCCCTCCTTTGGCCCATAAGGCCCATAACTTCCCGGGGGGGTGCCCGGAACCCCTTCCGGTGACCCGATTTCTTCCCGGTACGTCCCGAAACACTTCCGGTGTCCAAATATCATCGTCCTATATATTAATCTTTACCTCTCGACCATTTAGAGACTCCTCGTCATGTCTGTGATCTAATCCGGGACTCCAAACAACATTCGGTCACCAAAACATATAACTCATATAACACTATATCGTCAACGAACGTTAAGCATGCAGACCCTACGGGTTCGAGAACTATGTAGACATGACCGAGACACCTCTCCGGTCAATAACCAATAGCAGAACCTGGATGCCCATATTGGCTCCTACATATTCTACGAAGATCTTTATCAGTCGAACCGTTATGACAACATACGTAATTCCCTTTGTCCATCGGTATGTTACTTGCCCGAGATTCGATCGTTGGTATCTTCATACCTAGTTCAATCTCGTTACCGGCAAGTCTCTTTACTCGTTCCGTAATACATCATCCTATGACTAACTCATTAGTCACTTTGCTTGCAAGGCTTCTTATGATGTGTATTAGCGAGAGGGCCCAGAGATACCTCTCCGATACTTGGAGTGACAAATCCTAATCTCGATCTATGCCAACTAAAAAAACACCTTCAGAGATACCTGTAGAGCATCTTTATGATCACCCAGTTACGTTGTGACATTTGATAGCACACAAGGTATTCCTCCGGTATCCGGGAGTTGCATAATCTCATAGTCGAAGGAATATGTATTTGACATGAAGAAAGCAATAGCAATAAACTGAACGATCATTATGCTAAGATAACGGATGGGTCTTGTCCATCACATCATTCTCCTAATGGTGTGATCCCGTTATCAAATGACAACTCATGTCTATGGTTAGGAAACCTTAACCATCTTTGATCAATGAGCTAGTCTAGTAGAGGCTCACTAGGGACACAGTATTTGTTTATGTATCCACACATGTATTTAAGTTTCTGGTCAATACAATTCCAGCATGAATAATAAACCTTTATCATGATTAAGGAAATATAATAATAACCATTTTATTATTGCCTCTAGGGCATATTTCCTCCAGTCTCCCACCTGCACTAGAGTCAATAATCTAGTTCACATCGCCATGTGATTAACACCCATAGTTCACATCGCCATGCGACCAACACCCAAAGAGTTTACTAGAGTCAAATAATCTAGTTCACATCGCCATGTGATTATTACCCAAAGAGTATTAAGGTGTGATCATGTTTTGCTTGTGAGAGAGGTTTAGTCAACGGGTCTGCCATATTCAGATCCGCATGGAGCTACTCTAGCTTATTGCTCCCACTTTCAATACATATCCAGATTGAGACTCAAAGTTATCCGGATCGGTGTCAAAGCTTGCATCGACGTATCTCTTTACGACGAACTCTTTATTACCTCCATAACCGAGAAACATTTCCTTAGTCCTCTTTAGGTACCTAAGGATAATTTTGACCGCCGTCCAGTGATCTACACTTGGATCACTATTGTACCCCCTTGCAAAACTCATGGAAAGGCACACAAAAGGTCTGGTACACAGCATGGCATACTTTATAGAACCTATGACTGAGGCATAGGGAATGACTTTCATTCTCTCTTTATCTTCTGCCGTGGTCGGGCTTTGAGTCTTACTCAACTTCACACCTTGCAACACAGGCAAGAACCCTTTCTTTGACTTATCCATTTTGAACTTCTTCAAAAACATTGTCAAGGTATGTGCTTTGTGAAAGTCCTATTAGGTGTCTCGATCTATCCCTATAGATCTTGATGCCCAATATGTAAGTAGCTTCACAGAGGTTTTTCATTGAAAAATTCTTATTCAAGTATCCTTTTATGCTATCTAGAAATTCTATTTCATTTCCAATCAACAATATGTCATCCACATATAATATTAGAAATGCTACAGAGCTCCCACTCAGTTTCTTGTAAATACAGGCTTCACCGTAAGTCTGTATAAAACCATATGCTTTGATCACGCCATCAAAGCAAATATTCCAACTCCGAGATGCTTGCACCAGTCCATAGATGGATCGCTGGAGTTTGCACACTTTGTTAGCACTTTTAGGATCGACAAAACCTTCTGGTTGCATCATATACAACTCTTCTTTAAGATATCCTTTAAGGAATGCAGTTTTGACATCCATTTGCCAGATTTCATAATCATAAAATGCGGCAATTGCTAACATGATTCGGACGGACTTAAGCATCACTACGGGTGAGAAAGTCTCATCGTAGTCAACCCCTTGAACTTGTCAAAAACCTTTTGCAACAAGTCGTGCTGTGTAGACAGTAACATTACCATCAGCGTCAGTCTTCTTATTGAAGATCCATTTATTTTCTATGGCTTGCCGATCATCGGGCAAGTCCACCAAAGTCCACACTTTGTTCTCATACATGGATCCTATCTCAGATTTCATGGCCTCAAGCCATCTGTCGGAATCTGGGCTCATCATAGCTTCTTCATAGTTCGTAGGTTCGCCTTGGTCTAGTAACATGACTTCCAAGACAGGATTACCCTACCACTCTGGTGCGGATCATGCTCTGGTCGACCTACGAGGTTTAGTAGTAACTTGATCTGAAGTTTCATGATCATCATCATTTGCTTCCTCTCTAGTTGGTGTAGGCATCACGGGAACGGTTTTCTGTGATGTGCTACTTTCCAATTTGAGAGAAGGTACAATTACCTCATCAAGTTCTACTTTCCTCCCACTCACTTCTTTCGAGAGGAACTCCTTCTCTAGAAGGTTCCATTCTTGGCAACAAAGATCTTGCTTTCGAATCTGTGGTAGAAGGTGTACCCAATTGTTTCCTTAGGGTATCCTATGAAGATGCACTTCTCCGATTTGGGTTCGAGATTATCAGGCTGAAGCCTTTTGACATAAGTGTCGCAACCCGAAACTTTAAGAAATGATAACTTAAGTTTCTTGCCAAACCACAGTTCATACGGTGTCGTCTCAACGGATTTAGACGGTGCCCTATTTAACGTGAATGCGGCTGTCTCTAATGCATAACCCCAAAAAGACAGTGGTAAATCGGTAAGAGACATCATAGATCGCACCATATCTAATAAAGTACGGTTACGACGTTCGGACACACCATTACGATGTGGTGTTCCAGGTGGCGTGAGTTGTGAAACAATTCCACATTGTTTTAAATGAAGGCCAAACTCGTAACTCAAATATTTTGCCTCCGCGATCAGATAGTAGAAACTTTATTTTCTTGTTACAATGATTTTCCACTTCACTCTGAAATTCTTTGAACTTTTCAAATGTTTCAGACTTGTGTTTCATCAAGTAGATATACCCATACCTACTCAAATCATCTGTGAAGGTCAGAAAATAATGATACCCGCCGCGTGCCTCAACACTCATCGGACCGCATACATCGGTATGTATTACTTCCAATAAGTCATTAGCTCGCTCCATTGTTCCGGAGAACGGAGTTTTAGTCATCTTGCCCATGAGACATGGTTTGCAAGTATCAAATGATTCATAATCAAGTGATTCCAAAAGTCCATCTGCATGGAGTTTCTTCATGCGCTTTACACCAATATGACCTAAACGGCAGTGCCACAAGTATGTTGCACTATCATTAGCAACTTTGCATCTTTTGGCATCAATATTATGAATATGTGTATCACTACGATCGAGATTCAATAAACCATTCACATTGGGTGTATGGCCATAGAAGGTTTTATTCATGTATACAGAACAACAATTATTCTCTAACTTAAATGAATAACCATATTGCAATAAACATGATCTAATCATATTTATGCTCAATGCAAACACCAAATAATATTTATTTAGGTTCAACACTAATCCCGAAGGTAGAGGGAGTGTGCGATGGTGATCGTATCAACCTTGGAATCACTTCCAACACACATCGTCACCTCGCACTTAACTAGTCTATGTTTATTCTGCAACTCTTGTTTCGAGTTACTAATCTTAGCAACTGAACCGGTATCGAATACCTAGGTGCTACTACGAACACTAGTAAGGTACACATCAATAACATGTATATCAAATATAATTTTGTTCACTTTGCCATCCTTCTTATCCGCCAAGTATTTGGGGCAGTTCCGCTTCCAGTGACCATTTCCTTTTCAGTAGAAGCACTCAGTTTCAGGCTTGGATCTAGCTTTGGGCTTCTTCATGGGAGCGACAACTTGCTTGCCATTCTTCTTGAAGTTCCCTTTCTTTCCCTCGCCCTTTTTCTTGAAACTAGTGGTCTTGTTAACCATCAACACTTGATGCTCTTTCTTGATTTCTACTTTCGCCGATTTCAGCATCGCGAAGAGCTCGGGAATCGTTTTCGTCATCCCTTGCATATTATAGTTCATCACAAAGTTCTAGTAGCTTGGTGATAGTGACTAGAGAACTCTGTCAATCACTATCTTATCTGGAAGATTAACTCCCACTTGATTCAAGCGATTGTAGTACCCAGACATTCTGAGTACATGCTCACTGGCTGAGCTATTCTCCTCCATCCTATAGGCAAAGTACTTGTCAGATGTCTCATACCTCTCAACACGGGCATAAGTCTGAAATACCAATTTCAGCTCTTGGAACATCTCATATGTTCCATGGCGTTCAAAACGTCTTTGAAGCCCCGATTCTAAGCCGTAAAGCATGGCGCAGCAAACTATGAAGTAGTCATCATATTGAGTTTGTCAAACGTTCATAACGTCTGCATCAACTCCTGCAATAGGTCTGTCACCTAGCGGTGCATCAAGGACATAATTCTGTGCAACAATGAGGATAATTCTCAGATCACGGACCCAGTCCGCATCATGGCTACTATCATCTTTCAACTTAGTTTTCTCTAGGAACATATCAAAAAATATAGGGGAGCTACATCGCGAGCTATTCTCCTACGACATAATTATGCAAAAACTACTAAGACTAAATTCATGATAAATTAAGTTTAATTAATCAAATTACTAATGAACTCCCACTTAAATAAACATCCCTTAAGTTATCTAAGTGATACGTGATCCAAATCAACTAACCCATGTCCGATCATCACGTGAGATGGGGTAGTCATCAATGGTGAATATCTCTATGTTGATCATATCTACTATATGAATCACGTTCGACCTTTTGGTCTCCAGTGTTCCGAGACCATGTCTGTACATGCTAGGCTCGTCAAGTTTAACCCAAGTATTCTGCATGTGCAAAACTGTCTTACACCCGTTGTATGTGAACGTAGAGTCTATCACACCCGATCATCACGTGGTGCTTCGAAATGACGAACTTTGGCAACGGTGCATACTCGGGGAGAACACTTTTATCTTGAAATTTAGTGAAGGGATCATCTTATAATGCTACCGCTGTTCTAAGCAAAATAAGATGCATAAAGGATAAACATCACATGCAATCAAAATATGTGACATGATATGGCCATCATCATCTTGTGCTTTTAATCTCCATCTCCAAAGCATCGTCATGATCTCCATCGTCACCGGCTCGACACCTTGATCTCCATCGTTGCGTCGGGGTCGTCTCGCCAACTATTGCTTCTACAACTATCGCTAATGCATAGTGATAAAGTAAAGCAATTACATGGCGCTTGCACTTCAAACAATAAAGAGACAACCCTAAGGCTCCTGCCGGTTGTCAATATTACAGAACATGATCATCTCATACATCAACATATATCACATCATATCTTGACCATATCACATCACAACAAGCCCTGCAAAAACAAGTTAGACGTCATCTACTTTGTTGTTGCAAGTTTTACGTGGCTGCTACGGGCTTCTAGCAAGAACCGTTCTTACCTACGGCAAAAACCACAACGGTGTTTCATTAAGTTTGTTGTTTTAACCTTCTTCAAGGACCGGCCATAGTCAAATTCAATTCAAATAAAGTAGGAGAAACAGACACCCGCCAGCCACCTTTATGCAAAACTAGTTGCATGTCTGTCGGTGGAACCGGTCTCATGTGCTTGGACATGTAAGGTTGGTTCGGGCCGCTTGATCCCACAATACCACCGAATCAAAATAAGACGTTGGTGGTAAGCAGTATGACTATCACCGCCCACAACTCTTTGTGTTCTACTCGTGCATATCATCTACGCATAGACCTCGCTCGGATGCCACTGTTGGGAAACGTTGCATGGAAAACAAAAAAAAATCTACGCACACGCAAGATATATCCATGGAGATGCATAGCAATGAGAGGGGAGAGTGTGTCTACGTACCCTCATAGACCGTAAGCGGAAGCATTTGACAACGCGGTTGATGTAGTCGAACTTTCTTCACGATCCAACCGATCAAGTACCGAACGTACGGCACCTCCGCGTTCAGCACACGTTCAGCTCGGTGACGTCCTCCGCCTTCTTGATCCAGCAAGACGGCGAGGTAGTGGATGAGTTTCGGCAGCATGACGGCGTGGTGACGGTGATGGTGAAGTTATCTCCGCAGGGCTTCGCCTAAGCACTACAAAAAAATATGACCGGGGGTGTAAACGGTGGAGGGGGGGCGCCGCACACGGCTAAGACAATCTTATGTTGTGCTAGGCGCCCCCCTCCCACATATATATAGGTGGGGGGAGGAGGGAGCAGCCAGGAGGGCGCCCCAAGTAGGCCGAATCCTACTTGGGGTCCTCCCCCAAGTGGCTCCCCCCTTCCTTATTTGGAGTGCGGGAGGAAGGAAGGAGGAGGTGGCGCCCCCCCCCCCCTTTCCTTTCTCTCCTGAGGAGGGAAAGGCAGGAGGGGCCACCCCTCTCCTTTCCTTCCCCATAGGGCCGACCAGCCAAGGGAGGGGCGCGCCAGCCCCCTTGTGGGCTGGTCTGTCCCCTCCTTTGGCCCATAAGGCCCATAACTTCACGGGGGGGGGGGGGGTGCCTGGAACCCCTTCCGGTGACCCGATTTCTTCCCGGTACGTCCCGAAACACTTCCGGTGTCCAAATATCATCGTCCTATATATTAATCTTTACCTCTCGACCATTTAGAGACTCCTCGTCATGTCCGTGATCTCATCCGGGACTCCGAACAACATTCGGTCACCAAAACATATAACTCATATAACACTATATCGTCAATGAACGTTAAGCGTGCGGACCCTACGGGTTCGAGAACTATGTAGACATGACCGAGACACCTCTCCGGTCAATAACCAATAGTGGAACCTAGATGCCCATATTGGCTTGTACATATTCTACGAAGATCTTTATCGGTCGAACCGTTATGACAACATACGTAATTCCCTTTGTCCATCGGTATGTTACTTGCCCGAGATTCGATCGTCGGTATCTTCATACCTAGTTCAATCTCATTGCCGGCAAGTCTCTTTACTCGTTCCGTAATACATCATCCTGTAACTAACTCATTAGTCACTTTGCTTGCAAGGCTTCTTATGATGTGTATTACCGAGAGGGCCAAGAGATACCTCTCCGATACTCGGAGTGACAAATCCTAATCTCGATCTATGCCAACTCAACAAACACCTTCGGAGATACCTATAGAGCATCTTTATGATCACCCAGTTACGTTGTGACATTTGATAGCACACAAGGTATTCTCTGGTATCCGTGAGTTGCATAATCTCATAGTCGAAGGAATATGTATTTGACATGAAGAAAGCAATAGCAATAAACTGAACGATCATTATGCTAAGCTAACGGATGGGTCTTGTCCATCACATCATTCTCCTAATGATGTGATCCCATTATCAAATGACAACTAATGTCTATGGTTAGGAAACCTTAACCATCTTTGATCAATGAGCTAGTCTAGTAGAGGCTCACTAGGGACATGGTATTTGTTTATGTATCCGCACATGTATTTAAGTTTCCGGTCAATACAATTCTAGCATGAATAATAAACCTTTATCATGATTAAGGAAATATAATAATAACCATTTTATTATTGCCTCTAGGGCATATTTCCATCATTTGTTCATAACCGCAGTGTTTAAAATTCCCAACCCCCCAAGGATTTTGGGCCTACAAATGGACTTCCATTTAACTAGCCTATGCTTGCGTTTATTGTCTGCGGCATTCTAGTAAAATGCACCCCTTGTGTTTATCAAACCCACCATGAATACCGCCTGTGAGGAGGTAAAAACCCATAATAAACATTGGGAGTGAAGACAGGCAAGCGTTAATGAGAGAAACTTTACCAGCATTAGTGTTATATCTACCCCTCCAAGGCATGACCCTATTACCCACTTTGGAGACAACCGGGGCGAATTCCTTAGCACATAATTTATCTGGAGAAATAGGAAGGCCCAAATATTTGAAGGGGAACGAGCCCAAGGAACAGTTCAAAAGTTGGGAGATCCGCAAGGCCTCCACCTCCGGCACATCAGTAACAATAACTTCACTCTTAGAAAAGTTGATCTTGAGCCCAGATAAGGCTTCAAAACACAACTTAAGATGAGCAAGGCAAGTATCATTCAGCTCAACCATAATGATGGTATCATCTGCGTATTGAAGATGAGTGACGCCCTCAGGGATAAGGTGGGAGATGACAGGGGAGATGTGGCTGGCCGAGGCCACCCTGGATAAGATAGGAGATAAGGCATCCGCAACAAAATTGAACAAGAGAGGGGAGGCCAGATCCCCTTGCCTTAGGCCCCTATCATTGGCGAAGAAATTACTAACCCAACCATTATCTGAGATCATAGTGTGGCCACCCGATACCAACTACATAATCCTATGCACATAAGCCCCATCAAAGCCTTTAGCAAGCAAGACCTGACGAAGGAAAGACCAGCTCACCGAGTCGTAGGCTTTTTCAAAATCAAGTTTAAGAATAACAGCCTTGGTTTTACACACCCTAAGATCATGAACAATTTCTTGCAGGCATAAGATACCGTCCAAGATGAACCTCCCTTTGACGAAAGTAGATTGGAAAGGGCTAAGGGCCCTGTGAGTGATAGGGGAAAGGCGAGTGGCAAAACCTTTGGTAGGGAACTTCACAGAGTTTTTAATGAGAGCGATAGGTCTAAACTGTGAAATTAGATCAGCCCCTTTGACTTTAGGAATGAGAGAGATGACAACATAGTTCAACCTTGAGATATCTACTGTCCCCAGACAGAAACCCTGAATAATACCACATACTAAGATGCTCAACTGAGGCCAAAACTTCTTGAAAAAGGGAATGGAAAAGCCATCAGGGCCCGAAGCCGAGTTGGAGTTGGCCGAACGGATAACCTCAAAAATCTCCTCCTCGGATAAAGGAATAAGGAGTGCCTCGTTCTCCTCCCTGGTGATCCTCCCAGATTGGTCCCACAGAGAGGGCGAGATCGAGAAACCGGCTGTGGGCTTAGCAGAGAGAAGGGAAGAGGAAAATTCCACAACGTGCGAGAGAATAAGATCTCGATCCGTGACTCTGACACCGTTGATCAAAAGGCTATCAATCGAGCACTGTCTCCTCCTCCCATTGGCAATAGCAAAGAAGTAAGCAGTAGGAGAATCACCCTTTAGGGTCCAATTCAAGGAGCCCCTTTGATGCCAATAAATCTCAGTCTGACGATGCACCTGCATCAAAGCCTCCTCAAGGCCATATCTGGTCTGCCACTCCAGCTCCGATAAACCAGGCCCATCGGCCATCGAGTCTAGGGAGTTGATATGATCCATCAAATCAGCCTTCTCCCTACGAGCCTCGACAGCCCTGTTACATGCCCAGTCACGAAGAACTTTTCGGAGAACATAAGAGCAGTGGTGCCAGTCATCCATGGGACCAAAAGAACGTCTATCCGTAGAAAACAAAGAAGTAATCTTAGAGCAAATCAAGTCACAGAAGCCTTCAACCAGGAACCAGGAAGTGTCAAACTGGAAACGGGAGGAAACACTACTAGTGTCCAAACCAGCATCAAGAATAAGAGGGGAGTGATCAGAGCCAATGATCGCTCTGTCCTTCAGCGTCGCACGAGGAAAAAGGGAGTCCCAACCCGAGCAAATGAAAACACGATCAAGGACCAAATGGATCGGGTTAGTCTGATCGTTAGTCCAGGTAAAACGAGCTCCCACCCTAGGAAGTTGGCGAAGAGCACAATCACGGATGAACCCATTAAACGCGTGTGCAAGAGGCCAAGAGAAATTACTATTGCTTTTGTCCGCCGAAGACCGAAGCAAATTGAAATCGCCCCCCACCAGAATGGAGATGGTGCAAGACTCGATCCTGTTTCGAGATCTCATCCAGGAAAAGTGCGGAGAGAGAGAGACCAGCGGGCCCGTATACCACAATAATTTCCCAAAGCGCATTAAGTTGACGATGATAGACCACTGAACTAGCCCAAAAAACACCATGACCAAAAGTAACAGTCAAATATGTCACGCTTAGTACTAATTAGGATGACACCCGAATGACCAGAAGAAGCTAGAAAATTCCAATCAAATCTATCAACACCCACAACCGTAGAGAGATCATTATGAGAGAAGGATTCTTTGAAGGTTTCAACCAGACCAACTATATCAACATTGTCCCCTCTAACAACATCCCTTAACTGATCCCGACGCCCCCTAGCGCCGAAACCTGTAATGTTCCAGAATAAGGCTCTCATCTGGCAGACAGGTTTTTAATGTGGAGGCTCGACCTGCACGGGGCCACACAGGATTTGGCACGCTTGGAAGGACCCCGTTTAACAGTAGCTGGGTGATCCTGACCCCTACCAGGATCGACCACAGACTCCCCAGCCTCTGCCGGGGCAACATCAAGTGCAACATTGACCTCTTTGGCCTTGGCGATGGCTACTTGGGCAGCCTCATTAGCATGGGCCAGAGCCAAAATAGAAGACGGAGACCCAAACCCTGGATCAAAATTAATCCCGACATTCGAAAGAATGTCCAACAAGTGATCATCTGGAAGTGAAGAAAGAACCAACCGAACTGGAGAAGGGGTGACGGAATTGGAAGGGGTAGTGGTACCTGAGCGAGGAAGGTCCTTAGCCACCGCACGCCGCTCCACGCGCGTGGCCACCAGCTCACCGATGTCCTTGACCCGACGGCTCTTGCGAGCGGTGGAGGTTGGAGACTGGATCAACGGGGTGCGGGCCACAGGGGAGGGCATAGCAGAGCCCGACGCCGCACCTAGGTCTGTCTCCAACGTGCAGCACAGCCCCGCCACCGACTGCTTGGATCCCGACGATGCCCTGCTCTTGGCGGAATACTTCTTGATGGAGGATTTCTTCTTGCTCGCACGCGCCACCGCATCACGGGAGGGGGGAGGTGGTAGATCCTTAATGCCAAAATGGGATGGAGAAACAGGGCGAGTTGGCGGGTTGGAGCAGACACCCGAGACCGGAGTGTGACAACAACAAAGGCACCCGGAGCAGCCGGAGCCAGGCCCTCCACTCCCTCCTGCTTGGTGCCAACCGCTCCATTCGATGCACCATCCAGCGGGGCGTTGTCCTTAAACAGCTCCCGCACCTCCGACCCCATGCCCTCCCATTCAGAGCGGGTAAAGTGGGCGTCAGGGCCACTACTAGCATCGCCATTATCAGGGCCATTGCCACGCGGGCCAGAAAGAGAAGGAGGAGGAGAGGGTCTAGGAGGCAGAGGAGGAGGATGTTGAGCCTCCGCCCCTTCGACCCGGACACGGAGACGATACCCAGCAGAGGAGGGGAAAACATCGATCACACCGTGAACGCAGAGAGGATCAATGCACCAGACTTTGATATGGGCAAGACCAAGATTTTGCAAGGATTCGAGATCGACTTAGATAGGTTTGCCAACCAGGATGCCAAACGCCATGAGAAAGGAGGCGGGCCGAAGACCAGATGGGACGTCATCCACAAAAACCCAAATGTCAGACAAGGGGCCTACAGATCTAGAACCGCTGGCCACAGCTTTGACCGAGATGACCAATTGATTGAGTGGAAGGGTGAAACTGGTGCAAGAAGAAATCATCTTGAGGCGTTCCTTGGAGGGGAATACTGCAGTAAACTCAAAATCAGACATCTGGTGCATCTGCCAATCCCAACCCTCCACGTCCCACACCCGGAGCTTGTCTAACAAAACCTGGGGAGAGATCCTCTGATCCTTGACTGTGATAATGGCAGCATTGGAAAGCGAGGGGGCCACAACCACCAGCGGGACCTCATTGTCGAGCGCAAAGAAGGAACAACATGGGAGCCCAAGGCCATATTGAATGAAGGAGGGTGGTTTGCACCGGTTTTGATAGTCAACGATGAGGTGTCCCTCCGCCCTGCAGATGAGGCAGGACGAGGGGTTGAAGCAGCGGGATTGGAAATGGCCAGGTTGATGACAGGCGAAGCAGGTAAGCATGGAGTTGGGGCTAGGAGCAGAGGAGGCTGGGTGGGACGGAAGTGGAGGAGGAGGAGGAGGAGGGAGAATGCCATCACCGAGGCCCGCGGAAGAACCATGATCAGAGGGAGAGAACCGATGAGCTTTGGCCAACTGGGGTGGGGGTTCGTACCCACCCCGTTGGGATTGACGACCAACAAAGCCTGACCCCGCCATCGGCGCACGAGCCGGCGGCCGCGGGGAGGAGGCGGCCAAGGGTTCGAAGAAAACGAGGTCGTCACGCTGCCCGCCGCCGCCGCCTCCCATGGATCCACAGCACCAGGCGATCACCCACTAGCAGGGGCCGCTGCCGCCCCGCCACCAGATCCGGGGGCCGCGGGCACATCGCCCACCGCCTGCGCCGCCGACGCTCACGCCCGCTCGTCCCGCTGCAGCCACTCAGGCCCAGCAACCCAGGCTTCATGGTCCCGGGCCGCCTGCTCTGCCTCGAGCTTGGACCGGAACGAAGCCTCATATGCCAGATCTAAGGCCGCCTCCGCCGAGCCCTCGCGTCGGTGCTTGTTGCCGGAGACCGCCTCGCTGGATGAGCCCCGCGACTTATCCATGGAGAGCACCGCAGCGAACGAGAGGGAAAGAGGAGGAGGAGGGCTAGATCTGAAGAAGGTGCGGATGGGGAAACAGAGTCGCCACACGTCTGAGCGAGATGCGGGAAACCCTAGGAATGGGGGCAGAGATCCCTTGCGCACCCATAAATATCCGGAGCAAGCCAGGCCCGGGTCGCATTGCAGGCCGGGGTGGCCAAGTGGGACGGGGTTGGGGCCACAGACGGCCCAGCGCCCAACGAAGGGAGAGGGGGAAAAGAAAGAGAGAAGAAAGAGAGGGGGGCCCAATCGGCCCACCCGAGATAGGCCCAACAGTCCCCAGGGGCCCACCAGCCCCCGGAACGAAGACCAGATCTAGGGCAGATGACGACGCCCGAGCCACCGAGCCCGGCGAGCCAACCTTCACTGGCAAAGCCGCTGCCGCCGGCGAAGAGGGGGGGGGGGAAACATATCTCCCACAGCCAGAGACGAGGTTGGCGCCGCCGCCGGCCCTAGAACTCCACGCGCCGGAGAAGGGTGGGCGAACTTACCAGATTTCCGATAGCGACGGGAGATGCGAGACAACCCAGGATCCACCATCGAGGCTGCGGTGGGCCGCCCCCGACCCCCGGTGTAAACTTCCTAGTGCGCGCCGTCGCAGCCCCGTCGACCACAGGGACCACATCGCAACGAGGGACTGGGAAAGGGAGCCCAGAATCGGAATCAGAGTCCCCCTTGTCACCGTCAAGGGCCCAGAACTTGTTGTTTGTCTGGATGGGGAGAAAAGGGGGAAGGAAGGAAGGAGAGGAGGGAGCCGCCGGAGAGCCACGCCTAGGGGACACGGGGACGGAGATGACCAGTGCCCTGGAGGTGCCGATAGGAGCGGGAGCCACGGGGATGAGGCAGGAAGGGGACGGGGGCGAGGAAGGCGGACAAGGGGAGGGGGAGAGGGGGGAGGAGAGGGGAGCCATCCCAAGCCACCTTACTTTCCCTTGCTTACTGTACCAGCAAAACTTCTGAATAATTGAATTTAAGTGCTCGCATAAACCTGACGGAAGCTTGAAACAAGCCATTGATTTGTTGGGAAACGCTCCATGGAAAACAAAAAAAATTATAAGCACACGCAAGATCTATCCATGGAGATGCATAGCAATAAGGGGGAGAGTGTGTCTACGTACCCTCGTAAACCGTAAGCGGAAACATTTAGTAACGCGGTTGATGTAGTCGAACTTCTTCGCGATCCAACCGATCGAGTACCGAACATACGACACCTCCGTGTTCAGCACACGTTCAGCTCGGTGACGTCCTCGCCTTCTTGTCCAGCAAGACAGCAAAGTAGTGGATGAGTTTTGGTAGCACGACGGCGTGGTGACGGTGATGGTGAAGCTATCTCCGTAGGGCCTCGCCTAAGCACTACGAAAATATGACCGAGGGACAAAACTGTGGAGAGGGGCGCCGCACACGGCTAAGAGATTGTCGTGGCTTTGTGTGGCGCCCCCTCCCACATATATATAGGTGGGGGAGAGGGAGGAGGCAGCCAGGAGGCGCCCCAAGTGGGGCCGAATCCCACTTGGGCTCCTGCCCCTAGCCCCCCCCCCTTGTCTCTTTAGGCGCGCGGGGAAAGGCATGGGAGGGTGGCGCCCCCCCTTTCCTTTCTCCCATGAGGAGGGGAAGGCAGGAGGGGCTAGCCCTCCACCTTTCCTTCCCTAGGGCCGGCGGCCAGGGAGAGGGGCGCCCCAGCCCCCTTGTGGGCTGGTGTGTCTCTCCCCTTGGCCCATTAGGCCCATAGACCTCCCGGGGGTGTCCGAAACCCCTTCCGGCGATCCGATGACTACCCGATGCACTCTGAAACTCTTCCAGTGTCTGAATATCATCGTCCTATATATCAATCTTTACCTCCGGACCATTCCGGAGATCCTCGTCATATATGTGATCTCATCCAGGACTCCAATAACATTCTGTCACCAAATCATATAACTCATATAACACTATATCGTCAACGAACGTTAAGCGTGCGGACCCTACGGGTTCGAGAACTATGTAGGCATGACCGAGACACCTCTCCGGTCAATAACCAATAGCAGAACCTAGATGCCCATATTGGTTCCTACATATTCTATGAAGATCTTTATCGGTCGAACCGTTATGACAACATACGTAATTCCCTTTGTCTGTCGGTATGTTACTTGCCCGAGATTCGAGCGTCGGTATCTTCATACCTAGTTCAATCTCGTTACCGGCAAGTCTCTTTACTCGTTCCGTAACACATCATCTCATAACTAACTCCTTAGTCATTTGCTTGCAAGCTTATTATGATGTGTATTACCGAGAGGGCCCAGAGATACCTCTCCGATACTCGGAGTGACAAATCCCAATCTCGATCCATGCCAACTCAACAAACACCTTCGAAGATACCTGTAGAGCATCTTATGATCACCCAGTTATGTTGTGATGTTTGATAGCACACAAGGTATTCCTCTGGTGTCCGGGAGTTGCATGATCTCATGGTCGAAGGAACATGTATTTGACATTCAAGAAAGCAATAGCAATAAACTGAACGATCATATGCTAAGCTAACAGATGGGTCTTGTCCATCACATCATTCTCCTAATGATGTGATCCCATTATCAAAACACATGTCCATGGTTAGGAAACCTTAACCATCTTTGATCAACGAGCTAGTCTAGTAGAGGCTTACTAGGGACACGGTATTTGTTTATATATTCACACATGTATTTAAGTTTCTGATCAATACAATTCTAGCATGAATAATAAACCTTTATCATGAATAAGGAAATATAAAATAACAACTTTATTATTGCCTCTAGGGCATATTTCCTCCAGTCTCCCACTTGCACTAGAGTCAATAATCTAGATTACATTGTAATGAATCTAACACCCATGGAGTCTTGGTGCTGATCATGTTTTGCTCGCGGAAGAGGCTTAGTCAACGGGTCTGCTACATTTAGATCCGTATGTATTTTGCAAATCTCTATGTCTCCATCCTTGACCTTTTCACGAATGGAGTTGAAGCGTCTCTTGATGTGTTTGGTTCTCTTGTGAAACCTAGATTCCTTTGCCAAGGCAATTGCTCCAGTGTTGTCACAAGATTTTCATTGGACCCGATGCACTGGGTATTACACCCAGATCGAATGTGAACTCCTTCATCCAGACTCCTTCATGTGCTGCTTCCGAAGGAGCTATGTACTCCGCTTCACACGTAGATCCCGCCACGACGCTCTGCTTGGAACTGCACCAACTGACAACTCCACCATTCAATATAAATATGTATCCGGTTTGTGACTTAGAGTCATCCGGATCAGATTCGAAGCAAGCATCGACGTAACCATTTACGATGAGCTCTTCGTCACCTCCATAAATGAGAAACATATCCTTGGTCCTTTTTAGGTACTTCAGGATGTTCTCAACCGTTATCCAGTGATCCACTCCTGGATTACTTTGGTACCTCCCTGCCAAACTTATGGCAAGGCACACATCAGGTCTAGTACATAGCATAGCATACATGATAGAATCTGTGGCTGAGGCATAGGGAATGACTTTCATTTTCTCTCTATCTTCTGCAGTGGTCGGGCTTTGAGTCTGACTCAATTTCACACCTTGTAACACAGGCAAGAACCCTTTCTTTGACTGATCCATTTTGAACTTCTTCAAAACTTTGTCAAGGTATGTGCTTTGTGAAAGTCCTATTAAGCGTCTCGATCTATCCCTATAGATCTTGATGCCCAATATATAAGCAGCTTCACCGAGGTCTTTCATTGAAAAATTCTTATTCAAGTATCCTTTTATGCTATCCAGAAATTCTATATCATTTCCAATCAATAATATGTCATCCACATATAAAATCAGAAATGCTACAGAGCTCCCACTCACTTTCTTGTAAATACAGGCTTCACCGTAAGTCTGTATAAAACTATATTCTTTGATCACCTCATCAAAGCGTATATTCCAACTCCGAGATGCTTGCACCAGTCCATAGATGGATCGCTGGAGCTTGCACACTTTGTTAGCACCTTTAGGATCGACAAAACCTTCTGGTTGCATCATATACAACTCTTATTTAAGAAATCCATTAAGGAATGCAGTTTTGACATCCATTTGCCAAATTTCATAATTATAAAATGCGGCAATTGCTAACATGATTCGGACAGACTTAAGCATCGCTACGGGTGAGAAAGTCCCATCATAGTCAACTCCTTGAACTTGTTAAAAACCTTTCGCGATAAGTCGAGCTTTGTAGACAGTAACATTACCATCAGCGTCAGTCTTCTTCTTGAAGATCCATTTATTTTCTATGGCTTGCCGATCATCGGGCAAGTCCACCAAAGTCCATACTTTGTTCTCATACATGGATCCTATCTCAGATTTCATGGCCTCAAGCCATTTATCGGAATCTGGGCTCATCATAGCTTCTTCATAGTTCGTAGTTTCACCATGGTCTAATAACATAACTTCTAGGACAGGATTACCGTACCACTCTGGTGCGGATCGTGCTCTGGTCGACCTACGAGGTTTAGTAGTAACTTGATCTGAAGTCTCATGATCATTATCATTTGCTTCCTCTCTAGTTGGTGTAGGCATCACGGGAACGGTTTTCTGTGATGTGCTATTTTTCAATTCGAGAGAAGGTACAATTACCTCATCAAGTTCTACTTTCCTCCCACTCACTTCTTTCGAGAGAAACTCCTTCTCTAGAAAGGACCCATTCTTAGCAACAAAGATCTTGCCTTCGGATCTGTGGTAGAAGGTGTACCCAATAGCTTCTTTAGGGCATCCTATGAAGACACACTTCTCCGATTTAGGTTCGAGCTTATCAGGCTTAAGCCTTTTGACATAAGCGTCGCATCACCAAACTTTAAGAAACGACAGCTTAGGTTTCTTGCCAAACCACAGTTCATACGGTGTCATCTCAACGGATTTAGACAGTGCCCTATTTAACGTGAATCCGGCTGTCTCTAATGCATAACCCCAAAACGATAGTGGTAAATCAGTAAGAAACATCATAGAACGCATCATATCTAATAAAGTACGGTTACGATGTTCAGACACACCATTACGCTGTGGTGTTCCAGGTGGCGTGAGTTGTGAAACAATTCCACATTGTTTTAAATGGAGGCCAAACTCGTAACTGAAATATTCGCCTCCGTAATCAGATCGTAGAAACTTTATTTTCTTATTACGAGGATTCTCCACTTCACTCTGAAATTCTTTGAACTTTTCAAATGTTTCAGACTTGTGTTTCATCAATTAGATATATCCATACCTACTCAAATCATCTATGAAGGTCAGAAAATAACGATACCCGCTGCGTGCCTCAACACTCATCGGACCGCATACATCGGTATGTATTATTTCCAATAAGTCATTAGCTCACTCCATTGTTCTGGAGAATGGAGTTTTAGTCATCTTGCCCATGAGGCATGGTTCGCAAGTATCAAATGATTCATAATCAAGTGATTCCAAAGGTCCATCCACATGGAGTTTCTTCATGCGCTTTACACCAATATGACCTAAACGACAGTGCCACAAGTTTGCACTATCATTATCAACTTTGCATCTTTTGGCATCAATATTATGAATATGTGTATCACTACGATTGAGATTCAACAAGGATAGACCATTCATCAAGGGTGCATGACCATAAAAGATAGTACTCATATAAATAGAACAACCATTATTCTCCGATTTAAATGAATAACCGTCTCTCAATAAACAAGACCCAGATATAATGTTCATGCTCAACGCGAGCACCAAATAACAATTATTGAGGTCTAAAACTAATCCCGAAGGTACATGTAGAGGAAACGTGCCGATGACGATCACATCGACCTTGGAACCATTCCCGACGCGCATCGTCACCTCATCCTTAGTCAATCTTTGTTTATCCTGCAGCTCCTGTTTCGAGTTACAAATATGAGCAACCGAACCAGTATCAAATACCCACGTGCTACTACGAGCATTAGTAAGGTACACATCAATAACATGTATATCAAATATACCTTTGTTCACTTTGCCATCCTTCTTATCCGCCAAGTATTTGGGGCAGTTCCGCTTCCAGTGACCATTCCCTTTGTAGTAGAAGCACTCAGTTTTAGGCTTGGGTCCAGCTTTGGGCTTCTTCCCGGGAGTGGCAACTGGCTTGCCATTCTTCTTGAAGTTCCCTTTCTTTCCCTTACCCTTTTTCTTGAAACTAGTGGTCTTGTTAACCATCAACACTTGATGCTCCTTCTTGATTTCTACCTCCGCGGCCTTAAGCATTGCGAAGAGCTCAGGAATCATTTTATTCATCCCTTGCATATTATAGTTCATCACGAAGCCTTTGTAGCTTGGTGGCAGTGATTGAAGAACTCTATCAATAACACTATCAACTGGAAGATCAACTTCCAGCTGAGTCAAGTGGTTATGATACCCAAACATTTTGAGTATGTGTTCACTGACAGAACTGTTCTCCTTCATCCTGCAGCTATAGAACTTGTTGGAGACTTCATATCTCTCAACCCGGGCATTTGCTTGAAATATTAACTTCAACTCTTGGAACATCTCATATGCTCCATGATGGTCAAAATGTCTTTGAAGTCCCGGTTCTAGGCCGTAAAGCATGGCACACTGAACTATCGAGTAATCATCAGATCGAGCCTGCCAGACATTCATAACATCTGTAGTAGCTCCTGCAGCAGGTCTGTCGCCTAGCGGTGCATCAAGGACATAATTCTTCTGTGCAGCAATGAGGATAATCCTCAAGTTACGGACCCAGTCCATGTAGTTGCTACCATCACCTTTCAACTTAGCTTTCTCTAGGAACACATTAAAATTCAGGGGAACGGTAGCTCAGGCCATTGATCTACAACATAGATATGCAAAACTATTAAGACTAAGATCATGATAAATTAAGTTCAATTAATTAAATTACTAATGAACTCCAATTAAATAAACATCCCTCAAGTTATCTAAGTGATACATGATCCAAATCAACTAACCCATGTCTGATCATCACGTGAGATGGGGTAGTCATCAATGGTGAACATCTCTATGTTGATCATATCTACTATATGACTCACATTCGACCTTTCGGTCTCTAGTGTTCCGAGACCATGTCTGTACATGCCAGGCTCGTCAAGTTTAACCCAAGTATTCTGCATGTGCAAAACTGTCTTACACCCGTTGTATGTGAACGTAGAGTCTATCACACCCGATCATCACGAGGTGCTTCGAAACGACAAAATTTGGCAACGGTGCATACTCGGGGAGAACACTTTTATCTTGAAATTTAGTGAAGGGATCATCTTATAATGCTACTGTCGTTCTAAGCAAAATAAGATGCATAAAGGATAAACATCACATGCAATCAAAATATGTGAAATGATATGGTCATCATCATCTTGTGCTTTTGATCTCCATCTCCAAAGCATCATCATGATCTCCATCGTCACCGGCTCGACACCTTGATCTCCATCGTTGCGTCGGGTAGTCTCGCCAACTATTGCTTCTACAACTATTGCTAATGCATAGCGATAAAGTAAAGCAATTACATGGCGCTTGCATTTCATACAATAATTAAGAGACAACCCTAAGGCTCCTGCCGGCTGTCGATATTACCAAACATGATCATCTCACACAACAACGTATATCACATCATGTCTTGACCATATCACATCACAACATGCCCTGCAAATACAAGTTAGACGTCCTCTACTTTGTTGTTGCAAGTTTTACGTGGCTGCTACGGGCTTCTAGCAAGAACCATTATTAACTACGCAAAAATCACAACGGTGATTATCAAGTTTGTTGTTTTAACCTTCTTCAAGGACCGGCTGTAGTCAAATTCGATTCAACTAAAGTAGAAGAAACAGACATCCGCCAGCCACCTTTATGCAAAACAAGTTGCATGTCAGTCGGTGGAACCGGTCTCATGTGCGTGGACATGTAAGGTTGGTCCGGGCCGCTTCATCCCACAATACCACCGAATCAAAATAAGACGCTGGTGGTAAGCTCTATGACTATCACCGTCCACAACTCTTTGTGTTTTACTCGTGCATATCATCTACGCATAGACCTGGCTCAGATGCCACTGTGGGAAACGTTGCATGGAAAACAAAAAAAATTATACGCACACGCAAGATATATCCATGGAGATGCATAGCAACGAGGGGGAGAGTGTGTCTATGTACCCTTGTAGACCGTAAGCGGAAGCGTTTAGTAACGCGGTTGATGTAGTCGAACTTCTTCGCAATCCAACAAATCGAGTACCGAACGTACGTCACCTCCGTGTTCAGCACACGTTCAGCTCGGTGACGTCCTCGCCTTCTTGATCCAGCAAGACGGAGAAGTAATGGATGAGTTCTGGCAGCACGACAGCGTGGTGACGGTGATTGTGAAGCTATCTTCGCAGGGCTTCACCTAAGCACTACGAAAATATGACCGAGGGATGAAACTGTGGAGAGGGGCGCCGCACACGGCTAAGAGATTGTCGTGGCTTTGTGTGGCGCCCCCTCCCACATATATATAGGCGGGGGAGGGAGGAGGCGCCCCAAGTGGGGCCGAATCCCACTTGGGCTCCTGCCCCTAGCGGCGCCCCCCTTGCCTTTTTAGGCGCGCGGGGAAAGGCAGGGGAGGGTGGTGCCCCCCCTTTCCTTTCTCCCATGAGGAGGGGAAGGCGGGAGGGGCTAGCCCTCCCCCCTTTCCTTCCCTAGGGCCGGCGGCCAGGGAGAGGGGCGCGCCAGCCCCCTTGTGGGCTGGTGTATCTCTTCCCTTGGCCCATTAGGCCCATAGACCTCCCGGGGGTGTCCGGAACCCCTTCCGGCGATCCGATGACTACCCGGTGCACTCCGAAACCCTTTCGGTGTCCGAATATCATCGTCCTATATATATATATCAATCTTTACCTCCGGACCATTTCGGAGATCCTTGTCATATCCTTGATCTCATCCGGGACTCCGAACAACATTCGGTCACCAAATCATATAACTCATATAACACTATATCGTCAACGAACGTTAAGCGTGCTGACCCTATGGGTTTGAGAACTATGTAGACATGACCGAGACACCTCTCTGGTCAATAACCAATAGCGGAACCTGGATGCCCATATTGGTTCCTACATATTCTTTGAAGATCTTTATCGGTCGAACCGTTATGACAACATACGTAATTCCCTTTGTCTGTCGGTATGTTACTTGCCAGAGATTCGATCGTCGGTATCTTCATACCTAGTTCAATCTTGTTACCGACAAGTCTCTTTACTCGTTCCATAATACATCATCTTGTAACTAACTCCTTAGTCATTTGCTTGCAAGCTTATTATTATGTGTATTACCTAGAGGGCCCAGAGATACCTCTCCGATACTCGGAGTGACAAATCCCAATATTGATCCATGCCAACTCAACAAACACCTTCGGACATACATGTAGAGCATCTTTATGATCATCCAGTTACATTGTGATGTTTGATAGCACACAAGGTATTCCTCCGGTATCTGGGAGTTGCATGATCTCATGATCGAAGGAACATGTATTTGACATTGAAGAAAGCAGTAGCAATAAACTGAACGATCATATGCTAAGCTAACAGATGGGTCTTGTCCATCACATCATTCTCCTAATGATGTGATCCCATTATCAAAACACATCTCCATGGTTAGGAAACCTTAACCATCTTTAATCAACAAGCTAGTCTAGTAGAGGCTTACTAGGGACACGGTATTTGTTTCTATATTCACACATGTATTTAAGTTTCCGATCAATACAATTCTAGCATGAATAATAAACCTTTATCATGAATAAGGAAATATAAAATAACAACTTTATTATTGCCTATAGGGCATATTTCCTTCATGATTAGACAAGAATGGCCTACGAAACTAATTTGAGCAAAACATCTTTGCCGCGTGCAGATAAATACTTGCCTATCCATCCTTTAACCTTCTCACATATACAGTCACTGAGATACTTAAAAGTCCCTTTTGGAATGCCCACATCCATTGGCATCCCCGGATATCTGCACTTAAAGATTCATTAGGAATTCGTAATGTACCTTTGACCGCATCACGCACGATCTAAGGACATCCCTTACTAAAAAATATGGATGATTTATCACGGCTTATCCTCTATCATGACGCCCTGCAATAAGCCTCCAATAGATTGGAAACCTCCTCTGCTCTGTTAACGTTTGCCTTGGAAAGCAACAGGTTGTCATCTATGAAAATAGGTGATTCATCGACGGTGTTGATGATGCCACCTTGATGCCTCAAAGTAAGATGACTATGGCTGATATTTAAGGAGGCACGAAAGGCCCTCTGCTACTATCAAGAAAAGGTATGGAGAGATAGGATCTCCCTGTGGGATCCCCCTTGAGGGTTTGAATACTTCTATCTTGCTTCCAATCATAAGGACAGAAAAAGATACCAAGCTCACCATCCCCATTGCTGTTGAGATCCATGGTGCACCAAACCCCAGTTTCACCATAATGGCTTCCAGATAACTTTGTTCCAGTCTGTCATATGCCTTCATCATATCCGGCTTGAGTGCACAAAAGCTATTGGTCTTTTGCTCTTCTTCATAAAATGTAAACATTCATAGGAGAAATTATGAATTATATTTTCAGTTATAAGTCTTCCCAGGACAAAGGCAGTTTGATCCTCGAAGATGATTTCCGGTAAGATCAGCTTTAAACGGTTTGCAAGAACTTTTGAAGCAATCTTATAGAACACACTACATAAGCTAATAGACCGAAGCTGAGATAAAAGAGTCGGGTTTGATACCTTTGGGATGACAACTAATACAGTGTCATTTTTGCATTCAACATTGTCCTCTCCCAGAACAATACCAAAAACTGCCTTAATGATTGATGCACCACAACATCCCAATGTTGCTGAAAGAAGTGTGCATGAAAGTCATTCGGGCCTGGTGCTTTTGTGGGAAACATCTGAAAAGGAGATTTTTTAAACTTCTTCCTCACCATAAGAGGCCAACAATAGTTCGAATCCGCTCCTGGGGCGTCGCTCTGCTGCATCTGGCCCATCCTCTGGGCACCTTTGGAGGGTGGGGAGTGTGACAACGTACACGCTTCCCTTCATTTGTGTTGTTACACTTGAACATGGTCAATCACGTCCTGAATATCTTGAATCCCCTCGACGAATAATGTTCTTTTAAAAATCCAACGACAAAGCTTGCATCTCTGTCGGGTAGTTGGTCATTTTGCTCATCTGGCCTTTGGAGAGCTTTTATTAGGTTCTTCATTCGCCTAATCGATGCCCTTAGGTGAAAAAAATGAGTATTTTTGTCACCTTCAGATAACCATTGTACACGTGAATGTTGGTGCCACATTATTTCTTCCCCTAAGGTAAAGCTTAATGAGCCTATCATTCATCTTGATTTCTGCATGGGAGGGCCCCACTATTGTCAGATTGTTTCTTGAAACATCAAGTTCTCTTTTAAGCTTCTTTATTACCCCTCGCACACCGCCAAAAGTGCTCTTACTCCAACTCCCCAAATCGGCTGCTAGTGTTGTTAGTCTGGCGTGAATTCCCGCAACCATTGGATCGCGACCGTTCGAATGCCATGCATCATCAACGATCCTCTTTACATCTGCCTGTGTGTCCCACATGGCTTCATATTAAAAATCTCAGTTCGACTGCCATGCATCATCAATGGTCCTCTTTACATCTGCTTGTGTGTCCCACATGACTTCATACGAAAAATCTCTTTCACGCCTTGCCCCGGAGCTTGATGCATCAAAGTTTAAAAGAATGGGGCTATGATCTGAGATCGTTGCAGTTAAATGCACAATAGATGCCAAGGGAAATTGAGCACACCATGTGGCAGATCTGAGAGCTTGATCTAACCTTACCCTGGTAAATGAGCACCTGCAACTTTCTTCTCGAAGGTCCACGGTCTTTCCTGGAAGCCCGGATCAACAAGACAACACACATTGATGACCTCCCGGAAGCCTTGCATTTGCGTCTGACTACGCTGATTAAATCCATCGTGCCCCTCAGACCGCAACACATCATTAAAGTCGCTTAAACACAACCATGGAAGATTATTCAAAGTACTTAGATTCTTCATTGTGTCCCAAGTCTGGTGACGTTGATGCGTTTGGGCTTCACCATAGAAGCAAGACAGCCACCATGGATCGCCTCCAAGGTCAGAAACTTTCGTATCAACATGGTATACGTAGTTGAGAAACTCTAACTTTATTTCATTATTTCAAAACATAGCTAGGCCTGCTAATTTTTCCACACGGACCTTAGTAATTTGGGTCTCGAAAATGCAAAACACTTAGGGGCAAACTTAACCGCGAACTTGCGGAGCTCTCGAATTGTCGCGTCCTTGCCAATACCGTGTCAATTTCAATAGAAGATACCCATTAGACCCGGTGGCCTTCCTCGAGGGATGTTGCCAAGTTATTCGTAGTCTTTTTTGCTCTTCCTTCCCTTGTTTCTTTAGCCCGACACTCCTCCTCTAGGGAGGACACCGATTCAATTTCTGATGTACTCGACTTGCTCGGAGAGAGTCCTTACCTCACCTTCTTCCGCTCATTAGGGGGTACCATGTGCTGGGGGTGGTGGCAGAATTGGGGTAATGCCAGCCAAAGCAACAACATACTACCCCCCCCCCCCCCCCCGGCGGGTGGTGGCGGTGGCATTGGAGCTGAAGGAGAATTGGTCGTACTGTCCTTCTACTCTGCTAGTTGATGTCCGTTGCTAGTACGAGTCATCACAACAACAGGTACCTCCTAGTCGATACCTCCCCGTCATTCTTTTTCACTTCCGGGTCTATAGGTTTTGCAGGGCTTTCAACTGTGTCATCCAAATCATTGTCCTCAAAACACCTGCACCGTTAGACTTTCCCTTTCTGGGCACTAAACCTCTAGCACCACCACGGCCTCTGCCACGGTATCTACCCCGGGGGAAGGAGGATCTATCCCCATGGTCATTCTCTTGGGTCATCTGCACTGTTCCTTCTCTTTGCCACTAGAAAATTGCCCCACTGCATGACCCGGAGCCCACAAGCTGCACAGAAAAAACCCGATCATCTCATACTTGACCTCTAGGAAAATTCTTTCTCCCGCTGAATTCAATGGTGTCCAGCAGATTAAGGTTTTGGTCACGTCAACACTGGCACGGGCTCGAACATAGTTTCCTTCGAAACATCATGCAGGGTTTAACTCCACACTCATGACGATCCCTATCCTCCTTGCCATTGATCTACAATCGGCTCCTTCCGGTAAAGGTCCGGTATCTTATTTATTTGTGCCCATTCAGACACCCTCTTGAGTTTGACAAATTCCGGAGCTCGCTTTCCGTCAAACTTTTCAGGGCTCATTCGGTTTGGAGGAAATCAAAACGTAGGAATTAGGAGTAGTATAGGAATTTGATAGGATGGCACTTGCCATCCTAAGGAATTGACTTGCCTTGTTCCTACGCGCAAAATGAGCTTTGAGTGGATGTGTAGTTTCCTCCAAAAACACAGGAAATTAGTAGTATTCCTATGAAATTCCTGTACGCATTTCCTACAAACCGAATGCATATATAGGAAATTTTCCTCCAAAATCCTTGTTCCTATATTTTTCCTATGAAAATCCTCCAAACCGAATGAGGCCTCAATCAGGACCATTAGGCCACGGAAGATCCAAAGGCCCTGGTGCATCACACGATTCCAATCGCCCAGGCAGAAAACCTGTATGACGAACAGATTATCGTCAACTTCTCTATCTCCCGCACATGAGCTATATTCCCCACAAACTTCAGCGTTTCCTTTAGAGCTACGCTGCTAAAGGTCTTGGTGGTGTTAACCTAATTGGCTACAGCAAGCCACCGGGCTCGTTCCTATCCAATGGAGAAGCCTAGTAGCTCCTGAGCCATTTCTAGGGAGCAGAGCTAGCAAGCACGCAAGTGTGATTCTATCCTTTCCAATATTTTATTACCATCTCCACGTAAAAATAAAATCATTTTATTACCATCACTTATGAATCATTTTATTAGCACCGAGATGCAGGCAGACATAACAATCTTTTCACCCTCCACTTTCATCAAAAAAAAAAACGTTCATAGCCTCCATTTAGCAGCTGCGCACATGCACTCGCTGCTAACCAAAACCTAGTCAATCCGTTGTATACCACAACAAGCAGGCAAATATCAAACAGGGCAGATGGCCCAAACATGCATCCAACAACACAAAGTATCTTCATCGCAAAAAACAAAAGGAAAAAAAAAAGACATAGAGTATGTGCTTCCCTCCTCAACCAGCACAAACTAGTAAAACACCGATGAAATGCAGCAGCGACGGCACCCTTATCGTTGACGTAGATGCCATCCAACGACTTTGGTATCCTTGTCCTTCACATGGGAATTTCTGTTCAAGTAACAAGGGAAACAAAACAAGGGTCATTGTGGATGAAACTGTGCATCAGAACAATCGACACAACTAACAAGATAAGTAGCCAATACTCAATACGATGATAACCAAAAGTCAATACAATCTTTTTTTGCAGAGGAGAAGTCAATACAATCGATCTATTAATTAGGAACAGAAAATTCATTTGTATTCCAAACTGGCGCATTTTTCGGTTGCAGTTTTGTATTCTAGCAAATCAAACAACTGGTCACACGCCAAATGAGTCTCAAGGCACACTGATATTTGTTAAACCGTTGTGATGTTAAAGGATGGATAATAAACTTGTCATATATAGGACCTAAAGACTGGTACATTTCATTACAACTAAGGTAGTTGGAAAGAGCCGCTCCAGAGGTCGCTGCCTCCCGGGTCGCTTGTGGCGACTCCGGAGGCCCCCCGCCGCCGCCACCAAACCAACCCCCCACCACCGCTCCCTTCCCTGGCCGTCGCCGGAGGATGTCGCAGGGCTAAGCCCAGTGCGACGGACGGCGGCGGCGGGGCCTTACTTGGCCTGCTCTCACGCCCGCAAGCTTCCTCCTCCTCCCCAAGATCCAAAAGCTTCATCACAGTGCGCCGCCTCGATCTGCTCGGCTCCTGCCGGCGCTCGTCGCCGCTCGGCGCGATGGGCTCCGTCGGTCTCCCTCGTCCTTCCTCGACCTCCATCCGCCCGAGACGCGGCTCTGCCGGGAGCGCAGCTTCGTTCTGCTCTGCCGTGGTCGGTCCTCACCGCCGCTCGCCGCGGCCCGGCGACTGCGGAGGCCCGGGGGCCCCGGCCTCCTCCAGTGGGTGGCTTCCCCGTGGTCTTCCCTTGGTGCAACCGCGGCGGCTCCCCGCGTGCAGCGGCAGCGGCCCTCTGCACGAATCTCGCGCCTGATCCGGCCACCTGTTTGAGGAGGGGTGGCGGAACTCCCCCCTGCTCGTGGGCGCTCGCCTGCGTGGTGCTTGCTGGTGGGGTGCAGTCGCCTCCTTTAGCTGCCCGGCGGTGGAGGTTGCTGGCCGGCTTGGATGCCTGCCGGTTCTGGCAGGGCTCGGGCGGATCTGGGGTGGCTTCTACCTTGTCTGCGGGTGCAGGCGGCGAGGGGTTCGTGTCGCGTGAGGCTGCTTGGTGGTCCGACCGGGCTCGGACTCTGGCGGGATGTGTGGCAGTGCCAAGAGAAAGCTCCGCCTCAGGCTGTTGGCCGGGGACGGCGACGCCCTCGGGTGCCGCGCTCTTCTTGAAGACGTCGTCGAGGTGTGCTGTCCGCCCTGCTCGTCTCCGGTAGGAGGGACCAGTGGTGGTTGCGTGGTGGTGGTGTTGAAGTTTTGCTGTCGTTCGTCACCGCGAGGTGCGGTTGGCGACGGCGGTTCATTGCACCTCTTCAGCACTTTGCATCGACTTCGGCGTGGTTCAGGCCATCTTGCTGTAGGGATGTGCTCAAACTCCGGGTGAGAACCTTGCATCGACTATGTCGATGTCGGCGGCAGCGACGTCTATGGACGTCGTCTTCCTCGCAGGAGGTGCCGCTGTGGAGCTCCAGCACCTACGGTACTTTGCTTTGTGGCCTCCGGGTGAAAACCTAGGATCGGGCTCGCCGGATCGGATGATGGTGTTGTGTCTTCGACAACACTACCTCCTTGGAGGCGTCATCTTGGAGGCCCAAACGACGGCTCCTGCTGCTGCGCGTGGTTGAGGGTGGTGCGTTTGGTGGTGGTGGTGCGGCTAGCTTGGGGCCGACGGTGGTGGTTTCTTCTTCATGTGTTTCTCTTCGGCTGTCCTTCGCGTGGTCTCCGTCCTGTTGCTGTGCTTGCTCAAGACCCTCCCATGGTTGCCGTTGTGCTGCGGCGAGCTTCGGGCTCTTGGTGTTGTCTTGGTTCACCTTTGCTCAATGACGACGCAATGATGCCTCCCCGACCTGCTAATCGTTTCGACCGCCCGTGGCGGATCTCCCAGTCAAGGTTCGTGTTAGTTTGGCACTCGTTGATTATGGTTGATCCTCTGATGTGCCGTGGGGCTCGGTACGCACGCCGGTGCGGTGCGCTAGGTTGTTTGTAGAGTCTTGGTATTGTGATCCCTTGACAGCACCCCACATCTACTTGTGTCTCTCGTGGTGTTGGTATTTCTGTCTGCTAGGTGGCAATTTTTTCTCATCTTCTGTAGCCTTGTTATCTGTACGGTTTTCGGCCCGGTTTTTCTCATAAACAGGGTCAACTTGTTTAGGTTTTCGATCCGGTTTCCCTTATAAACTGGATCAGCCAAAGCTTAAGGGGTGACTCTTGGCTTTGTCAGCAGCAATATATTCAGGTGGGGATCCCCCCCCCCTCCCCCCCCCCGCGTTGACCGTTCAAAAAAAAAATCTTCATTACGGTCATGATATGGATGCATACGAAAACATGTAGTATAAGTCCAAGTATGCTGGTGAGAAATATAAGATTAGCAACTGAAATTCAAGTAAGTAATTGCAAGCTTCAACATGCAGGCATACTAAAAATACAACATATCCTCAAAAAAAAAATCTAAAAATACAACAAGGAACTATAAGCATCATATATATAACTAAGGCATGTGATAACCATCAAGACGAGACAACGTACTTTAATTGAGCCAATAGAAAGCTTTTTACTATTTCAAATTGTCGGTGATGACAGCAACGATGGTGGGAAGTTGGTGTATATTTGTGCATCTATGCCCCATTGCTTCAACGAGCACATCCTTTCAAGGCGCATCGTCTTGATGTCCAGTGAGAGGCATTCGCAATCTGCCGGCTCCGATGACCGGTTGTCAGCATGCTTTAACAGGAGCAAGTATGCATCCGTTGCACCGAGGATGCAATACCAGTACCCATGACGCAGCGACACTGTCTGCTTCAGCTTCCACTGGTTGTCCGCTTCCCTAATGGTATAGTGGAGGTAATATACGCCACCTACAAATGCAAGCGCGAACATCCCAAGCCTGCCTTCCCCTGCCTCCACGATGGCTGTGTCTAGCCCAGCACCTCCGGCTGTGCATGGAATGTCGACAAGGGAGAAGTCCATGGTCCGGGCGTCGAGCACGAGCCACATTCCCCGACAACTCGTTTCCCAGTAGAAGAAGCCATAGGCGTAGTGGCGCCCGCCCAAGCAAGGCCCCCATGAAAGCTCGATGTCGACGGCAAACAGATCGCTCCAGCTCTGGGACGCGACCGCCCGCCATTGCCCGGAGCTGGACGAGAAGACGAAGGCGACCATGTTAGCCTCGCAGCGCGCTGTCCACATCACTCGGAATGACGTGTCTGGCGCCTCCTCCGCCTCCTCGTCGCTGGGGGGAGCGAGGAAGGGCCCGTATGCCATACAGACCGGGTTCGCCTTCGCCAGGTCTTGAGGGACCGGGGGGAGCAGGAGGTATCACCGGTGCAGGGGGTCGCACACGACGACCTCCGTGAACTCCGCGTCCTTGTCGTCCTCGGGAGCCCGGTCGAGGAGGACGCGGCCGTCGCGGGCGTCCTTCATGACCCAGCGGTTGGGGGCGGGCAGGAAGGAGAAGGAGAAGTCCTTGCCGGGGGCGTTTGCGAGGGCTCTCCCGGCGGGCGCGGAGGGGTGGGGCGGGAGGGCGGGGTGGAAGCCGGCGCCGTCGACGATGCCGAGGAGCGAAGGGGCGTGGAGCCTGCGGAATTGGCGGGTGAAGGCGCGGTCGGTGGCGGCTTGGCGGAAGGAGGGGCAGGTGGCGGCGACGCGGGCGAGGTCCTCAGGGGTGGGCAGGCGGATGAAGAACTCCGGCAGGAGGTCGTCGATGATCGCCGGCATCGGCATGTTCCGGGCGGTACGTGCACGTGGCTGGTGGAGTGGAGTGGAGTGGCGTGGGGGGTTGAGCGGCGGCGTATGCGAGATGGCGGCCGAGAAGAGAGGGGTCCTGTTTGGTTTGATTTTGAGTTTTGGGGTTTCACGCGGATACCATTGGTGGGCCGGCGTTGGAAGGTTCACACTGAGAAAGCAGCTACCCTTCTTCTATATATATAGTGTACGATTCCATGTTAATATTAGGCAAGAAATTAATGGTATTAAACATTAATATTATGCAATATATACGTTGTATATTTTTTTTAATATTAGCTAGGATATGATTAGTTGATTAATGCGTACCTTGAAAATGTCAATGGTCAGCTGCTTAGAGCATCTCCAATGGTCCCCTCAAAAACCTCCGAATGCATTTAGAGGCTCTCCTAATGTTTTTTTAGGGTTTCAAGGATGTGTTGCTCTAGAAGACGGGCAGTGTGGTATCAGTGGAGGTGCGGTAATCGCCGATGGCCTACTCAAGAAGGGGAGGCTGCATGGTCACCGACGATGCAGCAGCATGATCACATCTCCAGGCGAGCTTCGGCCGGTCGTGGCAGTGGCACGCTAGACCGTGAAATCCCAGGCGGTTGGCTCCCGCCACGGTGGATGGGATTATAGGGATAGTTGCATCTCCCGCTCTATATGAGGGGGGATGGGGTGCTTTTAAGGAGAGTTCATCCAATCAAACGTTCGATGGAAATATTTCAACAGTTTTGCTAAAACACATTTAGATGTGTTCATTGATTTTATGCTAAGATTCGTGTAAGCATTTTCATATTTCAATTACAGTTTGAGGAGTCGTGTACCCCATATTAGTCGCCATCAAGTCCCGATCGACCTCCTGTGTCCGGTGATCTGGTAGCACAGCCCACGCAAGAAAAGACGAAACACAACCGGTAGCAGAACCTAAACCCATGCAAGATCCAGGAAAGCACGACCTGAGAGAAACAACTGCGGCAATGAGTGGTGGCATCACAATCATGTCCAACGGCAGCAGTTTCGGCAAACGTTTACACACAGTTCCGACCACCGCAACATTCGCGATCTCATAAGTCACCACAGCCATTTGAACGAAATCCAGGTCCGCTGGCAAGAGAACTCTAAAAACACAAGGCACGCGCCAGTGGCATCGTTTTGGGTTCCCTTCAACAGTCTAAACTCGGCCTCTCTCGAGACAAATAGTTCCCGTTATACACAGTGATGGGAGAAATGATCTTCCTTCACAAGAATGGCGGCATCCTCTGGGAAGGCACAGGCTGGTAAACATTGTCCGGGCGGCTCTGCGGTATCCGCTCCCCGGGAGCAGGTCTTCGAGTAAAACCTCCATGTGTATGGTTCTGCATCGGATTGAACGTGCTCCACCAGTGAGGCTCGCCGTCGACAGGGACCCACGGGAATGGCCCAAAGCCCTCCCGGCCCCACGCATATGGTCGATCGACGGGTGGTCTAGAGACACCTTCACCATCAGAGGGAAGGCTCCTGTTCACAGCTGCGGGTGGAGCAAATCCATGGGGCACTCCAACCTCAGCCGACGACGCTGCTGCTGCTGCAATGAAAGATGTGATTGTCAAAGCCCTCGGCCTCACCCTCCTAGCTGTAGGAGGGAAAGGACTGCCCTGCATCGAGGCGTGCATCGAATGTTGATACATATGGCCCCTCGCACCATGACCATGGCCTCTAGTCTCGCCCATAACAGCTGGAACTGACCCTAATGGTGCCACCAGATTGCTTCCGTTGCGAGGTGTGGGCCTGTAGTATTTGGACATTATAACTTTGTAAGAGCTAAGCAAATAGGTGGTTTACCATAGTAAGAGATAGGCATGACCTGCAGAACCTATATAAGATTTATTTAGTTTTCTAAGGATTTTGTAAAAGAACTTTTTCACAGGGATTTAGACCATCCAGGCTATGTGGTGACTGGTGGAGCATCTGTAGTTTTGAAGTTTTGAACAGGGGTTTATCTAGTCTAGAAAGTAAAATTTCACAGTTAGATGGTATTCATGAATTGAGCATACCTGTGGACTAGGGGATGATGATGTACATATGGTCTTGATCTTTGTTGGCTGCTGGTTTCATATCTGGGAAGTCCTATACCAAATGGAGCTACAGAATGATCCGGGATGCCCGATACAAGAAGATTAGTCAAATATCTGTGCTCGCTATCAAGAATTCTTGGCTCAGTTGCATGGAAAGCTGCTTGGGTATTGCCCAAATCAGGAGCTGCATGGCCTTCCAAGCTAGTTGGATGGCGATGAAATGAAGCGCCTTCAGCACCAGAATTTGAACCAAGAGGCACATGCACGGGATGGAGAAAACCATGCAGTGAAAGATAAGGACAAACAAGTGAACTGCTTGCTGCACTCGAATGGTCTGCGACTGTATGATCTTCATAAAATTTTAAAAAATCAATAAACGACATAGAAATTTCGTTAGTTAAAATTCTGGGTCAACATGCTTACAAGACGGTGGCTCCGCTTCACCCTCCCTGCAAAGAAGTACAGGATAAATTCAGAACTTGAAGATTTGAGATATAAAATTCTTTGAAGAACCTGATGAAGTATACAGTATCAATATAGGTGAACAAGCTAAGGTTTTGCAATACAGAAGTTCCAGTATTAATAACTGACAGTGACCGGCAAACCAAGGAAAGGGCAATGCACGACGTGGACAAGACATATTAGGAATACAAATCTAACCATTCATCAAGAAATTGTGCTGGGTGACAACTGCAAATATTATACCAAATCAACTGCAAACATCATACCAAATCATGCATGACAGCACTCAATGTCATATTAGGAACCATAAAATGGCTTCTCTTTAGGTAATAGGTTGTGGAAAGATATGTTCCATTCAACTTACGGCTTAGCATTCACATTACATTAATGTTTTGAGACAAAAAGGTTTAAGAGAGGCAACCAAGGAGGCAGCATCTCGTACAATTTGAAAAACCAATATCAACATACCCACCGCTATGGCATAAGACCACGGCATATTCTCTTATGAAATTAAGTAAAAGCCCATTTTCCTTCTTGCTTTTAGATCATTAACCACATGTTCCAAAAACCATATATATTAAGATGTGAGGAGACATCCTTACTCAAAAACAGATGCTAGTTGTGTGAATCCATTAAAAGGGCACCACTGAAATCCAAATGGCTGCAAGTCAATACAACAGATATATCAGAATATAAATGAGACATGTGAAATGATGTCAGATGCCTACACATTCCAAAACTGAAAATGCCTTCTGTACCAGCAAAATGAATGCAAGCAGCACATAAAAACCATAAGGCACGAGGCTCATATGACACCTCGGGAATTTATATGCTAGACAAATCAATAAATGTCACTATTTAAGAAGAAACTTGAACAACATAACACATCTTAATATTATTTTGAACCCTTAGATGTGTATTTACTATCACAAGAGCACTTACAAGATCAGAAGCAATGTCATAGGTTTCACCAGTCACCCAGCCACCTATATCAATATCAGGAGATGGACGTTGTCCAGTTGCATAAAGCCAGCGGCCTTTCTCTATCTTCCGGCAATTAGGGCATTGCATTGCCCCTTTCGCATTGAATGCTGATCCAATGCAGTCTAGCAGAAAAAGGAGTTGTTTAGTTCAACTATATTTTTACGAATGCATGAAGATGCACCCAGAGGAAGCGTTACAGACACATACTCGGCAGCATTAAACATCCAAACTAAAAGCTAAGAGTACTACGTATATAATAGCGATACAAAATTGAACTAATTAGCATGTGGTATTCACAGATTGTGCTTGAACAAATATAAGCTGAAGCTGGGCTTAATTCAAGCTAGTCTCTTCATGGTATAAAAGGCAAACTTATTCACTAGCACAACTACATGATGTGTAGACATGTAGTCATAATCGTTGTTTGAAGATGATCAAGTCAATTTCAGAATAATGTGCCACTGTTTCTTGCATGCATGATTTACCTGAGTTATTACGTGATTGGTCATGGAGCTTGAAAAGAAAAATGAGTAGTTCAATTATATTTTTACAAATGCATGAAGATGCATGCAGAGGAAATGATATAGACGCATACTCGGAAGCATTAAACATCCAAAGCAAAAGCTAAGAGTATTATATAATAGCAATACAAAATTGAACTAATCAGCATGTGATATTCAAAGATTGTGCTTGAACAAATACAGGCTGAAGATGGGCCTAATTCAAGCTAGTATCTTCATCATGGTATAAAAGGCAAATTTATTCACTAGCAAAACCACATGATGTGTAGATGTGTAGCTATAACTGTTATTTGAAGATGCTTGAGTCGATTCCAGAATAATGTGCCACTATTACATGCATGATTTATCCGAGTGATTATGTGATTTGTCATGGAACTTGAAAAGAAAAATGTCTAGTTTGGTTCCTAGACTAGTGCACATCATTAATTAATTCCCTCAATTCACCATTATTCTGTTTTCTTTTAATAGCCGGGTAAAATTAATGTGCATCGTAGGCCATATTATCCAATACACTCATAGAGCATTCACCTATGTTATGCCAAGGTTAACACATCATAATTTGGAAGTTGAGTCTGCCAGTTCCCGAAACAAACAGCAGATACAATTTAACTAACAAAGAAACGAACAAATAACGGACCAGGCAGCGACAAAACCCTCAAAGAAACTCATGATTCAGGCAACCATCACAGCAGTTGTCTGCTTTACAGGGAACAAGGTGGAACACCCTCATAAATGACGGTAACCCAAGCACCGCATCCAACCCATGAACAGCGAGCGGGGATCAAATAGCCCTTACAACGCATAGAATGCATGGATCAAACTGGTGCAACAAGCACCAAGAGCTCAGTGTGTTTATAGCTAGAAGCCTAAAACAATGTCGTGACATCTCATGTTATCGCAAAAAATAAAATAAAATTAGAAGGAAATGCCCACCATAAATAAATCTAAGTATCATCGATGAACACAGCTCGAATTGGAATCACCCTCAAATACGTATGCTTGAAATAACCCTAGCTCATGCAGGCCTCGCAGCTCCGACAGGGATACACAGACTCACCACGAGTACTTTGACATGCTATTCCACTCCATCACCATCCAGACGTCCATACCTGCGAACTTTCCACGGTAGAACAATTCAACCACGCCGATCGCCCATTTTTACAGTCCACAGCCTAAAATCTAACCACCTAAGCTTCTCTAGCACGTCGAATTACATGCCCATCTCTCGCGCACAGATCCGGTTGAAAACAGCACGGCATAGAAAGCAGGGGCGGTGGGGGCGGAGGAATCTGACCTAGGTGGAACTCGTGGCCGCATTGCAGCTTGGCGATGGACCTGCCCCCGGCGCGCCCAGCCACCGGATCCAGGCAGATGGAGCACGCCCCGCCCCCTGCCGCCTCCGCCGCGTGATCGGGCGGCGGCGATCTCTCCAGATCCATCGCCTCCTCCCCCCGGCGCCCGGGCTCCCCCTGCGTCTCTCGCGGGCGCGCTCGTGGGGGGGGGCGGCAGCTCGCACGGGAGAGGAGAGGAGAGGAGAGAGAGAGGGGAGGCGCGGTGCTGTTCGTGAGGAGAGAGGGGAGAGAGAAATGAGGAGGGTGTGTCCGAGCGAACGGAAAGGGGTGGGTTGGAATTCGCTGAAATGAAAAAGATGGATAAGAATGCGCTGGACGAATTTGCATTTCCTCGTGTGTTGCTCGTGCCGTTCATAGACGTAAGCCGGGCGATGCACATGATGATTTGGTTGGTTTTAGCAGGCATGTTATTTTTAGGCTTGCTATCGGTTTGCTTTTTAGGTTGGTTGCTTGATTTTAACCCGAGTTACACGTATTCCGAGTTTGCAAGGAGCATATTCTTCTTCTTCTTCTCTGTGAATAATAAAGAGCGTAATCTTTGTGTTGAGTAGAGGGCTGGAAAAAGTCTCCTTTCCATTGTTTGTAAGATTTTTAGCTGTGAGAACAATGTTTTTTTATAGTTGAAGGTATCATTGTATTTGTGTTTTCATGTCTCATAAACAACAAACTATCTTGATAGCGGGTGTCAGCCCATAGAACTAGTTTGTGACTTGAATTCATAGGGAGAAAATGAGCAGCGGAGGAAGCATGGGGGTGGGTGGGGGGGGGGAGGGGGGGGGAGAGAAGAAGAGAAGGAGAGATAACATGGTGACACCCCCACTAGGCGAGAGTATCTATGACCAACGAGAGTTGGTTGGCGAGGCAAGAGAAGGAGCGAGTGCGAACCTGCAGTACTGATAACAACATGAAGATGGAGTGGTGCCAACAACATGAAGATGGAGTGGTGCCGAGAAACACAGGAGGCGGCAGGGGAAGGAGAAAGAAGAAGTCATGCGCAAGGAAAGAAATGAGGAATGGGTTCAATCCTATAAAGGTTGATAGGTATTTATGGTCTATGAAGGACATAGAGGCATCATACTTTAAATAAATGTAATAAGCAATCATCAACCTCCTCATACACCTACAATGAAATTTTTAGAGTGTCACAAACTAACTTACTAACAACATCTCCAACAGCTGCCTATTATAGGGTAGCAATGCCTTTTTTGGCTTTTGGAGGGCAAAAAGGATCTCCAACATCCGCCAAAAACAAAAGTGGGCAAAAACAACCGAATTCCCAAAAAGAGGTCACCTTCGGCTAGAAATTAGCGGCACGAAGACATTTGCCCGAAAACCGAATCGGTCGCGCTTAAGAGGCCAATTGCCTCCTTTCCCTTCCCGCATGACGCCCCGACCGCCCGACCCCTTCCCAACGCAGCCACCAGGGGTGCGCCACACGTCGCGCCAGTGAGCGCAATCTTGAAGGATATATGTGTGTATCAGCTCTGTTACAAGAAGATACACTAGCTTCTTTTTGTTCCTCACTAGCCAGTCAATCCTCCAAGAGTCCAACCATGTGCATGGCCTTGGTCCTCCCCTTATATAGGGATGGGGGCACCACAATGGCAACACATATGCGACGGATGCACCGGGCGCGCCCCATGCGGCTTGTCAAAGTGTCATCGTTGGTGTTCGTGGAGGGCAGCTGAGGGCGATTTCTTGGAGACATGCCATCGCCTTACCTCCCACTATTCATCGGGCCCTGCCGACGAGGGGCAATAAGTAGGTGTAGCCGCTCCGTCCTTGGTGCAGCCAAAGTCAAAAGGTGGCTGACACCCCTGCCATGCCTTGACAGGTGACAGGCCATACCGCAGTGGGACGACGTGACCAGACGTGCTGCTTTGTTAACATTAGCCCTACAGTACATAGACCACTTCAGAGTATGCACGCCTTGTCTTAAATGCCTGGTCAGTTGGCAGAGCCCGGGAGGGTCCAACGAACCAGAATCTATGCTCGTGGGGTTTGAAGGTGCTCGAAACTGATACGTCTATTTTGCATCATTTTTTTATTGCTATTTATATTGTTTTAAAATTATATTCCATATTATGATGCGATTCTAATGTCTTTTCTCTCTTAAAATGCAAGATACATCAAAAGAGGGAGATTGCCGGTAGCTAGAATTCTGACCTGAAAAAGCTACTACAGAGATAACAATTTTCCGAGGCTCAAAATGACGTGAAAATTGAAGGAGATTTATTTAGAATGTATTAAAAATACTGGAAGAAAGAAGTACATGAGAAGACCCTAGATAGGCCCACAAGCCAGGGGGCGCCCTACTCCCCAGGGCGCGCCCAGGTGGCTTGTGGGGCCCATAGAGGCCCACTACTGCCCATCTTCTCCTATATGAAGCCATTCACCCTCGAAAAAATTAAGAGAAGACTTTCGGGACCAGCCGCCGCCGTCTCGAGGCGGAACCAGAGGCAGAGCACTTTTGCTCTCCGACAGAGGGATTCCATCGAGGATACTTTCCTCCGGGATGAGGAAATCGAAGCCGTCGTCATCACCAATGTTCCTATCATCATGGGAGGACTCATCTCCATCAACATCTTCACCAGCACCATCTCATCTAAAAATCCTAGTTCATCTCTTGTGCTCAATCTTTGTATCCAACCTCAGATTGGTACCTGGGGTGCTAGTAGTGTTGATTACATCTTGTAGTTGATGCTAGTTGGTTTACTTGGTGGAAGATTATATGTTCAGATTCTTCAACACATATTTATATCTTATGATCATGACCATAGTATGCTTTGTGAGTAGTTGTATTTGTTCTTCAGGACATGAGAGAAGTCTTGTCATTAGTAATCATGTGAAGTTGATCACTGTTCAATGTTTTGATGATATGTTATGTTGTTGTTCCTGTAGTGTTGTCATGTGTGTTAGAAATATGCCCTAGAGGCAATAATATTTGTATTATTATATTTTTGAGTTTCCATATTCATAATTAAAGAGTTTATATTCTATGTTATAACTGCTATGATCCTGGAATATGCGATTCAGTGGAAAACTCATATGCACGTGTGGAATAATAAACAGTTAAATAAAAGGTTCCTAGTCTTCCCTCTAGGACTAGCTCAAGTGTTGTTGGTGATCACGTTTTCCGGGTCTTAGGATATCATTAAATGTAAATGATGATCCTAAAACAACATTGAGATTATGACGTTGGAAGAACGATCGTATTGAATCGACGCAATTTTTTCTGTTATGAATTGAGTTTATATCGTCTGTAATCAATTGTAATAACACGGAGTGTTAACATGTGATTTTGTTCCTTAGACCATGAGAGTATCATCGTCACTTCTTACTGTACGGTGGACTCTCGGGTTGCTCAAATGTCACCTGTAACACGGTGATCATAACGACAACTTATAAGCTCATCAGAAAGTTTGACAAGGGACTAGATAACTCGAGAGTGGGATTTCCTCCTCTGGCGATGGAGAGATATTCTTAGGGGCCTCTCGGTGTGATGATATCCATCATCGTCTAGCTAGACACAGGTGACTATGTCACGGGGATACTAGAACATAACAATGAGAAAGAAGAACAAACCAGTAACGAGGATAACGGTATAGTGAGTATGTGATGACTCAGAGGATACCGATGAATCACGGGTTTTGTGAAGTATCGCGAAGCAAAGGAAACATCACATGATAACAAAAGGTTCACTCGAATACCATTGTGTGCTCATAGGGATCGATATGGATGTCCACGGTTCCGCTATCGTCATTGAACGAACGGTTTTGTTCATGTCTATGAGTTACTAAACTTACGCGATCACAACCTTAAGGCAATCATGATCTACTGAGTGTTAGTAGGATGAGAGTGATGAGATTTTTTTTTTAATTATTTCATTAATATTTGGAATAGTTCCGAGAGGAACCAGAAGCGTTTCGGGGTCACCGGAAGAGTTTCACAGTTTATCAGGTAATACCGGGCATAACCGATAATTAATATATAGGTGGAAAATGTTTTCGGTGATGTTAAATTACATATAATATGCTCTAGTAATAGTTAGATAGCTTTTATATTTAATTTAATATCAACGGGCCTAAAAAGGCCAAGTGGTGGAGGAAGAATTGGGCCACCAAGGCCTAATAGGGGAGGCGCCCCATTTCCCCCTTGAGGCACGCCGAATCCTAGTGGGGGAAGGACTCCTCCTTCCCCCCTTGGCCGACGCAAGGGGAGGGAAGTCCTTCCCCCTTTTGTGGCACCCCCTCCTCCCCTCCAACCTATATATACATGAGGTGTTGGCCCTTTTCTACACACAAGTTTTGGAGCCTCCTTTAGTTCATCTAGCCCTAGTTCTAGTTGGTCCTAGTTGACTAATTAGATCTTGGTATAATTCCTCTAATCCTCATAATTAGAAGCCCAATGTAGTTCTAATCTCCTCCCTCTAATTCTCCGACGACGGTTAGCTCTAGATGGCGAAGCGCTGCCGGATCGTGAAGGTTGCACGCTTGCAACCAAGTACAGAGGTCATGCTTTCGGTCTTCGGTTCGAGGGACTATTCATGGGCGGTTCATGGGATCATTCATCGACGGTTTGAGGTACTCCAAGTACGATATACACCGACACATTCTTGTTCTGCTGCAACTCGGTGACGGTAACGATCGTGATCCCAACCCATTATGCATCATCATATTGATCTTGGGTGTGCGTAGGTGCGAAAATTTTGTTTTACTACGTTTCCCAACAGTGTGAACATTGACTACATGACACTTCACCATGTTTGGGCCTAGGGGAAGGCATTGTGGAATTAGTTTGTAGATGATGGGTTGCGGGAGTGACTGGAACTTAAACCCCAATTTATGAATTATTCTGTAAGGGGTTGTTTCGGATCCATATGTTTCATGCCATGGTTAGATTTATTTCAGTTCTTCTCTTGTATTTGCGGATGCTTTCATGGAGGGTATAATCATAAGTAGGTTGCTTGTTCAAGTAAGAACAACACCTTAGCTCCGGTACACCCGCATAACAACTTATCAAGGCAATGAATGTAAGTCGATAAATCACGGTGAAAGTGACTAAATGAAATACCCGTGTGTCCTCTAGAGCATTTCAGTCACTATAAGAATTTCCTCTGGCTTGTCCTATAAGGATTGGACCACCTTGCTGCATCTTGTTACTTTGGTTACTTGTTACTTGCTATCAATTATTTTGCTATGACACTTGCTATCAAAACTATCTTACAACACTTGCAGAGAATCCCTTGCTGAAAATCGCTTATCGTTTCCTTCTGCTCCTCATTGGGTTTGACACTCTTACTTATTGAAAGGACTACGATTGATCCCATATACTTGTGGGTTATCGGCGCCAGACCCGAGCACTCTCTATGGCTCTGTGACTTACCGTCATTTCTTTTGAAGCTAACGATGTAGGATTGGGAGCTCAAGGTTAAGGAAATATGCCCTAGAGGCAATAATAAAGTTGTTATTTTATATTTCCTTATTCATGATAAAGGTTTATTATTCATGCTAGAATTGTATTGATCGGAAACTTAAATACATGTGTGAATACATAAACAAATACCGTGTCCCTAGTAAGCCTCTACTAGACTAGCTCATTGATCAAAGATGGTTAAGGTTTCCTAACCATAGACATGTGTTGTCATTTGATAACGGGATCACATCATTAGGAGAATGATGTGATGGACAAGACCCATCCGTTAGCTTAGCATATGATCGTTCAGTTTATTACTATTGCTTTCTTAATGTCAAATACATATTCCTTCGACTATGAGATTATGCAACTCCCGGATACCGGAGGAATACCTTGTGTGCTATCAAACGTCACAACGTATCTGGGTGATCATAAAGATGCTCTACAGGTATCTCCGTGTGACACCCCCGGCTTAATCGTGCACTAACCATACACGCAAATGCACACGATCAAGCCTAAGGACTCACTTGAAGATATGACAACACAACTCTAGAACATAAATAAAGTCATACAAGCTTTTATATTATAAGCCAGGGGCCTTGAGGGCTCGAATACATAAGCTCGCATACAAGCGTCAGCGGAAGCATTAGATATCTGAGTACAGATATAAAAGAAAACACAGATAGGCCTTTAAGAAGGCAGGGCAAAAGAAAACACTACGATCGAAAGGCGCAGGCCTCCTGCCTAGGACCCTCCGAACTTACTCCTGGTCGTCGGACGGCTCCTCGTAGTAGGACTCGCCAGGAGGGTAGTAGTAGTAGCCGTCGGCGGGGGCAGCTGTCTCTGGGGCTCCGTCATCTGGTTGCATCAATCGGATATGGGGAGAAAAAGAAAGCAAAGCAACAGTGAGTACTCATCCGAAGTACTCAGCAAGCAAGGATCTACACTACATATCCAACATTATCAAAGGGAGGCTGTATATGTGGACTGGGCTGCAGAAATGCTAGAATAGAGGGGAAAGCCTAGTCCTATCGAAGACTAGCATCTTCAGCATCTTCAGTGGTCTTGCAGCATTAGAAGAGTGCAGATTAGCAAAAGGTAAAGTAATAGTAGTGTCATCAACCTCGCCCAGAGATCCTTCCTCGACTCCCTGCGAGAAAGCAATCACAGAGCCATACTATCCAGTTATCATCTCAAGTGTCAGGTTCTAGTTGTACCGATCGGGATACAACTCTGAGTGTCCGTTACCGTAGGACACGCTATCGATAGATGTTTTCTTCCCTGCAGGGGTGCACCAACTTACCCACCACGCTCGATTAACTCCGGTCGGACACACTTTACTGGGGCATGCCCGGCCTCGGCCAAACGATACGCCGCAACCCGACCGAATACTTAATAGAGAGGTCAGCACGCCGGACTAAACCTATGCCCCCAGGGGTCTTGGGCCATCACCCCGGGAACTCCTGCACGTTGCGTGGGCGACCGTGAGCAGACCTGGCAACCCCTTAATACAAGCGCGGTTGCGTATCTAGTCCAACACGGCGCGCGCCGCTCAGTCGCATGACGTCTATTAAGCTTTGGCTGAAGTATACGACGCAGAACGCCCATACTATGCCCACGTGATGGTTAGTGCTATCGGGCCAGAGGCCCCTCAGATTAAATATCCAAATCGTTAGTGGATTGGGGGTGCGAAAACGAGCAAAGACTCACGATCGATGTGACCCCGTCGCCCCGTCTCGAGGACTTGCGGCAAGGGCTAAGAATGCCTGGCCACGCCTCGTAATTATCTCGTGGGCACCTTTCAGGTCAACCCGACTCCACATCACCCTCATCATAAGCTCGTGCGGGTACCCCTCAGGGCCGACCCGACTTTAGTTTCTTGGTTCAGTGTAAGGTCTAAGTATCCATAGTAACCGTGTGTCCAACACCAAGGGAGAAACCTGAGGAATCACCCTCGATGGGTTCCCTCTCGATGTATCCGTCAAGGTGAACTAAGGAGGTATCACCCTCGAGGTCCACACTTGAGGAGTTGCACGACAGCGTCGTTATCGAGGGTGGTGAAGGAGGAATCACCCTCGATGACCACGACCGATTAACTGACCTACAAAGTTATCATCAGAAGTGCTGACGAGGTAACACCCTCGGCACTCGATAGTAACCCAGTAGTGTCGAGCAACTAAGGGGGAAGTGATGTGCGGTGCCGGGGCCTTGTCTTTGATCCCGTTGATTGGGTCTTCTGATAATCCAGCGGGGCAGTCGGGACAAGGTGGGGTCTCTGATAGGTCTCTACCCAGCCTATACTAAACAGTTTAGGATAAACAGGTAGGTATCAACAATAGTTACAAAAGAAGGCTATGCAACAGAAGTAGGATGAACAGTAGTAGCAGCAGATTCTAATGCAAGCATAAGAGAGATAGAGTAGGCAATATCGGTATGCTCAAAATGGGGGTGCTTGCCTGGAAGCTCTGCGGCAAGGATCTGGTCGTCTGCGATGTAGTCATACTCCGGAGCTGCGTCGGTCTCGGGGACTACGTCGGTGTCGGGTCTAATGGGAGAGAAGAGGGGGAAGAAACAGATAAATAGACGGCAAACATATGCAACACAGAGCATGTTATGCTAATATGCAGTGCAGGGTTGCCTAAAGATGCAGCTAAGTCATTTTAGTTATTTTAGGATTAAAGTGGGATTATTAACCGGGGTATATGCACTATTCTTCTACCAAAAATGGAATGAAAGTTGCGGGTTCACCTACGTAGAGGGTCCCGACATGGAAACAGACGACACGATCAGATTCGTCTTGTCGTTCTGAGCAACTTTCATGTATTAAGTTTTTCGATTCGAGCTACGGTTTAATTATTATGAATTTTTGAAGATTGAACCATTTTCTGAATTTATTTTTATTAACAGAAATGATTTATGGCATCAGCATTGCGTGGGGATGATGTCAGCAGTCAATAGGTCGGCTGACCAGGGTCAAACCTGACCTGTGGGTCCGGTGGGACCCACATGTCATCCTCTGTTAGCTTAATAGAGGATTAATTTTATCTAAGCTGAGTTATTTAGCTAGTAGGCCCCACATGTCATTGACTAATTAGCATATCTAATTATATTTTAATTAGTAAAACGTTTTAATTAGTGAATTAAGTGGTGGGTCCCGCGTGTCAGTGGCACTGGGTGCCCAGTCAGCACAGTTGACCACGGTCAACGTGGTCAACTGGGGCCAGGGGGCCCACTGGCAGCCTCACAGGGGTGGGCCCCACACGTGCCAGCTGAGCGGGGTCGGCGACGCCAAAATGCGGCGGCGATGCACTGCCCGCGTCGGAATGGGGCTAAGGGGCACCATTTGGCACGCGCAAGGGCGCGTTCGAACGAGCGCTCGGCCGGGCGTCGAACGGTGGTGGTGTCGTGGCCAGAGGTGGCCGGAAACATGGCCGGCGACGAGCTACAATGGCAATGCGTACGGGTCCTCGACGAAAACGGCGCTAGGGGGCACGGGCAGGCTCGTGCGCGTGCTTGTCGGGCTCCTGAGAGCACCAGGAGCTCGACCGTGGCCTCAGGCGGCGGTGTCATCGACCACAGCAACGACCACAAGCTCGTCGGCGGTGAGCAGAGCACGAACGCGGCGACAGCTAGTTACGGCACGCGAGGGAGTTAACGAGGAAGGGCAGGGGGCGGAGGAGCTCACCGAGTGGCACGCAAGAGAGCCCTTGGAAGTTTAGGAGCAGCGGATCGTCGCCGGGGAAGAAGGGGATCGCCGGCGACCCGAGGAAGAAGATGATGCGTGCGGGCGATGCAGAGCTTCTCGGCTCCCTCCAGTGGCTCCAGAGGTCGTGGTAGTCCACGGCGATGCCGACAAGCACGGCCAGGCCGCGTGGAAGGCACGGTGGCCGCGGGGGCGACGAAGACGCGGCGGCGATGGCGCTCGGGCGCCGGTGGATCTGAGAGAGAGAACGGCGGAGAGGGAGAGGGAATGGATGGGGAGGCCAGGGGGAGGCACTGGCTCGGCCTTATCCCCTTCGACGAGCCGCGGCGTCAGTGGACGTCGCGCTGCCGGCGCGCGCGCGCTCGTCCAAGGCGGCGGCGACAACGCGATGGGGAGAGAGGGAGATGGGCCTGCTCAGGCTCTGTGCACTTGGGCCAGTGCACAGTGGCCTTTTTCTTTTTCTCTTTTTTTCTTCTGCCTTTTCTTTTTATAGAGAGGGTTTAGTAATATTTTGAGCTTCCAAGAGATTTGCAAAAATGTGAAACTTGCTCACATTAGTACTTTGCAATATCCAGCACTGCCACAAAAAGTTTGGGCATTTTTGGAAACCATTTGAATTTATTCAAAAATGAATAGGGCATTTTAAATGTTGTTTTGGCTCTGTTAAAATGCATTAGGCCCATTTAGAGTTGATGATGATGTTGTGTTCCTTAACAGCAAATGGTTTTGGATTATTTGCTATAAGGTGAACATTTTCCCATCAAGTTTTGAGCAACTTTATTTTGCACTTTTGAATTTGAGTTGATTTTCAGAGAAGGATTTGAACTGAATCTTTAATCAATGTATCTAAGCACTGCAAATGAAGGTGACTTGGCATTATTAGCAGAGTGTCACCGTGCTAGGTTACATAGGGGTGTTACAAAATCTCCTCCTCTAAAAGAAATTCTCGTCCTGAGAATTCAGGAGGTAGAAGGAAAGAGGTCGGGGTATTCCTTGTGAAGATGATCCTCGCGTTCCCAAGTGGCTTCATCTTCAGTATGATTCGACCACCGCACTTTCAGGAACTTGGTCGTCTTCTGACGAGTCCGACATTCAGCCTCATCGAGAATGCGGATCGGGTGCTGTAACACCCCCGGTGGTTAGCCACAGTAATCCCATTTTGATAATGCCAAGTCAGCATGATTATCAGTGCATGATCATCATTAACATCATATTGCATTTCAACTCCTAACCTCAAATTCAAATTTAAATGAAAGTGGAAAATAAAAGTTGTCCAACATAGAAACTAAATTGTTCATTAAATAGCAAATAAATCAGAGACAATTCTAAAATTGAAACCAACATCATTGGAGTTGGGTAAGTGACTCAAACATCTTCAAACAGCGACTAAAAACAATATTTAATAACCATTTATTAAATCTAATTTAAGTATGAAATGATGTTTTGCCCAAACTAATTTTAGGTGTTAGGAAATAAAGCACTGGTATTTATGGGAATAGGTCTCCCTTTTTACAAAATTCGGTTTGGGGCCTAACTATTTACTAAAAGAGGTATATGAATTTATAAAAAGAAAAAGAACAAAGAAAATAAAGCCCCCCCCCCTCGCTGGGCCTCGGCCAGCTGGCCGCTGGGCTAGCCAGGCCGGCCCAGCCGGCGCCCACTCCCCTCCCCCATATCCCCCACCCGACCGAACCCTAGCCGCTCCCCACCCCCCCCCCTCGCTCACTCCCCCCCCGATCCAGATCGGGCGCAGGCCCGATCCCGCGCTGCCCCACGCCTCCCCGCGCCGCCCGCCGCGCCGGACCCGCCGCCGGCGCCGCCCCTCCGGCCCACCCTCCCCGAGCACGCTGCCCGTCCCTGCGCCCCGCTGTGAGGGCCACCTCCTCCCCTCTCTTCCTTCGCCTCCCCGCCTCGGCCGCCGCCCGGCCCGCGCGTGCTCCGGCGCGCCCCGCCGCCCGTCGCCCATGCGCGACCGCGCGCTTCGGCCGGCCCGCTCCGGCCCCGCTCGCCCGCCGCGCGCGCCACCGCCGCCCGCGCGCCTCCGGTCCCGACGCCGCACCGCGCCCGGCTGCCGCTCGCCCGCGCTCGCTGTGCCTCCCCTCGCGCCCGCCCGGCCGGCCTCGCCGCGCCGCGCTCCGGCCTTGGCCTCGCCTCTGGTGCACGCGCGCGCGCTGGCCCGGACGTGTCCGGTGCCCGAACAGACACGGCCCGGACATGTCCGCCCCGGCCCTATGACCGACGGGGCCCAGCCCCTGTTTAAAACGGAATTAAAAATAAATAAGTATTAATTAATTAGTTAATTAAATGAATGATTAACTTAATTAATTCTGTTTAATTAAACTAATTAAATAGTTAGTCTAATTAATCTGTTAAATAGTGTTAGTAAACTATGACATGTGGGTCCCCCTTGACCCTGTTGACTGGTCAACCTTGACCCAGTCAACGCTGACTGGATCTGCTGACTGGACCATTTGACTTAGTCAACCTATTTAAATAAATTCCAGAAATTAATAAAAACTTTAGAAAATCATATAAAATAATCTGTAGCTCAGATGAAAATACTTTGTACATGAAAGTTGCTCAGAACGACGAGACGAATCTGAATACGCGGTCCGTTCGTCCGTCACGCGTCCCTAACTATCCGAACTTGCAACCGTTCCCCTCTTATCCTCTGTCCGATAATTCCAAAGACCCGGGAAATATCGTCAGATATTCTCCCGCTCCGTCTGTTACGTGTGATGCTGCGTTAGACTACCCCTAGCACCGTGTATCGTATTTGTCATGCTCATGTTTGCTATATATTTATACTGTTTCCTCCCCCTCTTCTCTCTCGATAGCCCCCGACCCCGACGTCGTCCCCGAGACCGACGCAGCTCCGGATCCCGAAGACACCATAGACGACCTTGCCCTTGCCGCCGAGCAACCAGGCAAGCCCCTCCCTTGAGCATACCGATATCGCCCATTCTAATTTCCCATGCTTGCATTAGAATTGCTGCTACTGCTGCTGCTTTACCTATTCTGATGCATAGCCTGTTCATTGTAACCTGTTGTTGATAATTACCTACATATCCTAAACTGTTTAGTCTAGGCTGGGTAGAGACCTATCAGTGACCCCACTTATCCCGACTGCCGCGCTGGATCGTCAGAAGACCCGATCAACGGGATTGAAGACCAGGCCCCGACACCGCACATCACCCCCCCTTAGTTGTAACAACACTGCAGCGTTACTATCGAGTGTCGAGGGTGAAACCTCATGTAGCACTTCTGATGTTAATTCTGTAGAGTAGTTATTCGGTCGTGGTCATCGAGGGTGATCCCTCCTTCACCGCTTCCGATAACGACGCTGTCGTACAACACCTCAAGTGTGGACCCAGTGAGGGTGATTCCTCCTAGTTCATCTTGACGGATACATCGAGTGGGAATTCAATGAGGGTGATACCTCGGATTCCCTGATGTTATGGACACACGGATACTTGGACTTTACAATGTTACTTGGAAAGGCGGGTCGACCCTGAGGGGTACCCGCGTGTGATGTGAAGGCGGGTTGCCAGTGTGGTGCCCGAGTGGTGAATACGAGGCGCGGCCGGGCATTCTTAACCCTTGCCGCAAGTCCTCGAGACGGGGCGACGGGGTCACATCTTTTGTGAGTCTCTGCTCGTTACCGCAAGCCCCTAGTCCTAGCGATTTGGATATTTGATCCGAGCAGGCCTCTGGTCTGATAGCACTAACCATCACGTGGGCATAGTATGGGCGTTCTGCATCATATGCATCAGCCGAAAACTCTGTCAGACGTCCAGTTCAGCACTGCGGCCGGGCTGGGCCGGCACCATCCTGAGGGGTGGAGCCTGGTTCGCCCGGCACGCAACGACCCGGAGGGCGAGGGGCGATGGCCAAGACCCCCTTGCGCTTAGGATGTAGACCGGCGGGACCTCTCTGCGGAGTTGTAGGTAGGGTTGCGATGTGTCGTTTGGCCGAGGCCGGGCATGACCCTGGAAAGTGTGTCCGGCCGGAGTTAATCGAGCGTGTTGGGTAAGTTGGTGCACCCCTGCAGGGAAGAACACTTCTATCGATAGCCGGTCCTACGGTAAAGGACACTCGGAGTTGTATCCTGATTGATACAATTTAGAACTGGAAACCTGTGATGAGACCTGTATATATGGCTCTGGGATTGCTTCTCGCAGGGAGTCAAGAAGGGATCTCAGGACGAGGTTGATGAATGTATGGCTCTGGGATTGCTTTCTCGCAGGGAGTCGAGAAAGGATCTCTGGGTGAGGTTGATATTATTACTGCTACATTATATGGTATTGTTCTACTCTCTTCTACTGCTGCAAGACCGCTGAAGATGCTAGTCTTCGATAGGACTAGGCCTTCTCTCTATTCTGGCATTTCTGCAGCCCAGTCCACATATACAGCCTCCCCTTGAAAATGTTGCATATGTAGTGTAGATCCTTGCTTGCTGAGTACTTCAGAGTACTCACGGTTGCTTTGTTTTCCTTTTTCTCCCCATATCAGTTTGACGTGACCAGAGGACGGAGCCCCCTGAGACAGATGCCCCGACGATCGTTACTACTACTACCCAGAGGATGGATACTACTACGAGTTGACTGACGACCAGGAGTAGGATCGGAGGGTCCCAGGCAGGAGGCCTTCGCCTTTCGATCGTAGTGTTTTATTTTGCCCCGCCTTCCTAAAGGCCTTTCTGTTTCTATTTCATATCTGTACTCAGATATCTGATGCTTCCGCTGACGCTTGTTCGCAAGCTTATGTATTCGAGCCCTCGAGGCCCCTGGCTTGTAATATAAAGCTTGTATGACTTTATTTATGTTTTAGAGTTGTGTTGTGATATCTTCCCGTGAGTCCTTAGGCTTGATCGTGTGCATTTGCGTGTATGATTAGTGCACGATCGGGCCGGGGGCGTCACAGGTGCTCCTTATCAGAAAGATCATCTTGCAATTCGAGCATCTCGTGATCCACTGTGCGGTGCGGAGATTCCTTGAAGCATTTACAAAGTTGCGACACGTGGAAGACATCGTGGATATGGGAGAATTGCGGTGGCAACTCCAATTTATATGCCACCTGTCCACGTCTAGCCACAATGTGGAAAGGACCAATACAGCGAGGAGCTAGCTTGCCCTTGATTCCGAAACGACGAGTGCCCTTCATGGGAGTGACATGCAAATAAGCTTGATCACCAGGTTGATAGGTCAAACCCCATCGTTTGCGATCGTAGTTGCTCTTCTGGCGGTCCTGAGCCGCCTTGAGATTTTCTCGGATAATGCGGACTTGTTCTTCGGCGTGTTGAATAATGTCCGGTCCCACGAGTGGTCGTTCCCCAGTTTCTGACCAATTCAGAGGGGTTCGACACTTACGTCCATAAAGCACTTCGAAGGGGGCCATTTTCAAGCTGGCTTGATAGCTGTTGTTATAAGAGAATTCGGCAAACGGAAGAGATTCTTCCCACTTCTTACCGAACGATATAACACAAGCCCGAAGCATATCTTCAAGCACTTGATTTACTTGCACGACTTGGCCTTGGGATTGGGGATGATAAGCTGAACTCCAGGTGATGTGAGTTCCCATAGCTTCTTGGAAACTTTCCCAGAATTTGGAGGTGAAAAGACAGCCACGGTCCGAACTGATCTCCTTCGGAATACCATGGAGTGAATCAATTCTGGAGATATAAAGCTCTGCTAATTGACTAGCAGTGATAGTCTCCTTGACGGGCAGAAAGTGTGCAGCTTTGGAAAGTTGGTCGACGACGACAAGAATAGCATCATGACCCTTCTGTGACTTGGGAAGGCCAGTAATGAAGTCCATTTGCACTTTATCCCATTTCCATAAAGGAATAGGTAACGGCTGCAAAATCCCAGCAGGCTTCTGATGTTCTGCTTTCACGCAACGGCAAATGTCACATTCAGCAACATATCGGGCAATATCCTGCTTCATTTTGGACCACCAGAACCTTTGTTGGAGATCGCGATACATCTTGGTGCTACCCGGATGAATAGACAGTGGTGTATCATGTGCCTCCTTCATGACCTTATCAGTCATAAGCTCGAAGCCAGGTACCACAATGTGGTCTCAGAAATACAAGGTTCCATCTTCAGCAACCGAGAAATCCCTGTACTTCTCAAGGTGAAGCTCTTTCTTCATTAGATCAATTTCAGCATCTTTGGCTTGCGCATTCTTAACAGCTTTCTCAAGATTTGGTTGTACCACAAGGTTATTAAGAGAACCCTGCGGAACAATACGAAGGTTCAGCTTGCTCAGTTCTTCATAAAGATGAGGTTGAGCTCGCTTAACCACGAGGTTGTTACAATAGGACTTGCAGCTCAAGGCATCAGCCATCACATTAGCCTTGCCAGGGGTATATGAAATACCACAGTCATAGTCCGTAATTGTTTCCAACCATCGCTGCTGACGGAGATTGAGATCCGGCTGAGTAAATAAATATTTCAGACTCTGATGATCGGTATAAATCTCACACCGATTACCGAGAAGGTAGTGTCGCCACTGCTTCAAAGCATAGATCACAGCAGCGAGTTCGAGATCATGCACTGGATAGTTTTCTTCATGCGGACGCAATTGTCGCGAGGCATATGCAATTACCTTTCGTTCTTGCATTAGGACACAGCCTAATCCTTGACGAGAAGCGTCGCAATATATCACAAAGTCCTTGCGAGAATCGGGAGGAGCAAGCACTGGAGCAGAGGTCAGCTTGTCCTTGAGGGTCTGGAAACTCTCCTGACATTTGTCTGTCCACTCAAACTTAACGCCTTTGTGGAGCATATTAGTCAGGGGCTTGGCAATCTTGGAAAAGTTCTCGACGAATCGGCGGCAATAACTTGCAAGGCCGAGAAAACTTCTTACTTGCTTGGCATTCTTCGGAGGAGTCCAATCAAGAATAGCCTGAACACGCTCCGGGTTAACAACGATTCCGTCCTTGGAAATCACATGTCCAAGGTAGGTTACTTCAGAAAGCCAGAATTCACATTTGGAGTACTTGGCATACAACTTGTCTTCATGAAGCCTTTCCAGAACAAGACGAAGATGTTCAGCGTGTTCTTCCTTATTCTTCGAATATACCAGAATATCATCCAGATATACCACGACGAACTTGTCGAGGTAATCCATGAAGATGTAATTCATCAGCCGGGAGAATGTAGCTGGACCATTTGTTAAACCAAATGACATAACGGTGTACTCGTAGGAACCATAACGAGTAACAAAGGCGGTCTTTGGAATATCCTCTTCACGGACATGGATCTGGTGATAACCCAACCTCAAGTCGAGTTTAGAGAACACCGATGATCCAGCGAGTTGATCATATAAATCATTGATCCGAGGAAGCGGATATTTGTTCTGAATGGTTGCCTGGTTGATAGGACGGTAATCTTGAACCAACCTATTCATACCATCTTTCTTCTTGACAAAGAGAGAAGGTGCTCCCCAGGCAGAGGAACTAGGGGGGATGAAACCCTTCTTAAGTGACTTGTCGATTTCTTCCTTAAGCTCGAGAAGGTGGTGCAGAGGCATCTTATAAGGATGCTTCGCAATAGGGGTAGTGCCAGGCTTCAAGTCGATAACAAACTCGACAGCTCTAGCAGGGGGTATTCCTGGAAGTTCTTCTGGAAAAACATCCTGGAAGTCACAGACGACTGGAATGTTTTCGATCCCCTCAAGCGGAGAAGCGTTTAACGCATTCAAGGCATAAATTTGAGCCTCGGCATTCTGAGTGATATGAGCATGGTAATTCACTAGCTCATCTGACGGGTGTAGGAGGTGTAAAACTTTAGTGGCGCAATTGATTGAGGCGTAATGAGCCTTCAACCAATCCATTCCCAGAATAAGATCAATTTTGGAAGAACTCAGGATAATTGGAAGTGCCTGAAACTTCAACCCTTCAATCTCTACAGTGACTTCGGGGCTGAACATGGAGGCTCGACATCTACCCGCGGGAGTGTCTACCCCTAACGGATGATGCAGGTTGTCACACTTAACGCCATGCATGAATGCAAAATCTTCAGACATGAATGAATGTGATGCTCCTGAATCAAATAAAATGGATGCAGGTACTGAATTAACAAGAAGTGTACCCATCACAGTAGCTGGTTGGTCTGGGTCTTCGCTCATGTTGACATGATAAGCCTGACCAGAACCATAAGAAGGCCTGGCATTGTTGTTGCGCGGCTGCATAATTCCACGGCCAGTAGGAGGAAGGGCTAGCTGATTCTGACCCTGTGAGCAGTCTCTGGCGCGGTGACCTGGCTGGCCACACTTGAAGCAGAGTCCACTGTCTGGACGTGGTGCAGGAGCTCGAGGTGGTGTAGCTTGAAGAGGCTGCCTCGGTGGTGGAGGAGGTAGACGAGGTGCAGCATAAGCAGGCCTGTACACTGGAGCGGTTGGACGATACATGCTCTGTGGAATCCATATACGGCGCTTCTGAGAAGACGAGCCCGCTTCACGGGTGCGTCTGGTCGCTTCCTTATGCTTCTTCAGACCAGTCTCGACCATAATAGCCTTGTTCACCAAGGTGGCGAAGTCGGGATAGTCTTGGACGAGTAGGGCTAGCTGAATGTCATGGTGTAGCCCATCACGGAACTTCTCCTGCCTACGGGCATCAGTGGGGATGTCTTCCGCAGCGTAGCGAGACAGATCCAAGAACTCTCGCTGGTAGACTTCTATAGTCTTGTTGCCTTGAACGACGCTACGGAACTCGGCCTTCTTCCGATCTATAACCCCTTGAGGAATATACCGGGCACGAAAAGCAGCTTTGAATTCCACCCAGGTGACGACAGTTTCAGGAGGTAGGGTCTGTCTGTGAGTTGCCCACCATTGTGCTGCGGGCCCCTTCAGGAAGTATGTCGCGAAAGTGACATAGCTGACAGGAGGAACATCAGCTGGCTCCATCTCATAGAAGATGTCACGCAGCTAGTCATCGGCATCCAGCGGATTAACTGCATTGCGGAACGTCACTGGGTTGAGACGCACAAACTCGGGTAGCGTAATTGAAGCTGGCTGCTGGTTGGCATTGGGACGAGGGAACTGATCCATAATCCCAGTCATGAATTGACGGTTGAGTTCGAATTGTTGCATCATAGCTGCCATATAATCTGGCGGTGGTGGATTATTGTCACCCATCCTGCTAAATTCAACAGGGGTAGTTTAGCAAAAGCTATTGCGGGAGTTTACCGACAGGCATGATGTAACACGACAATAATTAAGTAGTGTAATAGATACTTAACAGTAGTCAATTAAGACATACAGATCCATACACAGTGTCGGTTACATGCAGACAGCATAACGGCGCAAATTTGAAAGCTAGACATGGTAGGCGGCGCGCAGGCACGCGGTAAGGAAGTACACAACGAGACATAGCAAAGGCTACATCAACATCGGAGAAAACTAATGGAGCGAGGATTCTGCAAGTGACAACACAGGGTGCCCTCGATTAAAGGATCCTGTAAGCAGAACCTGGTCCACAATCTCGAAGCAGGGGGGGGTAATTTCAGAACTCCGGGTGGATGTGATCACGAGAACCTAATGTTGGAGTTAGTAAAAATTTTGACCCGAAAGGAAGAGAGATCAGAGTCCCAGAGTATATACGAGGAATAAAAGATCCTAATACCACCCAGTTGGCGACGTGGGCCCGTAAGCCACACAGCCAGGTTAGTAAAACAATTTTCATTGACTAGACTCAACTTCGGCCAAGGAGTTGGAAGGGGGATTCCTAGAGGCAGTCGGCTCTGATACCAACCTGTGACACCCCCGGCTTAATCGTGCACTAACCATACACGCAAATGCACACGATCAAGCCTAAGGACTCACTTGAAGATATCACAACACAACTCTAGAACATAAATAAAGTCATACAAGCTTTTATATTATAAGCCAGGGGCCTCGAGGGATCGAATACATAAGCTCGCATACAAGCGTCAGCGGAAGCATTAGATATCTGAGTACAGATATAAAAGAAAACACAGATAGGCCTTTAAGAAGGTGGGGCAAAAGAAAACACTACGATCGAAAGACGCAGGCCTCCTGCCTGGGACCCTCCGAACCTACTCCTGGTCGTCGGACGACTCCTCGTAGTAGTACTCGCCAGGAGGGTAGTAGTAGTAGCCGTCGGCGGACGCAGCTGTCTCTGGGGCTCCGTCATCTGGTTGCATCAATCGGATATGGGGAGAAAAAGAAAGCAAAGCAACAGTGAGTACTCATCCGAAGTACTCAACAAGCAAGGATCTACACTACATATGCAACATTATCAAAGGGAGGCTGTATATGTGGACTGGGCTGCAGAAATGCCAGAATAGAGGGGAAAGCCTAGTCCTATCGAAGACTAGCATCTTCAGCATCTTCAGTGGTCTTGCAGCATTAGAAGAGTGCCGATTAGCATAAGGTAAAGTAATAGTAGTGTCATCAACCTCGCCCAGAGATCCTTCCTCGACTCCCTGCGAGAAAGCAATCCTAGAGCCATACTATCCAGTTATCATCTCAAGTGTCAGGTTCTAGTTGTACCGATCGGGATACAACTCCGAGTGTCCGTTACCGTAGGACACGCTATCGATAGATGTTTTCTTCCCTGCAGGGGTGCACCAACTTACCCACCACGCTCGATTAACTCCGGTCGGACACACTTTACTGGGTCATGCCCGGCCTCGGCCAAACGATACGCCGCAACCCAACCGAATACTTAATAGAGAGGTCAGCACGCCGGACTAAACCTAGGCCCCAGGGGTCTTGGGCCATCGCCCCGGGAACTCCTGCACGTTGCGTGGGTGACCGTGAGCAGACCTGGCAACCCCTTAATACAAACACGATTGTGTATCCAGTCCAACACGGCGCGCGCCGCTCAGTCACATGACGTCTATTAAGCTTCGGCTGAAGTATACGACGCAAAACGCCCATACTATGCCCACGTGATGGTTAGTGCTATCGGGCTAGAGGCCCCTCGGATCAAATATCCAAATCGTTAGTGGATTGGGGGTGCGGAAACGAGCAGAGACTCACGATCGATGTGAACCCGTTGCCCCGTCTCGAGGACTTGCGGCAAGGGCTAAGAATGCCCGGCCACGCCTCGTAATTATCTCGCGGGCACCTTTCAAGTCAACCCGACTCCACATCACCCTCATCATAAGCTCGTGCGGGTACCCCTCAGGGCCGACCCGACTTTAGTTTCTTGGTTGAGTGTAAGGTCTTAGTATCCATAGTAACCGTGTGTCCAACACCAAGGGGGAAACCTGAGGAATCACCCACGATGGGTTCCCTCTCGATGTATCCGTCAAGGTGAACTAAGGAGGTATCACCCTCGAGGTCCACACTTGAGGAGTTGCACGACAGCGTCGTTATCGGGGGTGGTGAAGGAGGAATCACCCTCGATGACCATGACCGATTAACTGACTTACAAAGTTATCATCAGAAGTGCTAACGAGGTATCACCCTCGGCACTCGATAGTAACCCAGTAGTGTCGAGCAACTAAGGGGGAAGTGATGTGCGGTGCCGGGGCCTGGTCTTCAATCCTGTTGATCAGGTCTTCTGATAATCCAGCGGGGCAGTCGGGACAAGGTGGGGTCTCTGATAGGTCTCTACCCAGCCTATACTAAACAGTTTAGGATAAACAGGTAGGTATCAACAGTAGTTACAAAAGCAGGCTATGCAACAGAAGTAGGATGAACAGTAGTAGCAGCAGATTCTAATGCAAGCATAAGAGAGATAGAGTAGGCGATATCGGTATGCTCAAAATGGGGGTGCTTGCCTGGAAGCTCCGCGGCAAGGATCTGGTCGTCTGCGATGTAGTCATACTCCGGAGCTGCGTCGGTCTCGGGGACTACATCGGTGTCGGGGTCTAATGGGAGAGAAGAGGGGGAAGAAACAGATAAATACACGGCAAACATATGCAACCCAGAGCATGCTATGCTAATATGCAGTGCAGGGTTGCCTAAAGATGTAGCTAAGTCATTTTAGTTATTTTAGGATTAAAGTGGGATTATTAACCGGGGTATATGCACTATTCTTCTACCGGAAACGGAAGGAAAGTTGCGGGTTCCCCTACGTAGAGGGTCCCGACATGGAAATAGACGACATGACACGATCAGATTCGTCTCGTTGTTCTGAGCAACTTTCATATATTAAGTTTTTCGATCCGAGCTACGGTTTAATTATTATGAATTTTTGAAGATTGAAGCATTTTCTGAATTTATTTTTATTAACAGAAATGATTTATGACATCAGCATTGCGTGGGGATGACATCAGCAGTCAACAGGTCGGCTGACCAGGGTCAAACCTGACCTGTGGGTCCGATGGGACCCACATGTCAGCCTCTGTTAGCTTAACAGAGGATTAATCTAAGCTGAGTTATTAGCTAGTAGGCCCCACATGTCATTGACTAATTAGCATATCTAATTAAATTTTAATTAGTAAAATGTTTTAATTAGTGAATTAAGCGGTGGGGCCCGCGTGTCAGTGGCACTGGGTGCCCAGTCAGCACAGTTGACCACGGTCAACGTGGTCAACTGGGGCTAGGGGGCCCACTAGCAGCCTCACAGGGGTGGGCCCCACACGTGCCAGCTCAGCGGGGCCGGCGACGCCAAAATGCGGCGGCGACGCACTGCCCGCGTCGGAATTGGGCTAGGGGGCACCATTTGGCACGCGCAAGGGCGCGTTCGAACGAGCGCTCGCCCGCGCGTCGAACGGCGGTGGTGCCATGGCCAGAGGTGGCCGGAAACATGGCCGGCGACGAGCTACAGCGGCGATGCGTATGGGTCCTCTACGGAAACGGCGCTAGGGGGCACGGGCAGGCTCGTGCGCGTGCTTGTCGGGCTCCTGAGAACACCAGGAGCTCGACCGTGGCCTCAGGCGGCGGTGTCATCGACCACAGCAACGACCACAAGCTCGTCGGCGGTGAGCAGAGCACGAACGCGGCGACAGCTAGTTACGGCACGCGAGGGAGTTAACGAGGAAGGGCAGGGGGCGGAGGAGCTCACCGAGTGGCACGCAAGAGAGCCCTTGGAAGTTTAGGAGCAGCGAATCGTCGCCGGGGAAGAAGGGGATCGCCGGCGACCCGAGGAAGAAGATGATGCGTGCGGGCGATGCAGAGCTTCTCGGCTCCCTCCAGTGGCTCCAGAGGACGTGGTAGTCCACGGCGATGCCGACAAGCACGGCCAGGCCGCGTGGAAGGCACGGTGACCGCGGGGGCGACGAAGACGCGGCGGCGATGGCGCTCGGGCGCCGGTGGATCTGAGAGAGAGAACGGCGGAGAGGGAGAGGGAATGGATGGGGAGGCCAGGGGGAGGCACTGGCTTGGCCTTATCCCCTCGACGAACCGCGGCGTCGGTGGACGTCGCACTGTCGACGCGCTGCCGGCGCGCGCGCGCTCGTCCAAGGTGGCGGCGACATCGCGATGGAGAGAGAGAGGGAGATGGGCCTGCTCAGGCTCTGTGCACTTGGGCCAGTGCACAGTGGCCTTTTTCTTTTTCTCTTTTATTCTTTTGCCTTTTCTTTTTATAGAGAGGGTTTAGTAATATTTTGAGCTTCCAAGAGATTTGCAAAAATGTGAAACTTGCTCACATTAGTACTTTGCAATATCCAGCACTGCCACAAAAAGTTTGGGCATTTTTGGAAACCATTTGAATTTATTCAAAAATGAATAGGGCATTTTAAATGCTGTTTTGGCTCTGTTAAAATGCATTAGGCCCATTTAGAGTTGATGATGATGTTGTGTTCCTTAACAACAAATGGTTTTGGATTATTTGCTATAAGGTGAACATTTTCCCATCAAGTTTTGAGCAACTTTATTTTGCACTTTTGAATTTGAGTTGATTTTCAGAGAAGGATTTGAACTGAATCTTTAATCAATGTATCTAAGCACTACAAATAAAGGTGACTTGGCATTATTAGCAGAGTGTCACAGTGCTAGGTTACATAGGGGTGTTACACTCTGAAGGTGTTTGTTGAGTTGGCATACATCGAGATTAGGATTTGTCACTCCGTGTATCGGAGTGGTATCTCTAGGCCCTCTCGGTAATACACATCATAAGAAGCCTTGCAAGCAAAGTGACCAAGGAGTTAGTTGCAAGATGATGTATTACGGAATGAGTAAAGAGACTTGCCGGTAACGAGATTGAACTAGGTATGAAGATACCGACGATCGAATCTCGGGCAAGTAACATACCGACAGACAAAGGGAAATACGTATGTCGTCATAAGGTTCGACCGATAAAGATCTTCGTAGAATATGTAGGAACCAATATGGGCATCCAGGTTCCGCTATTGGTTATAGACCAGAGAGGTGTCTCGGTCATGTCTACATAGTTCTCGAACATGTAGGGTCCGCACGCTTAACGCTCGTTGACGATATAGTGTTATATGAGTTATATGATTTGGTGACCGAATGTTGTTCGGAGTCCCGGATGAGATCACGGACATGACAAGGAGCTTCGGAATGGTCTGGAGGTAAGGATTGATATATAGGACGATGATATTCGGACACCGGAAGAGTTTCGGAGTGCACTGGGTAGTCATCGGATCGCCGGAAGGGGTTCCGGACACCCCCGGGAGGTCTATGGGCCTAATGGGCCAAGGGGAGAGACACACCAGCCCACAAGGGGGCTGGTGCGCCCCTCTCCCTGGCTGCCGGCCCTAGGGAAGGAAAGGGGGAGGGCTAGCCCCTCCTGCCTTCCCCTCCTCATGGGAGAAAGGAATGAGGGGGGGGGGGGGGGGCGCCACCCTCCCCTGCCTTTCCCCGCGCGCCTAAAAAGGCAAGGGGGGCGCGGCTAGGGCAGGAGCCCAAGTGGGATTCGGCCCCACTTGGGGCGCCTCCTGGCTGCCTCCTCCCTCCCCCACCTATATATATGTGGGAAGGGGGCGCCACACAAGACCACGACAATCTCTTAGCCGTGTGCGGCGCCCCTCTCTACAGTTTCATCCCTCGGTCATATTTTCGTAGTGCTTAGGTGAAGCCCTACAGAGATAGCTTCACCATCACCATCAGCACGCCGTCGTGCTGCCGGAACTCATCCACTACTTCACCGTCTTGCTGGATCAAGAAGGCGAGGACGTCACCGAACTGAACGTGTGCTGAACGCGGAGGTGCCGTACGTTCGGTACTCGATCGGTTGGATCGCGAAGAAGTTCGACTACATCAACCGCGTTACTAAACACTTCCGCTTACGGTCTACGAGGGTACATAGACACACTCTCCCCCTCGATGCTATGCATCTCCATGGATAGATCTTGCGTGTGCGTAGATTTTTTTTGTTTTCCATGCAATGTTTCCCAACAGTGGCATCCGAGCCATGTCTATGCGTAGATGATATGCACGAGTAGAACACAAAGAGTTGTGGGCGATAATAGTCATACTGCTTACCACCAATGTCTTATTTTGATTTGGCGGTATTGTTGGACGTGGCCCGGACCAACCTTACATGTCCACGCACATGAGACCGGTTCCACCGACTGACATGCAACTTGTTTTGCATAAAGGTGGCCGGCGGGTGTCTGTTTCTCCTACTTTAGTTGAATCGAATTTGACTACGGCCGGTCCTTTAAGAAGGTTAAAATAGCAAACTTGATAAATTACCATTGCGGTTTTTGCGTAGTTAAGAACGATTCTTGCTAGAAGCCCGTAGCAGCCAAGTAAAACTTGCAACAACAAAGTAGAGGACGTCTAACTTGGTTTTGCAGGGCATGTTGTGATGTGATATGGTCAAGATATGATATGATATATGTTGATGTATGAGATGATCATGTTTTGTAATATTGACAACCGACAGGAGCCTTAGGGTTGTCTCTTAATTATTGTATGAAATGCAAACGCCATGCAATTGCTTTACTTTATCGCTATGCGTTAGCAATAGTTGTAGAAGCAATAGTTGGTGAGACGACCCCGACGCAACGATGGAGATCAAGGTATCGAGTCAGTGACGATGGAGATCACGATGATGCTTTGGAGATGGAGATCAAAAGCACAAGATGATGATGACCATATCATGTCACATATTTTTATTGCATGTGATATTTATCCTTTATGCATCTTATTTTGCTTAGAACGGTGGTAGCATTATAAGATGATCCCTTCACTAAATTTCAAGATAAAAGTGTTCTCCCCGAGTATGCACCGTTGCCATAGTTCGTCGTTTCGAAGCACCTCGTGATGATCGGGTGTGATAGACTCTACGTTCACATACAACGGGTGTAAGACAGTTTTGCACATGCAGAATACTTGGGTTAAACTTGACGAGCCTAGCATGTACAGACATGGTCTCAGAACACTGGAGACCGAAAGTTCGAACATGAGTCATATAGTAGATATGATCAACATAGAGATGTTCACCATTGATCCTACCCCATCTCACGTGATGATCGGAGATGGGTTAGTTGATTTGGATCATGTATCACTTAGATAACTTGAGGGATGTTTATTTAAGTGGGAGTTCATTAGTAATTTGATTAATTGAACTTAATTTATCATGAACTTAGTCTTAATAGTTCTGCATATCTATGTTGTAGATCAATGGCCGAGCTACCGTTCCCCTAAATTTTAATGTGTTCCTAGAGAAAGCTAAGTTGAAAGATGATGGTAGCAACTACACAGACTGGGTCCGTAACTTGAGGATTATCCTCATTGTTGAACAGAAGAATTATGTCCTTGATGCACCGCCAGGCGACAGACCTACTGCAGGAGCTACTGTAGATGTTATGAACGTCTGGCAGGCTTGATCTGATGATTACTCAATAGTTCAGTGTGCCATGCTTTACGGCCTAGAACCGGGACTTCAAAGACGTTTTGAACGTCATGGAGCATATGAGATGTTCCAAGAGTTGAAGTTAATATTTCAAGCAAATGCCCGGGTTGAGAGATATGAAGTCTCCAATAAGTTCTATAGCTGCAAGATGGAGGAGAATAGTTCTGTCAATGAACACATACTCAAAATGTCTGGGTATCATAACCACTTGACTCAGCTGGGAGTTGATCTTCCAATTGATAGTGTTATTGACAGAGTTCTTCAATCACTGCCACCAAGCTACAAAGGCTTCGTGATGAACTATAATATGCAAGGGATGAATAAAACAATTCCTGAGCTCTTCGCAATGCTTAAGGCCGCGGAGGTAGAAATCAAGAAGGAGCATCAAGTGTTGATGGTTAACAAGACCACTAGTTTCAAGAAAAAGGGCAAGGGAAAGAAAGGGAACTTCAAGAAGAATGGCAAGCCAGTTGCCACTCCCGGGAAGAAGCCCAAAGCTGGACCCAAGACTGAAACTGAGTGCTTCTACTGCAAAGGGACTGGTCACTGGAAGCGGAACTGCCCCAAATATTTGGTGGATAAGAAGGATGGCAAAGTGAACAAAGGTATATTTGATATACATGTTATTGATGTGTACCTTACTAATGCTGGTAGTAGCACCTGGGTATTTATACTGGTTCGGTTGCTCATATTTGTAACTCGAAACAGGAACTGCGGAATAAACGAAGATTGGCTAAGGACGAGGTGACGATGCGCGTCGGGAATGGTTCCAAGGTCGATGTGATCGCCGTCGGCATGCTACCTCTACATCTACCTTCGGGATTAGTTTTAGACCTCAATAATTGTTATTTGGTGCCCGCGTTGAGAATGAACATTATATCTGGATCTTGTTTATTGCGAGACGGTTATTCATTTAAATCATAGAATAATGGTTGTTCTATTTATATGAGTAATATCTTTTATGGTCATGCACCCTTGATGAATGGTCTATTCTTGTTAAATCTCGATTGTAGTGATACACATATTCATAATATTGATGCCAAAAGATGCAAAGTTGATAATGATAGTGCAACATACTTGTGGCACTACCGTTTAGGTCATATTGGTGTAAAGCGCATGAAGAAACTCCATGCGGATGGACTTTTGGAATCACTTGATTATGAATCATTTGATACTTGCGAACCATGACTCATGGGCAAGATGACTAAAACTCCGTTCTTCGGAACAATGGAGCGAGCTAATGACTTATTAGAAATAATACATACCGATGTATGTGGTCCGATGAGTGTTGAAGCACGCGGCGGGTATCGTTATTTTCTGACCTTCACAAATGATTTGAGTAGGTATGGGTATATCTACTTGATGAAACACGAGTCTGAAATATTTGAAAAGTTCAAAGAATTTCAGAGTGAAGTGGAGAATCATCGTAACAAGAAAATAAAGTTTCTATGATCTGATCGCGGAGGCGAATATTTGAGTTACGAGTTTGGCCTTCATTTAAAACAATGTGGCGTTGTTTCACAACTCACGCCACCTAGAACACCACAGCATAATGGTGTGTCCGAACGTCGTAACCGTACTTTATTAGATATGGTGCGATCTATGATGTCTCTTACCGATTTACCACTATCGTTTTGGGGTTATGCATTAGAGACAGCCGCATTCACGTTAAATAGGGCAACGTCTAAATCCATTGAGACGACACCGTATGAACTGTGGTTTGGCAAGAAACCTAAACTGTCGTTTCTTGAAGTTTGGGGATGCGACGCTTATGTTAAAAGGCTTCAGCCTGATAAGCTCGAACGTAAATTGGAGAAGTGCGTCTTCAGAGGATACCCTAAAGAAACTATTGGGTACACCTTCTACCACAGATCCAAAGGCAAGATCTTTGTTGCTAAGAATGGATCCTTTCTAGAGAAGGAGTTTCTTTCGAAAGAAGTGAGTGGGAGGAAAGTAGAACTTGATGAGGTAATTATACCTTCTCTCGAATTGGAAAGTAGCACATCACAGAAAACCGTTCCCGTGATGCCTACACCAACTAGAGAGGAAGCAAATGATAATGATCATGAAACTTCAGATCAAGTTACTACTGAACCTCGTAGGTCGACCAGAGCACGATCCGCACCAGAGTGGTACGATAATCCTGTCCTGGAAGTTATGTTATTAGACCATGGCGAGCCTACGAACTATGAAGAAGCTATGATGAGCCCAGATTCCGATAAATGGCTTGAGGCCATGAAATCTGAGATAGGATCCATGTATGAGAACAAAGTATGGACTTTGGTGGACTTGCTTGATGATCGGCAAGCCATAGAAAATAAATGGATCTTCAAGAAGAAGACTGACGCTGATGGTAATGTTACTGTCTACAAAGCTCGACTTATCGCGAAAGGTTTTCGACAAGTTCAAGGAGTTGACTATGATGAGACTTTCTCACCCGTAGCGATGCTTAAGTCTGTCTGAATCATGTTAGCAATTGGCCATTTTATAATTATGAAATCTGGCAAATGGACGTCAAAACTGCATTCCTTAATGGATTTCTTAAAGAAGAGTTGTATATGATGCAACCATAAGGTTTTGTCGATCCTAAAGGTGCTAACAAAGTGTGCAAGCTCCAGCGATCCATCTATGGACTGGTGCAAGCATCTCGGAGTTGGAATATACGCTTTGATGAGGTGATCAAAGCATATGGTTTTATACAGACTTACAGTGAAGCCTGTATTTACAAGAAAGTGAGTGGGGGCTCTGTAGCATTTCTGATTTTATATGTGGATGACATATTATTGATTGGAAATGATATAGAATTTCTAGATAGCATAAAAGGATACTTGAATAAGAATTTTTCAATGAAAGACCATGGTGAAGCTGCTTATATATTGGGCATCAAGATCTATAGGGATAGATCGAGACGCTTAATAGGACTTTCACAAAGCACATACCTTGACAAAGTTTTGAAAAAGTTCAAAATGGATCAGTCAAAGAAAGGGTTCTTGCCTATGTTACAAGGTGTGAAATTGAGTCGGACTCAAAGCCCGACCACTGCAGAAGATAGAGAGAAAATGAAAGTCATTCCCTATGCCTCAGCCATAGAGTCTATCATGTATGCTATGCTATGTACCAGACCTGATGTGTGCCTTGCCATAAGTTTGACAGGGAGGTACCAAAGTAATCCAGGAGTGGATCACTGGACAGCGGTCAAGAACATCTTGAAGTACCTGAAAAGGACTAACGATATGTTTCTCGTTTATGGAGGTGACAAAGAGCTCGTCGTAAATGGTTACGTTGATGCTAGCTTCGACACAGATCCGGATGACTCTAAGTCACAAACTGGATACGTATTTTTGTTGAATGGTGGACCTGTCAGTTGGTGCAGTTCCAAGCAGAGCGTCGTGGCGGGATCTACGTGTGAAGCGGAGTACATAGCTGCACCGGAAGCAGCACATGAAGTAGTCTGGATGAAGGAGTTCATATCCGATCTGGATGAAGGAGTTCATATCCGATCTGGGTGTAATATCCAGTGCATCGGGTCCAATGAAAATCTTTTGTGACAACACTGGAGCAATTGCCTTGGCGAAGGAATCCAGGTTTCACAAGAGAACCAAACACATAAAGAGACGCTTCAACTCCATTCGTGAAAAGGTCAACGATGGAGACATAGAGATTTGCAAAATACATACGGATCTGAATGTAGCAGACCCGTTGACTAAGCCTCTTCCGCGAGCAAAACATGATCAGCACCAAGACTCCATGGGTGTTAGATTCATTACAATGTAATCTAGATTATTGACTCTAGTGCAAGTGGGAGACTGAGGAAAAATGCCCTAGAGGCAATAATAAAGTTGTTATTTTATATTTCCTTATTCATGATAAAGGTTTATTATTCATGCTAGAATTGTATTGATCGGAAACTTAAATACATGTGTGAATACATAAACAAATGTCGTGTCCCTAGTAAGCCTCTACTAGACTAGCTCGTTGATCAAAGATGGTTAAGGTTTTCTAACCATAGACATGTGTTGTCATTTGATAATGGGACCACATCATTAGGAGAATGATGTGATGGACAAGACCCATCCGTTAGCTTAGCATATGATCGTTCAGTTTATTGCTATTGCTTTCTTAATGTCAAATACATATTCCTTCGACTATGAGATTATGCAACTCCTGGATATCGGAGGAATACCTTGTGTGCTATCAAACGTCACAACATAACTGGGTGATCATAAAGATGCTCTAAAGGTATCTCCGAAGGTGTTTGTTGAGTTGGCATAGATCGAGATTAGGATTTGTCACTCCGTGTATCGGAGAGGTATCTCTGGGCCCTCTCAGTAATACACATCATAAGAAGCCTTGCAAGCAAAGTGACTAAGGAGTTAGTTGCAAGATGATGTATTACGGAACGAGTAAAGAGACTTGCCGGTAACAAGATTGAACTAGGTATGAAGATACCGACGATCGAACCTCGGGCAAGTAACATACCGACAGACAAAGGGAATTACGTATGTTGTCATAAGGTTCGACCGATAAAGATCTTCGTAGAATATGTAGGAACCAATATGGGCATCCAGGTTCCGCTATTGGTTATTGACCGGAGAGGTGTCTCGGTCATGTCTACATAGTTCTCGAACCCGTAGGGTCCACACGCTTAATGTTCGTTGACGATATAGTGTTATATGAGTTATATGATTTGGTGACCGAATGTTGTTCGGTGTCCCAGATGAGATCACGGACATGACGAGGAGCTCCGGAATGGTCTGGAGGTAAAGATTGATATATAGGACGATGATATTCGGACACCGGAAGAGTTTCGGAGTGCACTGGGTAGCCATCGGATCACCGAAGGGGTTCCGGACACCCCCGGGAGGTCTATGGGCCTAATGGGCCAAGGGGAGAGACACACCAGCCCACAAGGGGGCTAGCGCGCCCCTCTCCTTTGCCGCCGGCCCTAGGGAAGGACAGGGGGAGGGCTAGCCCCTCCTGCCTTCCCCTCCTCATGGGAGAAAGGAAAGGGGGGGGGGCACCCTCCCGTGCCTTTCCCTGCGCGCCTAAAAAGGCAAGGGGGGGGGGCTGCTAGGGGCAGGAACCTAAGTGGGATTCAGCCCCACTTGGGGCGCCTCCTGGCTGCCTCCTCCCTCCCCCCACCTATATATATGTGGGAAGGGGCGCCACACAGGACCACGACAATCTCTTAGCCGTGTGCGGCGCCCCTCTCTACAGTTTCGTCCCTCGGTTATATTTTCATAGTGCTTAGGCGAAGCCCTGGGGAGATAGCTTCACCATCACCGTCACCACGCTGTCGTGCTACCGGAACTCATCCACTACTTCGCCGTATTGCTGGATCAAGAAGGCGAGGACCTCACCGAGCTGAATGTGTGCTGAACGTGGAGGTGTCGTACGTTCGGTACTCGATTGGTTGGATCGCGAAGAAGTTCGACTACATCAACCGCGTTACTAAACACTTTAGCTTACGGTCTATGCAGGGCCGGCCCTGAGGGGGGGCGGGGGCAGGAGGGGCGGCCGCCCCGGGCCCCCCAAGTCGAGGAGGGGGCCCCCACCCATGTACGAAGTAGCCCAAAGATCAGGTCAACACGCCCAGCTAGCGTTCAAACGGAATTACTGCATGTACGTAAGGTAGCAGGCTCTGTGATGCTAGGTAGCTATATCACGCAAATCTCTGCTCAAACGGAATTACTGCATGTACGTAGATAGTCCACGATTCTAGGGGAATGGAGATCGTTCTTTCCTTCTGGTCGCTATGATCTTTTTTAACACAAGATCTTTACAATCCCCAATTCCCTATTTTGCTATTCCAAGTTCCAACAGGCCTATCACTCTGATCTCGCGAATTCTTGAATCACAAGCGAGGCCGATGTAGATGAATCCCTATCCGATATGTCGCCGCTGAACGCACACACGCTCGGGTGGCTAGACTATAACTTCGAGCGCCCACCATGAGAGGCTCCCCTCGCCTAGCACCGGATCACCGACCGACTGACGCCAATCCAAGGTATACCATATTACCATTATTAAATTCAACAACTTTGAGCTATACAAAATCATCTTCGTCCTAAAAAATTCAACCGCATCTATTACAAATAATTTAAGTGGATCAATGTTTTTCAAGCAAAGGGGCCACACGAGCCCCATTTTCATTAAGAAAATGGAGTTTGGGATTAACTGGATCAATGAGATTGGCTTTTAGTTTATAGTACCAGGGTATATATTCTAAACCCAAAGGATGCTTAGATTTGATTGAAATATTCCCATACGAATCATTGCAGGACTTCTTCTACATTTTATCTTCATTTGAGTTTAGTACTCTTACGGATTGTCTTATGTGATCGCATGCGCATTCGCTCACATCATTGCAAATTCAAGATCTTTGGATTCCTATAAAATTAATAAAGTTATGATATGTACCATATATTTTCTAATTTTGTCTTTGTGCCTTTTAGGATCCATCCTTAAAAAAAACTATATTATTTGAAAATCAATCACGAATTAAACACGAAGAGGTGATCGTATAGTTATATGCGTGCAAATCATGCACCTCCTACTAGTATTAAGGGCCCCTAAATTTTAGTTCCACCCTGGGCCCCCAAAATCTCGGGACCGGCCCTGGGTCTACGAGGGTACGTAGACACACTCTCCCCCTCGTTGCTATGCATCTCCATGGATAGATCTTGCGTGTGCGTAGAATTTTTTTTGTTTTCCATGCAACGTTTCCCAACACAAGGGTGCTTTGAGGGCATTGCGTGAGTCCTCTGCTCTAATTGGTGAATACTGAATAGCATGTGCTCGGAGCAGCCCCGAGCATTTGTCTTTACCCTTTGGTGCTTCCTTCTGGGGCCTTGCTCCTTAGGTCCTATGGCGCCAGGTCTGTCCCAATTCAGTAGGCCCGAGGGGCACCGTTTGCCCATAGCGCTGACAACAAAGGAATGTGGCACGTGGGAGGTTGTGTATGTGACACATGTTCCAATAAGCAGCGGATGTGTGGCACCCTCCAGCGAATAGTACGTCGACACATGGTGGATCAGCAAATGGCCACGTCGTTAGCGGGTATTGGATTCATACACCGCATCTGATAGCTTAACAGCGACCCATTAGGGAGGCTGCCATGTGTCAGTGCTATCCCGGCTGACTCGGTTACCCTTGACAAAAACACTTCCATGACACGATACTTTCTATCATGGATAAGCACACTTCCATGATGAAAAATCGATTATTGTCGTGGAACACATATACAACAGCATATGTATGGCTATCTGATGCGGCTTGAAACTGCGTCGGTATTTCCCCAAAGAGGAAGGGATGATGTAGTACAGCTACGGTAAGGTATCAATCTAGTAGGAGAACCAAGCAACACTATGTAAACGGTACCTGCACACAAAGAACAAATCCTTGCAACCCAACGCGTAAGAGGGGTTATCAATCCCTCCTCGGTAAAAAGATAGATTTTTTTTAGGGGACGTAAAAAGATAGATTGATTTGTATGTAGTTAGATAAATAGATCTGAATAAAATGCGAAATAAAAGATGCAAATAAAAAGTGCAGCAAAGTATTTTTGGGTTTTTGAAATAATAGATCTGAAAACAAATGTGGTGAAAAATAGATCTGAAAGCAATATGATAAAAGATAGACTCGGGGGCCGTAGATTTCACTAGTGGCTTCTCTCGAGAAAATAGCATACGGTGGGTAAACAAATTACTGTTGGGCAATTGATAGAAGATCGAATAATTATGCTGATATCCAACACGGCAACACGTCCAAGATTAGTAGACCGACTCCTGCCTGCATCTACTACTATTACTCCACACATCGATCGCTATCCAACATGCATCTAGTGTATTAAGTTCATGGAGATACGGAGTAATGCAATAAGAATGATGACATGATGTAGACAAGATCTATTCATGGAGGAATAGACCCCACCTTATTATCCTTAATAGCAACGATACATATGTGCCTCGCTACCCCTTCTGTCATTGGGTGAGGACACCGTAAGATCGAACCCATCACAAAGCACCTCTTCCCATGGCAAGAAAAATCGATCTAGTTGGCCTAACTAAACCAAAGATTCGAAGAAGAAATACGAGGCTATAAATAATCATGCATATAAGAGATCAAAGAAACTCAAATAATATTCATGGATATAGATCTGATCATAAACTCAAAGTTCATCGGATCCCAACAAACACACCGCAAAAAAGGTTTACATCAAATAGATTTCCAAGAGACCATTGTATTGAGAAGCAAAAAGAGAGAAGAAGCCATCTAGCTACTGCCTACGGACCCTTAGGTCTATGGTGGACTACTCACGCATCATCGGAGAGGCACCAATGAGGATGATGAACCCCTCTATGATGGTGTTAGATTGGATCTCGTGGTTCTGGAACTTGCGGTGGCTGGAATTGTGTTTCGTCTGCTCCCCTCTGGTCCTTCCTTGGCCCCTAAGTTGTCTTCTGGTCCAAAAAAATCTCCAAAAAGTTTCGCTGCGTTTGGACTCCGTTTGATAGGGATATTCTGCGAAGTAAAAAACAAGCAAAAAACAACAACTGGCACTAGGCACTATGTCAATAGGTTAGTCCCAAAAAATGATATAAAGTTGCTATAAAATGATTGTAAAACATCCAAGAATGATAATATAACAGCATGGAACAATCAAAAGTTATAGATACGTTGGAGACGTATCACTATCTTGATTCTGTCATAAAACCCTCGTGGATGTAAATGGATGACAAAAAGAGTGACATACTGTGACAGACATGTATCATCACGGATGTGCCTTTTTTGTATCATTGGCAAGTGTGACACCGAACATTATAACATGCCTATCTCACCTACATGCATTTGGGATAAGTGGAGGTATGGGTTCTTTTGCAGAAAGTAATCGTAGGTTTTATCCTAACATTGTAATAAATGGATCTACTCTAATATACTGGACAAATTGAATCCATAGTCATCCTAGACTTACTAGCTCAAATCCAATGGATGTACCTTACCATCAGTTGCTTCCTAGAAGAGGCATATTCCCAAATTCAAGCCGACAAGTTTTAGTGAAGGAAAATATGGTGTTGAGACCTTCCAAACATCTTCCGATCAAGTTTTTTGAAGTTATCCATAACCGAGGGTACGAATAACCATGATCGGTTTTTACACTCTCAAGAGGTTTGTGTACTTTACCTGTTAATCCTTTTTGCTACTAAACTCAAGGTGTAGAGTAGCCTGATAAAGACCAAGACGAGACCTTTTAGAGGCAGTAGCCTAAGATGCATCATAGACCAATTCCGTCCTACCACACGTACATCAGTTGGTAGGTACGGTCAGGCTCCCACAATTTACTTAGTCAAGACAAAGCTCATGATGACACACAGTTACATATGGAAGCTAATTAACTTTGAACACGTACAATCTCCTTGAAGCAGGGCAGCGAACCCCATCGATATAACCCAACAACCATTCCGCCCGGATGATTCATTAATTAAGTTGGTGTTACACAGTCATCAGTAAAAATATCAACCTTCCATAACTAGTGTGTTCCCATCCATTATGTCATAGCAAGCTAAGATTAAACGTTGGCAACAAGGAATGATGTAAGGATCGTATGGCTATCCTACTAGGTGTATAGCAATAGCATATTAGTAGAATAGTCCAAAACTCCCATCCTATCATGGCATACTACATGTATATTGAAAATAAGGTGACACGATCAAAGTTCCACTTGCCTTGGTTGTTCGTGTCAAAACTACACTCCTCACAACCACAAGCGTGCACTCCTCGTACTCTATATATTAATAGAGTACGCACATAAGAACCAATAGTTCATGCAAAATGAAAACATGCATGATCAGAAACAAGAGCCAAATAAGAACTCATACTGGTAATATACTAGCTAAGGGTCAATGCATGATTCAATGTGTGAAAAGAATCAATGCTTTTGGGTGTGCAGTTTGTGAGTTAAGGTCTAATGAATTTCATATCTTCATTGAATTCAAAGGTTTGAATGGATCGGGTTCAACATTTGAATTAATGTACAAATTATTCATGTTAAACAATGGGTTTGGACGTTATGATTCAAACTAGGTTTGAATTCAAATTTGAAAAACTTAACAGGTTTGGTTCCAAAATGGTTCAAATATGTGGCCATGATTTTAACCAATTGAAAAAACTATTCATTTGATCTAGACTTGTGGTTTAAATTCTAGGTTCAAACAAGGACTGAATTCAAATTCAATTAAATTTAACTTTGAAAAGTTCAAACTAGGGCGATAAGGTTCTAATGGGCACTTGTGAATTTTTTGACACAAAGCAAACATAATTTTTAAATTTGAAACCATATATAAAATTATGACAAATTCAATTTAAAAATTGAATTGGTTGTAAAAGCTCTACCATGGCAGAAGAAAATGCGTGTCATCGCAGTATTCCTGAACACTGTGCCAAGGCAGCAAAATTGGCAGGCATTGCAATAGTTTCTGAACTACTACCAAATTTAGGCTAGTTCAACTTTTTAAATGTGGGATTCATGGATATAAGGGCCCTATTTGAAAGTGCACATCCTAAGGATCCATCTGCGAAAAGGTTTGCTCAAATTGGACTTATGGTTTGCAACTTAGGCCCTAACAAATTTGAAATTTGAATTGTGAAGAAGTGAAATCAAATGGTTGTATCGAATAAGCATTTCATGAGGATCAATATGCTAAAAGAATCACCTCATTAGGACTTCTAGGTAAAAATTTATGATGGCTCTATTCAGGGTCTTTTCAGCAAACTTTCGTAATTAACAGTGTTAATTAAATCTGAAAAACTTTTTAGATAAAGGGATCAATATGGGCCATTGGATTAAGTAGCAACATATGATTGTGATTAAAGGTACTGGTCTAGTTAAAAAAATGTTACCATCAGATCAGAATCGATGGATAGCTCTGGCGAGGCCACGTCGGCTCTAGGGTTTGGCCTGCCGGAGTTGCTCGCCGGAGACGAGATGACAGTGGCAGTGCATGGCTACGGTGCTACAGAGGAGGTCTGGGATACGTGCATTATCCCTGTCGGGGAGGGACGACACAACGTGACGATGGTGGTCTCAATGACAATGTATCTCGATGGGAATTGTTGGAATTGCTCGAAGGAGTTGTAAAAGCATCGGTTTGCTTCTGGAGTTGGACGACATCAATGCTCGATGGTCCTGGGGTCATGACAGTGAGTTAGCACGATGAAGCTAATGGACAAGGTTCAGGGCTAGGGCTCGTGCTCACCTCGTCAGAATGGTGGTCGCTACGGCGGTAGTGCTCCGGTGTGGTTGATACGTCCATTTTGCATCATGTTTTTATGTTGATATTTATTACATTATGGACTTTTATTTCACTTTATGATACAATTCTTATGCCTTTTCTCTCTTATTTTGCAAGTTTCACATAAAGAGGGAGATTGCCGGCAGCTGGAATTCTGGACCGGAAAGGGCTACATCGGAGGCATTTTTCTGAACATCTCCAAATGAGCTAAAAATTGACGGAGAATTATTTTGGAATATATCAAAATTATTGGCGAAATAAATACCAGGGGGGACCCACCAAGCAGCCACAAGCCTGGGGGCGCGCCCCCCGAGCTTGTGGCGCCCCTGGCAGGCCTCCGGGGCCCATCTTCTCCTATATGATGCCATTTTCCCTAGAAAAAATCAGAAGGAAGGTTTCGGGATGAAGCGCCGCCGTCTCGAGGCGGAACCTGGGCAGAACCACTTTTGCTCTCCGGCGGAGAGATTCCGCCGGGGAAACTTCCCTCCGGGAGGGGGAAATCGAAGCCATCGTCAACACCAACGATACTCTCATCGTGGGAGGACCAATCTTCATCAACATACTCACCAACACCATCTTATCTCAAACCCTAGTTCATCTCTTGTATTCAATCTTTGTCTCAAAACCTCATATTGGTACCTGTGGGTTGCTAGTAGTGTTGATTACATCTCGTAGTTGATGGTTGTTGGTTTATTTGGTGGAAGATCATATGTTCAGATCCTTAATGCTATTCAATACCCCTCTGATCTTGAGCATGAATATGTTTTGTGAGTAGTTACGTTTGTTCTTGAGGACATGGGAGAAGTCTTGTCATAAGTAATCATGTGAATTTGGTATTCGTTCGATATTTTGATGATATGTATGTTGTTGTTTTCCTTAGTAGTGTTATGTGAACGTCGACTACATGACACTTCACCATCTTTGGGCCTAAGGGAAAGCATTGTGGAGTAGTTATTAGATGATAGGTTGCTAGAGTGACGGAAGCTTAAACCCTAGTTTATGCGTTATTCCGTAAGGGGCTGATTTGGAACCATATGTTTCATGCTATGGTTAGATTTATCTTAATTTTTCTTTCGTAGTTGCAGATGCTAGCGAGAGGGGGTAATCATAAATGGGAGGCTTGTTCAAGTAAGAACAACACCCAAGCACCGGTCCACCCACATATCAAATTATCAAAGTAACGAACGCGAATCAAACAAACATGATGAAAGTGACTAGATAAAATTCCCGTGTGTCCTCAAGAACACTTTGCTTATTATAAGAGACCGTTCCGGCCTGTCCTTTACTGCAAGAAGGATTGGGCTAACTTGCTGCACCTTTGTTACCGTTACTATTATTTTCTTTTTATAAATTACCTTGCTATCAAACTATCTGTTACCGACAATTTCAGTGCCTGCAGATAATACCTTGCTGAAAACTGCTTGTCATTTCCTTCTGCTCCTCGTTGGGTTTGACACTCTTACTTATCGAAAGGACTACAATTGATCCCCTATACTTGTGGGTCATCAGTGGTCGAAGTCGTGCTTCGGGATTGTCCTGGACATGCGCAGATGGTCAAACGTGTGTGCTAGAGCACGTAGGTGCGTTGGGCAGAAAGCGGGGCTTAGTGTTTACCTTAGCCCACCGGAGCTGGTTATAGAGGCAACGACATGGGGTCGATTCTGAGCAGCCTGGCAGTTGTGAGAGGTGTTCTAGGGTGGGGGCTTTGGTCGAGGGCATCTAGGGTTTTTTATAGGGGGTGGCGGCATGGCCATTGGGGCGTTGCATCTTGCAGGGCATGCAAGAGTGCGCATTGACGTGGGCGGAGGTCTGCCCGAGCTTCTCGGCTGGAGGTTGAAGGCGATCTGATAACCAGGCCCCACGTATTAGTGGCTCAGAGGCCCGGGTGCACTCGTAGCCGTCTATCGATCATTAGATCGTGAGGCTGAGGTTATATTATGGCGACACACCGGTTCGGGGTTACTAATGGGAAATGGGCTGGTTTTGTGGCTAGGCCGGTTAGGTTGTGCTAGTGTGCTTCCCAAGTTACTATTCTAGTTCATTTTTATTTTTATTTTTCTAACAAATTTGGACTATGGTTGAATTCAGTTTAAAATTACTTATTCAAACCCCAAAAATTCAGAAACTTGCACAAAAATAGTAGGGCTACTATAGGTAATAGGAAAACTATTTTTAGACCCAATGCATGTTTGTAAAATCATTTTATGCAGATGGACTTAGTATGGACTATTAACTACTCCCTCCGTCCCATAATATAGTGTTGTGTCAAAAAATGTCTTACATTATGGGACAGAGGGAATAAATCCCTAAAATGATTTAGTGTGTCTAAAATAGCCAAACAAGTTTTTGTTTTCTTCCAAAATGCACTAAAAATATGATATGCATATGAATGATATGCTCACATCCAAATTTGAAATTTTGGGATGTGACAATGGTCCACTATAAAAGAAACCACCACGTATATGATTTGATTGCTCGTACCAAATCAAGTTAGGCTACAACTTCTACACAAAAAACTTCTCTAGAGTTGCCCCACAGAAAATAAGATCAGAAACATAAGCTGAAAATATCAGAGTCTTTTGGGCTTGTGTTTCTAATCTTAGTTTCACATTTAGAAAACACCAAACCCTGACCCCGACCCCCGCCTCCCTCTCTGAGGCGATACTAGGGGAACCCTATCCTCCCCGCCGCCGGCGCCCCCTTCCCCGCCTCCTCCCTCGCCGCCGCCGTGGGCCACTACAAGGCAAAGCCCTGGCAGTGCCGGCGGCGTCGGGGCATCTCCCCGGCGCAGCTCCCCTCCCTCCCCCGACGACTGCTCGGATATGACCGTTGGTATCCTTGGCGGCGTGGCACGGCGGAGGCACGGTGGCGTCCCTGCTCAGTGCTGGTGGTGGTGGAGTGCCTGCTGCTGGTGGTGCTGCCTTGACGGCCGGTGCAACCCGGGGCTCGGGATCCACCCTGGCTGGATCTAGGTGGCGGGGTTCGGGGCTGTGACCGTTGTTAGGCCTGGCGTGGTGTCCCCGTGGCTCTGCTGTCGCTGGGCTCCATGGTAGCACTGGCGGATGCGGTGTCCTCGGCGGGGTGGTGCGCACGACAGGAGGCGTGGTGGAGAGGGGGTCCTGGCAAAGACGGGCAGCGGTGTGGTGGTGGCGGACGGGCGCGACGGCGTGCTGGAAGCGATGGCGCGAGCCACCAGCCAGGTTTGGTGGCGGCGTTGCGATGGCTCTGCTAGGAGGGAGTTTCTTGGTGAGCAACGAGCGCCCGGCCACCTGTGGTCTATGTGGTGAGTGGGTGAGCGACGGTGCTCTCGTGGTGGCGCCGATGCGAGCCTGTTCGGGTCCGATCTGGGCCCTTGGTGCTTGGGACGTCGCAAGGCTGTCCCTTGGAGCGGGTGACGACCGTCGTGGGCGGTCCTGGCCCTTGCTGGAGGGGTGGGGTGGCCACCGTTCTTCAGCTAGGTGGAGGTGCTGGCTGGGCTGCCGTTCTCTTTGTCATGTGATCTTCGGCTTTGCGGCTACAATGGCGAGGTGCTGCGGTGGCGGCGGTGCGAGGCTATTTGGACAATGATGCCCAATTCCTTCGTGGTGTGGTGAGGTGCAACAATTGGATGAAAATCTGCTAGGCATTTGTCGGGCTGGCGGCGATGGCACCTGCGGGTCCTATTTTGAGCTCCAGCGGCGCTATATACACCCATCGACGGTGCCTCCAAGACGGTGTCTTTCTTGGTTCTAATCAAGTCCTAGCATTCACCTGCCACCTCCTCTTAGGCATCAAGGGTGATTGGTGCGTCGACGAGCGAAGTCTGGGGGGAGTTGGTGGTCTTCGGAGGTGCCCGGCGTTGGTTGAAACGCAGTGTTGTTCTCTGTTAGGACATGTCCTTTTGCTTGTAGTTTTGTGTGGTCGGAGGGTGTGTTTGGTCTTACCCGGATGTGGTGTTCATGCTATGCTCGCTGTTCGACGAGTTGTAGTTCTCTTGCATTGGTATTTCTGTCTTCTATAAAGTTATGATATGTCTAAGCGTACTCTCGAAGAAGAAAAATCTTAGTTTCCAATATCGCTGGTAAAAAAGTTTGTAATATCCTACTATAACCGGATGGTGTTTACCTTGTACTATGCAAATTTTAGTTTCTTTATTGTAGATGTGTGAAGAAAATAATTTAGAAATACCAAGTGCTAAATATTGTAGTAAAAATCCTAGTATAATTGGTACTTGAGAACAAGTCCAGTAAAATTAAGGAAGATCGTTGTGAAACTAATATGACGATAATAGTTGTATAATTATTCAGGAATACGTACATAAGTAGTATGACATACATACATCTGTGACTTTAACGGGGAAAAACATGCATCTGTCATATGCCATGTTTAACCGAGTTATGTAGTAGTACTAGACATTTGGAAGCCCACTAAAAGCGCATTGAAAGCTCAGTCACGAAGAAACAAACCAATCGAAGGCCCCGGACGGCTAGAAGCTCCGGTTGTTCATTCGGCTGCGGACCCGCCGGATGAACATGTCAGCGGCATGGTCGATCTCCTCCTCGATGTTGAACTCCATTCCGTCCCCTTCCCTGCACCTCCTGATGACGTCCATCACCGACGGCTCGTCGTCAGGCAGCCGATCTTCCTCCATTGCCTCCGCGCCACCACCACGTTCCTCCTCGTCGACATCGTCGCCCTCCTGGAGGTTGCAGTCGTCATCGTCTTCGTCGAACAGTGAGTGCGTCCAATCCGGGTAGCCGCAGTGGCCGTCATCGTCGTCGCCGACCACTTCTTGCAACAGCTCGGAGAGGCCTGGGACGTCGACTCCATGCATCGCGGCCTGCCCGTCCTCCTCCGCCGCCATCGTCGACGAGACGAGGGTCTTGCGGTGGTCGTGCACCGGGTCTCTCTGGCGGTCCGGCATGAGGGCGCGGAGGTGGCGCGACACGGTGCCGACCATCGCCGTCCTGTGGCGAAGCGAGGCGAGGAAGAGGAGCCGCGCCCGGAGGACGCCGGCCCTGCCCCTCAGCGCCCGCACCGCCTTCCTCAAGAAGTCGGCAGCCTTGCTGATCTTCGTCTTGGCCTTCATCTTTTTGGCTAGCTTCTTTCGAACTCCTTCTTGCTACCTAGCTAGTACTAGTTCTCAAGCGAGTGCAGGAATGCAGACAAGACAGAACAAATTGGTGCTGCACTGCTGGTTGTAAATTGCAATTAGCGAGTGCGTGCGTGGTACTGGTAATGGCGAGACTGAAGTGTTGATGCATGGGACAAGTGCCTTGTTTTAAGGACACGGGAGCTCAATTATTTATAGATGCAGGCAGCTAGCCAACTCAGGGTAACAGGGAAGGTCAAAAGAAGGAAAGGTACCAAGAAACTTGGGAGCTCGACAAAGCAAAAGCCTCGCAGCAAGAGAGGCACTGCCCAATCAAACTCTTCTATGGACCAAAAGCTCTTTTGAGGAGTGCACTTCAGGAATGCATTTTACCTTTCGGGTGTGGATGTCCACTCCATATTCAAACTACATCTATATCCAACTCTAGAAAGTTAGGAAATACCTTGATATTTTTTACATTCTGCAAAAGATAATAATATAGCATTTCAAACTTTCTTCATCCATCATAACGAAGTCCCTGTACTTCTGTGTAAAACAACCCAAATTCTGAATATTTCTCATTATTAAACTCCACAAATACGCAAAGATTGTGTATCATTGCATTGATAGGAGAGAAGAATGAGTACAAGGTGCGGCTACAAGAGCATCACGTACATGAGCCGGCATGAGCTCAAGAGACCAGAGCAGATGGACAAGGGTTACTCAACCCAAACAAGAAATATGGAAAACTATCTCTCGGCTAACATAGTGGCCAATCCGCTGGCGCCGACACTGGCCCAGAAGTGGATTTCTTCTTTTATGGACTACATGAAATGCAAGACCGAAGATCGTTGCCCATAAAAAATGCATCTGTTTCGGTGTCTCCATAGTCCCCACGCGGTGAGCGTGATGATGGAGGAGAGATCCTTGCGAAGTGCAGAGGGGGAGGAAGAGCAGGAAGCAGCCCACCATTCGGCGAAGGACGTGTCGATGTGGAGGGCAAAGTAGTCATAGATCGGCACCTAAAGAGCACCTCGTGCCAAACGTGTCGAAAGTGTGTTCATTTGTATGGAGTCTAGTAGTTTTACATAATACTCCCGCAACTTCATGCATTTCTACTTTTGAATAGCAAGATCTTGCATTCATGATCAACAAGAATATCTCTATTGTGGAGTTGTGGAGTGCACATATTTATAATGTATAGGCCTCATGTAGTCTTTCTGTAAAAAGAAGACAAGCTATGCAAAAAGCAATAAAATCAACACACAGTACACGAATAGGATTTAAGAAACATCATTAAAATAATAGAATGAAGAACACTAAGCTTTTCCATGGCAGGGTGAACGGCCGTAGGAGGAAGCACTTCATTCACACCCTTCACAGTGAGCAGGGCATCGCCATCACTAGGGAGGACAAGGAGAGTGTAAGTTATCTCATTTCTTGGGGCGGCTTGGCACGCCGGCTACATGGACCTTCTTTCTCAATTGGGACAATCTAGATATCCTCGTCCACAAATTGTTGAAACTGGACGCCCCCTTCATGAGCAAGAGATAAAGTTGCGATTTTATTTTCCCCTCCATCGAGGCCCCAACCCTAGACAGATTCATGAGAGCGTTCTTCAAGTCGTCTAGGGAGAAGTCTTGTTGGGAGATCATCAAGCGGGGTGTGGTTTCGGACATCTTGCAGTTATCTTGCCTCTGAGGAGACTGTGCCCCTTATCAACTCTGCAAACATCATCATGTTGCCCTAGAATTCTAATGTGTATGGGGTGGGCGATTACCGGTCAATTAGTCTCACCCACAGCCTCTCCAAGATCTTCTCCAAGCTATTGGCCAACAGGATCACGCCGATCGTGCCGATGATAGTTTCCAAGTGCCATAGTGCTCATCCAAACATCGTATCTATGACAACTTCATGCGCGAAGGCCTTTGAATCTGTCACTTGGTCTATCTTCTCGAAGTGGTGCATTGGCTGGGTTCCGATCAGTGTTGGCGGATGGTTTTTCTTTTTGTCCCTAGACTCTTCATCCTTGGTGATCATGCTAAATGGGAATCCCGGTCTCCCCTTCAGGCATGCTTGCGGGTTACGTTAGGGTGATCCACTATCTATGATGCTCTTCATCATGATCACTGACCACCTACAACAGATCCTTCGACTCGCTTCTTTAAGGGGTGTTCTCAATCCCATCCGGTCGCGCACCGCTAGCTGTAGGATTTTGGTCTTCGTAGATGATGCATACATTTTCGGAACCCATAAAAGGAGAAGTTATGCACAATTTCCGCTATGCTTTCAAAATTTTGGAAGGCTAGAGGACTCGTTACAATTTTTGTAAGACCGAGCCCTTCCCCATCAAGTGCAATGGCATTAACCTTGTTGACGTCCTCTCCACCTTCTCTGCTAAGATTGCCTCCTTCCCTGGTCAATACCTGGGTCTCCCCCTGCACTTTTGTCGGCTGTGCAAGACTGACTTCCAAGCCCTCATCGACAAGACTACTGGAAGGTTGCCGGGTTGGATGGGTAAGAACCTTAACAAGCCTGGGAGAGTTGCACTCGCCAAGTTCATTCTCTTCACCACCGCCGCGTACCACATCACATCGCTCACCCCCCTCCCCCAAGTGGATCTTCAAACTCAACAAAATAACGCGTGACGTCGTCTGAAGAAAGGAGGACCATGAGCAAGCGTCTGGTGGTCACTTGCCGTCCAAATAAGTTGGGTGGCCTTGGGATCGCCAACATTGAGTGATTTGGATGCATGTTGTGCCTCCCCTGGCCCTAGTTATAATGGACAGACCTTGGGAGGCCATGGTGGTAACACGGCTCCCATGCGATCAAGTTGACATGGACCTTTTCTAGGTCTGCACCACCATCACCATTAGGAACAAGCGCAAGGCACTTTTCTGGCATGATAACTAGAGCGGAAGGGGTGGGGGGGGGGGGGGGGGTGGCTGAAGTCACTAGCACTAAAGCTATACAAGATTGCTCCCAGGAAGAACAAAATTGTGCCGCACGAGCTGACCGGTGATAAATGGATCAGAGCACTTGCTATGATAACATCCTTACCATAACTAGGGGAATATGTCACTCTCTCGGCCTGGATCAGTCAATTCCCAGACTAGGAGGATACCATCACCTAGAACTTGAGTATATACCAATTGGATTATTAATCAAATCTGCTTATGCAGCCCTGTTCCAAGGCTCGCAACCCAAGCTCGACCCTGTCAAGATCTAGATCGCTCATCCTGAGTCCAAATGCTTCGCTTGGCTTGTCCTCCACACGACAATTTTCAGTGTGGATATGTTGGCCGTGCGTGACTGGCCACATGACCCGAGGTGCCAGATATGTCTCCGGGCACCAGAAACCACGCCCCACCTTTGCAAGGGCTGCCCTTCTCCGTCCTCATCTGGAACCACATGTTGGCATGGACACATGAGGAATTGTAGGTGTCTACCTTCTTGCTAGACTTGACAGTGGCTCCAGTTAGTGGGATGATTTATTTGCCAAGAAATCGAAGGAGGACGCATGTGTCATGGTAGGCTCGTTTACACCCTTTGGAACATCTGAAAGAAGAGGAATGAGCGTATTTGTGCGACCACTTGTATGATGCACTATATGGTGGCGATGTTGGCCTTCGAGGACATCAAGCAAAGAGAGATGGCGCTTGTTGGAGTCATGCCCCCGTAGGGCTTCCGCTGAAGCAGTGTATTTCAGTTTCTTATGGGTTTTGCTATGTTCCCTCAAAAACAGTACGCCAATCTGTACATACTGGTTTCACCTATTTTCTTGTATATCAAAAGGCAGTGCTCATCCTGTTTCTAAAAAAAAGACACCGAAACGTGCAGTGCACATATATTGGAGCATTCTAGACCTTTTGGATGGTACTTGGGCCGCCACGTGGTTATGAAAAGATTGTTGTACATGCATACATCTGTCACTACATACTTGTATTGTTGTAGAATCTGGTGAATTTACGGTTACACAGCGGGCTGAATTATTTGAGTATTTTAGTCGATTTCCGCGTGAGAGCAAGCCGGCACCCAGGTAGAGAGGAGACAATGCGACTGACTGCCGCGTCCATGGCATGCCTCATCAGGACCACACCGGACAACATGGCTTATCGCAGCCTCGCCGCAAGAGGGGAATCAAGTTTTGGAAGGAGGAAGAAATGTTGTATAAAATATATGCCCCAGTATAACCTACATAAATCTAAAAGTCATGTTTGCAGAAACTCACGACGTTTGGATGATTATAATTTTCCTCGTAAAACATTGTATAAAACTGCATTATATTGAACAAATGATAGCTGAAGATCATGTCGTTCATTGGGAATTGAAGAGGGGATAACGAACAGACATCAAACGATTAATTTCTATTTCTCATTAAATATCAAGCGGATGTCGACAGAAGGGGTATAAAATCCGAATTTGGACATGCATATGGGGGTACACCTGTCTCCGTGGTCCCAATTTCTCAACTAGTTGTTAGAATTGACCATGACAAATCAATGATTTCAACCTCTTAAAGCCAAATGAGATAGACAGATTAGTCAAGCAAACAGCTAACCAACTTGATTAGTAGCGTGCGTTTCCTAATTCCTTGTGATGGACCGATGCCAAAAGCAAGCACCTGAAACACCAGCATGTCCTGTGCTTTTGATCTTCTTGGCTTTTACAATCAACATGTGTGATGCGTTCCCCATCAGTAGCCTGCCTAACTGCTTTACTTATCTGATTCGTGTCGGTCTGTCTATGCAAAATCCAATTATTTGAATCAGCTACGTTCTATTGTCACCAGGAAGCTAAGTCAAGAAGACGGCGCCGCTGGCTCGACCGGAGGTTGCTTAGCCAAGCAGTAACATATAAAGATGAACAGATAGCTGAGCGTGTGTGTAGGGTTAGTGTGTGTCGTGAGCCCCTCTAATTGTAAAAACGAACTCCCTTTCAAGCTCGGAGTGCAACTTTGTGAGGTGACAAGCAACAGTTGTCTTGCAAGGCGTGAAGGAACCTTAATAACTAACTAAAAAAAAACAGCCACCGGGAAGCGCTTTGTGCCACGCAGTGCAGGGGCACGGACTCTTTTTCTTTTTGCCTTAACTATAAAGAAGGCCCATGCGTTGCAACGGGATAATAAAATCATGGTCTTTAAATCAAGTTTAAAATATTCACACTCCACGTACATGCATGTATTCGACTATTTGCGCATCAACCGGAGCGAATGCGGACGCAAGACACGTGCATTCTAACATGCTCACAATGGGTTGATGTTGGATTTGATCCTTGATGAGTGTTTTTAGTACATCCGCTACGTGTGCAAAGATGCCACTATTCAAGTATGAATTTGTCTTTCTTGTTTTTCCATGTGTACTTTGAATTTTGATCTGATATTTTTAGGGGTATGTGTTGTGAACATCCATGATTTTTTTTAGAATTTTTTGATATGTTTAAATTTAAATTTTATATGTTGGTATCATGGTATCATGTAGGGCTGATATCACCTGATATTTTTCCTGAGAACGAAAAGAAAAGATCAGTTTCAATGAAAAATTAGAGGGTCCTATGACATACAAATAATTTGTAGGAACGCTCGTTTTTTTTCACTTTTACGTGGGCAGGGTGGGTAATTTGCTTCTACTTTAGGGATAATTTCGATGACAGGCGAAAAATTCAATGAAATAAATAACGAAGAGTTTTTTTTCACTTATGGGGGGTGTTGTTGTTACTTTACTTCAAGTTTAGGGGCAGTTTCAATAGCACGCAAAAAAATAGAGAAACAACTAACAAATTTTTTTTTTCACTTACGAGTGGCATCGTGGGTAATTTACTTCAACTTTATTGGCAGCTTAGGGTAGGTGGACGGACAAAAAAATTAGAGAAATGCACCCTCCTTTATTATTACTAATTAGTGCGCACAACTAACCGGATAATTTATAATTTATTTGTTATACTAAAATTTAAGAAAAAATAAGTATTTGTAACCGCAAAAAAAGCGAAACACACATAATGTACACATATTACTTGCACTCCTTTGAAAAATTGAAAACAAATTCTTGAAGCAAGATCTGTAATCCTTGCTAATTCCACACCCACTAAGCTTCTGTAACTGAAACTGACAATAACTGAAAGAATATCCAGCGTCTAGAGTAATTGTTGCATACGGTAAGCTCCTTCCTTATAACTACCTTGCTTCCATGACACGATGTGTCTGCCATCCATGCATGACAAATTTCCCATGTTTTTTGTTGCTCTAGTGATAGACTACTGTTGTAGGGCCTATTTCATATAGATAGGTCGAATGGAGTATTTCATGTTAGTGTTCTACCCCCAAAATGATATGTCTGGTTTCTGGTTCAATTCTAATTATCTTGTTATTAGACCCCTGATCCTACTGACACTTATGTAGATTCAGTTAAGAAATGTTTTTTGTGTACTGGAAACATGATTCATGCCATTTATCCTAGGGTTGGATCTGCACTTTTCTTACCTATCACAATTCTGGGGGCTCTGTGATGTACCCTTTCAACATCACAAGAAAACCTGGGGGCTGCATGAAACACCTGAAGTTCTTTGGCAACAGAACTTACTTCCTTGTAGTGAAGTGAAACAAACGGAAGGTTGAATTAAGTGACAATAGGTAACAGCTCTCCAAGAACTTGAAAATGGAAGTTCCCGGAGAGTTCCAAACTGCTACAGAGCTAGTACAATTCAGACATGCTCTTGGTTGATTCAAGTTAGGTTGAAATTAAGTTACATTTAAGCCAAGCTTATAATTAAATGCAGCTTAACAAAAGTTGTACTCCCTTCGTCCCACAATGTAAGACATTTTTGCAAGCTATATTAGCTTGTAAAAACTTCTTGCATTGTGGGACGGAGGGAGTAAAATTTTAGAACATAAGACTGCGCACAAATAGTTTTTATAGAACTACATTGTTTCACAGTCTGAATACAAATTGATAGCATGAACTTGAGATATACATGAGAAGAGCCTGAGCTTACTGAATCGTCAATTAGACGTTTAGGAGATACTATTATACCTCTGGTTCAGAGGATGCAATCAACTCAAAAGTCGCAAGGAACCAAAATTTAACACTTATCAGCCGAACCTGCAGAAGTATGTGGAAATAACAGAAAGCGAAAGTTACAACCAACCAAGTCTAGATGATATATAAATAAATTTGTAGGAAAGATATTATCTGGGAACATATTATCACCATCTAACATGTGGCCAGTAAGAATTCATGGGGAAGAAAATCATAACAGTTCAGTGGACCTTCATGAAGCCTACAGTCATGCAAGAGCTTTCCAGCTGTCAAATCCTAGATCTAGCAGCAATCAGTGCTCCCAGAAATATAAAGGATTTCTTCTGCTAGAGCATGTGTTTATTCATCTTCCTAATATTAGCTCTATTATGACCAACTAAGCATATACAACATCTTTATAGGTTGAACCAATCAGCAGATTCTCCTGCAATTTGTTTGTGGTACCGCTTAATAGGTTGGATAAAATTCTTACCTTCACAGAACTATCAGCCTCACCAGAAACAATCGACCAACCATTAGGAGTGAATCAAGCATATCAATCCTCCGGCTATGACCCTGATATGTGAGAACGCATTTCTTCTTTTGCATACCCCATATGTACCTGAAAAAACACCCAGACGCCAGAAAAAAAATCCCCAAAAGGGCGCCGGCGGCCGTTGATCGCTCACCGATTGCCAACAATCATCTACCACCCCTCTTATAGGCATCTGTGCAGCCAAGGCAGAGACCACCACCAAGTCGCTGTCTGACCACGCTCCAGGGCGCTCGCGGACGCCGCTCTTCCTTTGCCACAAGCACCAGCCACATGCCCCATCGCTAATAACTGACGAAGACGTTGGATCTTTGCAGGAGTTTTTGCGTTGAGGTGGTCCGTTCATCTAGTAAATTAACCAGAGAGTACAAAAAAGCATCGGTTCATGTACGTGCTTACAATGAAGATTCTAAAACCATCTAGCTACTACACCCATGGCTTTATCATCTTATCAATCATTACTATCATATGAAGGGATATGTATATAGTTATAGTACCTTTCTAGCCACGCGGTTCGTTGCAAGCTGATCCCCTTCACAGCCGCAAGGCAATGCTGCTCTCCTTCCGCATCTTCACCAAGTTCAGAGTCACTGCAGCCTAGGCCATGCCCTCCCTTCGAGTTACCTCAAGGAGCTTAGTGTGGCGGCGTGGGCCGGTAATGCATAGGGCCAACACCAACGCGGCATGACCACAGGCAGGGTATCCAGTGGACGGCACGGTGGTGCGCTGCGTAAGGTGGCTAGCGTTTCTCTGGAAACAATGATGGTTGAATCTTCCAGCTTGCTTCTGTAAACAATCTCGTAGGGGGTCTCCTCAAGCTCCCATAGCGCGAACCAGTGAGCCCACCTGAGGTGCGACGCCGTCGGCCTTGCCACTCCGCTCCCGACGCTCCTCGACTTGGACAAATCCTGCTCATGGTGACCGACAAGCCGCTGGCCGCCGCCAAACGCTTAGATCCTGCGGGCATCACCACAGCAACAGCGGCACCGACGATCAAATCAGAGGCGCAACTGGGGATAGGAGAGGGAGGCGATGGTTGCCGGACCGGAGGGATGGGACGCGGCGGCGGAGGGAACCCTAGCTTCTGGGCGTCTCGCGTTCTCGTGTGGGGGAGGGGGACGGATGTCGAACCTTTTTAGAAAAAATCTGTCCTTTTTTTAAGGTGAAACTAGGGATTTATTCATCAACCAAAACCGACGGAATACAAATAATGTCTGGTAGGTTCCCTAGCCACACATGTCGACCAAAAGGGAGAGTCGAGACTGCCTTTGCCAAGGCATGTGCCTCAATGTTTGCCTCCCTATTTTCAAACCGAAAACTAACTTTAACAAAATCTAAAACTCTAGCTCTTATTTCATCAAGTACAAAAGCATAAGAAGATGAATGCGCACCTTCATTTATGTCTCAGACGACTTGCAAACAGTCCGAAGCTATTATCACATGTGACTGGAGGAGATCTTGAGTAAGAGCTAGGGCCTCATTGCATGCCTGAGCTTCCAGACTTGCTGCATCGACTAGGCCTGCGAAAACCACCGCTGATATGCCTATATAGCATCCATTTTTATCCCTGCATATAGCAGCACAGGCCCCAGTCCTTCCTGTGCAAGAAACAGCTCCATCAACATTTATCTTCGCCGCATCTTCGCCGGGTGGAATCCACCGCCGGCCTCTTGGTTTTGCTTCACGCGCATGTACTGTAGGAACCCGCTTGGAGGCAATCTCAAGATCCTGCAAGTACCTGTTTACAAAACACATGGTAGATAATGGGCTCTGAAATTCATCATCATGGATCGCCCTTCTCCGCGCCCACCATATGGCCCACATGGTAATTAGAACCCTAGCAAGATCCTGCTGGTTCATTGATTCGAAAAGCCAGAAGAGCCATAGCCGTGCATCATCACTCCTGTTTGATAACAAGTGTTCCAGAATTTCCTCATCACAAAGCGCCCACACGCAGCGTGCCATTCTGCACTCAAACAGAGAGTGGCGCCAAGAGTCATACTCCTCCTCGCATAAACCGCACTCAGGGGATGTGGCCATATTGCGCTCATGACGGATTGATCCAGTCGGTAGTGACATTTGTGCTAGTCTCCATACAAACACCTTGACCTTCGACGGAACTTTCACTTTCCAAAGTTGAGACCAGGACTTACTTTCAGCTTCGGTGTTCGAGTGGCTCGGCCTGTGCTCTAGCCAATCCTCCCGTTGATGTTTGATTCCACTGATCATCCTATATGCTGATTTTACCGTGAAAATTCCCCTTCTATCATAATGCCATGCCCAAAAATCAGACTGCACCCGAGAACTTAAAGGGATGTTCTGAATAACCGCTACATCCGGTGCAATAAAGTGCTCAATTAGCATCTGTATGTTCCATGATCGGGACGTTATATCAATAAGCTCTGACACTAACTGCGGGGGGTGTAACACCCCTTTGTAATAAGCACTGTGATACTCTGTTGAATATGCCAAGTCATGATCATTAGCAGTGCCAAATCACAAGGGTTAAGGATTCAACTCAAATTCAAATTTGAAAATCAATTTAAATTTCAAAGTGAAATATGGAGTTGTTTAAATCCTGATGGAAAAATGTTCATTAATAGGACAATAATCCAGGGACATTTATAAAACCATTATCAAAATATTTGGAGTTAGATATACGACTCAATCAAGTTGAAACAGCAACAAAATAGCAATATTAAATCCATTTAAAATCATTTCAACTTCAAATGAGAACCAAATCTGTCCAAACCACTTTTCGGTGAAGGGTAATATTGCATTACAATATTTGGGACAGTTCTCATATTTTACAAAATGGCAGCAGTGGCCTAATCATTTGGCCACAGAAAAGAAAAGAGAAAATGAAAAGAAATAAAAGAAAAAGGCTAAAGCTGGACTGGACCAAGTGCACAGTGCACTGGCCCAGCCCAGCTGGCCCATCTCCTCCTCTCTCCCTCGCCGTGTCATTCTCTCCGTGGTCGCGCCGGCGCGCACCGGTCGCAGCGCGACACGCCGACGGCCACCGACGCCGCAGCCACCCGAGGGGATAAGGGCAAGCCCCAGTGCTTCCCCCCTGGCCACTCTATCCACTCCCCCGTCCTCTCCCTCACTCGCCTCGCCTTCTCTTCCCCTCCAGATCCACGGCACCCGAGCGCCGCCGTCGCCGCGCTTCGGCACCGCCGTGGCCACCGGTCTCCCCATGTCGCCTGGAGGTGCCGGGAAGGAGCGCCACGGACGACCGCGTCCCCTGGAGCAACCGGACGGAGCTGAGGAGCACGGCAACGCCGGATCTCCGTCATCTTCCTCCTCGGGACACCGTCGGCTTTCTCCGACTCCGGCGAGCGCGGCAGCTACTAATCCCCCCAACGGCCTTACGTGCGTGCCGCGAGGTGAGCTTGCCGCCCTTCTCCTCCCTCCAGAACCCTCGATGCGCGCCGTAGCTAGGTGCCCCAAGCCCGTGCTCTGCCCGCCGCCGATGAGCTCGGGGCCGTCGTTGTGGCCTTTGTCGTCGCCGCCAGAGGCCACCGTTGTGCTCCTGACGCCTCCAGGAGTCCGATGAGCTCGAGCCCGAGCTTCCCCGTACCCCCTAGCGTGTCACCTGTCGAGGACCCGACAGCGCCGCCGCTGCGCTCGTCGCCGGCGCCGTTCCCGGCCAACTCCGGCGAAACCACCGCCTCCGTTCGACGCGCGGGCAAGCGCTCGTTCGAACGCACCCAACCCCGAGCCAAACGGTCCACGGATGGTGATTCCCGACGGGAGCCCGAGCTGCGCCGCCGCATTCTCGCGCCCGCCGTCGTTTAAACGCCGGCCGACCGACGTGGCATACCTGGGGCCACCCCTGGGTCACTGCCAGTGGGCCCCGCGGGCCCCCTTTGACCGCGTTGACCAAAGTCAACGCGGGGCACTGTTTCCCCCTGTAGCTGACATGTGGGACCCACTCAGTTAATTAGTCTAATAACGTTTATTTAAATAAAATCCAAATAGATATGCTAATGTTCCACTGACAGGTGGGGTCCACCCCCTAATTAACTCTGGTGATTAATTTAAATGCACTGTTAAGATAACAGAGGCTGACATGTGGGTCCCATTGGACCCACATGTCAGGTTTGACTGGTCAGCCGTCCTGTTGACTTGCTGATGTCAGCATGACATCATGCTGACGTCATATATCATTTTCTGTAAATAAAATAAATTCCAGAAATTCAAATAATCTTCAAAATTTCATATCTTTTAAACCGTAGCTCAGATCGAAAAAGTTAAAACATGAAACTTGCTCAGAACGACGAGCCGAGTCTGATCGTGCCGTCTGTTTCTCCATCGGAACCCCCTACGTAGAAGAACCCGTAACTCCGGACCCGGATCCGGTAGATGAATAGTGCACACACCCTGGTTATTAAATCCCAGAATAATTCTAAAAGTAACTAAAATGACTTAGATGCATAATAAGGCAACCCTGCACTTCATCATAGCATCACACGCACCGTATTGCATTTGTTTGCATTATGTTTACCTGTTTCTTCCCCCTCTTCTCTCCCGGTAGACCCCGGCGTTGACGTAGCTCCCGAGGCAGACGCAGCTCAGGAGTACGACTACGTCCCCGACGATACCACTGAAGACCTTGCCCTTGCCCCAGAGCAAACAGGCAAGCACCCCCATTTTGAGCATGCCTATATCGCCTATTCTCTTCTCTCTTATGCTTGCATTAGAACTGCTACTGCTACTGTTTCCTATATCTGTTGCATAGCCTGTTTATTGTACCCTGCCTTGTTACCTTTCTGGTTATCCTAGACTGATTAGTATAGGCTGGGTAGAGACACGACAGAGACCCCCACTTGATCCCAACTGCCCTGCTGGATATCAGAAGACCCGATCTTCGGGATTGAAGACTAGACCCTGGCACAGCACATCACTTCCCCCTTAGTTGCCGACACTGCTGGGTTACCGTCGAGTGCCGAGGGTGATACCTCGTCAGCACTTCTGAAGTTAACCTTGTAGGTTAGTTACTCGGTCGTGGTAAGCGAGGGTGATTCCTCCTACACCACCCCCGATAATGACATCATCGTGCAACCTCTCAAGTGTGGACCTCGAGGGTGATTCCTCCTTCGTTCACCTTGATGATAACATCGAGCGGGAATTCCATCGAGGGTGATTCCTCAGGGTTCCCTTCGGTGTCAGACACACAGTTACCTTGGATATTATGACCTGCACTAAACCATGATACTAAAGACGGGTCGGCCCTGAGGGGTACCCGCGCGAGCTTATTGCGAAGTGATGTGGAGTCGGGTTGACCTGGATGGTGCCCGCGAGATAACTACGAGGCGTGGCCGGGCATTCTTAGCCCTTGCCACAAGTCCTCGAGATGGGGCGACGGGGTCACATCGATCGTGAGTCTCTGCTCGTTTCCGCGCGCTCCTAATCCACTACGGTTTGGATATTTGATCCGAGGGGCCTCTGGCCCGATAGCACTAACCATCACGTGGGCATAGTATGGGCGTTCTGCGTCATATACACCAGCCAAAGCTCTATTGACGTCAGCGAGGAGCGGCCCGTTTTGGATTGGACTGGGAACACAACTGCGCTTGTATTAAGGGGTTGCTAGGTCTGCTTCCAAAACGTCCTTGCAACGTGCAGGGTTCCCGGGGCGAATGCCCAAGACCCCCGGGGGCATAGGTTAGTCCGGCGTGCTGACCTCTCTTTAGAGCCTAGGTCGGGTTGCGGCGTGTTGTTTGGCCGAGGCCGGGCATGACCCAGAAAAGTGTGTCCGGCCGGAGTTAAGCGAGCGTGGTGGGTAAGTTGGTGCACCCCTGCAGGGAAGAAACTTCTATCGATAGCTTGTCCTACGGTAACGGACACTCGGAGTTGTATCCCGATCGGTACAACTAGAACATGTGATGAGAACTGGATAGTACGGCTCTGGGATTGCTTTCTCGCAGGGAGTCGAGAAAGGATCTCAGGTCGAGGTTGATGATACTACTACTACTACTTTACATTATGTTCATCTGATCTCTTCTATTGCTGCAAGACTGTCGAAGATTGTTGAAGATGCTAGTCTTTGATAGGACTAGGCTTCCCCCTCTATTCTGGCATTTCTGCAGCCCAGTCCACATATACAACACCCTTTGAAAATGATGCATATGTAGTGTAGATCCTTGCTTGCTGAGTACTTCGGATGAGTACTCACGTTTGCTTTATTTTCTTTTTCCCCATATTCCATTTGATGCCACCAGACAACGGAGCCCCTGAGCCAGACGCCCCAGCCGACGACCAGTACTACTACCCGCCTGGCGAGTACTACTACTACGAGGAGCCGACTGACGACCAGGAGTAGGATCGGAGGGTCCAGTGCAGGAGGCCTACGCCTTTCGATCGTAGTATTTTATTTTACCCCGCCTCTGTGAAGGCCTAATTCTCTCTCTGTAATATATCTGTACCCAGATATCTAATGCTTCCGCTGACGCTTGTATGCCATCGAGCTATGTATTCGAGCCCTCGAGGCCCTGGCTTGTAATATAAAGCTTGTATGACTTTATTTATGTTTTAGAGTTGTGTTGTGATATCTTCAAGTGAGTCCTTAGGCTTGATCGTGCGCATTTGCGTGTATGATTAGTGCACGATAGAGCCGGGGTCGTCACAGGTTGGTATCAGAGCCGACTGCCTCTAGGAATCCCCCTATCCAATTCCTTGGCCGAAGTTGAGTCTAGTGGTCAAAAACTGTTTTACTAACTTGGCTGTGTGGCTTACGGGCCCACGTCGCCAACTGGGTGGTATTATGATCTTTTATTCCTCGTCTTCACTCTGGGATTCTAATCTCTCATCTATTCGGGTTTAATAAAATTTACTAACACCGACATTTAGGTTCTCGTTAATTCTATCCACCCGGAGAGCTGGATTCAGTGCGATTTCCCTGACGTTGATCTGATTAGTCTGATAATCATTTTCCTTTCCATTGTTTTGTTTAACCTTTCCTTCCGAGATCGGTTATATTTCACATTGTCTTACGACAACCCTGAACCTCTCTGTTTCAGATGGATCGACTATTTCCACCGCGGCCTACGACCCAGCTTGTGCGTCGCACTTGGGCTCGTGATGCCCCTGGATTACCAGCTGTTCTGATCGCCCTCCTGAGTAGACTGGGTTACCGCTGGTATCCCGAGTACATGGTCTATGAGGTTTGCCGCGAGTTCAATCAGGAACAGTATTATGCTGAAGTTCGGATCTATGATCAGCAGAACAACTCAGACACCGATCTACACCTTTTTCACGGATTAGGCGTGACGATTGAGATGGCAGTACATGATGCCGCCTACTCTGCTGTCGCACGTCTCCGAGGAGAGCACAATGCTAACTTGGATGATACTGTGTTTCGTTACATTCCGTATGCACCTGTTGGAGATGCTACTGGATTTTACATAGCTATCTGTGCCCCGTACGAGTCTCGACGCTACGACCCGCAGATTCTGATTCAGTGCACTCAGGCTCTGGATCGCACTGTTCAGGCTCTTGCCGTCGAGTTGTTCGCCACTCGAGCACGCTACTACGAGGCTATGACACAGTTGCTACCAGTTGTTCGTGCAGGGATACATCCGGAGGATATTCTTTACCCACGCAGGACCGAGATGCCGCCAGGTATTGATTGGCCTGCAGTGGGAGGTCACACGCCTGCAGGTGGACCTCTTCTTACAATTCGAGACCGGGTTCTGCATCAGAGTGCACATGGAGCACAGGATCCTGCCGCGACGAACATTCGTCGTCCGCACTTGCAGTTACCCCGTTTCAGTGGTTTTCTCCGACGCTGATGTAGCCTTTGCTATGTCACGTTGTGTACTTCCTTACCGCGTGCCTGCGTGCCGCCTAGTGTGTCTCTAGTTTTTCAATTTGTGTCGTTATGCTGCCCGATTGTAACCGACTGTGTATGGATCTGTATGCCTTAATGACTACTTTTAGCATCTATTGCACTCTTTCAATAACGTCGAGTTACATCTTGTTTATTGTTAAACACTTGCATAAGCTATTGCTGAAATACCCCTGTTGAAATAGCAGGATGGCTAACAACAACCCGCCACCGCCGCCACCACCTGATTACATGGCGGCGATGATGCAACAGTTTGAACTCAACCGCCAGTTTATGACAGGAATTATGCAGCAATTCCCTTGTCCTGATGCTAATCAGCAGCCACCATCCATTACCTTACCAGAGTTCATGAGGCTCAGTCCATCGTTTTTCCGCAACACAGTCAACCCACTGGATGCAGATGACTGGCTGCGTGACATCTCTCATGAGATGGAGTCTGCTGGTGTCGCCGAAGTTAACTATGTCACTTTTGCGACTTATCTTCTGAAGGGTCCCGCAGCCCAATGGTGGGCCACTCACCGACAGACTCTGCCGCCTGGTGCTGTCGTCACTTGGGCAGAGTTCAAGATTGCTTTCCGTGCCCGCTACATTCCTCTAGCTGTCATAGCTAGGAAGAAGGCTGAGTTCCGTAGCCTTGTTCAAGGAAACAAGACTGTGGAAGTCTATCAGCGCGAGTTTCTGGACTTATCTCGCTACGCTGAAGAGGACATTCCTACTGATGAACGCAGACAGGAGAAGTTTCGTGAAGGACTGCACCATGACATTCAGTTAGCCCTTCTTGTTCAAGATTACCCTGATTTCGCCACCTTGGTGAATAAGGCCATCATGGTTGAAACTGGACTTAAGAAGCACAAGGAAGCGTCCAGACGCACCCGTGAGTCGGGCTCATCTTCGGGCTCGTCTTCCCAGAAGCGACGCATCTGGTTTCCCCAAGGCATGTTCCGTTCAGCAGCTCCTGCGAACAGGCCTTCTTATTCTGCACCACGTCTGCCACCTCCACCACCGAGGCAGCCTCTACCAGCTCCAGCACCTCGTCCTGACAGCGGACTATGCTTCAAGTGTGGCAAGCCAGGTCACCGTGCTAGAGATTGTTCTCAGAATCAGAATCAACTGGCTCTTCCTTCTGCTGGCCGTGGAATTGGCCGTGGTATTCCTCAACAGCGTAATTATAATGCCAGACCTTCTTATGGTCGTGGGCAGAGCTACCACGTCAACATGTTTGAAGCTCCAGTTCAACCAGATACTGTGATGGGTACACTTCTCGTAAATTCAGTACCAGCATCTGTTTTATTTGATTCAGGAGCATCGCATTCATTCATGTCGGAAGACTTTGCATTCATGCATGGCGTTAAGTGCGACAACCTGCATCATCCATTAGGAGTTGATACTCCCGCGGGTAGATGCCGAGCCTCCCTATTCAGCCCCGAAGTTACTATTGAAATTGAGGGGTTGAAGTTTCAGGCACTCCCAATTATCTTGAGCTCTTCCAAGATTGATCTTATCTTGGGAATGGATTGGTTGAAGGCCCATTATGCCTCAATCAATTGCGCCACTAAAGTTGTACACCTCTTGCACCCATCGAATGAGATGGTGAACTATCAAGCTCACCTTACCCAGAACGCTGAGGCTCAAATTTATGCCTTGAACGCGTTGAATGCTTCTCCACTTGATGGGATTGAGAACATCCCAGTTGTCTGTGACTTCCCGGATGTCTTTCCAGAAGAACTTCCAGGAATACCCCCTGCTAGGGCTGTCGAGTTCGTCATCGACCTGAAGCCTGGCACCACTCCCATTGCGAAGCGTCCCTACAAGATGCCTCCGCACCATCTTATTGAACTCAAGGAAGAAATTGATAAATCCTTAAGGAAGGGTTTCATTCGCCCTAGTTCCTCTGCTTGGGGAGCACCTTCTCTCTTTGTCAAGAAGAAGGATGGAACTAACCGTTTGGTTCAAGATTACCGTCGAATCAACCAGGCAACTATCCAGAATAAATATCCACTTCCCCGGATCAACGATTTATATGACCAACTCGCTGGATCTTCGGTGTTTTCTAAACTCGACTTGAGGTTGGGTTATCACCAGATCCGTGTCCGCGAAGAGGATATTCCAAAGACTGCATTCGTTACTCGTTATGGCTCTTACGAGTATACAGTCATGTCGTTTGGTTTAACAAACGCTCCAGCTACATTCTCCCGCCTAATGAATTACATATTCATGGATTACCTCGACAAATTCGTCGTGGTATATCTGGATGATATTCTGGTTTATTCGAAGAACAAAGAAGAACATGCTGAGCACCTTCGCCTTGTTCTCGAGAGACTTCGAGAGCACCAATTATATGCCAAGTACTCTAAGTGCGAATTCTGGCTTTCTGAGGTAACATACCTTGGGCATGTCATCTCCAAGGATGGTATCGCAGTTAACCCGGAGCGAGTTCAAGCTATTCTTGACTGGACCCCTCCGAAGAATGTTAAGCAAGTCAGAAGTTTCCTCGGGCTTGCAAGTTATTGTCACCATTTCATCGAGATTTTCTCCAAGATTGCCAAGCCCCTGACTAATCTGCTTCACAAAGGCGTTAAGTTTGAGTGGACAGACAAATGTCAGGAAAGCTTCCAGACCCTCAAGGACAAGCTGACTTCTGCTCCAGTCCTTGCCCCTCCAGACTCTCGCAAAGATTTTGTGATCTTCTGCGACGCATCTCGCCAAGGATTAGGCTGTGTCCTAATGCAAGAGCGAAGAGTTATTGCTTATGCTTCGCGACAACTGCGTCCACATGAAGAGAATTACCCAGTGCATGACCTCGAACTTGCTGCTGTCATTTATGCTTTAAAGCAGTGGCGACATTACCTCCTTGGTAATCGGTGTGAGATTTACACCGATCATCAGAGCTTGAAATACTTATTCACTCAACCGGAACTTAATCTTCGTCAGCAGCGTTGGTTGGAAACAATCATCGATTATGACTGTGGAATTTCATACACTCCCGGCAAAGCTAATGTGATGGCTGATGCCTTGAGCCGCAAGTCATACTGTAGCAACCCCATGGTAAAGCAAGCTCAACCCCAGCTATATGAAGAATTGCGCAAGCTGAATCTCTGCATCATCCCGCAAGGTTCTCTTGATAACCTTGTGATACAACCAGATCTTGAGAAAGCTGTCAAGATTGCGCAGTCTAAAGACGCTGAAATTAGTCTGATGAAGACAGAGCTTCACCTTCAAAAGTACAGGGATTTCTCGATTGCTGAAGATGGAACCTTGTACTTCCGAGATCGCATTGTAGTACCTTGCTTCGAGCTGATGACTGACAAAGTCATGAAGGAGGCCCATGATACACCGCTATCTATCCATCCGGGTAGTACCAAAATGTATCGAGATCTTCGTCAAAGGTACTGGTGGTCTAGAATGAAACAGGACATTGCTCGATACGTTGCCGAGTGTGACGTTTGTCGTCGCGTCAAGGCAGAACATCAGAAACCTGTTGGAATTCTGCAACCGCTCCCTATTCCTCTATGGAAGTGGGATAAAGTGCAAATGGACTTCATTACTGGTCTTCCCAAGTCTCAGAAGGGTCACGATGCTATTCTTGTCGTCGTTGACCAACTTTCCAAGGTTGCACACTTTCTGCCAGTTAAGGAGACTATTACTGCTAGTCAGTTAGCAGAGCTATATATCTCTAGAATTGTTTCACTCCATGGTATTCCCAAAGAAATCAGTTCAGACCGTGGCAGCATTTTCACTGGCCATTTCTGGGAAAGTTTCCAGAAAGCAATGGGAACTCATATTACCTGGAGTTCAGCTTATCATCCACAATCCCAAGGTCAAGTTGAGCGCGTTAATCAAGTACTCGAAGATATGCTTCGAGCTTGTGTTATATCCTTCGGTAAGAAGTGGGAGGAATCTCTTCCGTATGCCGAGTTCTCGTATAGCAACAGTTATCAAGCTAGCTTGAAGATGGCCCCCTTCGAAGTCCTCTATGGCCGTAAGTATCGAACCCCTCTGAATTGGTCAGAAGCTGGGAAACGACCACTCATGGGACTGGACATAATTCAGCATGCTGAAGAACAAGTCCGAATTGTCCGTGAAAATCTCAAGGCGGCTCAGGACCGCCAGAAGAGCAACTATGATCGCAAGCGATGGGGTCTGACTTATCAACCGGGTGATCATGCTTATCTTCGAGTCACTCCTATGAAGGGCACCCGTCGTTTCGGAATCAAGGGCAAGTTAGCTCCTCGATATATTGGTCCTTTCCGCATCGTGGCTAGACGTGGACATGTGGCATATAAATTGGAGTTGCCGCCACAATTCTCTCATATCCACGACGTCTTTCACGTGTCGCAGCTTCGGAAATGCTTCAAGGAATCTCCGCACCGTGCAGTGGATCATGAGATGCTCAATCTGCAAGATGATTTGTCCTATAAGGAGCATCCGATCCGCATTCTCGATGAAGCTGAACGTCGTACTCGTCAGAAGACGATCAAGTTCGTGAAAGTGCAGTGGTCGAATCATACTGAAGATGAAGCCACTTGGGAGCGCGAGGATTATCTCCGGAAAGAATATCCCGACCTCTTTCCTTCTACCTCCTAAATTCTCGGGATGAGAATTTCTTTTAGAGGAGGAGAATTTGTAACACCCCTTTGTAATAAGCACTGTGATACTCTATTTTAATATGCCAAGTCATGATCATTAGCACTGCCAAATCACAAGGGTTAAGGATTCAACTCAAATTCAAATTTGAAAATCAATTTAAATTTCAAAGTGAAATATGGAGTTGTTTAAATCCTGATGGAAAAATGTTCATTAATAGGACAATAATCCAGGGACATTTATAAAACCATTATCAAAATATTTGGAGTTTGATATACGACTCAATCAAGTTGAAACAGCAACAAAATAGCAATATTAAATCCATTTAAAATCATTTCAACTTCAAATGAGAACCAAATCTGTCCAAACCACTTTTCGATGAAGGGTAATATTGCATTACAATATTTGGGACAGTTCTCATATTTTACAAAATGGCAGCAGTGACCTAATCATTTGGCCACAGAAAAGAAAAGAGAAAATGAAAAGAAATAAAAGAAAAAGGCTAAAGCTGGACTGGACCAAGTGCACAGTGCACTGGCCCAGCCCAGCTGGCCCATCTCCTCCTCTCTCCCTCGCCGTGTCATTCTCTCCGTGGTCGCGCCGGCGCGCACCGGTCGCAGCGCGACACGCCGACGGCCACCGACGCCGCAGCCACCCGAGGGGATAAGGGCAAGCCCCAGTGCTTCCCCCCTAGCCACTCTATCCACTCCCCCGTCCTCTCCCTCGCTCGCCTCACATTCTCTTCCCCTCCAGATCCACGGCACCCGAGCGCCGCCGTCGCCGCGCTTCGGCACCGCCGTGGCCACCGGTCTCCCCACGTCGCCTGGAGGTGCCGGGAAGGAGCGCCACGGACGACCGCGTCCCCTGGAGCAACCGGACGGAGCTGAGGAGCACGGCAACGCCGGATCTCCGTCATCTTCCTCCTCGGGACACCGTCGGCTTTCTCCGACTCCGGCGAGCGCGGAGCTACTAATCCCCCCAATGGCCTTACGTGCGTGCCGCGAGGTGAGCTTGCCGACCTTCTCCTCCCTCCAGAACCCTCGATGCGCGCCGTAGCTAGGTGCCCCAAGCCCGTGCTCTGCCCGCCGCCGATGAGCTCGGGGCCGTCGTTGTGGCCTTTGTCGTCGCCGCCAGAGGCCACCGTTGTGCTCCTGACGCCTCCAGGAGTCCGATGAGCTCGAGCCCGAACTTCCCCGTACCCCCTAGCGTGTCACCTGTCGAGGACCCGACAGCGCCGCCGCTGCGCTCGTCGCCGGCGCCGTTCCCGGCCAACTCCGGCGAAACCACCGCCTCCGTTCGACGCGCGGGCAAGCGCTCGTTCGAACGCACCCAACCCCGAGCCAAACGGTCCACGGATGGCGATTCCCGACGGGAGCCTGAGCCACGCCGCCGCATTCTCGCGCCCGCCGTCGTTTAAACGCCGGCCGGCTGACGTGACATACCTGGGGCCACCCCTGGGTCACTGCCAGTGGGCCCCGCGGGCCCCCTTTGACCGCGTTGACCAAAGTCAACGCGGGGCACTGTTTCCCCCTGTAGCTGACATGTGGGACTCACTCAGTTAATTAGTCTAATAACGTTTATTTAAATAAAATCCAAATAGATATGCTAATGTTCCACTGACAGGTGGGGTCCACCCCCTAATTAACTCTGGTGATTAATTTAAATGCACTGTTAAGATAACAGAGGCTGACATGTGGGTCCCATTGGACCCACATGTCAGGTTTGACTGGTCAGCCGTCCTGTTGACTTGCTGATGTCAGCATGACATCATGCTGACGTCATATATCATTTTCTGTAAAAAAATAAATTCCAGAAATTCAAATAATCTTCAAAATTTCATATCTTTTAAATCGTAGCTCAGATCGAAAAAGTTAAAACATGAAACTTGCTCAGAACGACGAGCCGAGTCTGGTCGTGCCGTCTGTTTCTCCATCGGAACCCCCTACGTAGAAGAACCCGTAACTCCGGACCCGGATCCGGCAGATGAATAGTGCACACACCCTAGTTATTAAATCCCAGAATAATTCTAAAAATAACTAAAATGACTTAGATGCATAATAAGGCAACCCTGCACTGCATCATAGCATCACACGCACCGTATTGCATTTGTTTGCATTATGTTTACCTGTTTCTTCCCCCTCTTCTCTCCCGGTAGACCCCGGTGTTGACGTAGCTCCCGAGGCAGACGCAGCTCAGGAGTACGACTACGTCCCCGACGATACCACTGAAGACCTTGCCCTTGCCCCAGAGCAAACAGGCAAGCACCCCCATTTTGAGCATGCCTATATCGCCTATTCTCTTCTCTCTTATGCTTGCATTAGAACTGCTACTGCTACTGTTTCCTATATCTGTTGCATAGCCTGTTTATTGTACCCTGCCTTGTTACCTTTCTGGTTATCCTAGACTGATTAGTATAGGCTGGGTAGAGACACGACAGAGACCCCCACTTGATCCCAACTGCCCTGCTGGATATCAGAAGACCCGATCTTCGGGATTGAAGACTAGACCCTGGCACAGCACATCACTTCCCCCTTAGTTGCCGACATTGCTGGGTTACCGTCGAGTGCCGAGGGTGATACCTCGTCAGCACTTCTGATGTTAACCTTGTAGGTTAGTTACTCGGTCGTGGTAAGCGAGGGTGATTCCTCCTACACCACCCCCGATAACGACATCGTCGTGCAACCTCTCAAGTGTGGACCTCGAGGGTGATTCCTCCTTCGTTCACCTTGATGATAACATCGAGCGGGAATTCCATCGAGGGTGATTCCTCAGGGTTCCCTTCGGTGTCAGACACACAGTTACCTTGGATATTATGACCTGCACTAAACCATGATACTAAAGACGGGTCGGCCCTGAGGGGTACCCGCGCGAGCTTATTGCGAAGTGATGTGGAGTCGGGTTGACCTGGATGGTGCCCGCGAGATAACTACGAGGCGTGGCCGGGCATTCTTAGCCCTTGCCGCAAGTCCTCGAGACGGGGCGACGGGGTCACATCGATCGTGAGTCTCTGCTCGTTTCCGCGCGCTCCTAATCCACTACGGTTTGGATATTTGATCCGAGGGGCCTCTGGCCCGATAGCACTAACCATCACGTGGGCATAGTATGGGCGTTCTGCGTCGTATACATCAGCCAAAGCTCTATTGACGTCAGCGAGGAGCGGCCCGTTTTGTATTGGACTGGGAACGCAACTGCGCTTGTATTAAGGGGTTGCTAGGTCTGCTTCCAAAACGTCCTCGCAACGTGCAGGGTTCTCGGGGCGAAGGCCCATGACCCCCGGGGGCATAGGTTAGTCCGGCGTGCTGACCTCTCTTTAGAGCCTAGGTCGGGTTGCGGCGTGTTGTTTGGCCGAGGCCGGGCATGACCCAGAAAAGTGTGTCCGGTCGGAGTTAAGCGAGCGTGGTGGGTAAGTTGGTGCACCCCTGCAGGGAAGAAACTTCTATCGATAGCCTGTCCTACGGTAACGGACACTCGGAGTTGTATCCCGATCGGTACAACTAGAACATGTGATGAGAACTGGATAGTACGGCTCTGGGATTGCTTTCTCGCAGGGAGTCGAGAAAGGATCTCAGGTCGAGGTTGATGATACTACTACTACTACTTTACATTATGTTCATCTGATCTCTTCTATTGCTGCAAGACTGTCGAAGATTGTTGAAGATGCTAGTCTTCGATAGGACTAGGCTTCCCCCTCTATTCTGGCATTTCTGCAGCCCAGTCCACATATACAGCCCCCTTTGAAAATGATGCATATGTAGTGTAGATCCTTGCTTGCTGAGTACTTCGGATGAGTACTCACGTTTGCTTTATTTTCTTTTTCCCCATATTCCATTTGATGCCACCAGACGACGGAGCCCCTGAGCCAGACGCCCCAGCCGACGACCAGTACTACTACCCGCCTGGCGAGTACTACTACTACGAGGAGCCGACTGACGACCAGGAGTAGGATCGGAGGGTCCAGGGCAGGAGGCCTACGCCTTTCGATCGTAGTATTTTATTTTACCCCGCCTCTGTGAAGGCCTAATTATCTCTCTGTAATATATCTGTACCCAGATATCTAATGCTTCCACTGACGCTTGTATGCCATCGAGCTATGTATTCGAGCCCTCGAGGCCCTGGCTTGTAATATAAAGCTTGTATGACTTTATTTATGTTTTAGAGTTGTGTTGTGATATCTTCAAGTGAGTCCTTAGGCTTGATCATGCGCATTTGCGTGTATGATTAGTGCACGATTAAGCCGGGGTCGTCACAGGTTGGTATCAGAGCCGACTGCCTCTAGGAATCCCCCTATCCAATTCCTTGGCCGAAGTTGAGTCTAGTGGTCAAAAACTGTTTTACTAACTTGGCTGTGTGGCTTACGGGCCCACGTCGCCAACTGGGTGGTATTAGGATCTTTTATTCCTCGTCTTCACTCTGGGATTCTAATCTCTCATCTATTCGGGTTTAATAAAATTTACTAACACCGACATTTAGGTTCTCGTTAATTCTATCCACCCGGAGAGCTGGATTCAGTGCGATTTCCCTGACGTTGATCTGATTAGTCTGATAATCATTTTCCTTTCCATTGTTTTGTTTAACCTTTCCTTCCGAGATCGGTTATATTTCACATTGTCTTACGACAACCCTGAACCTCTCTGTTTCAGATGGATCGACTGTTTCCATCGCGGCCTACGACCCAGCTTGTGCGTCGCACTTGGGCTCGTGATGCCCCTGGATTTCCAGCTGTTCTGATCACCCTCCTGAGTAGACTGGGTTACCGCTGGTATCCCAAGTACATGGTCTATGAGGTTTACGGCGAGTTCAATCAGGAACAGTATTATGCTGAAGTTCGGATCTATGATCAGCAGAACAACTCAGACACCGAGCTACACCTTTTTCACGGATTAGGCGTGACGATTGAGATGGCAGTACATGATGCCGCCTACTCTGCTGTCGCACGTCTCCGAGGAGAGCACAATGCTAACTTGGATGATACTGTGTTTCGTTACATTCCGTATGCTCCTGTTGGAGATGCTACTGGATTTTACACAGCTATCTGTGCCCCATACGAGTCTCGACGCTACGACCCGCAGATTCTGATTCAGTGCACTCAGGCTCTGGATCGCACTGTTCGGGCTCTTGCCGTCGAGTTGTTCGCCACTCGAGCACGCTACTATGAGGCTATGACACAGTTGCTACCAGTTGTTCGTGCAGGGATACATCCGGAGGATATTCTTTACCCACGCAGGACCGAGATGCCGCTAGGTATTGATTGGCCTGCAGTGGGAGGTCACACGCCTGCAGGTGGACCTCTTCTTACAGTTCGAGACCGGGTTCTGCATCAGAGTGCACATGGAGCACAGGATCCTGCCGCGACGAACATTCGTCGTCCGCACTTGCAGTTACCCCGTTTCAGTGGTTTTCTCCGACGCTGATGTAGCCTTTGCTATGTCACGTTGTGTACTTCCTTACCGCGTGCCTGCGTGCCGCCTAGTGTGTCTCTAGTTTTTCAATTTGTGCCGTTATGCTGCCCGATTGTAACCGACTGTGTATGGATCTGTATGTCTTAATGACTACTTTTAGCATCTATTGCACTCTTTCAATAACGTCGAGTTACATCTTGTTTATTGTTAAACACTTGCATAAGCTATTGCTGAAATACCCCTGTTGAAATAGCAGGATGGCTGACAACAACCCGCCACCGCCGCCACCGCCTGATTACATGGCGGCGATGATGCAACAGTTTGAACTCAACCGCCAGTTTATGACAGGAATTATGCAGCAATTCCCTCGTCCTGATGCTAATCAGCAGCCACCATCCATTACCTTACCAGAGTTCATGAGGCTCAGTCCATCGTTTTTCCGCAACACAGTCAACCCACTGGATGCAGATGACTGGCTGCGTGACATCTCTCATGAGATGGAGTCTGCTGTTGTCGCCGAAGTTAACTATGTCACTTTTGCGACTTATCTTCTGAAGGGTCCCGCAGCCCAATGGTGGGCCACTCACCGACAGACTCTGCCACCTGGTGCTGTCATCACTTGGGCAGAGTTCAAGATTGCTTTCCGTGCCCGCTACATTCCTCTAGCTGTCATAGATAGGAAGAAGGCTGAGTTCCGTAGCCTTGTTCAAGGAAACAAGACTGTGGAAGTCTATCAGCGCGAGTTTCTGGACTTATCTCGCTACGCTGAAGAGGACATTCCTACTGATGAACGCAGACAGGAGAAGTTTCGTGAAGGACTGCACCATGACATTCAGTTAGCCCTTCTTGTTCAAGATTACCCTGATTTCGCCACCTTGGTGAATAAGGCCATCATGGTTGAAACTGGACTTAAGAAGCACAAGGAAGCGTCCAGACGCACCCGTGAGTCGGGCTCATCTTGGGGCTCGTCTTCCCAGAAGCGACGCAACTGGTTTCCCCAAGGCATGTTCCGTTCAGCAGCTCCTGCGAACAGGCCTTCTTATGCTGCACCACGTCTGCCACCTCCACCACCGAGGCAGCCTCTGCCAGCTCCAGCACCTCGAGCTCCAGCACCTCGTCCTGATAGTCCTCGGATACCACCACCTTGCACTTTTAAAAGACATGAGAGGCCTTCAGCTGCAAGTAAGAATAGGTACGGGGAGATAGGATCCCCTTGCCTCATTCCCCTCGTTGGTCTGAAATCATGCAGACTGCCACCATTAAACAGAACTGAGAATGTGACTGATGAAATACATCTCATTACTGTCTCCGTAAAACGTGGGCTATTGCCCATCTTTAGCATCACTGCCTTTAAATATGGCCACTCCAGTCGATCATATGCTTTCATCATATCTAGTTTTAGGGCAACAAAATGATTATTTTTAACTCTCCTTGACTTCATATAGTGCAAGCATTCATAAGCTGTTATAAAATTATCAGTGATAAGGCGACCAGGCACAAAGGCCGACTGCTCCTCAGAAATTACGTCGGGGAGAATGATCTTCAGCCTATTGGCTAAGACCTTTGACGCAATCTTATAGACCACGTTGCAAAGACTTTGATACGGGGCTAACCTGGTGTAGGCCGATCTTTCACGATTGGAGTGGATTCCCTCGAAGAACACGAAGAACACGGGGAAGAACAGAGAGAAATCACAAGGGGAAACACTCAAGAACAAGTCCAATCACACATCCACTAGACAATCAAACACACAAGATCCACAAGGTACATGAACAACAAAGGGAAAAGTACAAGGTAAAGTTCATCTCCAAGAGGAGGTCTTGATGGTATCCTAGACGGATCTTCCCGTGAGGGGTCTTGATGATATATCCCGCAGGATCTTCTCACATGGAGGTCTTGAACTCCATGGGAGTATTGGTCTCTCTCTCTCTCTCTCAAGAGTAGAGGAAGGTAGGAGCAAAGCTCACATACAAATGAGCTATCACTTTGCTAACTCTAGAAAGGAGAAGGGGGAGTTCTATTTATAGTCTAAGCCACGAAGGGGAAAGTGGGAGAGGGATACAAGGCCAAAGGCCCGCGGCTGCGCACAGGCAGGTACCGGACGTCCGGTCGGTGTCGGACGTCCGACGGCTCATGGGGGACCGGTCGTCCGGTGCGCGTCGGAAGTCCGACGTTTCTTCTCTGGACAGGTGGCGTCGGATATCCGGTGTACGTCGGACGTGCGAAGGCTGGGACTTGTCGGTCGTCCGGAGGTTGTCGGTCGTCCGGCTGCTGTAGATCTCCTGGCTATTCCGGGTGTGGTCGCGTCGGACGTCCGGTGGACATCGGTCGTCTGGGCGTTGTAGAGTGTTGGACGTCCGGTGGCACGTCGGACGTCCGGCCGCTGTAGACTCCGCAGCTCCGTCTTCTTCCATCTTCGCTTCCACGCTTCCCTCGCGAATGGTGTAGTTGTTCCTTGGTGCTTGCACTCCTCCTCGTCATCCGTGAAGCTCCGATAATACCTATGCATGCACACGAGTGGAGTGTCAAGTAGTATACCATCCTCGAAGGGATCAAGTGAGCACGTGTAAAAGGAGATGATTCACCTTTATGTATGTGAAGTAGATGTCGCACGTGTCACTTGCCAAACGGACTCTTGACATGGTGATGTCCGTAGGATGCTCCGCATCATCTCACCCCCCTTGGGAAAGATCCGACCTCGGATCGAAAACCAAATCACCATGGGAAAGAGATGGCTTCGCCGTGTGGAAGTGGACGTTCACCAAGTACTCATCATGTAGTAGCTTGAAATGGGCACTCTCCAATGTCGCTCCGTCTAGTGATTCCTTCAAAAGGAGTAAGGACAACAAACACTTGGAAAAACAAATATGGTTAGCGTTAGTGCAAAACCAAGCATTCAAGTGGTGATTCACCCAACAAGTGTCGTCATCAAGCATATCATATGGCGTGACAAAGGATTGTGACATGGCATGTAAGCACATCAATCGAGCACAAGCAAAGATATCATGGGGACAAGTATGCAATTGTGAGGTAGAGATGCAAATATGTTTGACAAGAGAATAACCATCTACCTCAAGGTCATAGCAAGCATTCACAAATTCCTCAATGAAAGGTCTATGGTAGGCATAAGAATCATTCACAACACCAAAGAAGATGATATGTCTAAACACATGGGTCAAGTGCAAGACAATCCAAGCAATATGTGCATAGGGTGTAGTGAGGATAGTGTGGCACTCAACACAATAGAAAGAGCAATTGTTCAACATGTGTGAGGCAATCAAGGCAATCATGTGACAAGCAATGGGACATGGCATATGTGAAGAAATGACATTGTTGCAACCAAACATATGATAGGAGCAAGTAATCCAAGAATTGGATGCAACACACAAGGCATATATATCATGATGCATGGAATGATGAAAATGACAAGTCGAAGCAAGATCTCTAACATGTGTGCAATCAAGTGGTTCAAGATGAACAATAAGTCTCATGGGGCAAGCAACACAAGTAGTATGATCCATAATATCCATGCTCAAGAAAGATGTCACCTTGAAGGCGTGTCCTTGTGCATCCTTCACAATGCCGAAGCACAAGCAAGTGCGATGTAGAATCGTCGTGGTAGAAGGTGGTTCGCTCTCAAGAGCTCGAATGGTCAACTCACGTGAAGTGGAAGTCGACACGAAGTGCAAGTATCCTACACATGCACAAAACAAAGCAAAGAGCGTATGCGCATGGTAGATAAACACATCATCCATCATGATGGTTCTCTTCTCTTGCACATAACCATTAGAAGCACAAGTGCATTAATAATATGATGCAACAATGGCTATATTCATGGCACTAGGTATATGGTGCAAAGAGGTAAGACAAGCATGCTTCACAAGAAATATGTCAAAATCTCCAAACATATGTGAGAATGCTATGGGGGCAATCTCATTATCAAGACTAAAATCATTGTTGCACTTAATACATGGAAAGTCATCTAGCATGAGAGAGGCAACACATGGAGATATATGATAAGAAGCAATAACAATCATGTGCAAAGCATGTATATGGTTGTCAACAACCGCATGAAATGAGCAAGTATGAATCATCGGTGATGCAACATAAGCAAGCATAGTGATCAAGTCGTGCAAACTAGTGGAGCGAAGATGCAACACACTAGAGGAAATCATGGCAATCATGTCATGTGAGCAAATAATAGACATAGGCAATGCACATGACATATCGCAAGCACGAACACAAAGCTAGATCATAGTATCATCATAGGGATGGGTCACAAATGGAACATGGCAATAACAAGCAATATCTCCACCAAGCTTGCAAATACACATACAAGTAGTAGAATCAATCATCATGTGTAATGCAAAGCATGGGTCACAAATGCATGGTAAAGGCATATGAATAGGCATGTCAAGCAAAGTGAACATGGCGAGATGGGCATATAATATGTAATGGACAATAACCCATAGCCAAGTGAGGGCCATGTAGAAGAAATGCACGAAGTCTTTGCGCGGAGAGAGCGGTGGGAAAGACAATCCATGGGATCCCAAATCATCGTTGCTCTCTAGAGCTCGTTTTGTCAACTCATGGGATTGTGAGGTTGACAAGTAAGCATGGGTACCTACACAACAAATAGACAAGCGAAAGAAATTGTGTGTGTGGTAAATGTACACATCATCCATCATGATGTGTATGTGCATGTGTGAGTTAGCACAAGATAAGCATCGCTCAAATAAATTTGATGCATGGTATAAGAACATGTCATCCATCATGAAAGAATAGTTATTGTGTATAACACGATGGGGACACAAATTGAGAATGAAAGTATATGGCACAACAATAGCATGTTTATTCATGGGGAGCATATTGTGCACACAAGTATTGGGATCATGCAATGCATGGGATGGATCAAAATCTCCTAAAATGTATGAGGAAACTATGGGGGTCTCCTCATGAGCAATATCGGAAACATCATATGGAGAAAATGGGCAACATCCAAAACAATGCATATCTGAAGCTAGGTGGTCATGGCATGGCATATGAGATAAATGATGCAAAGGGAGCATATCAATATCATCACAAGAAAAACAAATGCCAATAACCATGGGCTTGTCATCTATGCCATATGTGCAAATTGGGTTCATTTTAATGGCATATGCATAGTCACTACGATGAGATTGCAAATTGGACATATTATTGATCTCATGCATAGCATACGACAAGTCAAGCGGGTTGTCAAACATGATGTGACCTAGAGAATTATCACAAGAGATCCTATGTAACATGGCATCACAACTAATATACTCCACATGGCAATCATCATGCTCATCATAAATGAGTAAATCATCGCATGGGGAAGTCTTACTAGCATGAAGCATGGTAATAGGGGGATCAACATCATGCAAGCAATCAATGTCAAGAATGTCCACTAGTGGGACTAGAGCATCATCTTCACCTATGTTACCTTGTTCATTCCACTCAAGTGGTGTGGGTGAGGTGGGAAAGACCAAATGGTGGTCGGTATCATCATCTTGATGGAACCATGTGGGGGGTGCATCATATTCCACCATGGCCATCGTCTTGTCCAAAGGAAGGACGTAGTCATCGTGAATCGGCGCATCATCATATATGGGACCTAGCACCAAATGAGAAGACACAATAGAGGTAGAGGTTAAGTCGTTAGAAATCATAGTGGCCTCACATGCCCTATCAACTATCACACTCTCTCTATGTGGTGGTTCACTCACTCCCTCAAAATAGGTGCACTCAAACTCACATATGGTGGAGTCACTCATCTCACTCAAATGGTGGGGGTTGTGGCTCTCCTCACATGGGAATTGGGGCAACTCGTCATATATTGGTCTAGTGGTGAAGTCACTCTCACTCTCAATATGGTGGCACAAGTCACTCAAGTCATCATACGTCATCGTGGTCAAAGGGAAAATCCCATGCTCAACCATCTCGTTGTCGTCGCCGTGGATGAAGGCCGAAGATGGCACATCATCACTCTCGCCTCCTAAGATGGAAGTATCATCCTTGCTCGCCACCGTGTCGCTCACCTCCAAAGCATGGTCCTTGATCGGCTCCGTAGTCATAGTCGTCGCCGCACCATCTTGAAAAAGTGTCGAAGTAGACTCGGCACCATCAATGCCACAAAGAGGGATGGTGGTGAAGTCGAACTTGGGAGCGTCATCTTGGAGCTCATCGGGCTTGGACATCGTGGTGGTACTAGCCTCATGCTCGTCGTCTTGGAGCTTGGTCATCGCAAAGTGTGCTTGGGGTGGAGAAGCCTTGGCCTTCATGAGTTCTTGTTCCGCCTTGAGAGCACCAATGTAGTAGTCGTCTAGGGACTTGTAGTTCTCGAGGAAGATAGTCTTGGAGATGTCGTTGTGCAATCCCATCATGAAGTGGAACTTCATCTAAATGGGGTCGTCCACGCCGGCTCGTCGCAAGGCATTCTTCATCTCCTTGAAGTACGCGTCGATGGACTTGGATCCTTGGATGGTGTTCTCCAATTGGCGTAGAAGTTGTTCCGTGTAGGTTGGAGGCACAAACTCTCGTCGCATAGCTCTCTTCGTCTTGGGCCAACTCAATTGTAGCTCTCCGAAGGTGTGTGAAGCCACCATGTCGAGGCGTAGTCATGGAAGTTTCTTGTGGCGCACTTCACTTGATCTTCGGGACGAACTTGATGTAGCTTGAGGTAGTCGTCCATTAGGCGCTCCCACTCGAGATACTCCTCGGGTTCTAGAGTCCCATAGAAAGGAATCTCGTGGTCGGTGTCGAGGTCGTAGTAGCTCGTGGAAGTCGCGGACTTGAGCTTGGGGAGCTTCTCTTGAGTGTAGTGTTGAGGTGCTTGTTGGCGAAGATGCCGTATGTCCGTAGGCGAAGATGCCTTGAAGTCGCTTGGCGAAGATGCCAAGGGAGATGGTGAAGTCGTTGAGCGGTTGTTGGTGTTGAGCTCTTGACCTTCACGTTCTTGTCGGTGGTGGTGTCGATGCCGATGTGATCTTGCCGGAGATGGTAGCTCGGAGGCATTTGCTCTTGAGCGTCTTCTCGAAGATGAGGAAGATCGCTTGTAGGACTTGATGAGGGCTTTGATCTCCTCCATTTGAGCTTGCATCTTGGCGTCGAAGTTGTTTTTCGTGGCACCGAAGTCGTCGTTGTTGTTGTAGACCGAAGGAGGTGTGCTTTGCCTATCCATCACAAGACTCGAGCAAAGGTGAGTAGGAAATGAGATAAACAATACCAAGTTACCTTTTCCTAAAGTTGAGGATGTATCCCGTTTCACTCAATGTGAAATGAAAGAATAGTGGAATTGGTACCGGACTTGTTCACTCACACCTATCAAGTGAAGCTTATGGAGTAGCTTGGTGAGGATAGTGGCACAAAAATTTGATGCAAAATGTTAGCAAGAGTCAATAATGTTGAAAGAGATTCACAAATTCGCAAGTGAAACAAGTAGACCAATAGCAATGAATGGCACACGGAAACACACACACGGATAGATAAATAGGGTCGTGCAACCAAGGAATGAGCACAAAATGTGGAGTCCACGGAAAACGCTCATGTTGCACAACTCAAGGGAGACGCTAGCACGATTGCTCAATAGGCGGATACGACACTTGTGCACAACCTATAAGATGCAAAATGGATAAACTTTCTATCCCAAGTATGCTATGTATGTATGTTCTAGTGCTTTAGCACAAGATGATCCAAGATGATCGAGTATGATACCATATGATATATTGTAATGCACTATGATACGATGCTATGGCTCTTGCTTACAAGCTTCTTTGTTCACTCTTTGCTTAAAAGCTTATTCTTTTTTTTATATGGCCACTATGCGAAATGCACAAACCAAGATAGCAATTGTATATATGCGGAAACAAACTTGTGACACAAGTGATGGTATGATGATACCAATATGATGTGGTATGTATGTAATGAAAGGTGTAGATCGATGATCACTAATGTGCACAAGTAACGTTGCAGGGCAATACTCAGATGGCTAGTCTCGATAGGCAAGTAACGCAAAATGGGCTAGGGGTTAACAATGCAATTGCAAGGAGAATGTACAATGATGTCGTCGAGGTTACCGTCCGTTGCGATGATGAGTGGCGGTGTTCTTGATGTATAACCGTTCCTAATTAGCCGAAACACCTTAGGAAACGTAAAAACCGCGAACTCAAAATCTCAAATGTCAAATGTCAAATGGTGTTGGCGGAAAGCGGTGGTGGTTTTGTACTTGGCAATGCGGAAGTGGAATGATGGGTTATGCGAGTCGAAGTTGAAGTTGCCGTCCCTAAGTAGCCGAAACACCTTAGGAGACACAAGCCACAACTCAAACAAGCTCAAACAAAATTGGGTTAAGTTGGGGTGGCGGAAATGTATGGTGGGCAAGGTTATGTGGAAGATATGGTGGTGGTTGATGAAGAAGCAATCGTCCCAAGTAGCTGAAACACCTTAGGAGACTCGAATCACTACTCAAGCAACCACTAATGCTATATGGAACAAAATGGGTTCGGTTGCAGAGGTTGGTGGTGGTATAGCGGAGGATGTGGTGGAAGCCCTAGGCAAAGATGCCAAAGTTCCAAAATTTTGATGGAGTCAAATAATGTTGGTAGTATTTTTGTGGGATGGAGGATGTCAAGAGCTTCAAAACGAGCTAAAGAACGTCAAAATCGAAGTCTGGATGAATTAGTTATGGCCGAAACAAAAATCAGCCGAAGTTGATATCTACAGGTGTCGGACGTCCGGAAATGGACGGATGTCCGGTCGGGCTCGGAAATCCGCTATTTCAGCTCGGGTTAGGGGTTCCGGTCGTCCGGTAAGTACCGGTCGTCCGGTGGTTTCTGGGGCTCCGGACGTCCGGTAAAGTGGCGGTCGTCTGGTGGGTCTGGGTCAACGCAAGATGCGAGTTTCGGGACGCGATTTTGGGCGGAAATTGGATATTTTGGCGTAAAAAATTGATGAGATTTCGTGGATGAAAGATGGGGAAACTTGGGGAAATGCTAGATCCACTTGAAACCAAGCAAATCCATGGATCAAAATCAACAAAACATCATCAAACCAACAAATCACAAAAAAAATTGGGGCTATTTTTGGTGGGGATTTTCGAAATTTGGGAAGAACACAACAAAATTAGGCTAGAAAACAAAGAGGGGAGGCTCCAAATTCATGATAAACCTAAGCTCTGATTCCATATGATACGGGGCTAACCCGATGTAGGTCGATCTTTCACGATTGGAGTGGATTCCCTCGAAGAACACGGGGAAGAACGGAGAGAAATCACAAGGGAAAACACTCAAGAACAAGTCCAATCACACATCCACTAGACAATCAAACACACAAGATCCACAAGGTACATGAACAACAAAGAGAAAGATACAAGGTAAAGTTCATCTCCAAGAGGAGGTCTTGATGGTATCCTAGACGGATCTTCCCGTGAGGGGTCTTGATGATATATCCCGTAGGATCTTCTCACATGGAGGTCTTGAACTCCATGGGAGTGGTGGTCTCTCTCTCTCTCTCTCTCAAGAGTAGAGGAAGGTAGGAGCAAAGCTCACATACAAATGAGCTATCACTTTGCTAACCCTAGAAAGGAGAAGGGGGAGTTCTATTTATAGTCTAAGCCACGAAGGGGTAAGTGGGAGAGGGATACAAGGCCAAAGGCCCGCGGCTGCGCACAGGCAGGTACCGGACTTCCGGTCGGTGTCGGACGTCCGACGGCTAGTGGGGGACCGATCGTCCGGTGCGTGTCGAAAGTCCGATGTTTCTTCTCTGGACAGGTGGCATCGGATATCCGGTGTACGTCGGACGTCCGGAGGCTGGGACTTGTCGGTCGTCCGGAGGTTGTCGGTCGTCCGGCCGCTGTAGATCTCCTGGCTGTTCCGGGCGTGGTCGCGTCGGACGTCCGGTGGACATCGGTCGTCCGGGCGCTGTAAAGTGTCGGACGTCCGGTGGCATGTCGGACGTCCAGCCGCTGTAGACTCCGTAGCTCCGTCTTCTTCCATCTTTGCTTCCACGCTTCCCTCGCGGATGGTGTAGTTGTTCCTTGGCGCTTGCACTCCTCCTCGTCATCCATGAAGCTCCGATAATACCTATGCATGCACACGAGTGGAGTGTCAAGTAGTATACCATCCTCGAAGGGATCAAGTGAGCACGTGTAAAGGAGATGATTCACCTTTATGTATGTGAAGTAGATGTCGCACGTGTCACTTGCCAAACGGACTCTTGACATGGTGATGTCCGTAGGATGCTTCGCATCAGACTTATAGGCCGAAATTGTCTGAGAATTTTTGGACTAGCAATCTTGGGAATAAGAACGATGAACGTGTGGTTGATATCCTCCAGTGAGTCATCTCCATTGAGCAATCTGATAATCATACCAGTAACCTCTTCACCACACAGGTCCCAATGTCTCTGGAAAAAATGTGCGGGGAAACCATCGGGCCCCGGTGCTTTTGTTGGGAACATTTGGAAAAGAGCTTCCTTGACTTCCTCTTTGGTATATGGTGCATTTAGCTTGCCATTCATATTTCCATCCACTCTGACCAGGATATGGGACAAAACCTCCTCCATCCCAATGCAACCCTCAGATTGGTACAAATTCTCATAAAACTGACTTGTCATTTCTGCCATCTCTTCAGCATCCGAAGTGACCGTCCCATCCGGCTTCTCGAGTTGAGAAATATTGTTCCTTACCCTCCTAGCACTAGCCTTCTTTTGGAAATAATGAGTATTACTATCGCCTGCACAAAGCCAGTCAATACGAGACCGTTGTCTCATCATTATCTCCTCCCGATACAAAATCTCGACGATCCGGTCCTGGATCTTCTTCTCCTCTTCTCCCGGTCCAATGCGCAATGGGTCAGATCGCAGCTCTGCTAGCTGTTGGTGCAAACGCCTCAACTCTTGCCTCACTGATCCAAAGCTCGCTCGGCTCCAATGCTTGAGTGACGATCCAACTGAGGTCAGTTTTGCCGCTAGTTCTGACATATTGGTCGCAGGCTGATCCTGCTTCCACGCATGTTTCAATGTTGCAGCAAATCTATCATCCGTCTCCCAACAGCACTCATATCGGAACGGTTTCTTTAGTGCAATCCTTAAGTTACTTGCCTCAAGTTCATTCATCAATCAAATGGGGCTGTGATCAGATTTTGCCGCCATGAGATGTTCGACCGAAGCAAAAGGAAACATAGCTGACCAGTTGGCGCTAGCCAAAGCTCTATCGAGCCGAACCCTGCAAAACTCCCCTCCAACAACTCTCTTCTCGAAGGTCCAGTCCAAGCCTTTGTAACCTAGGTCAGATAGTTCACATACATCAACTGCTTCTCTGAAACCTTCAATTTGAGCACTATCCCTCTCGTTAGGACCCATTTGCTCCTCTGGCCGTAGTATCTCATTAAAATCACCAATGCAAAGCCACGGCAATGTACTCTCGCCCCTTAAAAACTTCATTGTGTCCCACGTCCTGAACCTCAAACTTCTGTTAGCTACACCATAAAAACATGACAAACGCCATGGGTTTTTGCCCGGTTCCTTCACCACCGAGTCAATATGATATTGGGAAAAAGTTTTTATTTCAAGATCAACATCACTTTTCCAGAACAGACACAAACCACCACTCCTTCCCGCACTGTCTACTCCAAAACGACCCGAAAAATCTAAACTACCCGCCAAACCTTCCACTCTATACTTCGCAAGCTGTGTCTCCACAATGCAAAGCACCATCGGCGCACATGCCTCCACTAAATCGCGGAGCTCTCTGACCATCGCGGGGTCGCCAATCCCGCGGCAGTTCCAGCATAGCGTCCTCATTGGGGCCGGCGGTCCTCCCCTAAGGAGGCCGCCTGATCAGCTGTGACCATATCATCTTCCTGCATAACTCCATCCTGCCTTCTTCTCTTCACTATCGGGGCTTTTCCAGGGGTATTGGAAGCCACCTGAGATGTGTCTTCCCCATTATTTTCCAGTAGAAGGACAGTACCATCCACTCTGCCCGCTAAGTTTGGGAGCGCTTGGCCCCTTATATTGACTGATCCATCTGCTAAAACAAGTCGTTTGCGCGCATTGGAGTTCTCAGAGGCAAAATCTTGTTGAGTATAATCCATGTTGGTAGGCTGCTGGTCTTCTATATCCCCATCCTTTCTTCCTCCATCACGACCTCCCCTCCCTTGTCTTCCACCTCTCCCACCTCTTCCGCCAGACCTACCTCCTCTACCTTGTCCCTCCATGTTCCCCCTACCTCCTGACACATAAGTCGGCTGCTCAGAACCCCAAAGAAGCCACTCGCCCCACTCACAGGTGCGAGGATCATGTATTCCGTCCCCACATTCCTCCACTGTGTGCCCCATCAAGCCATAGAAAAAGCAGAAGTCCAACAGCCTGTCATAGAAGACAGGATATCTCCTCATCTCTTTGAGAGTAATTGGTACAAACCTCACCAGAGGTGTGCTCACATCTACAAAAACTCTAACTCTCAGGGTACTTGCTGGATTAATTTTTCCTTCATTGACAATCACTGTAAAAGGTGGTTCTCCAACCTTGGCAGCGACCTTCTCCGCAAGTTCTTTCTTTGCTGTCAGGCCATCTGGCAGCCCCTTGACTCTAGCCCACAAAGGGACCTTGTTCAACTTATACTCCGAGACATCGGTGAAACCATCATACTCCTGGATGATCACAGAAGCATAGCGAAAAATCCATGGCCCCCATCCATGATTCGTTTCCAGTCTCCAAGGCAGTGACACTGGAACAGGAATAAATTGGGGCCTTTGACATTGAAAGTTACTCCTTGTGCTGCCGCCCACGCGTTTCGCATCTGTTTCAACAAAGCTGCGTGGCTGAAGGGCTTTGTGGTATACACCCGGAACAACCCTAGCCAACGCACGCCCCCTATCAGATCATCAACTTCTCCAGACAGATCTAAGTCGTCTTCCTCCTCTCCATGCAGTTTCATCCCTGCAAATCTGTCCTCCAGGTCCGGCACCAGCCCGTAGTAATCCCACTCATCCTCTTCATCTACTTCTGCCTCTGCATCCCTACTTCCACTGCCCGTTCCTTCCTCCATCGTCCTAGGTCCTCCTCCCTCCAAACTCCCCTCCCCAACCTGCTTCTTCGCTGCTAGATCAGTTTCTACCCTCCCCGCTTCCTTCTCACTCCCCGCTCCACCTGTAGCCGCCGATGGTGGTAGGTTCGCCATGCAAATGGTTCCCAAAGGCGCCGCCTTGGTGGTGACTCCCCGCCGCCGAAGAGATCCAGCCGGCGTGGAGGATTTACGTGGACTCCGACGTCACCGCCGGGGGATAGGTGGAACCCTAGATCGCCTCTAGGGGTCTGTGAGACGCTTCTTGCCCACCCAAGAGGTAGAAAAAAAAACCTGTCCAAGCGGGTCCTTATGGACAGGGAAGCGAAGGCGTTGGCGCTAGCTGAGGCCCAGCTAGAGCGCGAGCTGAGGCCCAGGTGTGCGACGTGATGAGCCCTTTCACGGCAACTGCGGTAATTTCGCTAGATTGGTATTTTCGCTCGATTACCTATATCTAAAAAAGTAATTTCGCTAAAATAATATGACGACGGTGAGCGAGCAGAACCGATAGTATATATATATACTAGTAGAATGCCCGTGCGTTGCCACGGGGCATTTAAAAAAATTACTGGTTGCATATATAAGAATAAGGCATGTCAAATTTTAAGCTTGGCATAGAAAGTGAGTCTAAAATTTCAAACCTTGCAATATCATTGTCCTTATTGGTTCAAATTAGGCATTATAACTCTGCAAAAAAAAAAAACTCACCCTAAACTCTATACTTAATTTGAAGAAAAAATTGCGCAGTTATTCTGATAATCTTGCTTGTATAATTATGATAGTTAGGATAATCACCTACGTGTTTTAATTTTTGTAAGGAAAAAACAACAATCATGAGGCCCTTAAGAAATCACGATATGATCCTGAAGCTGATATGCTACAAGATATATCCTTCCTAATATTCACATCTAGTGGGAAAAACTCCTACCCAACAATATACATATAATATAAACAAAAAAATGTTTTTTTGCATTTGCTAAATAATCATGGGAACAGAAGATGACTTGGGGCTTCAGGATCCAATAGTATATATACAGGATTGATGCGACGAAGCTGGCAAAGAACATCGAGATGGTTCCAACGTAGGATTTGTCTGGATTGTAAGGGAGTTTTGCGTGTCCGAATCACCCCCTGTCTTTGTCAGCCACACCTAATAGAAGCAGCATACATGGCTATGCTGTTTTCGAGAACATTTGCTTGAACAATCAAAGGAGAATGTAGCACCTCACAACAACGTAACTGCACGAGAAAGAGCTTAGTACTGCCTCCCCACTCACAAATTGCAAATCACGGCAATCAAAATGGGAGACTTAAAGTGCCGACGTAATATTTTGAACCTTTGAGAAGCTCTCTCGTAACAAAGGTGAAAAGATGGAGATGTATTCAGTTCATTGTTAGACTCATTAACAATAACAGAGATGGGTAAAAAGAGAGGCTACCTATAGTCCCCATGTCAGTCTACATAGAGTTATGCCATCATGCATGGAGAGCTTCAAATAAATTTTCTACAGTGAAACCATACTCTGACAACACAAGCTGGTAAAGAAAGATTAATTAGATAAATCACCAAATATTAAAAGGAGCTTATAACCAAAACGCAAAATGTCAAAGTTCAGCACTATATATGTTGCATAGTTATTGTTCTTTGGAGCTAACAACAACGCTGGCTATCACCATACTTGTTGCTGATTCAGTTTGTAGCCCATGGCTGACAGATGCATCAGGAGATCAGCTTCTCCATGCATGGCCTCAGCCAAAGAGGCTACAATTCAAGAAGACACAAACAGGTTCATAAATAAAATTAACCACAAGTAGATGGATTCAGGCATCTCTTCCTCTCTCTCGATCTAGCGAGGCCATGGCTGGAAAGTTGAAGGTGTCTATCGTTCTTGATTTACCAAGCCCATGGCCTGAAAGTCTGACGGCGTGTTTGGATCGAAGCCAAACTTTAAATGATGGATTCCCTGACTTTGCTCTGAGTTAGAAAACCCTAGGCCCGCATGATTAACTAAAATGCGCCATTCCTTAATCTTCTCCAATTTTATTATGCTACATGTTACACTGAACATATTCATGGTAATGTCCGTAAATGGCTTAGAATGATCTAAATATAAGAATTATTGGACTATTGGAGGTGGCTTGTGATGAACAAATTTAATTGTAGCACATAAGTACTGTGAATAATCATGACCTGCTACTTAAAACAAAGTTTCTTCAGTGGACACCTCGCACACAACTTTTCTCCACTGCCAATCAACGACAAACCACATCCAGCCTATCTGAGCGCAAACCCCCTGGCAGCATGCCCCCTCAAGCAGCTTTCCCAATGAGGCCTTCCATGTCTATGGATATGAGAGAATAGTTGGACACACACCTCCATTCTTGATGTCTCTCTCATCTTCATCCGGTGCCTCTCATCAGCCGGACCGGCTGACAACCTTGATCCAGCAATAGTGATATGGTATACATTGTGACATCTTAACAAAATGTATGAATAGTAATATTTGATTTCTAATTGACTTAAATATTAAGGCAATATCTACTTTGATCACAAGACTAAAGATTTCATAATTCTCTCCCGGGGAAAAGTAAAATATTTATCTGAATGTAACATATGTATGACTAATGTCTTAGAACTAAACCCCAATGCCTATCCCGGGTGCTAATGTCTCTGATGCTCCATATACATCTTCCGACGCAAGATATGGGCGTCCTTCCCAAACCCAAATGCCTAGATCATGAAGCCTACTTCTTCAATTGTTAAGAGGGTATTTACAATGTCGGCGTTCTCTATCAGTGTAACTTTCCTGCTCACAAGTTTAACTGTAACGGTGTAACTGTAAAAACCTGAGATGACCATACTTCTAATGACCACGAATGAGTATTGATCTCTTACATCAGTTTTTTCCAGCTCTTACATATTTCACCTAGTTCAATTAACTCGATTTGCCACCCCCAAAGTAGCATCCCGAGAAGGTGAGCATGTTAGGCTCAAATATTTCATGGCTTATGTGTGAAGAAAATTCACTTGTACTGCATAGTAACCACAAAATTTCAGTTGAAATAATTATTAATACCTTGGGTGAAGAGAAATGAAGCATCCACTGTTGGCTCTCATTCTTTGGACAAGCAATTGACCCATTTTGAGAACTGGATCTGTTGTCTATAGTACATCATAATTGACTCTCCACCTCAGAATTTAAAGATCAGTCTCCCACCTGTTGGAAACCCAATAAACGAATTTTGTTAGTCAACAACCTGCATGGTAAGAAATGCACAAAACATGTCAGAATTGAGCATTTACAGCCTAAAATACTAAAAATAAGAAATGTGCCATTTCGACAATCTATAATGATTACATGTTTCTTTAAAAGGGCAGGTAGTACTCGGTTCTTGTAGAATTTTAGGGTACACTTCCTAGGCACAATTCTATCAGGTACTTCTCATATGATCTTTAGGATGAGGATATGAATAAGTTAACATCCAATATCTCCGCAAAATCACTGCTATACAGAACACCGAATTAGCAGGACATAAGTAGTGGTGCATCCATCCCTGGAGCGGGACATAAGTGTGCCCTCTCATGGTGTTGGCATGTGTACTTCTTCGTACATTGAACAGACCGGATGCATAGTGTGGCAAGGAGCAGGTGGTACCGTGTCGGATCTGAAAGAGGCTGCAGTTGGGGATATCACTCAGTTTGATCATGCATTCTTGGTCTGAACTCTCCTCGGTCAACTGTTCAAGAAGAACACATTTGGAAAGTAAAGGGAACTACAAAGAGGATAAACGACATTAAGGAGTAGCATATAGTAAAGATCTATAAGGTAGAAAAACCTATAAGAGTGCATGAATGACTGCCGGAGAAAATTAACAAATGTGTTACGTTGTGCATTCTTTTTAAAGAGGAAAGGTTGAAACAAATTAAAACTCACAAAAATAGTTAAGAATTTCTCGTCTTGTTTTCTCCAAAATCAACGGTTAGATTCTGCATCACTAATCCGCAATCCAAATATTGTAAACATTTTTTTACTTCACAAAGGGAAATAAAACTGTTCGTAACAAGGTCTATTCAGTTTGAAGGAAGTTTCGAAATAAGGCTTATTGATAATACCATCCAGAAAAAGAACAAAGTAAAAAGAGTCATTAGAACTTAGCAAGGCCAACATACCTGAAATAGAGCATATTTCATCCACGAGCAGGTGAGAGAAACAGGGCCACTTCCATATTTCATACAAAATTTAATTTGTTTGAAACATCCGTTTTGATTTTTTCTAAAATACCTGGCTCGAAGGAGCCCGGGAGCCAAAAATTTGCGCTCAGATTTTTAGCACTTTGATGTGCATACGAAAGAAATAACGACAACCATGTGCAGACTGCATACTGTATATATGTTAATTATTCTCCATAGTAGACCCTTAAAAAAATTATTCTCCATAGCAGAGTAGGATACTGTAGACCTTGGCGTCCTTAGTTATCTATATCACACGTACACCTTTTCCTGCTCCACATCTGCCAGAGTAGGATACTGTATCAACCGTTGTGCATCTATTTCTATCTTAAAGAAGAAGAAACTGCAAAATAGAGACATAGCAAGAGGAATATTTAAGGATTGACTACATGATTAATTTTTTTAATTGTCTGCATGATTAATTGTTGCTTGTTAAATATTAATTGTACCTAGTTACAAGGTATAAAGAACTCTTTTTGATAAGATGTGGTATCCACAACAAAAGGGAAACAAAGACGTACTATTATGCATCTGAACCATATTGACTACTAATGTGAGCTGTGTTGATGAATCTGGAAAGGCCAAGACTTGCTTAGAATATCAAAGGGCATCAAAACAAGCTTAATGGCCGGTCACACACACTCTTGAAGGCAACCAACGAGAGGTTGATGCAGGTGATGGGGACGCCCTACCGCAGAAGCTCCACCTCGTGTCGCAAGTTGCCATACCCAAACTCAAGGACATGCAACACACAACATATGCTCAAATCAGGAAATCATATTGACCAGGCGAGTATGCACATCCAGGCCAGGCTAATCTAACTTCCAGAACCTAAAGATGTGAAAGGTTGCAATATCAAGTTCATCAATCAGACATGTATCAAGTGACCAGGCCCAACCACCACCAGCAACAATGCAACATGAAGAGAGAGTGCTGCCAAGGGAGGATGCGGCCAGGGGAGGAGCAAGGCCAAGCCCGCGCTGCCAAGGGAGGAGGCGGCCACGCCGGGCCGGAGGACGCAGCAGCCAGACAGAGGAGGGGGGGCGGTTCGCCAGATCGGATCTGGGCCGGCCAAGCCGCGCGCGTGGGGGAGTCACCGGGGCGCCGTCGTCACGGATCCGGGGACGAACTCCATCACCAGATCGAGGTATGGTGGGGTGTGGGCTTTGGTAGGAGGTAGGGAGACGGAACCGCCCCGCCGCTGCCGTCCCTGGGCGCGGCGGGGCTTCGCCGGCCGGCCCTCCGGCAACGGCGTTGCGGGGAGTGGTGGGGGCGGAGCGGGCCTTGGGCGGCAGCGTGGTTTTCCCTGTGTCGCCAGTCGCGGGCGACGCAGGGGACGGGACCAAGGGCGCTGGTTTTTTCAACCGGTTTTGACTGGAAAAGAAAATCGGTGAGGGAATCGAGAGGTGGGGTTCGGTAGATAAAAATCGGTGGAAGTGGGGAGGTCGTGCGAGCGGACAAACGAACGAATGAATGAAGTAAGGACTCAGACATTAGGAGTACTAGTAGACTGCCCGTGCGTTGCCACGGGCTTTTTCAAAATTTGTACTGGTTGCACGTCAAATTTTACATGGTTAGAAAAGATAGCCAATAACAGATGAAAAAATAATTGAAATCCACTTCACTTGCAATGCAATTCGATATAAAAATGTAATTCGGCCGTCGTATATATATCATATCTAATGCACAAAATAAAGGTGGTGGTGCAAAAAAATTGAACCATGTATTGTGGCCTACATTACAAATGATAATAGAACTTGAATGTCTTTTGTTTATGCTTAAGATTGACCGTCTCGAGAAAGAATGTGCAATGTTGTTATCCATTAATTAAAGACAACACATGGAAGATTTTCTTCCCTTTAAAGTTTAAATAAATGTTTCAAGATGCTACACCAGAAACTTGCTTGCAATATGCTCTCTCTCTCTCTCCCTCTCCCTTTCCCTCCCCCTCCCTCGCTCCCCCTCCCTCTCTCTCTCTCTCTCCGAGAACTTTCAAGTCTCATCAATGGCATTATAAGCCTACAGTTGCCTACAATACTGCAAGGCAGCCCGAAGATTTCACGTTATGAATTGCTAAGAGATTAAATGCTTAATACAATCAACTGAAAAGCTACAAGCATGCTTCTCCATTTTGAGTGGTTCATCTAACAGGAACTACTTCATTAACACCCATAATCATTCCAGACGGCCTGCAAAACAGGAGGTAAAGGTGAGTAAATATTGTATAAACAAAGTTTTTAGTTGAGTTGAAAGGCTAAAATTAAAAACCAACAAATATATGCAAGGTTATTTCCTTCTGCTATTTTAATGACCACCAATAACCTCCTTGTCAGCATCATAATATATCAAGTTTATACTACTTATGAATATAAATAATATGATTAATTAACAAACCTTGGATTGTAACAGATGTGAAAAACACTTTGATGTTTCAAGGAATCACATGGTATTAGTATTGTCTTAAAGCTTTCAAAATGGCCACGTTTTTTAAGTAGAATGGCTAGTGACTCCATACACCAAGTGCAAGTTCAGCATTACATGTATAAAAGGGGAAAACACACTACGAATAAGAGAAATAAGGATAGAGAGCTGTTAAGTTCATCACACTGTTCATTTGCTTACAGGATAAATAAGACAACATCCGTGGAGACAAATTTATTTTTACTGACATGTGAATTCCCTCCAGTTGTTAAAAAGATGCCTATGTGGTTGCCTGGAAGGCAAAGGAGAATTTCGTAAGATGTATATGGTACCTTGCTAGAACAAAAAGAGATAACTATAAATTTGCCTCAAAATCAGAATGGGTGATTGAATTACATAGAGCTGTTTGTCCATTTTGAAGATATAACTTTTGCAATGCACCGTGTCAATGAATTCCCACATAAAATATAGCATTCAATTCCAGGAAATGTAATAGCACACTAAATCATATTTCTTAATGTGTAGAAATCTGGAAAGTATTATTACTTTGGAAAAAAATGGACAGTGCAAATGAGCATGGTCCAATGCAGGTTCTATAGCTTCTATTGTACGCGTGTTTTTATAAGAAAATTATCGAAAACACAAAGGAACAAAATATGTTTGAGTAGGTAACAGAATATGTTTTAGAAGATGATGGCTTTCTAATATTTAAGCACATAGCTGAACTCTACTGGACCACGGGAGATGAATGAACAAATAGGTACAGGAGAAGAAATGAACAAATAGGTTTTTATTTCTATTATCCACATGCCACAGCCTACATGTACAACTTTGAGAAGCTCCTCGTGAAACAATCTTACAACAGTGAGCATTAAACAATCATACACTCTTCTTGCTAGCCTGTTGAGAACACCTGTGCAACAATTAGTAATGCAATTTTCTCCTTGATAGGTTCATGAAGATTGCCACCGATGAGAATCTCATATAGTACTTAGGCTTGAAAATTTCACCATTGGTACTCTCATGGGAATTAGTCAGTACTAAAAAGAATGGCATACCCTCGCAAGAAATTTCATACAACTCCACTGCTGGTTCTTAGGTGTGAATTTTTCAGCATATATGTGAGCATTAAATAGACCTCACATACTTAAAGAAATTAGGAAAAACACTCATGCTGTAGTGCTAATCCCGTGTCCTCGCTAGTTTCGGAGCCGCCTACTGCGTCCTCGCCGGTTGGGGCACGACCCCTACATCCTTGGGGGTGGCCACGTCCACCTTCATCCTCGCTTGGGCAGGAAAAGCGGCGGCGGCACTGTTGTCAGTTTCGGCGCACCTATCGCATCCTACCAGGTTGAGGCGCGGCTCCTACATCCTCCTGCAGCATGCACCTTCAGCCTCGCTTGGGGCCGAACAATGGTGGTAACAGCATTCCGCCGATCTTCCGTCCTCTTCTGGGCAGAATATGGCGATGTCGTTGCAGAATAGGCGGGGGATGCAAGGCGGCGGTGGAGAGGATCGTTCTGGCTGCGGCTCCTGCATTCCTGATTGCACAAGCCGGCATTGCGGAACCGGCGTGTCCCACGCCATGAGGATCACAAATCAAACTGGGTCTCTTCCTCGATCTGTGCAGGTTCGGTGGCGGGGGTGAGTTTGTAGGGGCGCCACCTGGGCTGGCCGGTTGATCCAGAATGCGCATGCACGTTAGGCGACATTTCTCCCCCACCTGCCAAATCTAAGTTTGCCGCCACCATTAATGGTGCATTTTCCTGAAAACACATTACACTCTAAATTTGTGTGATAATTTAGATTTTGAAATGTTTGCAATGAATATAAACTAATAGACAAACATGTTGCATGGCAACAAGAATGAGAAAACCCATCTGGGTAGTTGAAAGTATAGACGTATATCTCTCCCATTACATGGTCGAGGAATTAATCAAGTTGTTGATTAGCCTCATCATGGGATCATTGACTTCTCTAGATGAAGTAGTGAAGTCTGACTTGTTTTAACTCTTGGAAATAGCATCCAGTGATAACATAGTGTTAACTAAACAAATCTACAAAGTCACTTGTCAAACCAACAAAAGGGAGAAAAATGAAGTACCAGACTTCCATTCGTCAGCTCCATTGTGGAGGATCTATTTCAGTTCTTGCATCTTTAACTTCACTACTGTACTCAACATATTCATCAATGTCGAACGTTTTCAGCAGAGATTCAACATAATCTTGTGAAAAATGTTAGGCTTACAAACAATTTATACTTAATCTTACGGGCTCCTTCGTCTCCTAATCAAAATTGCCCCCCTGAATTTCAGGGGATGGGCCCCGCAGCCCATTAATATCTAATGAAGGGCAGCCACCTCACCCTGTAATTACTCATAGATGTAGCAAAGATCTAATGTTGTGCAGTTGTACCCTCAGATCTGGGTCTTCTGGATTAATTCCATCAGCAGTAGATGGTTCTTTTGTGAAAATTATATATAACCAGGAGCAGTGAAGATTTCTGCAGGATATATAATCCTAAACATTGGCAAATCAATGGTATTCAGTAGAGTTATGGTGGGGAGGAATATAAATTGATAGTCTTCATCAAAATCAAATGAAAGAGAATCCTTATTACTGGAGCTACATGTTTTGATCTACAAGGACGGCAAAACAATTCGAGATGTCGTACATAGAAAGAAGGTAACAGGAAAACTGTTGTATCATGAAACAAGGAATAAAACATGGACTCATGTGATTTATAACCTACAAAGAACTACTATAATATGCAATGTTAAGCATTGAAAATTTTGTTGGGACAAAGGTTATATGACCATTTTCTTTAGAAATAAAACATAGCCATGGGCAAGTTCAACCCGATGAGGTTTAGATAAGTGAACGGATAAGGGCAAGTCATAAAACACATTATACCATACCCTCAGCTGATTCCGATCAAAGTTGTAGCCATCTCGACAGCATCCCAGCATCCATACTGCATAAAAACCTTTTTACATCAGATCTTCACTCAAAAATTGGTTAAACTACAAATTGCGGAGCAAATTAGGGACTGCTGATTATTATCTTGTTAATCATGAATGGCACAACCATGTATGCTATTTTTTGCCGCTTGACATCTGGGGTCGTTGAGGATGAAATTGACGGCTCAATGTCTTAGGGCATCTACAATGGCAGAAGCTTAAGTAGACGCTTACGAAGGAAAACATAAATATTGTTAAATTAGAAAATACCTTGGCAATTTACCTCTCAAAGCAAGATGCTAACAGCCGATGCTAATTGAGCGCTAACTGAACAGCCCACGCGCTTCTTGCATGAGAAGAAAGGACTAAGCCATCGATGCCTGTCTTTGCGCCCACACAACGTCCAACGCTGGGACTACGCTAGGATTTCACAGCCTAACTGTTAGTCGATGGGGAAATCAGCAGGAAGTCATTCTTGGCGCCTTCCCAAGCGCCCAACATTGGAGATGCCCTTAATAGCGAATGGCACCGCCATGTATGCTATTTTTTGCCACTTGACATCTGGCGTCGTTGAGGGGGAGATCGACGGATCAACAACCCATTGACGGAGTTGAAGAAGAAGGAGAGGGTGGGGATTTGGGAGAGGGTGGAGCTGATCCACCGGCCGGGGGAGGGAAGCGACTTTGGTCGTCGGCGGCTGGGTACGAGGAAAACTGGAGCCGACGTCGGGCTTGGGGTGAGACCGTGAGAATAACCGGCCTTTCGAGCGGAAGGATGGCGGCGGCGGCGTACTCATGAGCAGAAGACCTAACCCTCGCTCGGGAGTCTGAAAATGGTTGGGCATTTTTTTTTGTTTGAGCAGGACTATATCACCGGTTTGGTAAGAGAAAATCACAAACGGGAAGCGAGGGGCTTTTCCTTTTTTTGTGCGCGAAGAGGTAAGACAAAACGAAGGCAAACGAATGAACGAAACGACTGCGAACGGACCATCAGGACCGCAGACTCCTAGAGATTAGAGACAAAAGGCAAAGATCAATGTATTAGGAAAGTTAGGATTTAGAATTGATTGTCATGAAACTGAATTTTATTAATTTGTAACGTGCTATCGATCTTGCCCGTTTGTAACAAGTCTAGTTAGGAAATTTTGAAAAGGTTAGGAAAGTTTTCATTGTGAGGATAAAAAAACCAACGTGAGGAGATATGGTGGTGGGATGTGAGACAAAAATAAACCAGACGAAAAAAAGCCGTGGACGCAATCCTACCAACTCAGACATTAGGAGTATATATATATATATACTAGCACATATGCCCGTGCGTTGCAACGGGAAAAATTGATATTTTGTGCAAGCATAATGTCCCACAGCACCAAATTCACTATGAAGAACATGCTGCAACGTAACATCCTTCTACAAAATGAACATAAAAAAATACATTGCAATTTAATTGTGTTCATTTTTTTTTGTCGGGCATAATCTCCCACTGTTTCCATTTAAGTATAATCCTTTTTAATGGCATTTAAGTATAATCCTTTCATTAATTACCATGACGTCCTCACCCGTTTTAGTCGGGAATCAAATCCTTTCTTTTCTAATTTAGTAGTCCCAACACATTGAAGCCTACAGATCCTTACTTTTAATTATCCTATATTTTTTCGTCAAATCATTCATGTCGAATTTATTAAGATCATAATCTTTCTTTTAGTTGTTTCACCGGTTTACCCATAATCCTTTATTTAATTAGCCACATCCATTTAAATATTCTATTTAAGCCCACAATCCTTCCTTTATTAGCTCATTCGCTTAATTAGCTCACCCTGAACATGATGACTGCCACTCGTATATTTAGAGCGAGTTGGGATTAGTAAATGTGAAAGGCACATAGGTTGTTGGTTGTTATATCGAAGAGCTAGACAGGAGGTCATGTGTTTAATTCCCACAATGTTGATTTATTTTGACCCAAGTATTTTTCACGGTCTCTATGAAAGCCCATAAAAGGCCCATCAACATACAAGTACCTGGCCCAGATTAGCGTGTGTAAACCAAACAAAAAGGACTAAACCAAACCAAGAATACCTACTCCCTTTAATAGTAGGTGTATATATATATATAATATAGGGAATTTTTTTGAATCTATTGTATTATTGGAACCAAAAGTCCAAAAAATTATTTCCTTTGTATATTAGTGTTCCTTGTGACCACAGCTTTCAAATAAGATCACTTTTAACTTCACCAAGTTTCGAGTGTCGAAACTTGATACAAATGAACGATAAAATCAGCAAGTTTCAGTAACTAAAATTTAAAACTTGGTGTGCCCTCGTGCGAAATACAATGACTTTACGGATCGCAAAGCAATAATGTGGCTAGGCTGGGCTCGATTGGTGTGTGCCCGTGCAAAGTTTCGACCAGTCACTATATGTTGTGGGTTTTGACACGTGGATAGAATTTCAAATAAGAAAATCCGAATTTAAACTGCATGGATGCTGATAGTTCATCTTTACAGAACAACTCAGTCCGGGAAGCTAATATTTATCGATGTCTTGTATCGCTAGCTATTCGTATTTTTGTACGAGTGATCCATGACAATGTCTCATTGGACCATCGGAGATGGCTACTTTATGCATTTCTTTCTGAAGGGGATACTCCTTGGTCTCTGCATCAAGTAATGTTCACCATTCAATAACAATAAAGTTCAACAAGAAACTGTCAAACATGTCTGCCCCAAGGGCACATTAAAAAACCTAGAAAAATGAGCCTCATGCATCACAACTCCAATTAATAGGCCGCCAACCAAATCGGTTGAGCAAATCCCGAGAGACCATCTCTTGTCGGTTGCACCCAAAGACCGTGGTGCACCCGATCCTCCTCCTCATTTAGTAACGATCACATATGGATCCGGCTGATGGCCATGAAGATAACCTGGAATTTTTTCGGAACTTCCGTTCTGCTAAAAATACAACCATTACGAGTATTCCAAATGGCCCTATGTAAAGCACAAATTCTCACAAGATTTGAGACTTCACCTTCGGATGCACCCCAGTAACTAGTTTGCGAACATATCCGTACTACTCGTGGGTGGAGGTAGATTAAAAATTATATGAACAGATCGCCATAATAATTTGACAAATGGGCAGTGATGGAATAAATATTGAATCGACTCGTCATCACCACAAAAGCAACACTTAGTGCATCCTTGCCAATTCTTTTTTTCTGATTAGTTTTTGTCAGGATGACCTTACGAACTAAAAACCACATAAATATTTTTATTTTCAACGGGACTTTCATTTTTCAAATATATTTATGGTGGAAAGGTTGTCCATCATTCATGAGATCCATATACATGGAATTGACTCTGAAGGCACCAGAAGCAACTTCCAACAGAATGTGTGTAATCATTGCTACTTGTGAGCTGCGTTGGGATTTTCCCCGAAGAGGAGAGGAGATGCAGCACAGTAGAGATAAGTATTTCCTTCAGTGAGAACCGAGGTATCAATCTAGTAGGAGAATCACACAAAGCCTCGTGAATAGCACCTACACAAACAAAAATAAATACTTGCACCCAACGCAAACAAAAGGGTTGTCAGTCCCCTTGGCGGTTACTTGCAAGCATTAATTATGATAGTGATAGATAGATAAAGTAAATTGCAAAATAAAAGAAAAAAATTGCAGCAAAATATTTTTGGATTTTATATATGATAAAAGTAGACCCGGGGCCATAGTTTTCACTAGAGACTTCTCTCTTGAGCACATAGCATACGGTGGGTGAACAAATTACTGTTGGACAATTGATAGAAAAGTGCATAGTTATGACGATATTCAAGGCAATGACCATGTATATAGGCATCATGTCCGAGACAAGTAGACCGACTCCTGCATACATCTACTACTATTACTCCACCAATCGACCGCTATCCAACATGCATCTATGGTATTAATTATAAAACAGAGTAATGCCTTAAGTAAGATGACATGATGTAGACAAAGTAAACCCAATCAATATTAATAAACCCTGTCATTTTACCCTTAATGGCAACAATACAAATATGTGTTTTGTCCCCTTCTGTCACTGGGATATAGAGCACCGCAAGATTAACCCATTACAAAGCACCTCTCCCAATGAAGATAAATCAATCTAGTTGGCCAAGCCAAATGGATAGATCGGAGAGAAATACAAAGCTATAACAATCATGCATGATAAGGTTCAAAAAAGACTCCATTACTTCTCATAAATATTCAGATCATAAACCCACAATTCATCGGATCCCAACAAAGACACCGCAAAATAAGATTACATCGAATAAAACTCCAAGAACATTGACGAGAACATTGTATTGAAGATCAAAAAGAGTGAAGAAGCCATCTAGCTACTAGCTATGAACCTGTAGGTCTGTGGTGAACTACTCACGCATCATCACAAGGCAGCAAGGATGATGTAGAAGCCCTTCGTGATCGAGTCCCCCTCCGGCAAAGTACCGGAAAAGGCCTCCAGATGGGATTGTGGAAGATAGAAGCTTGCGGTGGCGAAAAAAGTGTTTTGGGTGGCTCTTTGTTGGTTTCCCAATTTTAGAGAATTTATAGAGGTGGAATTAGGTCAGACGGAGCCATGAGGGGCCCACAAGGCATCAGGGCGCCCCCAGGGAGAGTGTTGTTGCCTTGCCTTCTCCTCGTTTGCCTTCTGGTCTCCTCCCGAAGCTTCTAGGGTCTCTTTTGTCTAGAGAGAAATCATCGAAATGTTTTGTTGCGTTTGGACTCCGTTTGGTACTGATTTTTTGGAAAACCAAAAACAGGCAAAAAAGAGCAACTGGCACTAGGCACTGGGTTAATAGGTTAGTCCCAAAAAATGATACTAAATAGCATATAAATGCATATAAAACATCCAAGATTGATATTATAATAGCATGGAAGAATCAAATACGATAGATACATTGGAGACGTATCAATCATGTGTATCAACAACCTTTCAAATATGTTTAACCAGTTCGTCCATTTGTCTTCGGTCCATGTCTTTTGAAAGCAACATTCAATGGTACCTAGCCCATCGCAATATTATAGAGGCATGTGTATTGCATGGCTAGTGGTGTGTCCTCAAGCCATGTATATTTGCAGTACCTAGTAGTTAGGCCATTGCCTACCACAAACGTCCTCTGCTTCACTTTTCCCTAGTTTTGGGATTGAGTTACGTCTTCTAAGCAAGAGATGGATGAACTTGGACGCACTTGGACGAACATCGACGAACTCTACGAACTAGGGCAACCTAATGCAGATCTGAAGCGAAGAAGGGGGAATACCTGGCGGTGCTAAAGAATAGCGGGGGTGCGCCACAGTTTTCTGGTCCAGTCAGGTTGATGCAGCGGCCTTGTTGGGGTTGTTGGTGAAGAATAGCAGCGGTGGCGGAGCTCCAGTCGCAGAGGATGTCGCAAGGGGGAAGAAGAAGAGGCGACGGAGGTAAAAGTGAAAAGGGGGGGCCCCATGCCTATTTATAAGGAAAAAGTGAAACAGTGAAATGGCATGTGCGGAAATCAAGGAGGCGTCATGATTATCCTAACTGAGGAGGCGCCTCGATTCCCGGACAGCTAGTTAATACAAAAAGATCCGTTGTGATGTCATAGGTTTTTCTGAATTTATTTTGCATGACGTCATGGTGGGTTATGGTGATCTATTCAAGATTAAATGTTGGGAGGAATTAAAGAAGACTCGCCAACCAAAAGCAATGAAGATTGACATGAACAAGTTCAAATCAATCTGGGGCCTAATGTTGGGGATATAACCCCGCGGTGTGGCCCGCCCAGGAGGGGCCGGGTTACAATGTTGGCGACTCAGAGATAAAATCTAAGTAGGCCCAATAGGCCGGATGAAGAACCCGAAGGGCGACTTATGCGGTGAGCCGCCGGAGGCCCAAGCCCAGAAGACTGAGTGAGACCCGACGCTTGTAAGCCGCCCGACGATGACTTGTCCAGAAAGGCAAGGAGATTTAGAACCCAGGTTGGTCACGTTGTGTGATCCGACTTGGACTCTTGTAAGCCCAGGACCTCGACCTATTTATATAAAGGCGAGATCATGCGACGGGTTAACTCAAGTTACAACCAATCAAGAGCTAGGTTAAGCGATTCCGCTCCCTTGTAATCGATACTCAATCAATACAACACAAAAGCAGGACGTAGGCTTTTACCTCATTGGTGAGGGGCCGAACCTGGGTAAACTCGTGTCTCTCATCTCAATCAACCCCTTCAAGCTAACCTACATTGCGATGGCTCCACACCTAAGTCCTTTTACAAGGGCATCTGTCGTGAAAAAACCACGACAGTTGGCGCCCACCGTGGGGCCAGCGCATGGTGGTTTCGAGTGCTTGAAGGGCTCTTTCCCAGGGATCGAGGGATACGCCGTTGGCAGGATGACTAAGAGTCGCCGCGGCAAGCTTTACATCGACGACGCTGGCTGGTGCCCTGAGGCCGACTCAATCGAGTATGGGTATCGGGTCCCCTTCTACGGGATTCACGTCCTCATTGGCAAGATTGGCGGATCAGAGCCTGAGCCAGACATCTGCACCAACATCGTCGACCCGGCTCGGCGTGCGCGACCCGCTAGGGTTCAACCCGGCTGGAAGCGTGTCTTCATTGGATTTGCGCATGGCACGGACCTTGCGGAGGATTCTGTGTCCGGAGGAGAGACTCTCATCTACTCAGGTGATGACTCCTCGACTGGATAGATGGAGTCAATCTACCAGCTTCAAGACGGTAGGCTTGGGGGCTATTCCGATGGTGACAGTATTCTGGATCCCTACGAGCCACCGTCTCGGGCTACTATCTTTATGGCTGGTACAGGACTGGCTCTCGACTCATCAACAGCGGCGGCTATGACGTCTGGATCAACTACTGCTGCGATAGCTGGGGCTAGCGGCTCAGTTCGACCACCGGCTCAAGTTTTGTCTGAACTTTTGGGCACTTTGACGACCCTGTTGGCAACAGAGGTCACTACAGCGAATCAAGCACCGCATAATCACTACTGCAGGATGCTGCTAACGCGACACTACGATCAGAGACCCTTCGACGAAACTGTGTGCGATGCAATAATCGCAAACGGTGATGTAAAAAAACCATCAAAAAATATGCAAAACGTTTGCGATGAAGGATACATCAAACACGGTTCAGAATTTAGTTGCGTGTGCGATGCGGGGCATACAGTTCAGTTCAATAAACTATTTGCGATGAGGCAGAACAAAAGAAACGGGCAGCCAGATGAAGGTGTGCGCGATCTACGGCATACGGTTCACTCGGATAAACTGTTTGTGATGAGGCAGAACAAAAGAAACAGGCAGCCAGATTAAGGTGTGTGTGATAGAGGGCAAATAGTTCACTCGGATGAACTATTTGCGTTGAGCCAAGATAACAGAAACGGTTCAATTTAACAAGATGTGTGTGATACGCGGCAAACAGGTCTGTAATCAGAAATGTGTGTGAAGACCGATAATAACACAGACGATTGCTGCTAATAAGACGTGTGTGTTGTGCGTTGGGATTGCATACAGAACAACGACATGTGTATATACACACACACACACACACACACACACACTTATAAGCATAACCAAACTAAACAACCAATTACATAGGTGGCTACTACACACATGACATTTGCACACACCAAAGTAAACTATTACATGCATAATTACATAGGTGGCTACTACACACATGACATTTCCACACACCAAAGTCAACTATATATTACATGCATAATTAACTAGGATAAACGATCATCTGATCATCATCTACTTCTTGTGATGCTTGCCGCTACTGCTCTGCTTGTGGCTCGATCCGGCCTCGTCGATTTCGGTAACGAGGCACTTCCTCATGTCAACAATCCGCCTGTGCATCTCGTAGCATGTGTACATGCTCTTGGCCGCGAACTTGAGGTGAGGTTCATCCAGTTGCCGCATCCAGGCCCCGTGCCAGGATACGGGACGTGTTCCGTTGGCATCCTGCTTCATCTTTTTGTAGTATGGGTCGATGATGGCCGAGGCAAGTTCAACCAGGGAGTCCTTCTTCATGCTGTCCCAGACCCTGTAGTGCTCACGGATTTCGACAAGGTTCTTGCAGGCCAAGCCCGTAACCCTGAGCGCTTTTACATCGTTGGTGGTTTCCACCGTAGCGAACTTGTAGTCAGTGTTGTTGACAAACCTGGCGAAACGGTCGCAAGGCTCTGTGGCCATGCAGTAGTGGTAGATGAGGACATGATGGCACACGCACAACTGGGCGACGGCAACCTTCTGATCTATGTTGGGACGACCGCCGGTGTACTGGAGGTCAATGCCGACCACCTTGTACTTGTCTCGAGCAAGCAACTGCTCAACGGTGTTGATGTAGTCGTCCACCACGGCCGGGTCGATGGTGTACACCACCGAGAGATCCGTCTCCCTCGCGTGGGTCCCCACTTTATGCTCGCCGAACTCCGTTGGAGCGCCGCTAGACATCCCCTCTCTATGTGTCATCATGGGTGTGCTGGTTGTGTTGTCGGGCGCGATCGAAAGGTTGAAGAGACTAAGGTTATTATAATGGCCGCAGGAATTAAAGGGGAAGCCGGACGGCCTGGAATATCGGCACGCCCGGATGGTAGTTCTAATTTGCAGCGTGTAACTCCATCGTGCCGCACGTAACTGCATCGCGTGGCGACACGCGCGGCGCAACCGCATGTATATGGGCCCCCCGACGTGATCGTGCGCAGGCCCAACCGCTGGCAGAGCGCGCGCGGAGGGACGCGAGCAGAGCGCTCCGTGGTCGCCTCAACGGCGAGCAACCATATATATGCATATAGCAGTTGAACACGCAAGGAAAAGCTGTCCACAAGCCGAGCGTGTGGGGGTACGCGAGCAGAGCGCATCGACGGACAGCAGAGCGCGCCGACGGACGTGAACACAGCACGCCGTGGCACCTAACAGCGAGCACAGCGCGCTGCGGCGCCTAACAGCGAGCACAGCGCGCCGAGGGACGCGAGCAGAGGCCGGCACAGTGATACGTGGCAAATAAGACGAACTGTGCGAGCGATGGCGGAGACATCAAGCACGAATCAGATTAGAGTTGCGTGTGCGATATGTGGCAGACAGTTGATCCATCCGAGCTGTTTGTGATGGAATAAGCCATGTGTGTTGTGGGCAAACGCTTGCTGGTATACAATCGTCTGCGATTGATGAATTCATGACCGACGGGTTCCCTAGTGTGGTCCGTGTGCGATGTGATATGCTCTATCTACAGAACATCAACATATATACTTATAAGAACAGCATTGCATGACCAAATTAAGCATACAATTACATAAGTGACTACACACATAACATTTCCACACACCAAAGTAAGCAATTACATGCATACTAAACTAGGAGAAACGAGCATCTAATCATCTACATCTTGTTGCGACGACGTTTGCCATTGCCGTGCTTCCGGCTGGATCCCTGGTCGTGAATGGTTAAGAAAATCTAGGTCTATTGCATATTAAGGTCAAAAAAGTACTACCAATCTACGAGTCTCATACGATGCCATTTCAACGATTGTACCACAAAAGCCTGAAATATTACAAGGTTCAAATTCAAGAGTTACATGGCTCAAATTCAAAGATTACAAAGTTCAAACTGATATTAGAAATGAAATTCAGCTCATTCAGCTGCAAACGCCCATGCTAATCAGCTGAACATGGATATAAGAGAGGTTCAAACTAAAAATTAAAATAGTAAGGCCGCTTTCCAAACCTCGTTATTTCTACAAAGGGATCAACCGCTGACAAGTCATGTATGGGTTTGACACAATGACTTCCAATTACTCTGCCATATGCTCTTCCAATACGAAGTTTAGCTTTTTTGGAGCCTCTTCCATTCTGCAGTAGCTGCCGGCTCTGATCAACAAACCATTCATCTTTCCTAATTAAATGTGTGTTCAATCTCAGTACCTTCAGCACCCTTGCTCTGGCAAGAAAGAACCTGGCTAATGTAATCTCCAGTAAGGTCCCTCGGTAGTAGTTCAAAGTAATATTTGAGAGATGCAGATCCAGGCATTTGATGTGATTATCGTTATAAACATTATCCACCTCCGGGCCTATTATTATCTTCAAAAGAAGAGAACGTGTTAGTGCCTACATGCAGTTTTGAACACTACTACATGCCTATTTGGTTTGCAGGATTTGTAAAATGCACCAACGTGCCATCTTCGATCTGACATGATTAACATGGGCATTTGATTACAATCTAGAAAAATGTAGCCTTCTTCACAAGAGGTTGGATTGGATGAAAAATTCCCTAAGAAAACTAGTACAGATGAATCCAAAGGAGAAATGCTTATGGATTGTAACCATATGAATCAAGCAACCAATATGGGGTGGGGGGGTGTATGTCCTGAAATCCTCCAAAATTCCTTCAGAAATCGTAGTACATTGTCATTGTAAACTTGGGAAAAGGTGAAAAAATTGAACTCCCTTATGGTTAACATTTAACAGGAAAGGAACATCACCTCTATATACAGCTTCTTCAGGCACGGAAAGCATCTCAGGAAACTGACAACTTGGTCCAGGTTGGGGCCGACAGATTCTAGTGCCAAGACCTTCACTGTGCGCAGAATCTGGGTGAAGCTTTGCTGGATGACAGGCGAACATACATCTTCAAAAATAGAAATAATGTTGATATCAAGGAGAGGTAGAAGGCGACTGTTGTACCTGAAAGTAGTAGTATTTGATAGACGAGTAGCCCACCTCTGCCAATTTCGGCGCAGAAATGACATTGATTCTTGTTGGACCTTATTGATCAACTACAAGTAATCTCTCAAGTGAAGGTGTGTCCTCAATGACCATATTGTGGTCCACCTTTTGTGATCTTTCGTTGCAGCACCAGAAACACACATAAATAGTCCAGAGAGTCCTGGAGGTGATGTGGAAGCTACTCGACCAATTCATCGCCTGAAGACGAAGGAACTCGAGTGCAGTACAGCCGCGGAGCAGGCGCTCCATGTCATCCTTTGGGATGCAGACGGTGACGAGCTCGAGGTGCTTCAGTCGTGGTAGAAAAAGTGCGGGCGCGTCATTAAGGGGGGGAAATGGTAGTTCATGAACTTGGCAAGGCGCAGCGTGGGTGCGAAGCGGAGCGCGGACGTTGGCAGCAAGCGCGTATGCCCATCATTAAAACTGAGCTCCTCGAGCTGATCTAGGACGGGGGATCGGAACCACTCGTCAAGCTTGGATCAGTCCTTGCCATTGGAACGGAACTTGCCCATGATAAGGCCTCTGATTGGGCCATGGTGACTGCCGAGGATCTGGGAGAACGCATCCAAGCTTTTGCGATAGCCATGGCAGAGCTCGTGGGCGTCGAGGAGGTCGAGAGGGGTGGAGAGCCATAGGGGGCGCCACCACCGGGAAAGGGCGGTTGTCCTCGCCCCATATTTGATTGGGAGGAGGGATATGATGACTGTTAACATATCATCGGGGAGGCTGCTGAAGAAGTCTAGGCCTGCTGGAGTCACTTGCGGTTCTTTCTCGACCCGCCTCCGCTTGTTGGCAGCCTCGTTCTCCACCTCGTCGGCGGCGACGAAAACCTCTGTCTCCATATTCACGCCGTGCTCCGGTGCTTCAGCAGCCCCGACGTCGCCACTCCCTCCGATGGGGCACTTCGGTAGCATCCTCATATACTGACGGCTTTGAGGACTGAGAGCGGCGTCGAGGATGTGGGCGGAGAGAGAGGATTGTGTGTGTGGCGAGGATGGGGGGTGCCGGCTTTGAGGACTGAGAGCGGCGTTGAGGATGCAGGTGGAGAGAGAGGATTGTGTGTGTGGCGAGTATGGGGGGTGCGGTCGCTCGGGCGCGCCATTAATACAGACCAGTTGGAGCGAGGCGGGCGGCGGTCAAAGGCTGTCTCGCTTCCCGGTGAGCCTGTGCGGCGGACTTCTGGCATTCCTATACCATCATTTCACAGAGCGAGGTGGGCGCGCCATTAATATGGAGCAGTGGGAGCGAGGTGGGCGGCGGTCAAAGGGCTGGCTCGCCTCCCGGTGAGCCTGCGCGGTGGACTGCTGGCACGCCTACCATCATTTCACACAGCTACTAGCACGCCCCACGGTGAGTGCGTAGCGAACACGCGCATGCCTCGGCCTCCCAGTCTGCCTGCTAGCATGCATCTCGTCAACTCAGGCATGCTCGTACGGCACACGGGACGCGTGCGCGGCACATATTATATTAATTTTTCCTTTTTGATGATTAATTCTGCCGCTTTATTGCTTAACCGAAGCACAACACTTACATCGTTGGTCTAACACACACAGTTCGAATAAAGAGTTCGTTTGCGATATTGGTTGATAATTATTTATAATTACCTGTATGTAAGAAGATTATATCAAAACTTGTCTCAAATTTGAAAAAAAATATCACAGTCTATTGGTGTCCATATGACACCACGATAAGTTTCATGAATTTCAACTTAGTTTTGGATTTATTGGATTTTAAAATCAAGATTCTAGATGTTAGAAATTTCTTGCATGGGGACTAAACATGCACCCAGGGACACGTACACATATGATTTTGCAATCCATTTTCGTGCACTATCACGGGTCTCATGTAGATCAAATTTGATTTTGCACATTTAAATCCCTGGGAAATCAATCAATGTATAAAAAACAAATAGATGTTATCTATTTTTTTCAATTTTCAACTCTAAACTCCTTTGGTCGCATGTTCACTGCAGAAAAAGTTTGACATGCATCTTTGGGCCACATGCACACGGTGGTCCTAGGACACTCACTCGCGTGGGTCCGCGAGGTCGCCGTCCAGCACTATGACATGCGATGAGAGAGGTTAATTTGACCAACAAGGATGGTCATTTTTTTGTTTTTGTTATACGTACGGTAGGAGTATATATATAGTACGCGTTGAAGAGGGTGGCCGGGGGCAATACTACGCGTCATATAGGACACTCACTCGCGTGCGATGCTTCCATCCGTGGGCCCGCGAGGTTGTCCTCCATCACTTTGACCCAGCAAGGAGGTTTCTTTTTGGGTTGTGTTGAGGTAGGAGTATATAGTACGCGTCGAAGAGGGGAGGAGGGGGCCAGGGCAGCACATATATACAACACACACGTCATGAATCGATCTCGCTCCATGTGGGAACTTTTCGGTTTCCGAGGCAGGTGCCGCAAAGAAGTTGTGCATATTGGGTATTAAAAACATCACCAACACATTGGGCCATGTGCAGACGATGGTTGTCACTCATTCACCTATGACTCTTCCCTCCATGGGCCTGCGAGGTCGTCGTCCATCTAATATATGACACAACGAGAAAGGTAATTTGACGAATAAGGAGGATTATTTTCGGGTTGTGTTACGGTACGTACGTAGGAGTATATATTACACGTCGAAGAGGGAAGGGGGGTAACATATATATACTACGTGTCATGAACCTCGATTCGTGTGTGGGGGACTTAAAGGTTTCCGAGGCAGGTGCCACATCAAAGTTCTACATATATATTAGGTATTCAAACATCACAACCACACATCTCCATACATATGTGTTTGGCCCACAAGCAAGCGATGGCGGTTGTCCTCTAGCACTCACTCACGGGGTTATCGGCGAGATGCTTCGTCCATCTCTGTGTGCCTGCTTGGTCGATCACTTCGACCGATAGCGATAGAGGTTAATTTGACTTATAATTAGGAGGGGATTAAATTTTAGTTCGTCTTATACGGTTTGATACATGCAACTATACTTCGCGCGCATGTGTACGCACGAATCCCTCCCATCGGGTCGAAGTGGTGGTGGGGGGGGGGAGCACGCGACGCATCATGAACCAGATCTGTGTGGGGACTGTGCGTTTTTCGACGTATGCATGCACCACATCAAAATGTTGTGCTTTTGGTATTCAAACATATATGCATGCATCACGCATGTCCATACATATGTTTGGGGCACATACATGCAGTGGTTGTCTTTGGACACTCTCCCTCGCTTGGTTATCATCGACGCCTATATATTCGTGGGCCCACGTGGACGTCTCCATCACTTTGACCAACAACGCGAGAGAGGTTACTAGGGTGGATTCTTCTTCTCTTGGTTCGCGTTACCGTATAGTCATACATCGATCATGGTGAGATTCGAGACCTAAGTTTGAGGGCTCGCATACACATGAATCAAAGTTGTGCATTGGGTATATTCAAACACCACATGACACTTCATACATATGTTTGAGCCACATGCACGAAGTGGTTGTCTTCAGGCACTCCCTCGCGTGGTTATCGGCGAAAAGCTAGCCTATTTTGTGGGGCCGCGTGTGAAACATCAATGGATGACTTTGACCCAACAAACAAGAGAGGTTATACGACCAAGGTGGTGATTCTTCTTGGTCAGTCTTACAATACGCCTTGGTGAGATGCCCCCTCCCACCGACTCAAAGTGTGTGTTGGGGGGGGGGGGGGGGCACAGTACTACTTCGTACTAGATACCTCCTGGGGTTGGGGATGCCCGGTTAATTTGTGATGCACATGTGGCACATCAATTTGTGATTTGGTTATTTAAATAGCATAGCACATCATTTTCACACACACACACCACACACACCACACACACACACACACACACACACACACACACACACACACACACACACCACACACACAACACACACACACACATCGGGCCACCCGCAGGTGTGGTTGGTAAGTGGTGTCACCCATCTAATGCCAAAGAACACATCTGTGGGCCTGCACCACGGTCCACATTTGATCGGAAGCAAAGGGGAGGGGGGTTGATGTACTCCTTTCGGTTTTGTGTTACGGTACGGTGAGATGTCAGACCTAGCTATTTGGGGGCATGCGTTCATAGCTAGGATTCCCCTCCCGGCAACACGAAGTGTGTGTGTGTGTGTGTGTGTTTTGGGGGGGGGGGGGGGGGGGGGGGGGGGGGGGTGGGCGGGGGGGGGGCTAGCAATAATAACGTGCGCTTTGTGCGACAGGTGCCACATCAAAGTTGTGCATTGGGTATTTGAACATAAAACCACCATTTTCATACATATATTTGGTCCACATGCAAGTGTGTTCGTGTTCTGACCCTTTCCCGCGTTTTTTGGCCAAATTTCTAAACAGCAGACAAGTCAGACGCAGCAACCGTCTGCGATCGGGTATGAAACAGACACGGTTCCCTAGGACTACCCGTGTGCCGCGCCCCTGCCCCTCACCTGTCACCCACATGATCACAGTAGATTGGGCTCCACGAGGCTTCCCTCCCCCTCTCGAAAATATCTACTCCCTCGCAATCTCGAAAATATCTACCCGCGTAGATGGTTTTCTGTTTGATAGCACACGATTAGTATGTCTGGACCGTGTGCGATGTCTGCTACTCCCGCTCTGCTTCAATCAGTAGATCCAAATTTTGAGTAGCCCCGGCATTTTACTCCCGCCCCGCTCTGCATCAATCCCTTGATCCAAATTTTCGGTAGCCCCGCCATTTTACTCCCGCCTAGTAAAATTTTCAGTACCCGTGGCATTTCCTCAAACACCACCTTGGACCCCCTCCACACACACACCCCAAATCCTTCGCTCACCCCAAATCCCCCGCTCACACACATACACACCACCCCTCCCTTGCTCCAAACCTAGCTAGGTCACCGCCGCCGCCGCGCCGCCTCCATCGTCAACCTCTGCCGGTCTGCCCGTGCAGTTTACCCACCGATATACATACCCTCGCCGCCCTGAGTTTCTTAGATGACTACTGCAAAATGCCCCCTTTCCTAGAGATCCCCATCCACACCCCCTCCCCCACTCCAGAGCGTCGCAGCCTAAGCCCGGCTATGCTTCCCGGGGAGCTCGAGGAGCGAATGGCCCAAAAGAGCTTTACCGCGGCCTCTTCGCCCGACGTTGGCGAGGTGGCCGCCAAGGAAGCTGACGATGATGACTGGACCTGGATTGAGCCTTTCAATCAGCGGGCTAGAGTATTCTGGCATGCCGCGGACACCGGCTATGACATCAAGGTCGTCGACACCGATGGCTTGACGCGGGTTATGTCATAGGTTAAGTTGCCCACCCCCAACCCTTCGGGTTCGACAGCCGTCGATCTCATCGATGGCCCTACCATTGATCTCCTGCGGCTCGTTATGAACAATTTGCCATCCTTCATCGCCATGGAGCCTCTTTTGTCATTTCTGAAGGACACGTTCTGCGACACTGGTCTGGGATCCTCAGCTGGCATGTCAGACCTCATCGACGGCGACCACGAGGAGGAGCCAATCTGTGACAAGTGAGGAAACCCATGATTTGTTTTCTCGAACCCCTTTTGTAGTGAGAACCTGTCCAGTATTTATTGCTATATTAGGTTGTTTGCATTACGCCTTATTTATTTCTACGGTTTATGGTTATTCGGTTGTTTATAGTTAGCATATGTCCAGTTTCAATTGCCATCTTTGGTTGTTCGTAGTATGCCTTGTTTATTTCAGCTATTAACAGTGTGATGTTATATATGTGCTAGTATGAACTGTGCAGTTCAATTTCATCAATACCAAATTTAACAATAGCTCTATGAATGACTATATTTGGTTGCTGTTAAGCATGTTGTACTCCCTCCGAATCTTTTTAGTTCGCATATAAGATTTGTCTAAAGTCAGGCCTCTTAAAGTTTGACCAACTTTATAGAAGAAAATACCAAAATTCACAATATGAAATAAATATCAGTACATGTGTCATGCCTTAAATTTTCATATTGTATAACTTTAGCATGCTAGATGTTGATATTTTTTCATACAAATAAGGTCAAACTTTATGAAGTTTGACTTCAGACAATTCTTATATGCAGAGTAAAAAGGACCGGAGGGAGTATTGAACACGCCTTTCCATTTGATTTAACAATGGCACTGTTTGGATACCCTAACTTAGCTAGAGGTTAGAGTTAGTTTCTAGCTCATGACAGTTAAAAGGGAGAGAGAGAGATTGGTGGAATAGTTGATTGTATTGCTTGAGCCTCGTGGACATATATATAGGAGTACATGGTCATCTTGGAGTACAAGTCAAGGTAGAATAAATCCTACGCTATCCTACGTTTCCTAAATAACAATGATACTCAACAATGACTAACCCTAAACTAACTCTAGCCAAAGAGGTGTTTGGATGACAGTGTTAGATTGACAATAAATGCACTAGGAGAACTAGCCCCAATCAGCACCTCTTTGGTGGGTTTGACGCAACTAGATCAAACTAGCCCTCATGTTTGGATACTTTAGGGCTATTTGAGCCCAAACTAGCTCATACTAACTCTAACCCATGGATCAAAACAGGGCCAATAACTAGTGTACTTAGACCTGCACAATACAAGTTTGAATGACTATGTTTGCTTGTTTTTAAATATTAGGCCTGTTGCAGTTAATAACACACCTTTCCACTTCTTGTTTTTAAATATTAGGTTTTTAACAATTTGGTCTTGCACATGTAGGTCCTGCTGTCAGAGGTTTTGACCCACTGTTTGACCCTTTTTGCATATGTGGAAATGAGTTATCCATTAATATCAGTCAAGTCAAGACATTCAGAAAGATTGTTACGATAAAGAAATTGGCGACAAAAAACAACAAGATCTTTGTCTGCACAATGAAGAAGACATCAGTTCACTACGGGATGGTACTAACTGTCATACCTTGTCTTTTTAATTCCTTTGCGCCATTTCAAATCTGGAGAAGATATTTATGCATGTCCTTGTTTTCAGGCCTTTCCAAAGCAGTTCACTAATGATTACCTCTCAAACCACCTGTATGGTCAGGAGGCGAGGAAGGTTTTCATACAACACCCACGGTTCAATATTGAAGTGTTCCTGAAGAGGACGAAGGATGGACGGGCACTGGCCTAAAGTTGCAAAGACCTTCAACATCAATGAAGGCTCAATATTCGCCTTCCGCTTCAGCAGTTTTCCAGATGAGATTCATCTGTCTATGTTCCGTCTATGATGCTAATTTCGAAAGGTTGTAGATGTTGCATGTGAAACTTGGTGATGGTGCAGTTGTGTAATGGGGTAGCTGAGTGCTGAAGCTATATGATGTTGTACTCTGATGTATTTCAATTATGAAATCCTGCTTCCTTAATATGGAAATGAAATATATTGTGTGCTTAATATGAAATGTCAATTAGATTCATAAATGGATTATTAATAATAGGGTAATTAGCCTGCTAATTTGGTTTTTCTATTGCAAACGGTTATTGAGAAAACACCATGGGCGATGACCTCAGGCAACGCACACAGTTTCTAGGAACAAACCGTGTTGGATCAATGAACAATCACACACGACATCCACTTGAAAACTGTTTGCGTTAGGCCACCTTGTGCAAACGTTTACCACATAAAAACTGTGTGTGATGGATAGCCTTTGCCACATAGTTTCTTCTACGCACCGTGTGTGATGCATTCCATAACACAAACGATAAAATTGTTAATATCGTGTGCAATGGCAACGCTATCACAAACGATTTAATGGGGAAAATTGTGTGTGATGTACTTGCGAATGGAAACGTTTTCCTTGGAGCGACTATGTGGGATGTATATACGAACGAAAACGTTTAGCGGGGACTGACTGTGTGGGATGTACTTACGACCGGAAACGATCTCGCCTGTATAATTGTATTTTTTTAGCACTATTGTACGTATAACCGTATTTGATCGCTTGCCGATCGCACATGACCTCATTTTTTTGAGCGTGTGTGCCAGGAGGGCATATCCCCGATAGTTTCTGGGTCGTGTGGGAAGGACCCCCCTATCGCAGTCACTCACTAGGCGATGGTTCAGAACGCCGTCGCGGAAAGGGGTTAAAAACCGTTTGTATAGCACCTCGCTGTACCAGTGAATGCAGAGGTTGCAAAGGTGCGAGATGAGGTAGCCAAGGCTTAGGAGGAGCTTAATGTAGAGAATGCCAGGATGGCAATGGAACGAGCTCTGATGGATGCCGAGTCACAGCGTATAAGGGCGGAGGCTTTTCGCCTGAGTCTGGATCAGAATGCGTCCAATGCTATTCTTCGAAGGAGGTACCAAACCCGCATGCCTTTGCAGTACGAGGCGCGGAACCTTTTCAACACACCTGGGGCAGGGCCAAGTAACCCGCCGGGTACAGCCCGGGCGGTTGAAGTCCCAGGGAGCGGGGCGGCGGCTCAGCCTCGATTACCAGACCCGCCCAGCAGGGATTAGACTCCGCCTCGACATTTTTCAACACCATCTAGTCATTATTCTAACCCGATGGATAACATGATAGCGGCGGCTACCCGGCTCAATGCAATCCCTATTACAGATGAGATGCCTTTCGCAGCTGAGGCACGGAATGTAATTGAGCTCTTACAGACGACGGTCGCACAACAAGAGAAATATTCACACAGTCGTGAGCGGGTGCACTCGACCCCCCTCCCAAGCCGCAGTTACAGCCGGCGCATTGAGTCGCCGGCGGTTTCCAGTAGCGAACGACGTCGTCGACTGAATCAGAATGACCCGCCCCGTGGGAATAACCCGCCCCTTACTCATGCTCAGGAGATTATGGACGATGCCAAAGCTCGCCGAGAGGTGGAGGCCGCAGCAGCGACTCAACTTGGGGCTTATCAGCAGCCTCCGGTGACCCCTTTGGCGTCAGTAGGGGCTGGTGTGATTTCCAGGTTGGTTGGGGTACCTTGTTTAGTACCAGCTTTATGTAATGAACGTCTGCCTAAGGATTTTAAGGGTCCTCGTAAGGTGGCTAACTACACAGCTGACCTCCCCCCTGAGGCTTGGATTGAGAGTTATGAGTTAGCCATGGAGATGCTGGGTGTCAATGATGCTGTATGTGCTAAGTACTTTACTATGATGTTGGATGGACCAGCCCGAACCTAGTTAAAGGGATTTCCTGCTAATTCCATCAATTCGTGGGCAGAGTTGAAAGCGCGGTTCATTCAGAACTTTAAAGGAACATGTAAGCAGCCTCTGACGATCATCGATCTTGATAACTGCGTGCAGTGTGAGGATGAGTCGGCCCATCACTGGGTCCGGTGGGTCTCTGCTATTATTCACTCTTCGGACAATATTGTGGCGGGTCAGGCGCTTTTGGTTTTGGAGAAGAATTGTCACTTTACCCCCCTTAAGTAGAAGCTCGGGCGGCTTAAACATCATTGTAATGCCATGGGTGAGCTTATGGTAGCTCTCATTAAATACGCGGACTCTGATACCACCAAGGACCCTGGATCTGACGATGAGAAATCCAACAAGGGCAAGAAGGGCGGTAATGGTAAGGGTCAACAGCAGAATATGGCAGGGCACAATGGAAACAACCAGAGTAACGGTGGTAAACGTAGACACCCCGATGGCGGGTCAGATCTTGTTGCTAACACCAACACTGGATATAAAAACCAGCGCCGTAATGGTAATGGTAAGCCGTCCTTCGGAGGGAAAAACTTCAATCTGGAAGCAATGCTTAACGACCCTTGTCCAAAACATAGTCTGCCTAATAAGCTGGCGACTCACGCTTGGAAAGACTGTTTTATCATGCGAGAGTACAAAAATTCCAGTTTTAATCAGAATCATGGTAACAATAATGGTCCGCCCGGCGGGTCAGGACCTGGTGCTCAGGGGGTCTGGTTTTGGTGGTGGCGGCTCAAATTCTGGCTATCAAGGTCAGGGTAACCATGGTGGTTATAATCAACAGTCTGGTCATGGTAACCATCAGCAAGGGAATCAGACATGATATCAAAGTAATCCAAAACATCTCAATGGTGGCCAGTACCATATTTTCACCACAAGTCTTTGCAAATGAGACCAGAAGGTTCATAAGCGTGCGGTCAATACTATTGAGCCGGCGGTGCCTCAATACTTGCGATGGTCAGAACATCCAATCACATGGAGTAGGGAGGATCACCCGCCCCGGGTTGAGAATCCGGGTCATCTGGCATTAGTGGTAGCTCCTCGGGTCGGGGGTTATAAATTCACTAAAGTGCTTATGGATGGTGGCAGCAGTATCAACATCTTGTATTATGACACCTTCGCCGGATGAACTTAACTGACAAAGATCTTAAGCCGTCCTCTACAGTCTTCCATGGTGTAGTGCCTAGTAAGTCGGCGTATCCTATGGGAAATATTGCTTTGGAAGTTGCCTTTGGAGATGATTATGACTATAGAGCCGAGACGCTATGGTTTGAGGTGGTCAAAATCAAAAGTCCGTATCATGCCTTGTTCGGACGGCCGGCTTATGCCAAGTTCATGGCTCACACTTGCTATGTTTATTTACAGCTTAAGATGCCAGGGCGGAAGGGCACAATTACAGTCCACGGTGATCGAAAAATCGCTCTGTAGTGTGAGGAAGGAGACGCGGCTTACGCAGAGTCAGCTTGTGCTACTGAGGAGCTTAAGTTTTACAAGGATAATGTTGATCCAGCTGATATGACCCCTTTGAAGAAGCCCACCACTAAACAAGACCCTTTATTGAAGTTTAAGTCGGCTGATGATACCAAGCAGGTTGACTTTGTCCCTGGCGACTCATCTCAGCAGTTCACAGTGGGGGCTAATATGGATCCTAAATAGGAAAGCGCGCTCATCGAGTTCACCTGTGAGAATCGAGACATCTTTGCATGGAAACCTTCTGACATGCCGGGTGTACCGAGAGAATTCGCTGAGCACACTCTTAATGTGGATCCTAAGTTTAAGCCGGTTAAGCAATTCCTTCGTCGTTTCAATGAAGAGCGACATAAGGCTATTGGAGAGGAGGTAGCCCGGCTCTTAGCAGCTGGGTTTATTGTGGAAGTCTTTCACCCTGAGTGGTTGGCTAACCATGTGCTTGTACTCGAGAAGAATGGCACATGGCATATGTGTGTTGACTACACAGATCTCAACAAGGCTTGTCCAGCTGATCCGTTTGCTCTCCCCCGTATCGACCAGATCATTGATGCAACGGCGGGTTGTGAGAGTTTATGTTTCCTGGACGCTTATTCTGGTTATCATCAAATCAAGATGGCGGTTAAAGACCAAGAGAAGACGGCTTTCATCACGCCTTTTGGGGCTTTCTGCTATGTTTCTATGCCTTTTGGGCTCAAAAATGCTCAGGCGACTTATCAACGCTGTGTTCAGAATTGTTTTCACAGTCAGATTGTGCGCAATGTGCATGCTTATGTGGATGATATTGTGGTCAAGTCTAGAAAGAAGGAGACTCTCTTGGATGATCTGAAGGAGACTTTTGACAATCTCCAGGTCTATAAAATGATGCTTAACCCGGCCAAGCGTGGTTTTGGTGTGCCTGCAGGTAAACTATTGGGATTTCTAGTCTCAGAAAGGGGAATCGAAGCTAACCCGGAGAAGATCAAGGCCATCATCTCCCTTTCTAAGCCGGCGTGTGTCAATGATGTCCAGGGTTTGGCGGGTCATATTGCAGCTTTGAGACATTTCATAAGTCATCTGGGAGAGAAGGCAATACCCTTATATCAGATGATGAAGAAGATGGATCACTTTGTCTGGAGTGATGCTGCTAATGAGGCGTTTGAGGTGCTCAAGAAATAGTTAGCTGAGCCGCCTGTCCTTGCTGCTCCTATTGAGAAAGAGCCTTTGCTCCTGTACGTGGTGGCTAATAGTAAGGCTGTCAGTGTGGCAGTTGTTGTGGAGTGCAAGGAGGCGGGTAAGGAGTACCCGGTTCAGCGGCCAGCTTATTATTCGGTGAGGTGTTAATTGAGTCAAAACAATGATATCCACATTGGCAGAAACTGGTGTATGGGGTGTTCATGGCCAGTCAAAATCTGAAGCATTATTTTCTTGGTTATCCCATTACTGTGGTCAACTCTTCTCCTTTAGGAGACATTATTCAAAACAGAGAAGCCACAGGCCGGGTTGCTAAGTGGGCAATTGAACTTGGACCTCATAATTTGAAGTATGTGCCAAGAACAGCCATCAAGTCTCAGGCTCTGGTGGATTTCATAAATGATTGGACAGAGTTGCAGACACCTAAGGAGAAACCTGACAACACATATTGGACGATTCACTTTGATGGGTCCAGGCAGTTGGAGGGCTCGGGGGCTGGAGTTATTTTGACTTCCCCACAAGGTGACAATTTTTTTTTATGTTTTAAGGCTAATGTTTCCTTGTACTAATAATGCAGCTGAATATGAGGCTTTACTCCATGGCCTTCGTATGGCCAAAGAGATGAATTTAAGCTGGGTCAGGTGTCTGGGCGACTCAGACCTTGTGGCTTAGCAAGTCTCGGGCAAGTGGGACTATAAAGACCCGCTCATGGCGGCTTATCGCCGGGCAGTTGACAATATTGCTGGTCACTTCAAGGGTTATTAGGTGGATCACCTTGATCGACAGAAGAGCGAGGCGGCTGATGCCTTAAGCCGGCTTGGCTCTCAATGTAAGCCGGTGCCTCCTAATGTGTTCCTCGATTTCTTACACAATCCTTCTGTCAAGTTACCGTCTGAAGAAGACCTTGCTGTCCTTGACCCGGAGGCGCAGCTAGTGGCGGCTCTTCATGCTATTCCAGATTGGACTTTGCCTTATTTGGCTTATATGACTCGGGGCGAGTTACCCAAGGATGAAACTTGGGCTAGGCAAATAATCGGGAGGTCTAAGTCTATGACTATCATCAACGGTGAGTTACACCGATGCAGTGTGACAGGCGTGTTCCAGCGTTGTGTTTCTCCTGAGGATGGCCATGAAATTTTACGAGAGATTCATGAAGGTGATTGTGGTCATCATGCCGGCTCAAAATCTTTGGTGGCTAAAGCTTTTTGTCATGGGTTTTACTGGTTGACGGCTCATGCTGATGCAGAGGATATTGTTAGCAAGTGTGATGGGTGTCAAAAGTTTGCAAGGCAAGCTCATGTGCCGGCTCAGGAATTGCGGATGATCCCAATAACTTGGTCGTTTGCAGTCTAGGGGCTGGATATGGTTGGACCTTTCAAGAGATCCAAAGATAAAAAGACCCACCTTTTGGTGGCGGTTGACAAGTTTACCAATGGGTTGAAGCAGAGCCTGTTAGCAATTGTGAAGCAGCAACTGCAGTTCAGTTTGTGAAAAGCTGATCTTTCGCTTTGGTTACACTCATAGTATCATCACTGATAATGGTACTAATCTTTCTAAGGGTGCCATGAAGGAGTTCTGCAATAGGGAGCATATTCGTCTTGATGTTTCTTCAGTGGCTCATCCACAGTCTAGTGGTCAAGTAGAATGAGCTAACCAGGAAATTTTGAGAGGTATCAAGCCCCCGGCTTATGGTTCCTTTGAAGCAAACGCCGGGTTGTTGGGTTGAGGAGCTACCATCAGTGCTTTAGAGTATCAATACCACCCCCAACAGGTCAACAGGCTATACGCCTTTCTTCATGGTCTATAGGGCCGAGGCAGTTCTCCCAAGTGATATCCGTCATGACTCGCGTAGAGTGGTGGCTTATGTTGAAGCTGATAATGAGATGGCACATCAGAATGCACTTGATGCCTTGGATGAAGAGCGTGACCTTGCGGCGGCTCGTTCAACAATATATCAGCAAGACCTACGTCGCTATCATAGATGTAGAGTTCGAAGCCAGACCTTTCAGGAGGGTGACTTAGTACTTTGTTTAATTCAAGATTAGACAGGGATGCATAAGCTTTCGCCTCCTTGGGAAGGACCCTTTGTGATCAGCAAAAATCTCAATAACGGGTCTTACTATCTCATTGACATTCGAGAGAACAAAGAATCCTGCATGCCTGAGAAGGAGACCAATAGGCCGTGGAACATTGCTCATCTTCGGCCTTATTACACCTGAGCCACTAGCTTTTATCATTGTACATACTTTTGTCGACATATATATCTTTTTATGATCAATATAATAAAGCCGGCGTCCCTGGAAAAATTTAGGGCCTCTGTCGTTTCATTTATGTGTATCTGAGTCTTTATTAGTTGATCATAAGGTCACTTGGGGGCTTCCAACCCACCGGGTTTAGCTTTCATACCCTCTTGACCGGCCTGAGTTGCCACATTATAAGTTACACCTGCCTGTTTGCAACTTGCTACTCCGCCAGGTGACCCGCCGAACTCTTAACAGTCAATCTTTTTTAAGACCCTGAACTTGTTAAGGTTAAAACGGCGGCTTGTGTCACGTGAGAGCCGGCTTACAGTGAGCTAGGATAAACTCAACGGCTATGCAGCCTTGAAAGCAAATATGAGGCCTATGAGCCAACTTTTCCAGTCGTGTTTTAAAAGCCGGCTTAACAAATACTTGAGATTGGCATTTTTTCTGTTATGATTTCTTTTGATGTTTTTCTGCTATCGAGGTTTTTGCTTTTATGCAAATTTTGACTACCCGGGTCGTGAGGCTCCAGATTATGTTGCTCATGCTTAGTATTTCGGGTTGTCACCCGCCCTGGCTTTTGACTTTCAATCGTCGGTATGTTATGGGTTGAACAACCGTGGTTATGATTTTTTTCAGTAGCTGTATAAGGCTACAAATCTTTGGGTTGTTACCCGCCCTGGTTTTTGACTTTAAGTCGCCAGTATATATGTTGATTGGTCTTCTGCAAAATATACAAGGCTTCAAGTGAAAACAAGAGTTGTGGTACGGCCCATATGTCTGATTCAATCAAGCATGCAACAAAGTTCGTCAGCTAGATCAAAAGGTCAGATAAACATGCATGAAGGCATGACAGGGCGGATCACTGTTTTAAGCTACCCTATTACAAGGCTTCCAGTTGAGCCCAAAAGATTTTGAATCAAGCGTTTTTGGAGCTGCACTCCTGTAACCCGGCCTCAGAGCCGTCCGGCTTATAAACACCATGCTCAGTTCTCTTGTTGACGCCTTGAAGATTCCGGGTCATCCCGCGCCAGCTCTTCGTTGTCGACCATCTGAAGGTCATCTGATGTCCAGTCAATGCCCGTTAAGGCCTCGAAGATAGCTTCGTTGTTAATAATGACAGAAGGATCAAGATCAGGAGCGAAAATATGCTTACGCCTTGGCGGAATGAGATCTACAACATTATGAGATGGCAGCTTAATCTTGTTGTTATTGTCATCATAAGCCGGCGTGTACTTATTGAAATCCAGCTCTTCTATGAGTTTGCATGCCACGGGCCGCATCTCTTTGATGCAGTTGTTGAAGTCTCTCTCTTCAAAGATCGATCCATCATCTTTGAACTCCGGACAGCCGGTTGCTATTTCTTTCGGGTCAAGTTCTGATTGCCACGCTTTGGCCCGGCCAAGAGCAATAATGGCCCCTGCGCGGGCGACTGATAATTTAAACTCATTAACTTGAGCCGGCATTGTTGAGAGATGGTCTAGCATAGTCTTGATATGCGTTGCAGGTTTTTTGCCACCTGCCAAAGAGACAAGGCTGCGCAGTGTTCCAGCATACAACTGCTCGATCAATGAATAAACCGCCTTTAATTTTAGCAGCATGTTCTGACCAAGACTGGCGCTTCTGGGGCCTGTTCAATTTTTTGCACAAGAGTCACCAGGCGGGTTAGAGATCATATATAATGACTCGCTGGCAAGTTATAGAACTTTACAAGCATATAATGAAGGGCAAGTTTTTTACTTACCAAAGATGGCGGCTATCATGTGGGTTATGTGACGCCCCCGGCTCAATCGTGCACTAATCATACACGCAAATGCACACGATCAAGCCTAAGGACTCACGGGAAGATATCACAACACAACTCTAAAACATAAATAAAGTCATACAAGCTTTATATTACAAGCCAGGGGCCTCGAGGGCTCGAATACATAAGCTTGCGTACAAGCGTCAGCGGAAGCATCAGATATCTGAGTACAGATATAAAAGAAAGCACAGAAAGGCCTATAGAAGGCGGGGCAAAATAAAACACTACGATCGAAAGGCATAGGCCTCCTGCCTGGGACCCTCCGATCCTACTTCTGGTCGTCAGCCAACTCGTAATAGTATCCATCCTCGGGGTAGTAGTAGTAGTCGATCGACGGGGCATCTGTCTCAGGGGGCTCCGTCCTCTGGTCACGACATACTGATATGGGGAGAAAAAGGAAAACAAAGCAACCGTGAGTACTCAAAGGTACTCAGCAAGCAAGGATCTACACTACATATGCAACATTTTCAAAGGGAGGCTGTATATGTGGACTGGGCTGCAGAAATGCCAGAATAGAGAGGAAAGCCTAGTCCTATCGAAGACTAGCATCTTCATCGGTCTTGCAGCAATAGAAGAGAGCAGAACAGATCAATATAAAGTAGCAGTATCATTAAGTCTCAACCTCACCCAGAGATCCTTTCTCGACTCCCTGCGAGAAAGCAATCCCAGAGCCATACAGTCATCAACCTCGTCCTGAGATCCCTTCTCGACTCCCTGCGAGAAGCAATCCCAGAGCCATAGTATCCAAGTATCCAGTTCTAACTGTATCAATCAGGATACAACTCCGAGTGTCCGTTACCGTAGGACAGGCTATCGATAGATGTTTTCTTCCCTGCAGGGGTGCACCAACTTACCCACCACGCTCGCTTAACTCCGGCCGGACACACTTTCCCGGGTCATGCCCGACCTCGGCCAAACGACACACCGCAGCCCTACCTAGAGCTCAGCAGAGAGGTCCCCGCCGGTCTACATCCTTAGCGCAAGGGGATCTTGGGCCATCGCCCCTCGCCCTCTGGGTCGTTGCGCACATGGCTCAGATCCAAGCACCACCTCTGTCGTGAATGGCGCCAATCACTCCATGCCGCACTGCTGAACTGGACGTCTGTCAGAGCTTTCGGCTGATGCATACGATGCAGAACGCCCATACTATGCCCACGTGGTGGTTAGTGCTATCGGGCCAGAGGCCCACTCAGATCAAATATCCAAACCGTTAGTACCTTGGGGGTGCGGTAATGAGCAGAGACTCACGATCGATGTGACCCCATCGCCCCGTCTCGAGGACTTGCGGCAAGGGCCAAGAATGCCCGGCCATGCCTCGTATTCTCACTCGGGCACCACACAGGCACCCGTCTTCACAACACTCACCTCTCAGGCGCACGCGGGTACCCCTCAGGGTCGACCCGCCTATCCAAGTAACAGTGTAAAGTCCAAGTATCCGTGTGTCCATAACATCAGGGGAATCCGAGGTATCACCCTCGTTGGATTCCTACTTGATGTATCCGTCAAGGTGAACTCGGAGGAATCACCCTCGCTGGGTTCACACTTGAGGTGTTGTACGACGGTGCCGTTATCGGAAGCGGTGAAGGAGGAATCACCCTCGATGACCACGACCGAATAGCTACTCTACAGAGTTAACATCAGAAGTGCTACACGAGGTATCACCCTCGGCACTCGGTGGTAACGCTGTAGTGTCGTTACAACTAAGGGGGTGAGGTGCGGTGCCGGGGCCTGGTCTTCAATCCCGTTGATCGGGTCTTCGGATTATCCAGCGGCGCAGTCAGGATAAGTGGGGTCACTGATAAGTCTCTACCCAGCCTATACTAAGCAGTTTAGGATATGCAGGTAATTATCAACAGCAGGTTACAATAAATAGGCTATGCATCAGAATAGGTAAAGCAGCAGCAGCAGCAATTCTAATGCAAGCATGAGAAAATAGAATGGGCGATATCGGAATGATCAAAATGGGGGGGGGGGGCTTGCCTGGTTGCTCAGCGGCAAGGGCAAGGTCGTCAATGGTGTCTTCGGTCTCCGAAGCTGCGGCGGTACCGGGAACTGCGTCGGGGTCTAACGAGAGAGAAGAGGGGGAGGAAACAGTATAAATACACAGCAAACATGAGCAACACAATGTACGACATGACAATATGCAGTGCCGGGGTGTCCTAACGTATGGTTGCACGTCACCGAGAAAGGGGGAATCCATCCGGGAATGTTTTCCCGGTTCCGGACATTTGTCAGACAGATGACTGGAGGGGAACGGTTCCATGTTCGGATAGCTAGGGACGTGTGGCGGACGAACGGACCGCGTATTCGGATTCGTCTCGTCGTTCTGAGCAATTTTCATGTACAAATTATTTTCATCGAAGTTACGAATTAAAAGATATGATTTTCTAAAGTTTTTAATACTTTTCTGGAATTATTTTTATTATTTAAAATCAAATTATCCAAAACAGTGCTTGTGTGACATCAGCATGACATAATGATGACGTCAGCGGTCAACTGGTCGGTTGACCAGGTCCAACCTGACATGTGGGGCCCACATGTCATTCATAGTACTAATTAACAGAGGATTAAACTTAACTAATTAACTTGTGGGACCAACTGTTAGTGTCAGCTTTAGTTAACTAATTACCTTAATTAGGATTAACAGGTTAATTAGTGTTTTATTTATTTATAAATTGATTTAAACTGGCGGGGCCCGCATGTCAGTGGCGGGGCCAGCCCAATCAGCGGCTGACCTGGTCAAAGGGGCCAGCGGGGCCCTGGGGGCTACCAGGCAGTCACCGAGGGGGGTGGCCCCAGCGGCGCCACATCGGCCGGCCGGCGTTCAAACGCCGGCGGGCGCGTTTTTGCGGTGGCACGGTGCGGGAGGTGGTCGGGATCGCGCCTCCGGCCACCGTTTGGCGCGCGGGGTGGCGCGTTCGAACGCGGGCGAAGCCGCGCATCTAATGGGGGCGGTGGCTCGGCCGGAGGAGGACCGCAGCGTTGCCGACGGCGAGTGGGGCGGACGCCGGGGCTCGGGTTCGAGAGGAAACAGCGACGCGGCGCGTTAGCGAGCAAACTAAGTGACCAGAGGGCCTCTACGTGCGCGTGCGAGCACAACGGGCATCGGCGCGGACCAAAAAGGTCACCGATTGGTCACCGACGGCGAGCTCGCGCGACGGTGGGTACGGCCTAGCTAAATGCGACGCTTGGGCGCGAAAGGAAGGGAAGGAAGGAGGGGACCCGGTGCGACTGCTCACCGTGGAGCTCAAGAAAGGCTCGGCGAGGGCTTAGGAGCAGCAGTGGCACCGTGGTTGGAGAAGATGGTCGGTGACTCGAGCTTGAAGAAAGGGCTCGATCCCGGAGCTGTAGTGGCCCCCGGCTCGAGCTGATGGCCGGAGAGGAAGGAGAAGAGGTCAGCGGAGCTGGTGAGCGCGTCGGCGAGGCGAGTGAAGGCCGGTGGCCGCGTGCTTCACGGGACCACGGCCATGGCGGCGCTCGGGTGTGAGGGGAAAAAGGGAGCCGAGCAAGAGAGAGAGTGTGTGAGTGAGGGAGAGGCCAAGGGGGCGCCAGGGCTTGCCCGTATCACTCCTCGCGGGCGCGGAGCGCTGTCGAGCGGAGCGAGGGGGGCCTGGGCGCGGCGGGCGCGTGCGGTCGACAGCGAGCGCGCGCGGTGAACAGAGAGGAAGGAGGGGACAGGCGCGGGGAGTGGGCTGCGCCGCACTGTAGACTAGAGCCCAGCCACTGCAGGCCTTTTCTTTTTATTTTATTTTCTGTTTCTGATTTTATGTTTTCTCTTTTCTTTTCCCTGTTTTCCTTTTTCTTTTCTGTTTTGTATTTTATTTTTAATTCAAATGACTTTTGTATTTTATGGCACTTGCCCATATAACATCATTGCAATATCCAACCCTGGTATAAAATGGTTTTGGGGCCAAATGTTTTCATATGAATTTTATTTAAATAAAAAGGTATCAACCAACTCTGTTTTCCTATTGCTAGAGTCACTTAGTTAATTTATTAATTGTTGATTACAATTTTAGAGTAGCCTCTGGAAAATTTGCTATTTATTGAACATTTTAGTTTCTTGGTTTGGGCAACTTTTATTTTCACTTTAAGTTTGAATTTCCATTTGAATTTGAATTTGAAAAGAGATATGATACTAATGATGATTACGCACTGTTGATCATGATGACATGGCATAATAAAAAGGGTGATCACTGTAGCTTAATACATGGGGTGTTACAAATCTCCTCCACTAATAAGAATTCTCGTCCCGAGAATTAAGAGGTAGAAGGGAAAAATCGGGGTATTCTTGGAAGTTCTCCCGAAGGAACATTCGGAAAATCCCGAACGACTGGAACGTTTTCGATCCCCTCAAGCGGAGAAGCGTTCAACGCATTCAAGGTATTCATTTACTCATAATGAAGGTTATGCATGAATGCGATTTCTTATAGATGAATGAATGTGATGCTGCTGAATTAAATAAAACAGAAGCAGGTACTGAGTTAACGAGGAGGGTACCCATTTCGGTGGCAGGTTGATCCTGGACTTGTTCGATATCAATGTTGTAAGCATGTCCACGACCATAGGTTTTTCGCTTCTGTGCTGAGCCCGAAGATGAGCCAACATCACGACAGCGCTTCTGCGAGTCCTTATGCTTCAATTGAGCGGTCTCAACCAGAATAGCCTTGTTCACAAGAGTAGAAAAGTCGTTGAAGTCTTGAGCAGCAAGTGTAAGCTCGATGTCTGGGTGGAGTCCATTGCGGAACTTCTCTTGTCTACGGGCATCTATGGCGATGTCTTCTTCAGCATAGCGGGACAGGTCAAGGAATTCCTGCTGATAAGCTTCGACTGTCTTATTGCCCTGAGTGAGGTTGCGGAACTGGGTTTTCATCCGGTCCATAATTCCTTGAGGAATATATCGGGCACGGAAAGCAGTCTGGAACTCAAGCCAAGTAACGACTATTCCAGCAGGCAGTGTACGTTTGTGGGTGTCCCACCATTGAGCAGCGGGACCCTTCAAGAAAAAGGACGCGAAGGCGACAAAGTTGGCAGGGAAGACATTTGCAGACTCCATCTCGTGAGTGATCTCGCGAATCCAGTCATCAGCATCCAGTGGCTTCTCAGAGCTGCGGAACTGAGTGGGGTTAAGACGCATAAATTCTGGCAGAGTTATTGAAGGAGGGTTCTGGTTCTGGTTGTTCAGATGCGGGAACTGAGCCATAATCCCAGTCATGAACTGACGGTTGAGCTCGAATTGTTGCATCATCGCTGCCATATAGTCTGGCGATGGTGGGCGTTCAGGGGCACGACCACGACCACCTGGCCTAACCATCCTACTAAGTTTCAACAGGGGTAGTTTAGTAAAAGCGGTTGCGGGTGTTTAGCGACAAGCATGATGTAACACGACAATAATTAAGTAGTGTACTAGATACTTAATAGTAGTCAATTAAGACATACAGATCCATACACAGAGTGGGTACATGCGAATAGCATAATGACGCAAATTCAAAAGCTAGACATGGTAGGCGGCACGCAGGCACGCAGTAAGGAGGTACACCACGAGATATAGCAAAGGCTACATCAACGTCGGGAAGATCCACTGAAACGGGGTAGCTGCACATGCGGACGACGAGTGTTCGCCGCGGAAGGATCCTGTGCTGCATGTGCACTCTGATGCAGAACCCGGTCTCGAGCTGAAAGAAGAGATCCACGTGGAGGTGCGTGACCTCCAACAGCAAGCCAATCAATACCAGCATACATTTGAGTCCTGCTCGGATAAAGGATGTGCTCCAGATGTATCCCTGCACGAACAGTAGGTAGCAACTACGTCATAGCATCGTAGAGACGTGCTCGAGTGGCAACCAACTCGACGGCAAGAGCCCGAACAGTGCGATCTAGAGCCTGAGTGCACTGAATCAGAACGCGCGGGTCGTAGCGACGAGGCTTGTACGGGGCACATATAGCTGTGTAGTATCCAGTAGTATCTCCAGTAGAGGCATACGGAATGTATCGGAACTCAGAAGCATCCAAGCTATCGCTGAACTCTCCTCGGAGACGTGCGACAGCAGAGTAGGCAGCATCATGTACTGCCATCTCAATCGTCACGCCGATACCGTGGAAAAGGTGCAGCTCAGTGTATGAGTCATCGCGCTGATCATAGATACGAACATCAGCATGGTACTGCTCCTGGTTGAACTCGCGGTAATCCTCATAGACCATGTACTCGGGGTACCAGTGGTAGCCCAGCCTGGTCAGGAGGGCGATCAGGACAGCTGGAAAACCAGGGGCACCACGAGCCCAAGTGCGAAGCACAAGCTGCATCGTAGGGCGTGGTGGAAACAAAGGATCCATCTGAAACAGAGGAAATTCAGGGTTGTCAAAAGACAATGAGAAGTATAATACAACTTAGAGAGAAAGGTTAAACAAAACAATGGAAAGGAAAATGATTATCAGACTAATCAGATCAATGACAGGGAAATCGCACAGATATCCAGCTCTCCGGGTAGACGGGATTTACGGGATCCTAAGTGTCGGCGTTAGTAAAATTATTTAACCCGAATAGAAGAGAGGTCAGAGTCCCAGAGTATAGACGAGGAATAAAAGATCCTAATACCACCCATTTGGCGACGTGGGCCCGTAAGCCACACAGCCATGTTAGTAAAATAGTTTTGGACCACTAGACTCAACTTCGGCCAAGGAGTTGGAAAGGGGGTTCCTACAGTCAGTCGGCTCTGATACCAACTTGTGACGCCCCCGGCTCAATCGTGCACTAATCATACACGCAAATGCACATGATCAAGCCTAAGGACTCATGGGAAGATATCACAACACAACTCTAAAACATAAATAAAGTCATACAAGCTTTATATTACAAGCCAGGGGCCTCGAGGGCTTGAATACATAAGCTTGCGTACAAGCGTCAGCGGAAGCATCAGATATCTGAGTACAGATATAAAAGAAAGCACAGAAAGGCCTATAGAAGGCGGGGCAAAATAAAACACTACGATCGAAAGGCGTAGGCCTCCTGCCTGGGACCCTCCGATCCTACTTCTGGTCGTCAGCCAACTCGTAGTAGTATCCATCCTCGGGGTAGTAGTAGTAGTCGATCGACGGGGCATCTGTCTCAGGGGGCTCCGTCCTCTGGTCACGACATACTGATATGGGGAGAAAAAGGAAAACAAAGCAACCGTGAGTACTCAGAGGTACTCAGCAAGCAAGGATCTACACTACATATGCAACATTTTCAAAGGGAGGCTGTATATGTGGACTGGGCTGCAGAAATGCCAGAATAGAGAGGAAAGCCTAGTCCTATCAAAGACTAGCATCTTCATCGGTCTTGCAGCAATAGAAGAGAGCAGAACAGATCAATATAAAGTAGCAGTATCATTAAGTCTCAACCTCACCCAGAGATCCTTTCTCGACTCCCTGCGAGAAAGCAATCCCAGAGCCATACAGTCATCAATCGTCCTGAGATCCCTTCTCGACTCCCTGCGACAAGCAATCCCAGAGCCATAGTATCCAAGTATCCAGTTCTAATTGTATCAATCAGGATACAACTCCGAGTGTCCGTTACTGTAGGACAGGCTATCGATAGATGTTTCTTCCCTGCAGGGGTGCACCAACTTACCCACCATGCTCGCTTAACTTCGGCCGGACACACTTTCCCGGGTCATGCCCGACCTCGGCCAAACGACACACCGCAGCCCTACCTAGAGCTCAGCAGAGAGGTCCCCGCCGGTCTACATCCTAAGCGCAAGGGGGTCTTGGGCCATCGCCCCTCGCCCTCCGGGTCGTTGCGCACATGGCTCAGATCCAAGCACCACCTCTGTCGTGAATGGCGCCAATCACTCCATGCCACACTGCTGGACTGGACATCTGTCAGAGCTTTCGGCTGATGCATACGATGCAGAACGCCCATACTATGCCCACGTGGTGGTTAGTGCTATCGGGCCAGAGGCCCACTCAGATCAAATATCCAAACCGTTAGTACCTTGGGGGTGCGGTAACGAGCAGAGACTCATGATCGATGTGACCCCGTCGCCCCGTCTCGAGGACTTGCGGCAAGGGCCAAGAATGCCCGGCCACGCCTCGTATTCTCACTCGGGCACCACACAGGCACCCGTCTTCACAACACTCGCCTCCCAGGCGCACGTGGGTACCCCTCAGGGTCGACCCGCCTATCCAAGTAACAGTGTAAATTCCAAGTATCCGTGTGTCCATAACATCAGGGGAATTCGAGGTATCACCCTCGTTGGATTCCTACTTGATGTATCCGTCAAGGTGAACTCGGAAGAATCACCCTCGCTGGGTTCACACTTGAGGTGTTGTACGACGGCGTCGTTATCGGAAGCGGTGAAGGAGGAATCACCCTCGATGACCACGACCGAATAGCTACTCTACAGAGTTAACATTAGAAGTGCTACACGAGGTATCACCCTCGGCACTCGGTGGTAACGCTGCAGTGTCGTTACAACTAAGGGGGTGAGGTGCGGTGCCGGGGCCTGGTCTTCAATCCTATTGATCGGGTCTTCGGATTATCCAGCGGGGCAGTCAGGATAAGTGGGGTCACTGATAGGTCTCTACCCAGCATATACTAAGCAGTTTAGGATATGCAGGTAATTATCAACAGCAGGTTACAATAAACAGGCTATGCATCAGAATAGGTAAAGCAGCAGCAGCAGCAATTCTAATGCAAGCATGAGAAAATAGAATGGGCGATATCGGAATGATCAAAAGGGGGGGCTTGCCTGGTTGCTCGGCGGCAAGGGCAAGGTCGTCAATGGTGTCTTCGGTCTCCGGAGCTGCGGCGGTACCGGGAACTGCGTCGGGGTCTAACGAGAGAGAAGAGGGGGATGAAACAGTATAAATACACAGCAAACATGAGCAACACAATGTACGACATGACAATATGCAATGCCGGGGTGTCCTAACGTATGGTTGCACGTCACCGAGAAAGGGGGAATCCATCCGGGAATGTTTTCCCGGTTCCGGACATTTGTCAGACAGATGACCGAAGGGGAATGGTTCCATGTTCGGATAGCTAGGGACGTGTGGCAGACGAACGGACCGCGTATTCGGATTTGTCTTGTCGTTCTGAGCAATTTTCATGTACAAATTATTTTCATCGGAGTTACGGATTAAAAGATTTGATTTTCTAAAGTTTTTAATACTTTTCTGGAATTATTTTTATTATTTTAAATCGAATTATCCAAAACAGTGCTTGTGTGACATTAGCACGACATAATGATGACGTCAGTGGTCAACTGGTCGGTTGACCAGGTCCAACCTGACATGTGGGGCCCACATGTCATTCATAGTACTAATTAACAGAGGATTAAACTTAACTAATTAACTTGTGGGACCAACTGTCAGTGTCAGCTTTAGTTAACTAATTACCTTAATTAGGATTAACAGGTTAATTAGTGTTTTATTTATTTATAAATTGATTTAAACTGGCGGGGCCCGCATGTTAGTGGCGGGGCCAGCCCAATCAGCGGCTGACCCGGTCAAAGGTGCCAGCGGGGCCCTGGGGGCCACCAGGCAGTCACCCTGGGGGGTGGCCCCAGCGGCGCCACGTCGGCCGGCCAGCGTTCAAACGCCGGCGAGCGCGTTTTTGCGGTGGCGCGGCGCGGGAGGTGGTCGGGATCGCGCCTCCGGCCACCATTTGGCGCGCGGGGTGGTGCGTTCGAACGCGGGTGAAGCCGCGCATCTAATGGGGGCGATGGCTCGGCCAGAGGAGGACCGCAGCGTCACCGGCGGCGAGTGGGGCGGACGCCAGGGCTCGGGTTCGAGAGGAAACGGCGACGCGGCGCGTTAGCGAGCAAACTAAGTGACCAAAGGGCCTCTACGTGCGCGTGCGAGCACAACGGGCATCGACGCGGACCAAAAAGGTCACCGGTTGGTCGCCGGCGGCGAGCTCGGGCGACGGCGGGTACGGCCTAGCTAAATGCGACGCTTGGGCGCGAAAGGAAGGGAAGGAAGGAGGGGACCCGGTGCGACTGCTCACTGTGGAGCTCAAGAAAGGCTCGGCGAGGGCTTAGGAGCAGCAGTGGCGCCGTGGTTGGAGAAGATGGCCGGTGGCTCGAGCTTGAAGAAAGGGCTCGATCCCAGAGCTGTAGTGGCCCCCGGCTCGAGCTGATGGCCGGAGAGGAAGGAGAAGAGGTCAGCGGAGCTGGTGAGCGTGTCGGCGACGCGAGTGAAAGCCGGTGGCCGCGTGCTTCACGGGACCACGGCCATGGCGGCGCTCGGGTGTGAGGGGAAAAAGGGAGCCGAGCAAGAGAGAGAGAGAGTGTGAGTGAGGGAGAGGCCAGGGGGGCGCCTTGGCTTGCCCGTATCCCTCCTCGCGGGCGCGGAGCGCTGTCGAGCGGAGCGAGGGGGGGCCAGGGCGCGGCGGGCGCGTGCGGTCGACAGCGAGCGCGCGCGGTGAACAGAGAGGAAGGAGGGGACAGGCGCGAGGAGTGGGCTGGGCCGCACTGTAGACTAGAGCCCAACCACTGCAGGCCTTTTCTTTTTATTTTATTTTCTGTTTCTGATTTTCTCTTTTCTCTTTTCTTTTCTCTGTTTTCCTTTTTCTTTTCTGTTTTGTATTTTATTTTTAATTCAAATGACTTTTGTATTTTATGGCACTTGCCCATATAACATCATTGCAATATCCAACCCTGGTATAAAATGGTTTTGGGGCCAAATGTTTTCATATGGATTTTATTTAAATAAAAAGGTATCAACCAACTCTGTTTTCCTATTGTTAGAGTCACTTAGTTAATTTATTAATTGTTGATTACAATTTTAGAGTAGCCTCTGGAATATTAGCTATTTATTGAACATTTTAGTTTCTGGGTTTGGGCAACTTTTATTTTCACTTTAAGTTTGAATTTCCATTTGAATTTGAATTTGAAAAGAGATATGATACTAATGATGATTACGCACTGTTGATCATGATGACATGGCATAATCAAAAGGGTGATCACTGTAGCTTAATACATGGGGTGTTACAGGTTATATGTTGTTTTAAGCCGCAAGCTCATCAGTCACCGGCTTAAGTTGCTTTTCAGCCTCTTCGGCTCTTTTCAGCAACGCAGCCCTATCAGACTCCCAGGTGGTTCTTTCAGCATCAAAACTTGCCTTGATCTTCTCAATCTCTTCCAATGAAGTTTTCAATTTTGAATTGGCCTTGGAAGTTTCAGCTTGTTGAAGCTCTATATTCTTCTTGAAGTCGCCCAGCTACGACTCTTTCATGTTCAGTTCTTCCTGAAATACAATATTGCAGCAATAGTTACTACACAAGGAGCAAGTTTCTGTGATACAGTTATATTAAGTCCCAAGCACATTGCAAGCAATATACTTGGCACTTGGGGGCTAATGTAGGTCATTTCAATTTCTATTCAGACCCGGCTCATCTTGTCAAAAGTTAAGCCGCCCTTGGGGGCTACATATTTGATTCTGTCAAGGTTATTAAGACCTGGCTCATCTTGTCAAAAGTTAAGCCGGCCCTTGGGGGCTACATATTTGATTCTGTCAAGGTTATTAAGACCCGGCTCATCTTGTCAAAAGTAAAGCCGGCCCTTGGGGGCTATATATTTGATTCTGTCAAGGTCATTAAGACCCGGCTCATCTTATCAGTTTGAGCCGGCCCTTGGGGGCTATGCTTTGGAAATTTCACAAGTCTAAACATAGTCCATATTTTTTCCTATACTTTAGACTTGGGGGCTAGTATGGACATAGGTATATGCACAAGGTTAAAGAGGGGTTGGATATTTTCATACATCATATTTCTGTTTCATCAACTGGACCAGCCCAGCCTCCATATCCCGGCTTGTGTTAAGGCGGCTCAAATAGCCCGCATACACATCACCTGCGCTGAAGGAGGAATAGCTCTCCAGGTCCAGTTTGGCCTTGCCTTTCTCTAAGGAAGGTGATTCCTCTTTGGTGCTATGCTTGGTTAGCACGGTTGAGACTCCTGGCACTGTGTAGGCCGTCCCAGTAATAGCAACGTCATCAGAATTCTTCTTAGGAGAGATCTCTTTAGATAGCTTGGCAGGGCTGGGCGGCTTAGGGCTCGGCGGGTCATGACCGGCAGCCGGGTCAATATCAGTGTTCATTGGCTCAAAGGCTGTAGCATCAGTTTGCGGTGGTCGGATCATTCACAAGGTCTTCAGGATTTTGGGTTGAAGCCTCTGGGGTCTCTAGCACTTGCTTCTCCGGTTCAACAGCTTTGGGGTCCTTTGAATACTCGCCCACCTTCTATTTCTTGCCCGCCTTAGCTATGCCTCTGTGACAAGAATACAAGAGTTCATGAATATATTACTATAAGTCATTTATGAACAAGTGAAAGTACTTACCCATGGGCAACCTTGAAAGCAGGCATTTGAGTTCCGCTAGAGTCGCCAGATGAGGGCGACGTTCCCTGATATTTTGAGTCATAAGAATTAAGAGGTTGACGTATGAGACCGGCTTGTGGAAGAGATAGAGTCGGGCTATGTGGCACCTCGTTGCGACACTTTCGAGGAGCCGGGGTATTGGGTAAGCTGGACATGAGATCTTTAGTGCCATCACTCCGGGTCTTACGCCTCATTTTATGTTGCTGTTTCTTCAAAAGAAAGTTGGGATCCAAATGAGCAAGAGGGTGAGAAAACCTTACTTTTCGGGTGACCCTCCGAGTTTTCTTTCTTGGCGAGGGTTCTGAGTCAGAGGAAATTATAGTTACCTCTGCTACGTCTACATGGCTAGTCTCTACCTCTTCCTGAGAGGAATCAGCGTCAATAAGTTGCATGAAAAGAAAGCCAAGGGAATCAAGTTGTACCTCCGACTCATCATCAAGCTTGAGCAGTTCTTCGGCTGATGGTTTCTTGCGATGACCTGGACCTTGAGTCTTTGTTTTAGGCTTCTTGGTCGGGGCAGCGGTTGGCAGTTTCTTTCTCCAAAAAGGAGAGTCGGCCTGTTTAAATGTGAACAAAAAGGATAAAGAGTATGATGTGCAGGAAATAGACAAACAAAATGAAGGATTGTTCAAAACCACTTACAGGAGGAGCCGGGTTAAGAGTGCAGAAGGGGTTCAGTCCCACCTTGCTGCAATCTTCTAGAGACTCTCCAAGGAGTGATTTTACGGACTCATTGACCTCCTTGTCACTCAAGCGTATTGAGTTGAAATGCTGTGAGTCCTTCGGGTCACCAGTATATTGGCACATTAAGCCGGGGCGCCGACTCAATGGCAAAATCCTCCATGCAACCCAGCAACGGACCAGATCAATGCCAGTTAAGCCATTGGCGATCAGAGCCCTTATCTTTGAAAAAGTAGGGGCATATGCGGCACGCTCGGCAGCAGTTAATCAGCCTGGAAGCTGGCCGGTGGTGGTGAGCTGGTAGGGACGGAAACCCGGCAAAGGATTTTCACCCACTGGAGAGGTGTCCTGGCAGTAGAACCAAGTGAAATTCCAGTCCTTGGGGTGGCTAGGCAGGGCGGCTGGAGGAAAATTTACATCTCTTCGTCTTTGGATGGAAACACCTCCGAGTTCAAGACTGGGCCCATTTGACATTTCAGTCTGGCAGTTGATATAAAAATAGTCTCTGAACAGATCGACAGTGGGTTCTTCCCCAAGGTACACTTCACAGAACACTTGGAAATTGCATATGTTGGAGACAGAATTGGGACCAATATCTTGTGGGTGAAGATTATAGAAATGCAGAACATCCCAGAAGAATTTAGACCCGGGTGGTGAGAAGCCACGTTGGAGGTGGTCCGTGAAAACTACAACTTCGCCCTCTTGGAGCTGAGGGGGAACTTCTGGGCCTGGAACCTGCCAATGGATGACCTCTTTGGCAGACAAAACCCCAATGGCCACAAAATCGTTGAGTGTGCTCTCTGTGACTTTGGAGGCGATCCAGTCACAGGAGGTGGGAGTTTTTGTCATGATTGGCAAAAAAGCTTCAACCAAGGAGTACAAAGTATGGCGAGTTAAAATTGCAGTGATAAACCGCTTATGTGGTGGCAAAGATATTTTCAGCAACAGCAAGTCGGTTCTATTTATAAGGCTAATAATTATGATGAATCATGGAATGGTTATGAACCGCCTGGATAAGCCGGCCAGGTTCCGGCGGGTTACAAGGTTATTGCTAAGCCGGCCAGGAACTGACGGGTTACAAATTCAGTTTTAAGCCACCCGAAAGGTGAAAGGCGGATCACTTATATACAGATTTAAAGTTGACAGAATTTTGCTAAGTATGGGGCAAACAAGTTTCACAGTTTATGCTTATAATTTTGGATCTACAGCAGTTTTGAAAATGAAGAACAATTGCTAAACCTAAGGTACAGTAGCGAAAGAAGTGGCAAGCTGTGCATGGATTCTGAATAAAAAGGGATCTTTTCAAATGCGAGATAAGAACTAAAACAAGTACCGCTTCACTTTTCCCTAGTTTTGGGATTGCGTTACGTCTTCTAAGCAAGAGATGGATGAACTTGGACGCACTTGGACGAACACCGACGAACTCTACAAACGAGGGCGACCTAATGCAGATCTGAAGCGAAGAAGGAGGAATACCTGGCAGTGCTAAAGAATAGTGGGGGTGGGCCGCAGTTTTCTGGTCCAGTCTGGTTGATGCAGCAGCCTTGTTGGGGTTGTTGGTGAATAATAGCAGCGGCGGCAGAGCGCCGGTAGCAGAGGATGTCGCAAGAAAGAAGAAGAAGAAGAGGCAACGGAGGTAAAAGTGAAAAAGGGGGCCCTCGTGCCTATTTATAAGGAAAAAGTGAAACAGTGAAATGGCATGCGTGGAAATCAAGGAGGCGTCATGATTATCCTAACTGAGGAGGCGCCTTGATTCTCGGACAGCTAGTTAATACAGAAAGATCCGTTGTTATGTCATAGGTTTTTCTGAATTTATTTTGCATGATGTCATGGCGGGTTATGGTGATCTATTCAAGATTAAATGTTAGGAGGAATTAAAGAAGACTCGCCAACCAGAAGAAGTGATTATTGACATGAACAAGTTCAAATCAATCTAGGGCCTAATGTTGGGGATATAACCCCGCGGTGTGACCCGCCCAGGAGGGGCCGGGTTACACTGTTGGTGACTCAGAGATAAAATCTAAGTAGGCCCAGTAGGCTAGATGAAGAACTCGAAGGGCGACTTATGCGGTGAGCCGCCGGAGGCCCAAGCCCAGAAGACGGAGCGAGACCCGGCGCTTGTAAGCCGCATGACGATGACTTGTCCAGAAAGGTAAGTAGATTTAGAACCCAGGTTGGTCATGTTGTGTGATCCAGCTTGGACTCTTGTAAGCCCAGGACCTCGACCTATGTATATAAAGGCGAGATCCTGCGGCGGGTTAACTCAAGTTACAACCAATCGAGAGCTAGGTTAAGCGATTCCGCTCCCTTGTATTCGATACTCAATCAATACAACACAAAGCAGGACGTAGGCTTTTACCTCATTGGTGAGGGGCTGAACCTGGGTAAACTCGTGTCTATTGTCTCAATCAACCCCTTCAAGCTAACCTACATTGCGATGGCTCCACACCTAAGTCCTTCTACAAGGGCATCTACCGTGATAAAACCACGACAAAACCTCATCAAGGGTTCAAGAATGGAGGTACTTATTCCTAAGTAATTCTTGCCAAAACCCATCCTCTGTAAGTATCTTGTATAGCCCTTTGCTCAACAAACACTTATTTTTAATCTCAAGGTCTTCCACCCCTAGACCTTCTTGGTTTTAGGGCGACAGATCGCATCCCACCTCGTCAGGAAGAATTTATGTTTATGTTCATTAGACTGCCAGAAAAATCTGAATCTGTAGTAATCCAATCTTTTCCTTACCCCTTTATGTATTTCAAAGACATAGGTAAACTTGTGAGAATAGCATGGATTAGGGTGAGCCTTGCCCCATAAGACATGGGTTACCAATTCAACAACTCAACCTTTTCTCAAAACGATCCTCAATACCTTTCCATTCGTTATTAACAAGTTTACGAAAATGCATTGGGATACCAAGACTCAGAACCAAACAGTTGTTTGCATTGATTCTCTTCTTCTTTAGCATTTGAAAAGCAGAAGAGTTCGCTCTTCTGGAAGTCAATCTCGAGACCACATAACTACTCGAATAAACAAAGAGTAAGTTTCATATATATTTTTCCTTTTCAATGTCATGTTCCATGAATATAATGGTGTCATCAGCATACTGAAGTACCTAAACCCCACCATCAATGTTGTCGGGTGTGTGCAGAACACACGTGAGACACCAAGGACTGAAGACATCCCTTGCCAATTCGTAGATGGGGTGCTACATGTGGATCTATCTCAATGAGAAATGCATAAGAAAACACAATGATCTACCCAGGTTCGGGCCGCATGGTTGCGTAACACCCTACTCCTGCTTTGTGTGTGGTTTAATTGGTGGGCAGAGAGCTACAAATCCTTTCCGGGAATGGAGAGAGTAGTGCTGCTCTTATCTAAGTTCTACAAAGTGTCCAACCCTGCCCTGGAGTAGATCCAATCCAGTGTGTGCAGAAAAGTTGTCCTTTTTCCCTCTCGTAGCTAGGTTCTCCTTTTATGTTGCAAGGGACACCACAGTTGCTACGGTAGAGGCCACCTACCATGGAGATGGTAAGTAAGTTCATTAAATGCTTGGTGAAGCAGTGTCGCCATCTTTTGGTCTCCGAGAACGATCAGCTGTCTTGTCACCGCCGCCTAAGGTGCCAGTTGATCTGGGTGTGACACGCACCCTAACAGGTGTGCCCTGATATGTCTCTGTTGTATCTACTTGTCCTAATGCTTTTGCTCTTGTTTTGGACTCTAATTTGCATCATTTGAATGAAACTAACCCGGACTGATGCTGTTTTCAGCAGAACTACCATGGTGTTGTTTTTGTGCAGAAATAAAAGTTCTCGGAATGGAACAAAACTTTTTGGAGATTTATTTTACAATAAAAGAAAATTATTGGAGCCAAGAACCACCGGAGGGGGCCCATGGGTGAGCACAACCCACCAGGGCGCCCCCCCTCCAGGCGCGCCCAGGTGGGTTGTGCCCACCTGGTGGCCCCACAGACCCTGATACCGACTCTATAAAATCCTAAATTTGGAGAAAAATCAGAGAGAAAGAATTATCGCGTTTCACGATACGGAGCCACCGCCACCTCCTGTTCTTCATCGGGAGGCCAGATCTGGAGCCCGTTTGGGGCTCCGGAGAGGGGGATCTTCGGTCTTCATCATCACCAACCCTTCTCCATCGCCAATTCCATGATGCTCCCCAGCGGGAGTAAGTAATTCCTTCGTAGGCTCGCTGGTCGGTGAGGAGTTGGATGAGATTCATCATGTAATCGAGTTAGTTTTGTTAGGGCTTGATCCCTAGTATCCATTATGTTCTGAGATTGATGTTGTTATGACTTTGCCATGCTAAATGCTTGTCACTTTGGGCCCGAGTGCCATGATTTCAGATCTGAACCGTTTATGTTTTCACCATTATATATATGTTTTAGATCCGATCTTGCAAGTCATATTCACCTATTACGTGTTATGATCCGTAACCCTGGAGTGACAATAGTCGGGATACTTTCCGGTGATGACCGTAGTTTGAGGAGTTCATGTATTCACTATGTGTTAATGCTTTCTGGTTGTCTATTAAAAGGAGGCCTTAATATCCCTTAGTTTCCTTATGGACCCCGCTACCATGGGAGGGTAGGACAAAAGATGTCATGCAAGTTCTTTCCATAAGCACATATGACTATTTACGGAATACATGCCTACATTATATTTACGAGCGGGAGCTAGTTTTGTATCGCCCTAGGTTACGACTGTTATATGATGAATATCATACAATGAATTCACTGATCCAATGCCTACGAATTTCCCACATACTGTTCTTGCTAAGTTACTACTGTTGTTGCTACTGTTACACTTGCTACAAAATCATTGCTATCACTGTTACCGTTACTGCTACTATCATCACTACTATCAAAACTATCATATTACTGTGCTACTGATCATATTGCTGCAGATAATTAATCTCCAGGTGTGGTTGAATTGACAAATCAGTTGCTAATACCTACAAATATTCTTTGGATCCCCTTGTGTCGAATCTATAAATTTGGGTTGAATACTCTACCGTCAAAAACTATTGCGATCCCCTATACTTGTGGGTTATCAAGACCTTTTTCTGGCGCTGTTGCCGGGGAGCATAGCTATATTTGTTGAGTCACTTGGGAATATTATCTATTTATCACTATGAAGAATCTGAAGGATACCAAGACTAAGATTTTTTCCTCTAAGACGAGGGGAGGTAAGGAAATGCCATCACACTCTACACTTGATTCAACCTCTATTTTGAGTAGACTTGCAACACCACCACATGCTATTAATCCTAATATGTCACAAGTTATTGATGATGCTACCTCTACTATGAATGCTACTCATGATGATTCTAGTACCTTGCTTGATGATAATATGCCACTAGGTGAATTTCTTGATGAACAAATTGCTAGAGCTAAAGATATTGAGAATGCCGAAACTGATGAAATTATTGAAAATGATGAAGTAGTTGAAACTGAAAATCTTGAAACACCTATTAGGCCTAGCCCTCCTAGATATGAATTGCCTAAGATGCCTGAGGGTTATGTTATGGATGAGGAGACAGCTAGAGATTTTCTTGCTTGCAATGATAGAGATGATCTTAAGAAATTATTATACAAACTGAAAGAAAAATCTTTGAATGCTAGATTGAAATGTGATCCTAAGTTTGCTACTTCACCTATCTTTGTTGATGATAAGGATTATGAATTCTCTGTCGACCCAGAGTTAATTACTTTAGTTGAATCTGATCCTTTCCATGGTTATTAAACTGAAACTGTTGTGGCACATCTTACTAAATTAAATGACATAGCCACCCTATTTGGTCATGATGAGAAGATTCACTACTACTATATTCTCAAATTATGTTCGTTCTCATTAAAGGGTGATGCTAAGATATGGTATAATACTCTTGCTCCTGGTTGTGTGCGTAGTCCCCATGATATGATTTATTACTTCTCTGAAAAATATTTTCCTGCTCATAAGAAACAAGCTGCCTTACAGGAAATATTTAACTTTATGCAAATTGAAGAAGCGAGTCTCCCACAAGCTTGGGGGAGGCTTCTCCAATTTAATGCTTTCCCTGATCATCCTCTTAAGAAAAATGAAATACTTCATATCTTCTATAATGGACTAACCAATACTTCTAGGGACTTCCTAGATAGTTGTGCTGGTTGTGTTTTCAGGGAACGAACTGTTGAACAAGCTGAGGAATTATTGAATAATATATTGAAAAATTATGATGATTGGACTCTTCCTGAACCACCGCCTAAATCCACTCCAAAGAAGAGGGGTATCTTATATCTCAATCCTGAAGATATGCAAGAGGCAAAGATAAGTATGAAGGGAAAAGGAATTAAAGCAGAGGATGTTAAATTTTTACCTCCTATTGAAGAAATACATGGGCTTGACACACCACCACCAAAGGTGGTAGAGGTAAAATCTTTAATGAAATTTGATGAAAGTGATATCCCTTACAATAAACATCCTAGTCAATGCCTTTATGAGTTTGACAACTACATTAGAAATCAAGATCACTTCAATGAAAATGTTATGAAACAATTGAAATACAACTCCAATATGATTACTCGCTTGAGTGACTTGTTATTTAGAATATCCAATGATGTTAGAGGTGTAGGAAAACATGCCTATATGGTTCAAACTCAACTAGAACAAGTTGCTAAATCTCAAAGAGAATTGCTTGATGAAATGAATAATAATATAAATGACTTTGTTGTTAGAGTAGCAACTAGAGGATGTAAAATGACTCAGGAACCACTTTATCCTGAGGGACACCCTAAAAGAATTGAACAAGACTCTCAAAGAATCAACAATGATGCACCTAGTCCTTCTAGAAGGAAGAAGAAAAAGAAAAATGATAGGACTTTGCATACCTCTAGTGAACCTGAAGTAGAAAAACCTCCTGATAATAATAATGATGTTTCTATTTCTGATGTTGAAACTCAATCTGGTAATGAACACTCATGTAGTGATAATGAAAAAGATAATGATGATGTTCATGAAGACACTCAACCAGACAATGATAAACAACCAGATAAGGATGTTGAAATAGAACCAGTTGTTGATCTTGATAACCCACAACCTAAAAATAAAAGATATGATAAAAGAGACTTTGTTTGTAGAAAAAATGGAAGAGAAAGAGAACCATGGGTTCAAAAACTCATGCCCTTCCCACGGAAATCAACTAAGAAGAAAGATGATGAAGAATTTGAACGCTTTGCTAAAATGCTTAGGCCAGTCTTTTTGTGCACTCGCTTGACTGATATATTAAAGATGGCCCCTTATGCAAAATACATGAAAGACATCATCACTAATAAGAGAAGGATAGCAGAAGCTGAAATATCCACCATGCTTGCTAATTATTCTGTTAAGGATGGAGTACCTAAAAAACTTGGAGATCCAGGAATACCAACTATACCTTGCTCCATCAAAAGAAATTATGTTAAAACTACTTTGTGTGATTTAGGAGTTGGTGTTAGTGTTATGCCTTTATCCTTATATAAAAGACTTGATTTGAATAAACTCACACCTACTGAAATATCTTTGCAAATGGTTGACAAATCAACTGCCATACCTATCGGTATTTGTGAGGATGTGCCCGTTGTTGTTGCAAATGTTACTATCTTAACTGACTTTGTTATACTTGAGATGCCCGAGGACGACAACATGTTGATTATCCTTGGTAGACCCTTTTTGAATACTATAGGGGTTGTTGTTGATTGCAATAAAAACAAGGTCACTTTTCATATAAATGGTAATGAGCATACGGTGCACTTTCCGAAGAAACAATTCCAAGTGAATGGTATTAATGTTATTGAAAAATCTCCTAGACTCACTATTGGAAGTTTTCAACTACCTTTACCTACTGCAAAAAAGAAATATGAAATTCTTAATGTTGGGGACATGCATATCCCCGTTGAGGTAACTTAGTGTTTTACGAAAGTCCTTCGGTTTCATGCTAATCGAAGGTGGTTGTTAATAAGACTTGATCAACCTTATTAATGGATCACTTTTGAGAGGTATGAAGTTGATGAATTTAGTAAGCACAACCTTCTGCTCCCAACTTTTATTTTCTGTTTTTCTTATTTAAATAAAAGAAAATGCCATGTTTTGTCTGTTTTCTGAGTTTCACGTGCAATAAAAAATGACCCAAAAATAAAAGTTCTCGGAATGCCCTGAAAAGTTAATACGATTTTTTCTGAATATTTCTAATTTTTTTAGTACAAATAACATAAGAGGGGGTGCACCAGGTGGGCACAACCCACCTGGGCACGCCAGCAGCCCCAGACGCGCCCTGGTGGGTTGTGGTCCCCACGTGGGCCCCCTCACTTATCTCTTTAGCCCATGTCATCACCTACCTTAAAAAAAATCACCATTGCTCTCTCTCTCTCGTGTTCTTGCTCTCAAACCCGCGGATTTTGATCTCTTTGCTCGAAACACCATTTGTGAAACTGTTTTGGGGGATTGCTACTTGGTATTTGACTCCCCCATTGCTCCAATTAGTTTTTGCTTTAGTGGTTTATATTTTGAATAATTAGCTACTCTTGGTGCTGCTGTAGATGAGCTTGCATGTTGAATTCTTAGAGTACTAAGTAGTTTGAATGCTCAATATAGCCTATATGCCTCCTTATGAGTAGGTGCTATCAATCTTGTGAAGTTTTGTTGACAAAAAATTTGTGTCCCAATTTTTTTTTCAGAAATTGTATGCGAATAAAATGAACTTCTTTGGAAGGAGTTCTTCGAGGAGGAGGTCCTCGGAGGCATCATCTAGTAGTGGCTCAACTCGTCGGTCTTATGTTGAACCAAGAGCAAGTTCAATGCGGGATGCCGCTAGCAAATCATGCTTATGTCCGTGCGATGATTTTATGGTGAGTGCAGGTATTAAAGAAGAATTTGAGCAATATGTTCACAATGCCGAGCTCGGTCCCTACATTGAAGATAAGTGCATCCAGCATGTCAGCCTCACAGAAACGTTTACTAAAGAATTTAAATTCCATCCTCGTGAGTCTAGACTTTCGTTTAAACTTTATGACCGTCCAATTACCATGCCTCTAGACGCGTTTAGTGGTGTGTGTAAAATTCCATTTTGGGGTTCGCTGGATGAGCCACCAAGATCTGAGTATGAGTCATTCTTGATCAATCTTTGTTACAGCGAGGACAGAGGAGTGACACAAGGTAGAATAAAAAGTATTCATTTCCCATCAATTCAATACTTTGCACTGTGTCGGTGCAACAAACCCCAGGCGTGTGTTGCCCGGACTGTACACAGGCTCAAGAGCAAGGTTGCAACATCCAAGATGAGACCAAGCTAAAGAGATAGCTCTTTGAGAAATCAAAGGGCGGATCAAGAAGACCAAGACCAACCAAATGAGCAAGACACCACTAAGGAAAAACCTCCCTTGCCGGCCAGGCGAGCCTGGCGGGGTCGAGGTTACCCCAAAGACAAGTCTCAAGACTCCCCTGGCAGGCTTGCCGGGGACACCGAGGGCGGACTACCCCGCCAAAGCGCCACCGCTCCACCTCACCATGACGCAAGTCATCTATCAGTGCGGTGTCGAACCCCCAGGTGGTTAAGTGGCTGCCATTTAGCGCGTGGCAGCTGTTTGGAGTGAAGATTACCCCTGTGTGACACCCGTCCGAACGCGTGTCGCACAGGCAGATAGGAGATGACCAAGACGGCGCGGCATGGCTTGCCGGGCCGCATCTGCAATGTGACGTTAAGCGGTGCATTTAATGCACTTTGTCCTACCTGCCAGAGTTAGGTATGATAGCACTATGGCTATCTAATCACTGGATAATGACCATTTTGCCATTGTGGTAACCCCTTGACCTATAAAAGGAGGGTCGTGGCTACCTTAGAAAGGATTCGGACCCATGTACACTCATACGCACGCAACTGCTCTCGTCCCAAGGCGACCTTGCCGGGCAATAGCGTTGCATCTCCACCACGGTCCTCTCATCAATCCACCAAAGCAGGAGTGGGGTTTTACACCTCGCGGCGGCCCGAACCTGGGTAAAAACTGCTCGTGTCATCGCTGACGTGCTGCTCTACGCTCTCCGCTCTTTGTGCAATGTGCTCTTCCCCCTTGCCGAACCACAAGGGGCCATTGGCCCCATAGGTGGCCGTGTTATACCACGACATCTTTGGCACGCTAGGTAGAGGGAAGCGCTTGTGCGAACCCAAGGGTGTAAGCAACGCGTCATCTTCATCAACGGCTTCATCATCCATGGCGCCCAAGAAAAAGTCCGGTGCTGCAGCTCACCCATCCACCCCGAAGGCCCCTTCGCATGCGGCTGCTGATGCCGTGGGGGCTACAGAGGCGCACGGGGACGTGGGCACTACGGGGGATGTGGCCGGCGCAGGCAGTTGCGTTGCCATTCCCCCTGTGGCCGAAACGGGAGCGGGAGGCGCCGGAGAAGGACAGCGTCAACAACATCCCAGCGGCCATGCTCCACAGGATGCGGGTGGAGAGGTTATTCCATCTCCACCTCTCCGCCCCACTGAGGAATGCAACCGCAGTGATGGCGCTCGCTCTAGGGTAAACCGCAACCCTCTAGCCGTCCCCGCTGCGGGTGCGGCTACAGTGCACGCACCACCCCCAGGACAAGCTGGCCGAGACGATGCACCGAATGGGGTCACCAATCCCCAAGCGCATCCACCTTGTCTCCACGCCACCTTGGCGACCGGCTCACGGCGACGAGAGCATGGCGCGTCACTGCCGGCACCGTCAGAAGATAGGCGACATCGCGATCTGCGTCGTCGTTTATGCCGAGCACCGCTTCGGAAGCCATGGCATGGGCCCAACTCCTGTTGAGATTTCCGCCGGCGGCCGGTCAGATGGATGAGTGGAGAGCCACCATTCAGAGCTTGATTGGTTTCGCCGAGGCTGGAGGATCACAGCGGGGAGGCCTGCCACGGCCTCCATAGGCAACGACAACAGCCCGAGCCGCTGGCCGTACCGAAGGGGCCACCCCCACGGTGCAATCCCCTCCGCGGCAGCCAGCACAGGGGCCACAGCTAGAGCCACGTGGCCAAGAACCCGACGACATATTGATGGCTTCGTCTGATCCCCGGGCACGTCGAGACCAGCGACGAGTCCTGGAAGACGGGCGGAGGGAGGACGCGTGCGTCACCATCAAACGACGCCGCGAAACCCGCCGCCAGTCTGATAGGCGCAATGGCCCCGACGGCGACGAGCCCATGCCCGATGGAGACGGATACCTGCCTTTCGAGGTTGGGTGCCCCGCCTTCACTCGTGAGCTACGGCAAGTCCGTTGGCCATATGCCCGTACGTTCAAGCTAGAGATACTAGAAAAGTACGATGGAAGATTGAACCCGGCAGAGTTCTTGAGCATCTACACCATTGCCGTTCAAGCCGCCGGAGGAAGAGATGAGAGGGTATTCTCCAACTACTTCCCTTTGGCACTCAAGCCAAATGTGAGGTCATGGCTGATGCACTTGCCGGAGAACTCCATCTCGTCCTGGGCCGACCTGTGCCATGAATTTGTTGGCGCCTTCACGGGCGGTCATCAAGAACCAGGGCATCCCAGCGACTTGCAGCTCCTCCCACAGAAGGAAGGAGAGAGTTTGCGAAATACATGCGGAGGTTCAGCCGGGTGCACAGGAACATTTCGGACATCCACCCGGCAGCTGTGATAGATGCATTCTAGTCCAACGTACGCAACCGTAGGATACATTCCAAGATGAACGTCCGGTTGCCCAAGACTGTGAATGAGCTGTACACTTTGGCGGATAAGTGTGCCCGAAAAGAGGAGGGGAGGCGTCTCCCTGGTGAAGAAGATGGCGTCGACGTTGACTCAGAGGACGACGATGACGCCACCAATCAGAAGAAGAAGAACAAGAAACCCAACAAGAAGCGCAGGGATAAGGCAGTGCTAGCTGTTAAAGGATCAAGTACTCCTAGTACCAGCAAGAAGGCCAAGACCGAGGATCCCGGCAAGGAAGTTGCCACGTGCGCTGATTGCCGGGAAGCCGCGGCTACCGAGAAGGCTAGGAAGGCTGACGGGCCGTACTGCAAGATCCATCGGACCAAAGGCCATATTCTTCAAGAGTGTCATCAGGTTGAGCAACTCGTCAAGAAGCAGAAGGCTGAGTACGAGAAGCGTGACAAGGAGAGAGATCAAGATGGCGTTGGCGGGAAGGGCCGAGGCGGCAGAGGAGGTCGCCCTAGCAAGGCCCCTCAGTATCAAGAGAAACCTGCCAGAGGCCGTGGGAAGAAGGAATGTGATGACGAGACTGATGAAGGAGATGAAGAGGAAACCAGTGAGCAGGGGTTCCAGAAGGCTACTGAAGCCCTATGCATTGATGGAGGTGCATCCTTGCATTCCTCTCACCGCTAGCTTAAATAGTGGGCACGTGAGGTCAATGTCGTGGAGCCAGCGGCAGATTCTCGGAAGCCACTCAAGTGATCCTGCACGCCCATCATCTTTGATGAAGAGGATCACCCTGACTGCACCACCGCGGTAGGGTGTTTGCCATTGTTGGTTTCACCAACAATCCGCAACCCCAAAGTCACAAAGATGTTGGTTGACGGCGGGGCCGGGTTGAATCTGATTTCTCCCAAGGTCATCAGCAAGCTCCAGATAGCAGATGAAGAGCTCAAAGTTACTGGTACTTTCCAAGGGATCAACCCCGACAGAAGTCGTCCTAAGGGGAAGATCACACTACCGGTAACGTTTGTTGGGAGTTAAACTACCGGACAGGGAATATCGTGTTTGATGTGGTTGACCTCCCCTGCCATACAATGGAATCCTTGGTCGTCCAGCCCTGGCAAAATTCATGGCGGCATCTCACTATGCCTACAACACGCTGAAGATGCCAGGGCCAATGGGCGTCATTTCCATTCCATCAGACAAAAAGGACGCAATTATATGCTTGGACAAGATGTACCGAGAAGCAGTTGCTGCAGAGGCCGCGGAAGCTATCGCTCCCACCAAGGAAAGCAAGAAAGGGAAGAAAGCTAGCAAGGATGCCAACAAAGAATCCGGGAAGCGCGCCTCTTCGGAGTGCACTACGCCTGTTGATGACTTGCCGGAGAGTTCCAATAGCAAGAGATCAAAGGTTGTTGCGCTCACTGTGAAGAAGGTCCCGGCAGGGCTGGTTGGCGCTGATGGTACATTCACTATCAGCTCCACCCTCGATGAAAAATAGGAAAGCGCACTCATTGCCTTCCTGCGGGTGAATGTCGATGTGTTTGCTTGGCAACCATCTGACATCCCCGGTGTTCCCAGGGAGGTAATCGAGCACCACCTTGTTGTCTGCCCACATGCCCGGCCCGTCAAATAGAAGGTCCGAAAGAAAGCTTTGGAGCGGCAACAGTTTATTACCGAAGAGATCAAGAAACTCGAAGCTGCTGGTTTGGTCAGAGGGGTATTGCATCCAACTTGGTCGGCGAATCCAGTGGTGGTGTGCAAGGCGAATGGGAAGTGGAGGCTTTGCATAGATTTCACGGATCTGAATAAAGCATGCCCGAAGGACCCATTCCCCTTGCCGCGCATCGATCAGATTGTGGATTCCACCTCTGGATGCGACCTGCTTTCCTTCTTGGATGCCTACTCCGGGTACCACCAGATTTTCATGTCCAAGGAAGATGAAGAGAAGACCGCGTTCATAACCCCATGTGGCACATACTATTTTGTATGGATGCCGTTTGGATTAAAAAGTGATGGATCCACTTTTGCAAGAGCAGTGCAAATTGGTTTTGAGCCGCAGCTGCATAGGAATATTGAAGCTTACATGGATGACATAGTGGTCAAAACCAAACACAAATCAACCCTCATTCAGGACCTGGAAGAGACCTTCGCGAATCTTCGCAAGATCAACTTGAAGTTGAACCCGGGGAAGTGTGTGTTTGGCGTTCCTTCCGGCAAGCTACTTGGCTTCTTCGTGTCCCACCGGGGGATAGAGGCCAACCCCGACAAGATCAAGGCGATCGAGCAGATTCGAGCACCCAAGACAGTTAAAGATGTGAGGCGTTTGACTGGATGTGTTGCTGCATTGAGCAGGTTCATTTCCAAGTCTGCTGAGCGCGCTTTGCCGTTTTTCAAAATCTTAAAGAAGGCAGGGCCCGTGGAGTGAACCCCGGAGATGGACGCTGCGCTGCAAGATTTGAAGACCTACCTTTCCTTTGTTCCCACCCTAGTCGCTCCTAAACCACAAGAGCCGTTGCTGCTATACCTAGCGGCAACCAATCAAGTGGTTAGTGCAGCATTGGTGGCCCAGCGGGAAGTAGATGAAGGAGCTGCCACGGCAACCATCCCCTCCGGAGAGAAAAGTGAACTCGTCCCGGCAAGTTCAGGAACAGATCAGAACAAAGAAGAGCAGGGCAGCGGAGACAATTCTAGAATCGCGGCAAGGAAGAAGGTGGTGCAGCGGCCAGTGTACTTTGTCAGTTCCCTACTGCAGGGGGCTAGATCAAGGTACTCTGGCGTGCAAAAGTTGATCTTTGGCCTCATCATGGCCTCAAACTGCGCCAGTACTTCCAAGCCCACGAAATCACGGTTGTTACCCGCTTCCCCTTGCAACGCATACTGAGGAACCCTGAGGGCATTGGAAGAATAGTGGAGTGGGCTTTGGAGTTATCAAGGTTTGGTTTGAAGTTTGAGAGCACATCAACTATTCAAAGCAGAGCATTGGTGGAGTTTATTGCAGAATGGACACCAACTCTAGATGAAGAGATGCCGGAGACAATTATTCCCGGCAGGGAAGCGCCCCAAGATTGGATCATGTACTTTGATGGTGCCTTCTCCCTACAAGGTGCGGGATCTGGCGTGTTTCTCATCGCACCCACTGGGGAGCACCTCAAGTACGTGGTTCAAATGCATTTCCCTCGGGAGAAGGCTACCAACAACACCGTAGAATATGAAGGACTCCTTGCCGGGCTGAGGATCGCAACAGAACTAGGAATCAAGAAGTTGATCATTCGTGGAGACTCACAACTTGTGGTGAGGCAAGTAAACAAGGATTATCAAAGTCCATTGATGGAGGCATACGTGGAGGAAGTGAGAATGCTGGAGGAGCGCTTTAACGGATTGCAAACAGAGCATGTACCCAGTGCGGAAAACTGCATTGCTGATCATCTGTCAAAGTGCGCTGCGCAAAAGCTTCCTGTGGAACCAGGGACTTTTGTTCTCCACCTGACTCAACCCTTCGTATCCCCGGCAACAATGGCTAGAAAGAGGAGGAAACTGGACTCCGGCAGGCCTCTCCCGGCAGAACTTCCTGAAGCTCCCGGCAGAGAGGTTGGCAGGAACAACTCCACTTCGCTTGGCAAGCAGCACCCTCCCGCCGAACTTCCAATTCTCGCGGTTGAGGCATGCGCTCCCACGAACGAGGAGGTGCCGCTAATCCTTGTTGTCGAGCCTCAGGCTCCAACTTGGGCACGGCACATAGTCCGTTACCTCCAAACAGGAGAACTTCCCGAAGAGCAAGAAGAAGCTGAAAAAGTAGCCCGGAGGGCTAGTATGTATCAGTTCGTCGATGACGTACTATACAGAAGGAGGCCCAACTGTGTGAAATTAAAGTGCGTTTGCCGGGAAGAAGGGAAGGAACTGCTGGCGGAGATACACAAAGGCATGTGCAGCTCCCATATTGGATCAAGGGCCCTGGTCGGAAAGGCTTTCCAGCAAGGTTTCTACTGGCCCACGGCCCTCCAAGATGCAATCGAGCTAGTCACCAGATGTGAAGCCTGCCAGTTCCACTCCAAGAATATCCATCAACCTGCTCAAGCTCTCCAGACGATCCCTTTGTCATGGCCCTTTTTGGTCTGGGGGCTCGACATCTTGGGCCCCTTCCCCCATGCTATCGGGGGCTTTGAGTTCTTGTACGTCGCCATCGACAAGTTCACAAAGTGGCTGGAAGTGGAGCCCGTGAGGAAGGTGACCGCACAGTTAGCTATCAAGTTCTTGAAAGGATTGGTGTGCCGTTTCGGAGTACCCGCCAAAGTCATCACTGATAATGGCACCCAATTCACAAGTCGCACCTTCATGCAATATGTTCATGCCCTCGGAAGCAAGGTCTCATTTGCCTCTGTTGCTCATCCCAGAAGCAACGGACAAGCTGAGAGGGCGAACGCTGGAGTGCTGAGGACTCAAGACAAGAACATTTGATAGGCTGCAAAAGTGTGGCAGGCGATGGATCGACGAGCTGCCAGTGGTTCTTTGGTCCCTCCGTATGACACCAAATCGAGCTACCGGCCAGACTCCCTTCTCCCTAGTCTATGGGGAAGAAGTAGTGATCCCCATAGAACTCATATACGGATCACCTCGAGTACTTGCCTACGATGAAGTAGCGCAAGAACATCACCGGCGTGAAGACGCTGTGCTACTTGAGGAAAACCGTCTCCGGGCTGCTACGCGTGCTACACGCTACCAGCAAGCCCTGCGTCGCTATCACAGCCGCAGGGTTCATGCCCGGAGCTTTGAGGAAGGCGACCTTGTCCTTAGGTGTGTTCAATCCGCCAAGGGTGCAAGCAAGTTGACGCCGAAGTGGGAAGGCCCTTACCAGGTAGTACGAGTCACCAGAACCGGTGCAGTCCGTCTGGAGACCGGAGATGGCATTCGGTTGCAAAACTCATGGAACATTGGGCATCTCCGTAAGTTCTACCCGTAAGGCGCGGCTGTCGGGCAGGGCCCGACAGCCACCCTTTTGTACCAGCATTGTCGATGTTGCATGTAACCCTTTGTACAAAGCCAGGCGCAGACCCTGAGCAACAAATGAATAAACAAAGCGCTGTGGGCCCCTAAAACTTGCATGCATGCATAAGCATAACATGAGCATAGCATGATCATGTAGATCAGGGCACATGTAGCATTGTTTTCCTCTGCACTAAGCTGCAGGGTTCTTGCCGTGGACCTGCTCCCGAAGAGAAGAAATGAAGACAAGCCTACATATCAGTCCCCGACAAGCCAAGCAGATAAGTTATTTCTTATCCATGCATGTTCTGTAAGGTGAAAACTTGTGCATATGAAAACCTCGTCACCTTCGAAGCATGGGTGCTCCCGTCCTGCGTCCCGAACGTTGCTTCGATCAGGATGGTTGTAGTGGCCTTTGATGGAGGGGGTTCGACGAGGGGCTGGCCCCTTTCCATGGTTTTGTGCCCGGCAGGCCAGGCCCCGCGGCAACAAACGAAAGGCACCGGCAAGATAGCTTGCAGGAGAAAACTTGTTTACTTAACGTATAGAGGCATCTCGCCTCTGCATGGACGTGACACATGCACAAGTACCAGGCAAGGCTTGTCTTTTTCATTAATATGCGATAAGCAAGTATAGATCTTACAGGACACAAACATGGATAAAGCATATTACATATTTTATACTAATGTTTGGCAAATGCCTACATATTTTAGACTGAAAAAAGATAAGTGCCCCGTAATCCCTTTCTTGTCCCTCTCCTCCTAGGAACTACAGTGGGAGGTCAAGAGGGCAAAAGGGGTGCCTGAGCAAAAGCCCAGCCCGATCCCGTCAGGGCTTGCCAGGCACAGCCTGACAAGATCGGGAATGGCGAGGCTGCGAAGGAGAGGGACAAAGGGAGTAGCTCGGCGGTGCCCTGGTCACCACCCCCAGGGCCAGCAAGAAGCCCCAGCCCAAGCGCCAGCCAGGAGAGCCGCCGGAGCTCAGCTGGAAGACTGCTGCAGGAGGCGAAGGCACCAAGAGAGTGACCCCTCCCCGGCAACCGTCCTGAAGAGGCCGGTGATGATGGTGCCGGGGAGGGAGGGGAAGAGCAGAAAGACGAGGCAGCGGGCCGGCAGTACGAGACGAAGGCGTCGGTGCCATCGTACTCCGACCTGATGGCCTCCACCCGCCTTCTCCGTCTTCCCTCATTTTTTCCTCATCACCACCGCTCCAAGAGGACGCCGGCCCCTCGGCCCGTCGCCTCCCCCGGGGAAACAGCAGACGACGGTGATGTCCGAGGCGTGCGAAGAGCACTGCTCCCCACCTTGGCAGGCAGGAAGGCGCCGCCGTCTTCAACGTCAACCCCAACTCCACTGGAAGGAGCAGTGCTGGGATTACCAAGGATCCCGAGCACTACACGCCAGATAGGCGCTGGAAGCCCCAGGAGCCTCGCCATCGGGATGACGAACCTCAGCGACCTGCGGCCAGGACAAGCACTCCCCATTAGGCGGCCGGCTCGTGTGGGGAAGACGGGCGCTTCACCATTTCGGAGAAGCGTAACGCCTCCCACACTGTGGGCAGTTCGGCGCCCACACCTTCGACCGCCACATCCCCTATGGCCCCGGACCAGACTCACTCCCCGAGCATCAGCTCGAGCGTTCGGCATCATCGACCCCAAGCTAGAGCCTGGGGCCTGGCCCCGGTCTGTCCCCCTCAACATAACAAAGGAGAAAGCAAGGAATGAAAGAGGGGAAGTGCGTGGATGGACACTTCTGCTCCTTCTCACCCCCTTCTTTATAGGCAGATTGGGGCTGGGGGCTGATCCCTCACCCCCACCCCAGAGGGGTTCTTTCTAATCCGACCCGTCTAAACTACCACCGACGGCCGGATCCAATTGCCGTCCCCTTACACCAACCCAAGAATACCGGGCCCCTGCCATGGCGCTCTCTCCCGCACCACGCACCTCCGTTACCTACCCCACTCAATGCATGCGGCATACGTGCCAAATGATAAGGGCATGGTGGAATGAGTGAATTGGCAGTTACTCCCCCGTGTGTTAAAGTCATTCACGGGCCATTACAGAGATGGCCCCACTGCAATTGGCATCACGCGACGAGCGGAAAAACCGGAAACTGACTCAAGCACAGGTTAATGAAGAAGCAAAGAAGATCTCAAAGGACGAGCTACCACAACCCCCTCGCCTATGTACTAGATAGGGCCTACCCCGACGACGCTTGGTAGCGCGTTCGGGCCAGGCCCGGGGGCTCCTGTCGGTGCAACAAACCCAGGCATGTGTTGCCCGGACTGTACACAGGCTCAAGAGCAAGGTTGCAACATCCAAGACGAGACCAAGCTGAAGAGATAGCTCTTTGAGAAATCAAAGGGCGGATCAAGAAGACCAAGACCAACCAAATGAGCAAGACACCACTAAGGAAAATCCTCCCTTGCCGGGCAGGCAAGCCTGGCGGGGTCGAGGTTACCCCAAAGACAAGTCTCAAGACTCCCCCGGCAGGCTTGCCGGGGACGCCGAGGGCGGACTACCCCGCCAAAGCACCACCGCTCCACCTCACCATGACACAAGTCATCTATCAGTGCGGTGTCGAGCCCCCAGGTGATTGAGTGGCTACCATTTAGCGCGTGGCAGCTGTTTGGAGTGAAGATTACCCCTGTGTGACACCCATCCGGACGCGTGTCGCACAGGTAGACAGGAGATGACCAAGACGGCATGGCAAGGCTTGCCGGGCCGCATCTGCGATGTGACGTTAAGCGGTGCATTTAATGCACTTTGTCCTAACTGCCAGAGTTAGGTATGATAGCACTGTGGCTATCTAATCACTGGATAATGACCGTTTTGCCATTGTGGTAACCCCTTGACCTATAAAAGGAGGGCCGTGGCTACCTTAGAAAGGATTCGGACCCCTGTACACTCATACGCGCGCAGCTGCTCTCGTCCCAAGGCGACCTTGCCGGGCTAGAGCGCTGCGTCTCCACTGCGGTCCTCTCATCAATCCACCAAAGCAGGAGTAGGGTTTTACGCCTTGCGGCGGCCCGAACCTGGGTAAAAACTGCTTGTGTCATCGCTGTCGTGCTGCTCTACGCTCTCCGCTCTTTGTGCAATGTGCTCTTCCCCCTTGCCAAACCACAAGGGGCCGTTGGCCCCATAGGTGGCCGTGTTATACCACGACACACTGTTTAATGGCAAATGCATTGTAGGCAAACAAGACTGTAGTACACTATGTGCTCCTGACTTGAGCCTCATACACACTGCTCTCACCGGTATTAAATGTTATAACCTTGGAGCAATTGTTGCACGCAGATTGCAACACAAGCTGGTAGTGGATATTTTTATGGTGGGATTTATGCTTCACGTTTAGCAAAGGAGCTGGGTGTATCACCTTGGCCTAATGTCCCTATCCTACCTACTCAGCACTTAGACTTTGAGGCCATGAAGCGCCATAAGTTCCTTAAGGGCAAAATCAATAATTATACTTATAACTTGCAGTTCAATAAAGAATCCATTGTGCATACCTTTTTGCCTGCGCCTGCTCTCTTTGATTTTCACAGCAAAGGAAGGTATTATGTTTTTGAGAGTGAGGCCCGCGCGCACAACGCAGAGGTCGTGGCTGCTCGGCAGGCTGAGGAGGCTGCACCAAGAGGCTCCGTGAGCTACCACTCTGACTATTATGCAGGACACGGATGGTGATTACCAAGCTAGGCCAAAAGCCTAAGCTTGGGGGAGTACGTATTTCCATCGACATTACATTCATGTTCACACATTTTATTCCAGTTGTCGGTGTTCACACTTTTTCATTGTACTATCCATGCTAGATTTATTTTCTCGCTTTCTTCTTGTGTGTTTGAAAAACTCTGAGAAAATCCAAAAAATGTTTCTTGCTTCTTTTCGGTTTTTCTTTCTAGTTTAGTTAGTTGTCATATTAAAAAGAAAACCCAAAAAGATTTCCTTGTTCTTCTTTTGATTGTTGGGAGCTCTCCCGTGTAAATATTTTTTCTCGTTTTTGTTTTTCTTTCTCTTTAAATTGCTTTCTTCAAGAAAAACTAAAAACTCCAAAAATATTTCAGTGTGTTTCTCTTAATTTCTTTTCTTTTTATTGAGTCATACCAAGGAGAAGACCACGATGAAAATGTTGAGTGGCTCTCATATGCATTTTTATTAATCTAACGAAGAGCCCATATTACCTTGTATTCTCCTTTTGAATAAAATGTTTGCAGATTCCAGCTTAGTCCATGGCACTCTTGCACTATTATTATTTTCATATCATTCGGTCGTGCAAGTGAAAGGCAATAATGACGATATTTGATGAACTGGTTGTGGCAGAGAGAAACGGGTATGAACTCAACTTGTTCTGTTTTTGTAAATATGTTTAACCTAGTATCCATGATTCAGCATATTATGATCAAACATGTTTGCAATGACAATTAGAGATTATAGTTTCTCATGCCATGCTTAAGTAGCTAGGAGTGGATAATGATTTATCTTGGATGTCAACATGCATTAAAATGATTGTGATGTGGTATGATGATGTGGTATCCTACTTTGAATGCTTCAAGTTGCTTGACTTGGCACATGTTCATGCATGTAGTTGAATCAAAACCAACATAGCCTCTATGATATTTATGTTCATGGTGTTCATATCCTACTCATGCTAGTATCCAATGTTACTTATGCATAATGCATGCTCATGACCGTTTTCGCTCTCTAGCTGGCCTCTTCTCAACCTATTTGCTAGCCTTCGCCTGTACTAGGCGGGAATATTGCTTGTGCATCAAAATCCTAAAACCCAAGTTATTCCAGATGAGTCCACCATATCTACCTACATGCGGTCTTACCCTGCCGTTCTAAGTAAATTTGCATGTGCCACCTTTAAAAACTTCAAATAAACATTCGTTTTTGTGTGCCTGGATTGTTCATAGAGTGACAGGGGGTAGTCAGTATCTTCCATGCTAAGCGGGTTATTCTCATGATGAGTGTTTATTCACTCGTCCTTGCACGAGAGGGGCGGTAATAGGATTCCCAGTCCCGAAATAAAAAATTGCAAATAATTAAACAAAACTCCCCCAGGAATGATGTTGGTATGGACGGTACCCGTGGATTCGGCTAGCCGTGGAGTGTGTTTGTTGGTGGAGGGGGAGTAAACCTTTACTTTTATCGCTTGAGAACCACCACTAATGTGTTTAGCATGGAAGATATTGATAACTTTTGGTCATGACGTAAACAGGAAGGGTGCATTTCTAAAAAAAATCATTTATCTTTGTTTTAAAAATCTAAGCTCTGGCACCGCTGCAAATCCTTGCTTCCCTCTTGTCGTGGGAAACAACGGCCACCTATGGGGCCAAGGGCCCCTTTTGGTTCGGCAGGGGGACTGAGCGCATTGCACAAAGAGCGGACGAGTGCAGCGTAGCACGACAGAGATCACACGGGCAGTTTTTACCCATGTTCGGGCCGCCGCGAGGCGTAAAACCCTACTCCTGCTTTGGTGGATTGATGGTGGATGGTGGTGGAAACACCGCGCTCTAGCCCAGCAGGGTTACCTCGGGGCGAGAGCGGCTACGCGCATATGGGTGTACAGGGGTCCGAATCCTTTCCATGGTTGCCATGAGCCTCCTTTTATAGATTAAGGGATCACCACAGTGGCAAATTAGTCATTGTGTACTGATTAGATAGTGGACAGTGCTATCATATATCCTCTGCAGACAGAGCAGTACACATTAAATGCGCCGCTCAGTGTCACATCATGGCCTGCCCGGCACGCCTTGTTGGGCTGTTTGGCCACCTTCTCTCCTGTCTGCATGACACGTCATAGGACGGATGTCATCTGGAGGTGATTCCTGTAGGAAGTGGCTGCCATGTGGCAAAAGGCAGCCACTTAGTCATCTTGGGGCTTGACACCGCACCGATTGGTGACTTGCGTCATCGTGAGGTGGGACGGTGAAGCCTTGACGGGGCGTTTTGCCTCCGTATGCCCCCCGGCAGGCCTGCCGGGGCGGCCTTGAGGTTTGCTTCCAGGGCAACTTTGATCTTGCCAGGCTCCCCTGCCCGGCAAGGGAGGTTTTTTCCCTTAGCGGTGTCTTGCTTCTCGGCTTGACTTGGTCTCCATCAACTTGCCCTTTGATTTGTCAAAGAGCTTATCTCTTTACCTTGGCCTTGTCTTGGACGTTGCAATCTCGATCTTGGGCCTGTGCACGGTCTGAGCAACAGACCCAAGGTTTGTTGCACCAATAGGAGCCCCCGGGCCTGGCCCGAACGAGCTGCTGGGCGTTGTCGGGGTAGGCCCTAACTTGTGCACAGGCGTGGGGAAATAGCCGCTCGCCCTTTGAGATCTTCTTTGCTTCTTCATTAATCCGAGCTCGGATCAGTTTCCGGTTCTTCCGCCCGTTGCGTAACGCCAACCGCAATGGGGCCACTCTTGTAATGGCCCGTGAATGACCTTAACGCACGGGCGAGTAACTGCCAATTCACTCTTCCCACCACGCCCTTATCCCCGGCCACGTCTGCTGCATGCATCGGGCGGAGTAGGTAATGGAGGCGTGCGGTGCTGGGGAGCGTTAAGGCAGGGGCCTGGTCTTCATGGATTGGTGGAGGAGGACGGTGGTCCCATGCTGAGGGAGTGGCTCCCGACCCCGGCCTGTCTATAAAAGGAGGGACAGGGGAGGAGTGGGAGTATTCGTCCGCTCACCTTCTTCATTCTTTGCTTCCTCCTGAGGTATGCCGAAGAGGAGAGCTTGGGGCCAAGCCTCGGGCCCCAGCTTGGGGTCGACGGCGTCGAGTGCTGGTGCAAAATCCTCTTCCTGTCTTCGCGCAGGCTTCAGGGGGGTGCGGGAGCGGCGCGGTGGTAGCGCCGGAGGTAGCGACTCTGGTGCGCTCGTCGCCGGGCCGCCCGTAGCTCCAATCTTACTGAGGGGCGACGCAAGCGACACCACGCCGAGGCCCATAAGGGGCATGAGGCGAGGTAGTCGATCGTGGCCTAGTCCTCCTTTTCCTGCGATGCCGGAGGGAGGCCGCAAAGGTGGTTCGGTACCGGTAGTGGCGGATTCCTCCTCTCAGGGCACCGCCTGCCCGGCATATGGGCGGGCCCTTCGTCCCCATGTGTGCTTCTTTAAAGGGCGGTGGTCCCTTGTCTTTGGGTCGTTGGAGACGACCATGCTCTCTGTGGTGCTACTCAGAGCGCTTGGTGTTCGCCCTGGTTGGCGTGGCGGGAGCTTCGAGCGATAGTGGTAAAGGAGGCGGCGGCGACCCATGATCTGCCAAGAGCGGGGGCGACTGCTCCAACGGGGCGTGCTTGCCGGCAGCGCCATCACCACTGGTTGATCTTCCGGCAGCGTCACCATCCACACCTACCCTTCGGTTTCTTCCTCTTAGCCTGGGAACGGCGTCCTCCTGATCCTGGGGAGGCGTCGAATCCCAGCCGGGCCTTCCCTCCGTCTTCTTTGTTCCCCCCTGTGGTTTCCAAGAAGGGAAGGACGGAGTAGAAAAGAGGATCATGAGCATTTATCTCTTTCCTTTTTTTTATGTAGGCACATGCCAAACTTTAGTTCAAATTATGTAATCTCTTTCATCCATGTTTGTGTTCTGTAAGGTCTGTACTTGTTGATCAGCATATTAATGAAAAAATAAACCTTGCCGGGCACTTGTGCATGGAACATGTCCAGGCAGAGGGAGAATGCTTCTTTACGCTCAAGTAAACAAGTTTTTCCCGGTAGGCTATCTGTCGGTACCCTCTAGTTGCTGCCGCGGGGCTGGGCCTGCCGGGCACAAATCGTGAAGAGGGGCCAGCCCCCCGCCAACTTCCTCGCCAAAGGCCACTACAACCTCCCTGACCGAAGCAACGTTCGATTCAAGGGACGGGAGCACCTAAGTCTTGAAAGCAGCGAGGTTTTCCTATGCACAAGCTTTACTTACAGAACTCGTATGGATAAGAGAGAGAACTTATCTGTTTGGGCTTGCCGAGGATCGCAATGTAGGCTTGTCTTCTCTTCTCCTTTTTCGGGACCGAATCCACGGTAGGAGCCTGCAGTATGATGCAGATGAAAATGATGCCTCATGCGATCTTATCTACATGAACATGCAATGCTCATGATATGCTTATGCATGCATGCAATCTGTCGGGGGGCCCCCAGTGCTTCATTTATTTCTCTGTTGCTCAGGGTCTGCGCCTGGCTTTGTACAAGGGGTTACATGCAACAGAGGCAAGGCTTGTACAAAAGGGTGGCTGTCGGGCCCTACGGCTAGAACTTGCGGAGATGCTCAATGTTCCATGAGTTTTGCAACTGAATGCCATCTCCGGTCTCCAGACGGACTGCGTCAGGTTTGGTGACTCGTACTACCCGGTAAGGGCCTTCCCACTTCGGCGTCAACTTGTTTGTACCCTTGGCGGACTGAACGCGCCTAAGGATAAGGTCGCCTTCCTCAAAACACCAGGCACGAACCCTGCGGCTATGATAGCAACGCAGAGCCTGCTGATAGCGTGCGGCACGTGTAGCAGCCCGGAGACGGTTCTCCTCGAGTAGCATAGCGTCGACACGCCGGTGCTAATCTTGCGCTACTTCATCATAGGCAAGCACTCGAGGTGACCCGTAAATGAGTTCTGTGGGGATAACTGCTTCTGCCCCATAGACTAGGGAGAATGGAGTCTGCCCGGTAGCTCGATTTGGTGTCGTTCAGAGGGACCAAAGAACCATCGGCAGCTCATCGATCCACCGCCTGCCGCACTTCTACAGCCTGTCGAAAGTTCTCGTCTTGAGTCCTCGCAACACTTCAGCATTCGCCCTCTCAGCTTGTCTGTTGCTCCTTGGATGGGCCACAGAGGCGAACGAGATTTTGCTTCCGAGGGCATGAACGTATTGCATGAAGGCGCGACTCGTGAACTGGGTGCCATTGTCAGTGATGATCCGGGAAGGAACTCCGAAGCGGCACACCAATCCTTTTAAGAACTTGATAGCTGAGTGAGCAGTCACCTTTCTCACGGGCTCTACTTCCGGCCACTTTGTAAACTTGTCGATTGCAACGAACAAGAATTCAAAGCCACCGGCAGCACGGGGGAAAGGGCCGAGGATATCGAGCCCCCAGACCGAAAACGGCCATGACAAAGGGATTGCCTGAAGAGCTTGGGAAGGTAGGTGGATGTTCTTGGAATGGAACTGGCAGGCTTCACACTTGGTGGCAAGCTCGACCGCATCTTGGAGGGCGGTGGGCCAGTAGAATCCTTACCGGAAAGCTTTCCCAACCAACGCCCTTGATCCAATGTGGGAGCCGCACATACCATTGTGTATCTCCGCCAGCAGTTCCTTTCCTCCTTCCCGGCAAATGCACTTTAATTTCACACCGTTGGGCCTCCTTCTGTACAACGTGTCATCAATGAACTGATACATACTGGCCCTTCGGGCTACTCCTTCAGCTTCTTCTCGCTCTTCGGGAAGTTCTCCAGTTTGGAGGAAATGGACTATGTGCCATGCCCAAGGCGGAGCCTCTGGCTCAGCAACGAGGACTAACGGCACCTCCTCATTCATGAGAGTGTAACCCTTGACCGCGGGGACCGGTGGCCTGGCGGGAGGATGCAACTCAGCGACCGAAGGGGAGTTGTGCCTGACAAGCTTCCTGCCGGGATCCTCGAGGGGTTCTACCAGGAGAGGCTTGCCAGAGTCCAGTTTCCTCCTCTTTTTGGACATTGTTGCCGGGGATACGGAGGGCTGAGTCAGATGGAGAACAAAAGTTCCTGGTTCCATAGGGAGCTTCTGCGCAGCGCACTTTGACAAATGATCAGCGATGCTGTTTTCTGCACGGGGTACGTGCTTTGTTTGCAATCCGTCAAAGCGCTCCTCCAATTTTCTCACTTCCTCAACGTATGCCTCCATCAATGGACTTTGGTCATCCTTGTTGACTTATCTCACCACAAGTTGTGAATCTCCACGGATGATCAGCTTCTTGATCCCCAGTTCTATTGCAATCCTGAGCCCGGCAAGGAGCCCTTCATACTCTGCTGTATTGTTGGTAGCTTCCTCCTGGGCAAAATGCATCTGGACGACGTACTTCTGGTGCTCTCCAGTGAGAGCAACGAGAAGCATGCCAGCCCCTGCACCTTGTAGGGAGAAGGCACCATAGAAATACATGATCCATTCTTGGGGTGCTTCCTTGCCGGGGATAACTGTCTCCAATACCTCTTCATCAGGAGTTGGCATCCATTCTGCAATAAACTCCGCCAATGCTCTGCTCTGAATGGTTGATGTGCTCTCAAACTTCAAACCGAAGCTGGATAACTCCAAAGCCCACTCCACTATCCTGTCGGTAGCCTCAGGGTTTTGGAGTATCCGTTGCAAAGGGAAACGGGTGACAACTGTGATCTCATGGGCTTGGAAGTAGTGACGCAGTTTCCTTGAGGCCATGATAAGGCCAAAGATCAATTTTTGCACGCCAGAGTACCTGGATCTAGCCCCCTGCAACAGGGATTTGACGAAGTATACTGGGCGCTGCACCACTTTCTTCTTTGCCGTGACCAGAGAACTGCTTCCGTTGTTCTGCTCTTCTTTACCTTGATCTGCTCCTGACCCTGCCGGGGTGTGTTCGCTTTCCTCCCCGAAAGGGACACCTGCTGCGTCTGCTGCTTCATCCACTTCCCTCTGCGCCACCAGCGCCTGCTAACCACCTGATTAGTTGCCGCCAAATATAGCAGCAACGGCTCTTGAGGTTTTGGAGAAACCAAAGTGGGCACAGAGGAAAGGTAGGCCTTCAAATCTTGTAGTGCAGCATCTGCTTCGGGGGTCCACTCCATGGGCCCTGCCTTTTTCAAAACCTTGAAGAATGGCAAGGCATGCTCGGCAGACTTGGAAATGAACCTGTTGAGCGCGGCAACACATCCAGTCAAACGCCTCACGTCCTTGACTATCTTGGGTGCTTGAATCTGCTCGATAGCCTTGATCTTGTCGGGGTTGGCCTCTATCCCTCGGTGGGACACAAAGAAACCAAGTAGCTTGCCGGAAGAAATGCCAAACACATACTTCTCCGGATTTAGCTTCAAGTTTATCTTGCGCAGATTAGCAAACGTCTCTTCCAAATCCTGGATGAGGGTTGATCTATCCTTGGTCTTGACCACAATATCGTCCATGTAGGCCTCAATGTTCCTATGCAACTGTGACTCAAAACCAATCTGGACTGCTCTTGCGAAAGTAGACCCGGCGCTCTTCAGCCCGAAAGGCATTCACACGAAGCAGTATGTGCCACATGGGGTGATGAACGCGGTCTTCTCTTCATCTTCCTTGGACATGAAGATCTGATGATATCCAGAGTAGGTATCCAGGAAGGAAAGCAGGTCGCACCCGGAGGTGGAATCCACAATTTGGTCGATGCGCGGCAAGGGGAATGGGTCCTTCGGGCATGCCTTGTTCAGATTCGTAAAATCTATGCACAGCCTCCACTTCCCATTGGCCTTGCGTACCACCACTGGATTTGCTAACCACGTTGGATGTAACACTCCTCTAACCAGACCAGCTGCCTCAAGTTTCTTGATCTCCTCGGCAATAAACTGATGCCGCTCCAAAGCTTGCTTCCGGACCTTCTGCTTGACGGGTCGGGTACGTGGGCAGACAACAAGGTGGTGCTTGATTACCTTCCTGGGAACACCGGGGATGTCAGATGGTTGCCAGGCAAACACATCGACATTCGCCCGCAGGAAGGCAACGAGAACGCTTTCCTATTTTTCATCGAGGGTGGCGCTGATGGTGAAAGTACCACCGGCGCCAGCCAGCCCTGCCGGGACCTGTTTCACAGCGGGTGCAGAGGCCTTGGATCTCTTGCTATTGGAACTCTCCGGCGAGTCATCAACAGGCGCAGCATACCCCGAAGAGGTACGCTTCCCGGATTCCTTGCCGGCGTTCCTGTTAGCCTCCTTCTTTCCATTACTTTCCTTGGCGGGGATTGCAGCTTCAATGGCCTCTGCCGTGACTGCATCCCGGTACATCTTGTCCACGCAAATAATTGCGTCCTTCTCGTCTGATGAAATGGAAATGACGCCCACCGACCCTGGCATCTTCAAGGTGTTGTAGGCATAGTGGGATGCCGCCATGAACTTGGCCAAAGCTGGGCGACCAAGGATTCCATTGTATGGCAGAGGGAGGTCAACCACATCAAACACGATCTTCTCAGTTAGGTAGTTCAACTCTCCCCCAAATGTCACTGGTAACGTGATTTTCCCCTTAGGACGACTCCTGCCGGGGTTGATCCCTTGAAACGTACCAGTAACTTTGAGCTCTTCTTCTGCTATCTGGAGTTTGCTGATGACCTTTGAAGAAATCAGATTCAACCCGGCCCGCCGTCAACCAACATCTTTGTGACTCTGAGGTTGCGGATTGTTGGTGATACCAACAATGGCAAGCACCCTACCGCGGTGGTGCGGTCAGGGTGGTCCTCTTCGTCGAAGATCATGGGCGTGCGGGACCACTTGAGCGGCCTTCGAGAGTCTGCCGCTGGCTCCACGGCATTGACTTCATGCACCCACCGTTTAAGTTGGCGGTGAGAGGAGTGCAAAGATGCACCCCCGTCAATGCAGAGGGCGTCAGTGGCTTTCTGGAATTCCTCCTCGCTGGTCTCCTCCTCATCTTCTCCATCACTCTCATCGTTGCAATCCCCCTTCTCACGGCCTCTGGCGGGTTTCCCTTGATACTGAGGAGCCTTACCGGGGCGGCTTGCTCCGCCACGCCGGCCCTTTCTGCCAGCACCATTCTGACCTTTCCCTTTATCTCACTTTCCATATTCAGCCCTCTGCTTCTTGACAAGCTGCTCAACCTGAAGACACTCTTGGAGATCATGGCCCTTGGTCCAATGGATCTTGCAATACGGCCCATCGCCTTTCCCAGCCTTCTCGGCAGCCGCGGCTTCCCGGCAGTCAGTGCACGTGGCAACCTCCTTGCTGGGTATCTCAGCCTTGACTTCCTTGCTGGTACTAGGCAGGCCCGATCCCTCAATGGTCATCACTGCCTTATCCTTGCGCCTTTTATTGTGCTTCTTGTTCTTCTTCTTTTGACTGGTGATCTCATCATCATCTTCTGAATCGATGTCGACGCCATCCTCCTCTCCAGGGAGCTTCCTCCCTTCCTCAATTTGAGCGCACTTATCCACCAGAGTGTAAAGCTCCTTCACAGTCTTGGGCAATCGAACATTCATCTTGGAATGTATCCGATGATTGCGCACATTGGACTGGAATGCAACTATCACAGCTGCCGGGTGGATGTCTGGAATGTTCCTGTGGACTCTGCTGAATCTCTGCATGTATTTCCGCAGGCTCTCGCCTTCCTTCTGCGGGAGGAGCTGCAAGTCGCTGGGCCGCCCTGGTTCTTGATGGCCGCCCGTGAAGGCGCCAACGAACTCATGGCACAGGTCAGCCCAGGTCGAAATGGAGTTCTCCGGTAGGTGCATCAGCCAAGCCCTCACATTTGGCTTGAGTGCCAAAGGGAAGTAGTTGGCGAATACCTTCTCATCTCTTCCCCCGGCAGCTTGAACAGCGATGGTGTAGATGCTCAAGAACTCTGCCGGGTTTAGTCTTCCGTCATACTTCTCTGGTAACTCTGGCTTGAACATGCGAGTGGACATCCAATGGACTTGCCGCAGCTTGCGGGTGAAGGCAGGGCACCCAGCCTCGAAAGGCAGGTACCCGCCGTCAGCGAGTGCGAGCTCGTCGACATTGGGCCATCGCGCCTGTCGGACTGGCGGTGGGCGTCGCGGTGTCGCTCGGCGTCGACACGTGTGCCTTCCCTACACCTGTCCTCTAGGACTTGCCGTGGGCCATGACGCGCTCGAGGGTCAGACGAAGCCATCGAGACATCGTCAGGTTCTTGGTCGCGCGGCTCCTGCGGCGGCTGCCGCGGAGGGGACTGCATAGTAGGAGCGGCCCCATCCGCACGACCAGCAGCGTGGGCCGTTGCCGCTGCCTGGGGAGGCTGTGGCGAGCAAGCCCTCTACGATCCTCCCGCCTCGGCAAAGCCAATCAAACTCTGAATGGTGGCTCTTCACTCTCGATCTGATCAGCTGCCGGCGGAAATTTCTACAGTAGCTAGGCTCGCGCCATGGCCTCCGAAGCGGTGCTCGGCATGGATGTCGATGAAGATCGTAACGTCGCCCGGCTCCTGCCGGTGCTGGTAGCGGTCGCGCCGTGCTCTCGTTGTCGTGAGCCAGCCGCCTGGATGGCGTGTGGACGAGGTGGAGGCGCTAGAGGGCCAGCGGCTCCGTTTGGTGTAGCGGCTGGGTCGGCTCGTTCCGGGGGTGGCGCATGTTCTACGGCCGCTCCCATGGCGGGAGCGGTCGGGGAGTTGCGATTCCCCCCAGAGCGAGTACCTCCGCTACGGCTGTGCCCTTCAGCCGGGCGAGGAGGTGCAGATGGAATGATCTCTCCTCCCGTACCTCGTGGGACGCGGCCGCTGGAATGTAGTTGGTGTTGTCCTTCTCTGATGCCTCCTGCTCCTGCTTCGGCCGCAGGGGAGGTGGTAACGACGCCGCCCGCGCCGACCATGTCCCCCGCAGCGCCCACACTTCTAGGCGTCCCCGTAGCCCCCGCGGCGTCGGCGGGCACGTGTGGCGGGGCCTTCGAGGTGGATGGATGAGCTGCGGTGCCGGGCTTCTTCTTGGGCGCCATGGACGATGGAGTCATTGACAAAGAAGATGGCGGTGAAGATGACGTGCTTTGTACACTTCTCGGGTTCGCGCAAGCGTAGCCCCCTACCTGGCGCACCAAAGATGTCGTCGGAAACCACAGCCACCTATGGGGCCAAGGGCCCCTTTTGGTTTGGCAGGGGGACTGAGCGCATTGCACAAAGAGCGGAGGAGCGCAGCGTAGCACGGCAGAGATCACACGGGCAGTTTTTTCCCAGGTTCGGGCCGCCGCGAGGCGTAAAACCCTACTTCTGCTTTGGTGGATTGATGGTGGATGGTGGTGGAAACGCAGCGCTCTTGCCCGGCAGGGTTGCCTCGGGGCGAGAGCGGCTACGCGTGTATGGGTGTACAGGGGTCCGAATCCTTTCTATGGTTCCCATGGGCCTCCTTTTATAGATTAAGGGGTCACCACAGTGGCAAATCAGTCATTGTGTACTGATTAGATAGTGAACAGTGCTATCATATATCCTCTGCAGACGGAGCAGTACGCATTAAATGCGCCGCTCAGTGTCACATCATGGCCTGCTCGGCACGCCTTGCCGGGCTATTTGGCCACCTTCTCTCCTGTCTGCATGACACGTCGCATGACTGGTGTCATCTGGAGGTGATTCTTGTAGGAAGTGGCTGCCATGTGGCAAAAGGTAGCCACTTAGTCATCTTGGGGCTTGACACCGCACCGATTGGTGACTTGCGTCGTCGTGAGGTGGGACGGTGAAGCCTTGGCAGGGCGTTTTGCCTCCGTATGCCCCCCAGTAGGCCTGCCGGGGCGGCCTTGAGGTTTGCTTTCGGGGCAACTTTGATCTTGCCAGGCTCCCCTGCCCGGCAAGAGAGGTTTTTTCCCTTAGCGGTGTCTTGCTTCTTGGCTTGACTTGGTCTCCATCAACTTGCCCTTTGATTTGTCAAAGAGCTTATCTCTTTACCTTGGCCTTGTCTTGGACGTTGCAATCTCGATCTTGGGCCTGTGCACGGTCTGGGCAACAGACCCAGGGTTTGTTGCACCGACACCTCTTCGAAGGGACTATCTATTTACTTTTATGTTGAGTCATCACCTTCTCAAATAAGCACCAGATCTGAGAGCACTATTGTCATCCTCATGCATTGTGTATAGCTAATGTTGGATGCATCATGACTGGATCTTTTCTACCATGAATTACAATGTTTAGTCGCTGCTTGAACTTTGGAGGTGCTCTACATTTATGTTTTGCGGTCTCAGTAAGGGCTAGCGAGATACCACTGTTGTCATATTATATCATGATTGTTTTGACAAAGTGTTGTCATTTGAGATATTTTATTATTGCTCGCTAGTTGCTTATGCCATTGATATGAGTTAATATAATTTCTAAGAGTTATTGTTGACATGGTTAGTCATAATCTTTGTTGAAAACCTGGGTGCTACTTAAGCTTATTTATGTAAACAAGAACAAAAGAGTTCGTAAAAGTTTTTCTTTTTCACTTTCAGTTTATCAACTGAATTGTTTGAGGACAAGCAAAGATTTAAGCTTGGGGAGTTGATACGCCTCCGTCGTATCTACTTTTCCTAACGCTTTTGCTCTTGTTTTGGACTCTAATTTGCATGATTTGAATGAAACTAACCTGGACTGACGCTGTTTTCAGCAGAACTACCATGGTGTTGTTTTTGTGCAGAAATAGAAGTTCTCGGAATGGAACGAAACTTTTTGGAGATTTATTTTACAATAATAGAAAAATACTGGAGCCAAGAACCACGGGAGGGGGGCCCCGGGTGAGCACAACCCAACAGGGCGCCCCCCCTCCAGGCGCGCCCAGATGGGTTGTGCCCACCTGGTGGCCCCGCAGACCCTGATACCGACGCTATAAAATCCTAAATTTGGAGAAAAAAATCAGAGAGAAAGAATTATCGCATTTCACGATACGGAGCCGCCGCCACCTCCTGTTCTTCATTGGGAGGCCAGATTTGGAGCCCGTTTGGGGCTCCGGAGAGGGAGATCTTCGGTCTTCGTTATCACCAACCCTTCTCCATCGCCAATTCCATGATGCTCCCCACCGGGAGTGAGTAATTCCTTCGTAGGCTCGCTGGTCGGTGAGGAGTTGGATGAGATTCATCATGTAATCGAGTTAGTTTTGTTAGGGCTTGATCCCTAGCATCCATTATGTTCTCAGATTGATGTTGTTATAACTTTGCCATGCTTAATGCTTGTCACTTTGGGCCCGGGTGCCATGATTTCAGATCTGAACCGTTTATGTTTTCACCATTATATCTATGTTTTAGATCCAATCTTGCAAGTCATATTCACCTATTACGTGTTATGATCCGTAAACCCCGGGGTGACAATAGTCGGGATACTTTCCGGTGATGACCGTAGTTTGAGGAGTTCATGTATTCACTATGTGTTAATGCTTTGTTCCGGTTCTCTATTAAAAGGAGGCGTTAATATCCCTTAGTTTCCTTATGGACCCCGCTTCCAAGGGAGGGTAGGACAAAAGATGTCATGCAAGTTCTTTCCATAAGCACGTATGACTATTTACATAATACATGCCTACATTATATTTATGAACTGGAGCTAGTTTTGTATCGCCTTAGGTTATGACTGTTATATGATGAAATCATCCAACGAATTCACGGATCCAATGCCTACGAATTTCCCACATATTGTTCTTACTAAGTTACTACTATTGTTGCTACTGTTACACTTGCTACAAAATCATTGTTATCACTGTTACCGTTACTGCTACTATCATCACTGCTATCAAAACTATCATATTACTGTGCTACTGATCATATTGTTGTAGATAATTAATCTCCAGGTGTGGTTGAATTGATAACTCAGCTGCTAATACCTACAAATATTCTTTAGCTCCCCTTGTGTCGAATCTATAAATTTGGGTTGAATACTCTACCATCAAAAACTGTTGCGATCCCCTATACTTGTGGGTTATCATGCACCATGCGGTGAATACTGGGGTGATTCATCCTCGTGTCTTGTCCCTCCACTGGCACACCTGCACTCCCGCCACGTGCCGCAAAAGGTTCGCGTTCAAAGAACGGATGCGCTACGCGTGGGATGCGGTGGCTTGCTGTCGATGCTTGGTGGGTGCGGGCTGTGACGCCCCCGGCTCAATCGTGCACTAATCATACACGCAAATGCACACGATCAAGCCTAAGGACTCACGGGAAGATATCACAACACAACTCTAAAACATAAATAAAGTCATACAAGCTTTATATTACAAGCCAGGGGCCTCGAGGGCTCGAATACATAAGCTCGCATACAAGCATCAGATATCTGAGTACAGATATGAAACAGAAACAGATAAGCCTTTAGAAAGGCGGGGCAAAACAAAAGCTACGATCGAAAGGCGCAGGCCTCCTGCCTGGGACCCTCCGAACCTACTCTTGGTCGTCGGCAAGCTCGTAGTAGTATCCACCCTCGGGGTAGTAGTAGCAATCGTCGGTGGGAGTAGCTGTATCCGGGACTCTGTCATCTGGTCGTATCAAACGGATATGGGGGAAAAAGAAAGCAAAGCAACCGTGAGTACTCATCCAAAGTACTCAGTAAGCAAGGATCTACACTACATATGCAACATTATCAAGGGGAGGTTGTATATGTGGACTGGGCTGCATAAATGCCAGAATAGAGAGAAGGCCTAGTCCTATCGAAGACTAGCATCTTCAGCGGTCTTGCAGCATTAGAAGAGTGTAGATTAGTACAGTATAAAGTAGTAGTATCAATAAGTATCAACCTCGGCCAGAGATCCTTCCTCGACTCCCTGCGAGAAAGCAATCCCAGAGCCATACAGTCATCAACCTCGTCCAGAGATCCCTTCTTGACTCCCTGTGAGAAGCAATCCCAGAGCCATAGTATCCAATTCTAGTTGTATCGATCGGGATACAACTCTGAGTGTCCGTTACCGAGGATCCGGCTATGCATAGATTAGTTCTTCCCTGCAGGGGTGCACCAACTTACCCACCACGCTCGCTTAACTCCGGCCAGACACACTTTTCAGGGTCATGCCCGGCCTCGGCCAAACGACCCACCGCAACCCTACCTAGAGCTCAGCAGAGAGGTCCCCGTCGGTCTACAACCTAAGCGCCCAGGGGTCTTGGGACATCGCCCTGTGCACTCCGGGTCGTTGTGTGCAGGGTGGATACCAGCACCGCCTCGGATGGTCGGTACGATCCGACCGTGCCACAATGCTGAACTGGACGTCTGACAGAACTTTTGGCTGATGCATACGATGCAGAGTACCCATATTTATTCCCGCGTGATGGTTAGTGCTATCGGGCCAGAGGCCCACTCGAATCAAATATCCAAATCGTTAGTAGATTGGGGGTGCGGTAACGAGCAGAGACTCATGATCGATGTGACCCCGTCGCCCCGTCTCGAGGACTTGCGGCAAGGGCTAAGAATGCCCGGCCACGCCTCGTATTCTCACTCGGGCACCATCCAGGTCAACCCGTCTTCACATCACACGCGGGTACCCCTCAGGGTCGACCCGCCTTCCAAGTAACAGTGTAAAGTCCAATTATCCGTGTGTTCATAACATCAAGGGAATCCGAGGTATCACCCTCGTTGGATTCCTACTCGATGTAACCGTCAAGGTGAACTCGGAGGAATCACCCTCAATGGGTTCACACTTGAGGTGTTGCACGACAGCGTCGTTATCGGAAGTGGTGAAGGAGGAATCACCCTCGATGGCCACGACCGAATAGCTACTCTACAGAGTTAACATCAGAAGTGCTACACGAGGTATCACCCTCGGCACTCGATAGTAACGCTGCAGTGTCGTTACAACTAAGGGGGTGATGTGCAGTGCCGGGGCCTAGTTGTCGAGTCTTCTGATAATCCAGCGGGGCAATCGGGACAAGTGGGGTCACTGATAGGTCTCTACCCAGCCTATACTAGACAGTTTAGGATAAGCAGGTAAGGTTTCAATAGCAGGTTACAATAAACAGGTCATGCATCAGAATAGGTAAAGCAGTAGCAGCAGCAATTCTAATGCAAGCAGGAGAGAGAAAGAATAGACGATATTGGTATGCTCAAGGGGGGGTGCTTGCCTGGTTGCTCGGCGGCACAGGCAAGGTCGTCAACAGTGTCATCGGGCTCCTGAGCTGCGTCGGTCTCGGGGACGATGTCGGTGGCGGGGTCTACCGAGAGAGAAGAGGGGGAAGAAACAGTAAATATAAAGCAAACAAGAGCATGTCATGACAATACGCAGAGCTAGGGGTGTTCTGACGCGGTGCTACATGATATAGGTGAAGAGGGAAAACATCCGGGAATGTTTTCCCGAAGTTCGGCATTTTCGGACAGAAGAAACAGAGGGGGACGGTTGCATGTTTGCTATGCTAGGGACGTGTGGCGGACGAACGGACCGCGTATTCGGATTCGTCTCATCGTTCTGAGCAACTTTCATGTACAAAGTTTTTCGATCTGAGCTATGGATTATTTTATATGAATTTCTATAGTTTTTATTATTTTCTAGATTTATTTATATCAACAGAAATGAATTACTACGTCAGCATAACATCACTATGATGTCAGCAAGTCAAACCGCCCGGTCCAGGTCAAACCAGACCTGCAGGACCCACCTGTCATAGACAGTGGGTTTAACAGCATTTAAAATTAATCAAACAGACTTATTAATCAATGGGCCCGACCTGTCAGTGTCACTAACTAACTAATTAAATTAGACTTTTAATTAATACAGTTTAGTTAGTTAATTTACCGAACGGGGCCCACTGGTCAGAGGCAGAGGGAACAGTAATCGCGAGTTGACCGTGGTCAACTCGGTCAAACAGGCATCGGGGCCCACTGGCAGTCTCTCCGAGTGGGTCCCAGCCGATGCCACATCGGACGCCGGCGTCGAGCAGCTCCGGCGAGCGACAGAGAGGCGTCGGTGGCCGGACTTTGCCCACAGGCGACGAAATCATGCGCCGCGAGCACCTACGGGACGAGACGGCTCGCGCGCATCGACCTGCACCAACAGCAGCAGCTGCGGCGGCCGGAAACGTCAGATGCAACGACGGCCGACGGCGGCCATGGGCGGAGCTCGAGCAGTTAGGGGCTACGGGGCACGGATCGACGCACGGGGTAGCTCTACAGGTAGCTGAGAATCGGCCGCATCCAACGGTGGCCTCAGAAGGGTCGGGGAGGGACGGTATCGACGGCGGCGTTGGATCGCGCGGCGGCCGGAGATCGGGGAAGCACGGGCGCGGTGATGTGGGGTTCCCACGCTCAAACTAAGCGGCTAGGCCGCAACGAGGGAGCACTAGGAGCGCTACGGCGCCACTGGCGCGAACGAAGGAGCACGGGAGCACGAGGCTAGCCGGCCATGGCGGACGGCGGAGCACGGGTGCGGTGGCGGCTGCGCACGAGTCTGTGAGCGAGCAGGAGAGGAGGGAGGAGGAATGGGGCTCACCGCAGCGGCTCACGGTGGCCTGTGGTGGCTTAGTAGTGCAGGGGGGGCACCGGAGGCAACGGAGCGCTCACGGCGATCTCGTCGGCCCGAGGTAGAAGAATAAGACGTAGGCGAGGGTGGAGTGGCTCCCGGCTCCGATTCGAATACACAGACGATGTGGCGGAGCTCGGCGAACCTCCTGGACACGGTAGCGGCGTTCGGGGCCGCCGGTGGCCGCGGTGGTGACGACGGCGCGTCGGCGGTGGCGCTCGGGACAGGAAGAAGTGGGGAGAGCGAGCGCGCACGAGGGAGAGAGGGGAATGGAGGGAGCGACCAGGGGGGAAGGACGAGGGGTCCTTATCCACGACGTGCGCAGCGACGCGCTGTCGAGCGAGGGGAAGGGGGGCCTGGCTGCGCGCGCGCGGGCGGCAGGTGTTCGACAGTGGCGCAGGGGAACAGTGCGGGAGGTGGGAGGAGGAGCTGCGCGGGCTGGGCCGGCACTGTGCCACTTAGGCCCAGGCGCTGCGGCCTTTTTCTTTTTCTTCTTTTCTCTTCTTTTCTCTTTTCTCTTTTCTATTTTCTTTTCTTATTTCTGTTTTGTCTTTTCTTTTTAAACCAAATGACTTTTGTAAAATAGGTGAACTAGCCACATAAATATAGTGCAATATTTGTCACTGCTAGAAATTTGGTTTGGAGGCAAAATGAATTTTATATTAATTGTAGATTAAATAAAATGGAATAAATACTTCTGTTTTGTTGATGTTAGGGTCAATTAATTAATTTAGTGAATGTTGGGTTTTTTTTGGACGCGTACACCACATGTATTCATACAACAACGAGAACAGTACATACGCGAACAGATACAAGGACGGATACATACCACTCCAGGTCCTGCCACCGAAGCAAGGCGAACCCTCCAGAAACACAACACCGCAACAACACCTCAGGCTCGCCATCGCCAACAAGCCAGCCGGCCGCTCGCCGTCTGCTTGAGCCGTCGTCGAAGAAACCATCCATCTGCATCGCCAAAGGCTTTGGAGGCCGCATGTATGTCCCATTCCAGCGAACAGGAACAAAGGTCGGGTTCCGGCGCATCGACCGGGAACAATCCCCACAGAAAGGATGGCTCCATGCCTCCGCCACAACTCCAGCTCGCCGGAGACGCGAAGGACGAAGAACCGCCACAGACCACCACCCCAAAATAGGGCCTGAAAGCCCAGCACCTGACGCCTCATCGGTAGCCGCCACCGTCACCGGCGCAGCATCCACCGGCACCTCCTGAACAAACCCCACAACCTCCAAAACGGCACCGGAGGAAGCGCCATAGATACGACGAAGGAGGGGGACAAAATCCGAATCGTAGCTGGCACCGCCGCCACCCCAGCCACACTCGGAATGAACTCCCGCAGATCCACCGGCAGCACCAACGACGCCGCCGCGAGGGAGACCGGATCTCGAGCACCTTATTCTCCACCGCGTCAGCGCCTCTCCCACCACCGCGCCACCGCCGGAGCCCACACAGCCCACCCTATTTACACCCAGGCGCAAAGATCCGGGGTTCCTCCGTCCTCCCGCCGCCGGAGCGGCCGGCGAAGGAGAGAGGAACCCACGGCCGCGCCGGGGAAAAGGGGAAGCACGAGTCGCCTCTCTGTTCTCCTCTCTCAGCACTGTAGCGAGATTTACAATATTATGAAAATTTTAGTTTCTGGATTTGACAACTTTTATTTACACTTTCAGTTTGAATTTCCATTTGAATTTGAATTTGAAAAGAGATATGATCCAAATGATGTTTAAGCACTGTTGATCATGATGACATGGCATTATCAAAAGGGGATTACTGTAGCTAACCACTGGGGGTGTTACACGGGCCAGCTGGAGGAGTCATTGCCGGGTGTAGTCATTCCCATGCACCGGCTGCCTCGGGTCATTGTCGGGTGGTTCAGACTTATTCCTTTTAGCACTCGGATGTTGTCTTGGCAAAGCGTGAGGTAGATCTTGACAAAGATTTGCATTCCACTATGGAGCTTGGACTCCTTCTTGATGATGTGGTTGTTGACGATCTTGACAAAGATCTGCATAACACCACGAAGTGGTGGAGGAAGACTTGTTGATGAAGATCTCCTTCAGCTGCTCTGCTTTGGCCAGGAGGCAACCGTGGCTCATGCATAGTTGGGTCCATGAACTGAACGGTCATGGTACCGACAGTAGCCCCTGGCCCTGGGCCGGACGTGTGCCTCACATGCCATCGGGGTCAAGTCCTTTCAACGCATGGGCCCCATGCGTCGCTCGTCCGGTCAAATCAACCGCAAAAGATAGTGTGAAGTGCATAAGTGAAAAAACGGCCCCGAGCCAGTTGTTCAAATGCCAGCAGGTGTTTTGAGCTCATCTCCTGTTGCCTTTCATAACTGTAGGATTTGAGGATGTATCCCCATTGGTGAATGGAACCAAGTCTGATGCATCAGTATTTAGGGATGTATCAATATGTGCGAGCGGCTGGCTCACTCTTGAGCCTCCTCGGTTCCTGCGCCGGTGGGAACGGTCATGAGGCCGCTTTTAATTAATTCCCAAGACCAATGGGATAGGGTGCCGCTTGAGTTCATGTTGGGAACCCAATTGTGCCTTGGTAGGATCGATTATCTTCATGGCCGAGGAGTCGATCCACCACGCTCTTCAGTTTATAAATGCCGAGGAGAGGCGGACCGCTCCTCACTTTCCTCCCATTCTTCTTTTCCCCTCCCTCTTCTACTTCCCCTTGGTGGCTCAGGAAGTGGCAGAGTTTGAGGCGAAGCGTCTTGCAGAGGAGGTTCAGGCTCAGAGGGTGGAGCTCCAGGCTAAGGATGCCGAGCTCGAATCCCTCAAGGAGAGAACAAGGGAGAAGCTCATGAGCACGGACAGGGAGCTCCGATCCAAAGAGGCGAAGCTCGAAGATCTCAAGAGGAGAACACAGATCTCCAGAAGTGGCTTGAATCCACAACTAAGAACCTTTGTACGGCGGAGGCCACCATGGAGGAGGCGGCGGATCGTCTTCACAGTGAGGTCACTGCTAAGGCGCCGCCTCGAGCAGGAACAAGCCAAGAACGACACGATCGAAGACTGTCTTGGCAAGGTGCTACTGGATGTGGGCGCGCAGGTGGAGCGGCTACCGGGCGCATACCATCACGCCAGCATGGTGATGCCCGCCATCGACCTAAATCCTTTCGAGCACCATGCCGATTTCAGCGAGCAGGCGTCTATCGGACTTCCTTGCCAAGGACCTGGAGCGCCTCCATGCCCTTTTGATGAAGGCGCTGAATAGGGAAGGGATCTGAGTTGCCATTGTTGTGGCTTCTCACATCCTGTCCAATCTCCACTATCATGACATGTTCTTGCCGATGAGCATCATCTTGGATGACTTGGCACCCGCTTTCCAAGCGCTGGAGATGAGGGCGGTGTCCCCCATGATTGCCACCATAGTGCGCTTGGAGAAGAAGAGGGACTTTGGCCCCATGTAAGCGCCTCCTTCCAACATGTTGACAACCGTTTATTTTTGTCAGTTGAATCAAGAAGAAGGCAGTAGGTGCTAGGCGCTAGTGAGTATGGGCATAATGCAGAAATATGTAAGCATTGTCCTATTTTGGCCAATCTAAATTATAACTTTGACTGCCTTGTTTCCCTCAAACGAGCCTTTTGTAAATATTTGGACGCTTAGTGTTTCGATTAGGGTGTACTCGGTTACGCGAATCCTAGCTAAACTACGAAATTCATAACACCTAAACAATAGTCATAGGAGTAACATCTTCCAGAGTACTTGGTATTCTTAGAACGATTGCGTTCACGCTAGCATTGCCAGGAGAATTTGCCAACAAGTTATAGGTGCGCAATACGTTCCGAGAACACCCCTTCTCGACCAAGACAAATATTAGGTTGGTAGGGCCATCCAAGGGTTAGGATGGTTAGGCGAGAGTTACCTTATTTTGTTTTTATTCTCGACTCTTCCCTGGATGCCTTCAGGTGATCAACCTGTTGCTTTTCGAGGCCTCGGGTTCTAAGCCCGGGTAATATGTGGTGTTTGCTTACCAGAGCATATCCGGTCAGCGTCCTTGGGTAGAACTTGAAAAGATGGCACTTCAATGAGCCCCTAGTATTCCATGGGTGGCATACACGTTCTTCGTATTTGGGTTTCTAGACGAACTTTGTTCAGGCTAGTAACTCAAACTACCCGGGAAGGACCTTCTCACTTCAGTGACAACTTGTTGTTTCTCTTCCCGAATGAAGTCTGGTGAAGGACAAGGTCACCTTCCTCGAATCCACGGAAATAGGCAAAGTGGCTGGGATAGTGACACAAACCTGGCCGACAGCGCGTGGTGCATACGGCGATCCGGGAATGATTTTCCTCAGGGAAGTTAACATCGTCATGTTTCCTTTACCCTAGCATGACACAACTATGGGTGAGCACCTGAGGAAATTCGTATACAAATCCAGCGGGGATTAGCACTTCTGCTCCACAGGTGGAAGCGAAGGTTTTTTTTTCCTGTTCCTCAATTTGGTATCATACTGATTGACCACAGAGTAACAGGTCCATTATCAGATCAGCACCTTGATAACCCACAAGTATAGGGGATCACAACAGTTTTCGAGGGTAGAGTATTCAACCCAAATTTATACATTCGACACAAGGGGAGCCAAAGAATATTTGCAAGTATTAGCAGTTGAGTTGTCAATTCAACCACACCTGGAGATTAAATATCTGCGCCAAAGTGATCAGTAGCACAGTAATATGATAGTTTTGATAGCAGTGGTAATAGTAATAGTAACGATAACAGTGATAGCAATGATTTTGTAGCAAGTGTAACAGTAACAGCAGCAGTAGTAACTTTGCAAGAACAATATGTGGAAAACTTGTAGGCATTGGATCGGTGGATTCGTTGGATGATATTCATCATATAACAGTCATAACCTAGGGCGATACAAAACAAGCTCCAATTCATAAATATAATGTAGGCATGTATTCCGTAAATAGTGATACGTGCTTATGGAAAAGAACTTGCATGACATCTTTTGTCCTACCCTCCCGTGGCAGCGGGGTCCATAAGGAAACTAAGGGATATTAAGGACTCCTTTTAATAGAAACCGGAACAAAGCATTAACACATAGTGAATACATGAACTCCTCAAACTACGGTCATCACCGGAAAGTATCCCAATTACTGTCACACTGGGGTTTACGGATCATAACATGTAATAGGTGAATATGACTTGCAAGATCGGATCTAGAACATAGATATAATGGTGAAAACATAAATGGTTCAGATCTGAAATCATGGCACTCGGGCCCTAGTGACAAGCATTAAGCATACCAAAGTCATAACAACACCAATCTCAGAACATAGTGGATACTAGGGATCAAGCCGTAACAAAACTAACTCGATTACATGATGAATCTCATCCAACTCCTCACTGACCAGCGAGCCTACGAAGGAATTACTCACTCCCGGTGGGGAGCATCATGGAATTGGTGATGAAGGAGGGTTGGTGATGACGAAGTCCGAAGATTCCCCTCTTCGGAGCCTCGAACGGGCTCCAGATCTGGCCTCCCGATGAAGAACAAGAGGTGGCGGCGGCTCCGTATCGTGAAACGCGATGAAACTACCTCCCTTATTTTTTTCTCCGAACATAGGATTTTATAGTGCTGGAATTAGGGTCTGCGGGGCCACGAGGAGGGCACAACCCACCAGGGCGCGCCACAGGGGGGCGCACCCTGGTGTCTTGTGCCCAGCTAGGGCCCCCCCTCCGGTGATTCTTGGTGCCAGTATTTTTTATATATTCTGAAATAATTCTCCACAAAGTTTCGTCCAATTCTGAGAACTTTTATTTTTGCACAAAAACAACACCAAGGTAGTTCTGCTGAAAACAGCGTCAGTCCGGGTTAGTTTCATCCAAATCATACAAATTAGAGTCCAAAACAAGAGCAAAAGCATTAGGAAAAGTAGATATGATGGGGACGTATCAACTCCCCCAAGCTTAAACCTTTGCTTGTCCTCAAGCAATTCAGTTGACAAACTGAAAGTGATAAAGAAAAACTTTTACGAACTCTTTTGTTCTTGTTTACATAAATAAGCTTAAGTAGCACCCAGGTTTTCAGCAAAGATTATGACTAACCATGCCAACAATAACTCTTAAAAATTATATTAACTCATATCAATGACATAAGCAACTAGCGAGCAATAATAAGATATCTCAAATGACAACACTTTGTCAAAACAACCATGATATAATATGACAACAGTGGTATCCCGCTAGCCCTTTGTGAGACCGCAAAACATAAATGCAGAGCACCTCCAAAGTTCAAGTAGCGACTAAACATTGTAATTCATGGTAGAAAAGATCCAGTCATGATGCATTCAACATTAAATGCACAATGCATGAGGATGACAATAGTGCTCTCATGTCTAGCGCTTGTTTGAGAAGGTGATGACTCAACATAAAATTAAATAGATAGTTCCCTTCACACGGGGAAGTAGGGATTTGCAGAGGTGCCAGAGCTCAAAGCTTAAATCAGAGATAAATAAAATTTTGGGAGGTGCACCCTTCCTGTTTACGTCACGACCAAGAGTTATCAATATCTTCCATGCTAAACACATTAGCGGTGGTTCCCAAGCGATAGAAGTAAAGGTTTACTCCCCCTCCCCCAACAAACACACTCCACGGCTAGCCGAATCCATGGGTACCGTCCATACCAACAACAATCCTGGGGGAGTTTTGTTTAATTATTTGGAATTTTTTATTTCGGGACTGGGAATCCCTATTACCGCCCCTCTCATGCAAGGACGAGTGAATAAACACTCATCATGAGAATAACCCGCTTAGCATGGAAGATGCCGACCACCCCCTGTCGCTCTATGAACAATCCAGGCACACAAAATAGATGTTCATTTGAAATTTTAGAGGTGGCACATGCAAATTTACTTGGAACGATAGGGTAATACCGCATATAGGTAGATATAGTGGACTCATATGGAATAACTTTGGTTTAAGGATTTTGATGCACAAGCAGTATTTCCACTTAGTACAAGTGAAGGCTAGCAAATAAGTTGAGAAGCGGCCAGCTAGAGAGCAAAACGGTCATGAACATGCATTATGCATAATAAACATTGAATACTAGCATGAGTAGGATATGAACACCATGAACATAAATATCATAGAGGCTATGTTGGTTTTGATTCAACTACATGCATGAACATGTGCCAAGTCAAGCCAGTCGAGACATTCAGAGGAGGATACCATATCATCATACTACATCACAACCATTTTAATGCATGTTGACTTCCAAGATAAATCATTATCCACTCGTAGCTACTTAAGCATGGCATGGGCAACTATAATCTCTAATTGTCATTGCAAACATGTTTGATCATAATATGTTGAATCATGGATACTAGGTTAAACATATTTACAAAAACAAAAACAAGTTGAGTTCATACCCGCTTCTCTCTGCCACAATAAATTTATCAAATATCGTCATTATTGCCTTTCACTTGCACGACCGAATGATATGAAAATAATAATAGTGCAAAAGTGTCGTGGACTAAGCTGGAATCTGCAAACATTTTATTCAAAAGGAGAAGACAAGGTAATTTGGGATTTTTGTTAGATCAACAATAATACATACGAGATCCACTCAATATTTTCATCGTGGTCTTCTCCTTGGTATGACTCAATAAAAAGAAAAGAATTTTAGAGAAACACACTAAAATGTTTTTGGAGTTTTAAGGTTTTCTTGAAGAAAGCAAATTAACGAAAGGGAAAATAAAAACGAGAAAAACTATTTACACGAGAAAGCTCCCAACAAGCAAAAGAAGAATATGGAAATCTTTTTGGGTTTTCTTTTAACACTGCAACTGATTTAAGCTAAAAAGGAAAACCGAAAAGAAGCGAGAAATATTTTTGGGTTTTCTCAAAGTTTTTGAAACACACAAGAAGAAAGCGATGAAATAAATCTAGCATGGATAATACAATGAAAAAGTGTGTACACCGACAACTGGAATGAAATGTGTGAACATGAATATAATGTCGGTGGAAATACGTACTCCCCCAAGCTTGGGCTTTTGGCCTAGCTTGGTAATCACCAACCGATGTAGCCATCCGGTCCCATGTCGAAGTGTTGTGGTGGCGGCACCTGAGTGTCTCACTCCTGGGGCTCCTGCTCTGCTGCTGCATGGGCGTTCCAGTAGGCAATAATGTCCGTTGGCATGACCCTATATCCGCTCCTGGCAATAGAATCAAACAAAGTAGGTGCAGGCAACGTAATAACATCACGGGAATCCACACTGAAAACTAGGTTGTAACGAATATTATGAAGAGAGTCAGCATCATCAGTAAACTGGTGAGCCATCATCGCCTGGTGATCTAGATAAACTCGAGACAAAGGATAATCATGTTGGCTTATCTGAACATTAAAGTGACTCACTAAGCGAGTAGCATAAATACCCCCATGAATTTTGCCCTTAGTCTTGTTAAGGTGCAGATGACGTGCAATAATATCCCCTAGGCTAAAGGTGTGATCATTGTGTAGTGCACGGCGTAAAATGGCGAAGTCGGGGGCACTGAGTGCACTGACCTTCTCTCTAGCAGTTAAACACTTCGCGATGAATAAAGCAAAGTAATGCACAGAAGGAAACTGCAAACTAGTGGCAGTGACATTCGACACGCCTCTCTCATCCCCCACTGTCAGAGAGTGATAAAAGTCCTCAAATTCTGCAGGTCTACGCTCTCTTAATTCCCCATCATAAGGGATCAAACATATGTCACAAAAGTCAGTGAGCGGTATCTGATGGGGTTCAGCATACAAATTAAACCGCACCTCAGGAGAATTATTCCTACTCAAAAAATGAAAATTTTGCACAAAGGAATTTGTAAGGAGGTGGTGTTGGTCACACTCAGTTGCGATGAAGTCGGTCAGCCCAGCATTTACTACAAATTGGGCGAACTCTTGATGGATCCCGGCCCCCTCCATGAAGGCATTATGGGGCCATTCGCATGGCCGCATCCGCCCTTCTTGGAGTGTTGAGGTCATTGTCCGATGATTCCCCAATAACTCCTTTGGCATTTTTCTTGGAGGCAAACTTCCTAAAGAAACTCATCTTATTCCTATAGATAAAATTCTGAAAATTTTAGTCCACAAAATTTTTGTCAACAAAACTTCACAAGATTGATAGCAGCTACTCATAAGGATGCATAGAGGCTATATTAAGCATTCAAACTACTTAGAACTCTAAGAATTCAACATGCAAGCTCATCTACAGCAGCACAAAGAGTAGCTAATTATTTAAAATATAAACCACTAAAGGAAAAACTAATTGGAGCAATGGAGGAGTCACATACCATGTAGCAATCCCCCAAAACAGTTTTGGAAACGGAGCTTTGAGCAAAGAGATCGAAATCCGTGGGTTTGAGAGCAAGAACACGAGAGAGAGAGAGAGAGAGAGAGAGAGAGAGAGAGAGCTATGGTGAATTTTTTCTAGAGGTAGGAGATGACATGGGCTAAAGAGATAAGTGAGGGGACCCATGTGGGGACCACAACCCACCAGGGCGCACCTGGGGTTGCTGGCACGCCCTGGTGTCTTGTGGTCACCAGGTGCACCCCCCCCCCTCTCATGTTATTTGCACCAAAAATTCAGAAAAATTCAGAAAAAAATCGTGTTAAAATTTCAGGACATTCTGAGAACTTCTATTTTTGGGTCTTTTTTTATTGCACGGAAATTTTAGAAAACAGACTAAACATGACTTTTTATTTTATTTAACTAAGAAAAACAGAAAACAAAAGGTAAGGACAGAAAGTTGTGCTCACTAAATTCATCGACTTCATACCTCTCAAAAACGATCCATTAACAAGGTTGATCAAGTCTTATTAACAACCACTTTCGATTAGCATGAAACCGAAGAACTTTCGTTAAACACTAAGTTACCTCAACGGGGATATGCATATCCCCAACAATAAGTATTTCATATTTCTTTTTGGCAATAGGTAGAGGTAGTTGAAAACTTCCAATAGTAAGTCTCGGAGATTTTTCAATAACATTAATACCATTCACTTGGAATTGTTTCTTCAGAAAGTGCACCGTATGCTCATTACCATTGATATAAAAAGTGACCTTGCTTTTATTGCAATCAATAACAGCCCCTGCAGTATTCAAAAAGGGTCTACCAAGGATAATCGACATGTTGTCGTGCTTGGGCATCTCAAGTATAACAAAGTCTATTAAGATAGTAACATTTGCAACAACAACGGGCACATCCTCATAAATACCGATAGGTATGGCAGTTGATTTGTCAGCCATTTGCAAAGATATTTCAGTAGGTGTGAGTTTATTCAAGTCAAGTCTTTTATATAAAGAGAAGGGCATAACACTAACACCAGCTCCTAAATCACACAAAGCAGTTTTGACATAATTTCTTTTGATGGAGCAAGGTATAGTTGGTATTCCCGGATCTTCAAGTTTTTTAGGTACTCCGTCTTTAAAAGAATAATTAGCAAGCATGGTAGAGATTTCAGCTTCATGTATCTTTCTTTTATTAGTGATGATGCCTTTCATGTATTTTGCATAAGGGGCCATTTTTGAGATATCCGTCAAGCGGGTACGCAAAAAGACTGGCTTAAGCATTTCAGCAAAGCGTTCAAATTCTTCATCATCTTTTTTCTGAGATGGTTTAGGTGGAAAGGGCATGGGTTTCTGAACCCATGGTTCTCTTTATTTACAATGTTTTCTAGCCACAATGTCTCTTTTATCATATCTTTTATTTTTAGGTTGTGGGTTATCAAGATCAATAGCAGGATCTATTTCAACATCATTATCTGGTTCTTTATCATTGTCTGGTTGGGTGTCCTCATGAACATTACCATTATCTTTTTCATTATCACTAGGTGAATGTTCATTACCAGATTGAGTTTCAGCATCAGAAATAGAAACATCATTGTTATCCTCAGCAGGTTTTTCTTTCTCAGGTTCACTAGAGGTATGCAAAGTCCTATCATTTTTCTTTTTCCTCTTCTTTTTAGAAGGACTAGGTGCATCAGCATTAATTCTTTGAGATTCTTGTTCATTAGGGTGTCCCTCAGGATTAAGAGGTTCATGAGTCATTTTGCCTCCTCTAGTTGCTACTCTAACAGCAAAATCATTCATATTGTTATTCATTTCACTAAGCAATTCTCTTTGAGATTTAGCAACCTGTTCTAGTTGAGTTTGAACCATAGAAGCATATTTTCCTACACCCCTTACATCATTAGTGATTCTGAATAACAAGTCACTCAAGCGAGCAGTCATTTCAGAGTTATATTTCAATTGTTTCATAACATTTGCATTGAAGTGATCTTGTTTGATAATGTACCTATCAAATTCATATAGGCATTGAGTAGGATATTTATTGTAGGGGATGTCATTTTCATCTAACTTTATAAAATAATTTACCTCTACCACCATTGGTGGTGGTGGTGTGTCAAGTCCATGTATTTCTTCAATAGGTGGTAAATTCTTAACATCTTGAGCTTTAATACCTTTTTCCTTCATGCATTTTTTTGCCTCTTGCATATCTTCGGGACTGAGATATAAGATACCCCTCTTCTTTGGAGTGGGTTTAGGTGGTGGTTCAGGAAGAGTCCAATCATCATAATTTTTCAATATATTATTCAATAATTCCTCAGCTCGTTCAATAGTTCATTCCCTAAAAACACAACCAGCACAACTATCTAGGAAGTCCCTAGAAGCATCGGTTAGTCCATTATAGCAGATATCAAGTATTTCATTTTTCTTAAGAGGATGATCAGGCAAAGCATTAAGCAATTGGAGAAGCCTCCCCCAAGCTTGTGGGAGAGTCTCTTCTTCAATTTGCGCAAAGTTAAATATTTCCTGTAAGGCAGCTTGTTTCTTATGAGCAGGAAAATATTTTTCAGAGAAGTAGTAAACCATATCCCGGGGACTACACACACAACCAGGAGCAAGAGTATTGTACCATATCTTAGCATCACCCTTTAATGATAATGGAAATAATATGAGAATATAGTAGTAGCGAATTTTCTCATCATGAGCAAAGAGGGTGGCTATATCATTTAATTTAGTGAGATGTGCCACAACAGTTTCAGTTTCATAGCCATGGAAAGGATCAGATTCAACCAAAGTAATTAACTCTGGGTCGACAGAGAATTCATAATCCTTATCAGTAACAAAGATAGATGAAGTGGCAAACTTAGGATCACATTTCATTCTAGCATTCAAAGATTTTTCTTTCAGTTTGTATAGTAATTTCTTAAGATCGTCCCTATCATTGCTAGCAAGAAAGTCTCTAGCTATCTCCTCATCCATAACATAACCTTTAGGTATCTTAGGCAATTCATATCTAGGAGAGCTAGGTCTAACAGGTGTTTCAAGATTTTCTGTTTCAAGTACTTCATCAGTTTCAGCATTCTCAGTATCTTTAGCTCCAGCAATTTGTTCATCAAGAAATTCACCTAGTGGAACATTATCATCAAGCAAGGTACTAGCATCATCATGAGTATCATTCATAGCAGAAGTAGCATCATCAATAACTTGTGACATATCAGGATTAATAGCATGTGGTGGTGTTGCAAGTCTACTCAAAATAGAAGGTGAATCAAGTGCAGAGCTAGATGGCAGTTCCTTACCTCCCCTCGCTTTAGAGGGAAAAATCTTGGTTTTGGTATCCTTTAGATTCTTCATAGTGATAAATAGATAATAATCCCAAATGACTCAATAAATATAGCTATGCTCCCCAGCAATGGCGCGAGAAAAAGGTCTTGATAACCCACAAGTATAGGGATCGCAACAGTTTTCGAGGGTAGAGTATTCAACCCAAATTTATAGATTCGACACAAGGGGAGCCAAAGAATATTTGCAAGTATTAGCAGTTGAGTTGTCAATTCAACCACACCTGGAGATTAAATATCTGTGGCAAAGTGATCAGTAGCACAGTAATATGATAGTTTTGATAGCAGTGGTAACAGTAATAGTAACAGTAACAGTGATAGCAATGATTTTGTAGCAAGTGTAACAGTAACAGCAGCAGTAGTAACTTTGCAAGAACAATATGTGGAAAAATTGTAGGCATTGGATCGGTGGATTCGTTGGATGATATTCATCACATAACAATCATAACCTAGGGCGATACAAAACTAGCTCCAATTCATAAATATAATGTAGGCATGTATTCCGTAAATAGTCATACGTGCTTATGGAAAAGAACTTGCATGACATCTTTTGTCCTACCCTCCCATGGCAGCGGGGTCCATAAGGAAACTAAGGGATATTAAGGCCTCCTTTTAATAGAGAACCAGAACAAAGCATTAACAAATAGTGAATACATGAACTCCTCAAACTACGGTCATCATCGGAAAGTATCCCAATTACTGTCACATTGGGGTTTACGGATCATAACACGTAATAAGTGAATATGACTTGCTAGATCGGATCTAGAACATAGATATAATGGTGAAAACATAAATGGTTCATGTCGGGGACGAATCCGCGATCACCTATGGGACCCAGGGAAGGACCCCTTTACGTTCGGCAGGGAAGACGGTCGCACGAAGAGCAAATCTAGCGAAGAACACGACAGTGCACGAGAGAGATTTACCCAGGTTCGGGCCGCACGGATGCGTAAAACCCTACTCCTGCTTTTTGGTTTATTATCTGTATAATTGTTCTAGCTCCAGGAGCGCTACAGTACCGAGTAGCTGCGTACAATACTGGAGTTCTCCATCTCCCAGTTCCTCTCCTCCCCTCCACGTTGCCTATGGGCCTCCTTTTATACGCACAAAGGGGTCACCAACAGGTGGCAAACAGTAAAGGTAGAGGTGGAAAGTTGCTACAGTAAGGCCATTATTACCAGGATGACATGTCCTACCTACCACTTACGGCAGGGGACAAGGGCATTAAATGCCCATGCCTTTGCTGTCCACATGCATGTACTCGGACGTCTTGGACGTGGGAAAAGCCTATCCCACCTGCTCCTGCACCGCTAGCTACAGTGTACCGCCGTCTACACAGTGCCCTGCCACACACGCTTGGAAGGACCCAAAGCGCCACGCTGACAGAGGCACCGGAGCAGCAGCACAGTAGCACAGTGGTACAGTAACGCTTGCCGCGGCAAGACCTTGCCGCACCTGACAGCTTGCCGCAACCCATAGCTTGCCGCGCAAGGTAACTTGCCGGGGCAAGTACCTTGCCGCAGCTGCTATCTTGCCGCAGCCAATACCTTGCCGCAGCCAATGACTTGCCGGGGCAAGTACCTTGCCGCGGCAAGTACTCTGCTACAGCAAACCTCAGGCTGGGCCTCAGCTGTCCCTCCCGGCAAGCTCCTCTTTCCGGGGCCTTAACTCTTGCTTTATATACTTTGTTCTTGAATGGCTTAATAATCTTGAGCTTCTCTCTGGCTGTCCTCCCGCAAGCCTGGCCACGGGATGCTACTACTGCCCGTGCACAAGTACGGGGTACTAGGGTACCCCTATTCTAGTACACCGACAGGAGCCCCCGGGCCTGGGCCACACATGGTGCCGGGAGTTGTTGGGCCAGGCCCAAACAGTGCACGGGCACACGTGGCTGGGATAAGCCGAAACGTCTCTAGGCTGTTTAATTGCACGCTCTCCCACGCGTCGCGCGTTGAATGCGGAGCGTGGGAAGCGTGCGCAGTTATCTCGAATGACGAAGGGGCGGATGGTTCCGCATCTTTCCCCATAAAAGGAGGGACCTGCAGAAGCACTCACACACCCCTCTCACCATTCTCGATCTCCAAATCTCCGCCTTCTTCTTCCTCCGCTCCAAAACAAAGCGGTTTCCCAATCCTCCGCCACCGCGCGCGTCCGCATCTCCCTCGGTCCTCAGCTCCGCCTTCGCCATGCCTCCCAAAGGAGAAAAGGGGAAGACGGGGAAGTCCTCAAAGACGGAGACCCAGGCGCAGTTGAAGAGGCAGAAGTACGCGCTCTTCGCTCCGACGCTCACGGGGGCGGATCTGAAGGCCAAGTTCCAAGGCATGTGGGCCGCGAGGACCAAGGCGCATCCGGCCACCCGCGTTCGCCCAGCCACCGACGAGAGCGAAGTGAGCAAGTACCCCTTCTTCGCTTGCTACTTTTGGTGCGGGCTCTGCCCACCGTACTCGGATTTCTTTAGCGACGTCATGTACACCTTCAATCTCCGTCTGCTGGATGTCACACCGAATGCCGTATCCACCATGGCAATATTTGCGCATCTATGCGAGAACTTCGTCGGCGTCGCACCCAACACCGCGCTGTTCAGGCATTACTTCACTCCCCGTGCTAAAAAGGGGGAGCCTCTCACTGTTGGCGTCTCGTTCGTTTCAAGATTGGGCGCCAAGGAGCATTATCTGAAGGGGGATCTCCGCCCAAGATGGGGAGAAATCCAGTCTGAATGGTGTTGGATCATTGACGACGAGCCGCCACCATACTGTGAGCTTCGCAAGACCCCAGCAGCGCGTGGCACAGACTGGAGCGATCTGGATCCCCAGGACAAAAAGCTGGAGATTGCCGCTACCAGGATCATACGGCTCAGGGAGGCCGGGCTCACCATAGGGATGGTTGGCGCAGACTTCCTCCGCCGCCGCATTGCTCCTCTACAGCAGAGAGGAAGGCCGGCCTCTGATTGGAAGAACCCAGCCGATATCATGCGGCTGCGCCCTGGACTGATCAACAACTTCACAGTTCTGCAGCACGACTTTTTCATGCGAGAACTGTTCAAGCAAGAGACAGATCCAGAGAAGCGCGACAAGGCATTCACGCTGCCGAAGCACATCGTGCCCCTTTGCAACAACTCCGCATTGAGTGCAATCATCGCTATGATGCCGCTCTGCAATGCGCACAGCATTGAAGCAACTTGGGACGTGCCGCTCGAAGAAGACGTGCGGCGATTCTTTGACTCCACGGTCGAAAAGCAGGTCCGGGTGGAGGAGTGGCTCGTCCGCAACACCACTGAGCAAGAAATAGAATTCATTGCTCGAAGAGTGGAGGAGGACAGGCTCGCCAGGGAAGCTGGCGATTTTGGTTATACTTTGGCGGAGCTCGACGAGGCACAAAAGGAGAGCCTTGCCGAGCAGGGGATGCTTGCCGGGAAGGGCGAGCTCGCCGCACCCGGCAAGGATGTCGGGCCAAGCCAGCCTGCCGACGAGTCAGGCAGCTCGGAGGATGAGGGCTCCTCTTCCGAGGAGGGCACCGAAAGCCCACCGCAGTCAGAGTCCCCAGCCCCTCTGAGGAGGAAACGCCTTCGCAGGCTTGGCAAAGTGGCTGAGCGGCAAGAAGTTCAACAACCGCCGGAGCGCCGTTCGACGCGCTCGACCGCGGCAAGGGCTGGTGCTGCGGGAGCGTCTCACGCGGCCCCGGCAACTGGAGCAGGGTCATCAAAGACCGCTGCTACTACCCCCGCCAAGCGGCCAAGGAGCCCAGCTCCCCCTCCTCCCCCTCCTCACACGGAGGTGGACTTTGATTTTTCCGCTCTCAGCGAAGAGGACGACGAGGAAGAGTAAGTTCCCTTGCCGCGACCCTCAATCTTTGTAAGGTTTTGTTTCTGTCCTCACTTGTCGCGCTCCGGCCTTGCTTCCGCAGGGAGGAAACCTTGGCGGAGAGGACAAGGAAGAGAGCTATGGTCTCAACGAGCAAGACCGTGGTGGTCATCGAAGATGAGCCCACGGCAACCACCGGGAGAGCATCTGAGACCATCCCGACCAGCTCGGAGCCCAGCCCTCGTCGCAGCCCCCAGCGCAGCCCCCAGCGTAAGTATTTTAACTACCTTTCGCTGGCGGTCGCTGAGGAACAAGCATTTTGTCACTGACATCTTTGGGCGTGTAGGAGAGGAGCAGCAAGTGGAGCCATCTGAAGGTGCTCCAGAAGTACCACCCCCCTCGACCACACCGCCAAGGAGAAGATCTCCGGTAAGGGCTCCCACTAGCGAGCCGAGCCACGAAGAGGAGCCGGCAAGCGCCGAAGTGCCAAGCACCAGCGCTGACGACCCCACCCCAATGACAAACGTTGACGGGGGAGGGGAGCCCACCGCTCCTGAGCTCAACACGGGTAAACCCACTTGCCGCAAAACTCTTTCTGCTTTCTTTCTTTTGTCTTCTTGAATTTCTTCCTGAAGCTCTTTTTGCTTTACTTCTCGGGTTGGCAGAGCCCTCCTCGGTGGAGCCAATGAACATTGACTCTCCTGCCGAGGAGAACACCACAGGGGCCGTCGACGACGAGGCCGCCAAGGCCGCCGCTGCCAAGGCCGACAAGCTGGCAGCCGACAAGCTTGCCGACGAAGAAACTGCCAGGGCTGCCGAAGAGGCCGGCAAGGCCGCCGAGGATAATACCGCCAAGGCGCCCACCGATGAAGCCGCCAAGGCTGCTGAAGCTGAGGCCACCCAGAAGGCTGCTGAGGAGGCCGGCGACGGAGCCGGTGGTCGTACTGACGACCCTGAGGCCACAGGAGTGCCAGGCGCTACTCCGACCACGGGTCCCTCAACCACTAACGAGGCGGCAGCGCCCAACTCGCCTCCGCCAAGCAAATACATCCGGGTCGGCGAGAACGTCTACGTCAGCCTCCCCTGGACGGTGGGCTCCAGAGCGCCAACCGAGGAGGATGTTGTGGACGAGGAGATCCTTGCCGCTGTCGGGCTCCAGCTTGTGGATACGCCAGGCGCCAGCAGCAGCAGCACGTCTGAAGAGGAGCAACTGCTTCAAAAGCTGCTGAATCTTCATCGCGCCCGACGGGAGAAGCTAGCTTCCAGGGAGGCGCTCATCGAGAAGGCCGAAGCTGACATGTTGAGGCGCGCGGAGATCTTGGCGGACGTCCGCGTGCGATCTCTTAATACGCTAGAGGTCAAGCGGGCACAGCTGGCCGAAGAACGGCAGGCCCTCCTCCTGATGAAGCAAGACATTGAACAAAAACAGGAGGAGACCGCCAAGGAGTTGTCTGCTCAGGCCGGTGATCTGAACCAACAGAAAGTGGACCTTGATGCCCACGAAGAAGAACTTGCCGAGCGCAAGAAGAAACTTGCCGAAACCCTCCAGCAGAAAGACGAGGAGGTGGCAAGACTTGTCGCAGAGCGGACCCAGGGGCAGGCACAAAAACACCAGAAGGAAATCGAAGCCTTGGCCCAAGAATACGCCAGCAAGTTGGTGGAGGCCACCAATGTTGTCGCTGCTGCAGAAGTGAACAGGAAGGAAATGGAGGAGAAAGTGGCAAGACTAGAGGCCGCCCTCAAGGCAAACGGTGACAAGCTCTCAACGCTTGAAAGTGAGAGGGCAAAGGTGACCCACACTTTGGCGGAGATGCAAGTTACCATAGCCAAGAAGAACAATCTGCTTGCCGCCGCCAACGACTCCAGAGCAGACCTGAAGCTGAAGCTGACCACGCTGAAGGAGACGCTCGACACCACCAGAAAGCGCGAAGGGCTTCTAATGACAGAGCTCCAGAAGGAAAAGGGTTTGCTTCAAGACGCTATTGCAACCCACAAGAAGTTCAGGGATAACGTGGGGATCTTCACAGACAGGCTTGCCAGCGCCGCCGAGGACATCGACAAGGAGCTGACTGCCCTGAAGGTGCCGGACTTCGGGTACTCCACCGACAAGAACACGCAAACTAGCGTCAAGCTAGCCGAGTTCTTCGACGAAGTAGTAGAAGCACTCCAACAGCTCCAAGTCAATCACAAGGCTCAACTGGCCGACGAGTCACGCAGGCTTTGCCGAGGAGTTCTCCGGAGGTTGTTGGTGAAGATAGCATACAGAAACCCGGGCGTCGACTTCAGCAACATCTTCAAAAGCTTGCCGAAGGGATACGACCCCGCGCCACTAGAGGCCCTTGTCGCGCCCATCGTGGAGAGGGTGGACCAAATCCAGAGAGTCGAAGGCGAGCACCGCAATTAGAGAGCCCATTCTTCTCCCTCCTTGCCGCCGCTAGACATGTTAAAGAACAATCTGTTTAAGCCGCGGCAACTTATCTTGTAATATAACTTGCAATATTTTGGAGTTAATGCATGTCATCTCCCTTGAGCAATTTCTTTCTTTGTGTGTACTTGCCCTACGCTTATAGGGAACTTGCCGGTGCGCGCACCATTGCCGCGAGCGCTGGGTGCGGGACTTCAGCAGCCTGCTGGCGGTGCCGCTGCCGGCAAGCAACCTTGTCGCGCTCAGTGCAGCCACTTAGGTTGTTGAGCGGACTCGAAACAAGGTAAGGGCGCGACCGATTACGCTTAGGTTCCGTCGCGCACAGGTTTTCCATACAAAGAGTAGTATCGTTTTAGGAAAATAACCTTGAAAATAAAAAAGAATTTGATTGCTCAAACTTTGGCACTTAGCTTTGTCGCTGATCTCTCCGCGGCAAGGTCTTGTCACTGCTTGCCGCTGTCTCCTTCCCGGCAAGGCAAAGTTTCTTTGAACGACGCCTGGTCCACGCCTGGTCCATATCATTATCCCATCCCCCCCGGCAAACTTGTGCGCGAGGGAAGCTTCTGTCTCTTCGAGAAAAAGAAAGAAGAGAAAATAAAGATATAGGAGCTTGGCGGCTCGTTAATGCTTACCGGGGAGGCTGTACTGCACAGTATGTCAGATAATCATGCAAAATAAAAGTAAACATGAAATCGTCAAAAACTGTGAAATACAAAAGCTTTATTTATGCACAGGGTCTGCGCCTGGCTTTGTACAAAGGATTACATGCAACAGCGGCAATACTTGTACAAAAGGTGGTTGCCGGGGAAGGGCCCGGCAACCGCGCCTTATGGAAAAAACTTACGAAGATGCTCAATGTTCCAGGAATTGATCACTGGAATGCCATCCTCGGTCTCCAGGCGGACAGCGCCGGGCCTGGTGACTCGTTTCACCCGATAAGGGCCTTCCCACTTTGGCGTCAACTTGTTTGAATTCTTGGCCGACTGAACGCGCCGAAGAACAAGGTCGCCTTCCTCGAGACTTCTGGCATTAATTTTGCGGCTATGGTAGCGACGCAAAGCTTGCTGGTAGCGAGCAGCTCTCACAGCAGCCTGAAGACGATCCTCCTCGAGGAGCACAGCGTCATCTTGCCGCAGTTGCTCTTGCTCAAGCTCATCGTAAGCGAGCACTCGAGGTGACCCGTATACGAGTTCCGTGGGGAGAACTGCCTCTGCTCCATAAACTAGAGCAAAAGGCGTCTGGCCAGTAGCTCGATTTGGCGTTGTCCTGATCGACCAAAGAACCACTGGCAGCTCCTCGATCCAGTTCTTGCCGCACTTGCGCAGCCTGTCGAAAGTTCTCGTCTTGAGCCCACGCAGCACTTCAGCATTTGCCCTTTCAGCTTGACCGTTGCTTCGCGGGTGAGCAACAGAAGCAAAACAGATCTTGGCGCCAAGGTCTTCGACATACTGCATGAAGGCGTGCCTCGTGTACTGGGTACCGTTGTCGGTGATGATCCTGTTAGGAACACCAAAGCGACAAACAATTCCCTTGAAGAACTTGATGGCTGATTGTGCTGTCACCTTCCTCACTGCTTCCACTTCCGGCCACTTCGTAAATTTGTCGATGGCCACATACAAGTACTCGAAGCCCCCGGTGGCACGGGGAAAGGGGCCGAGGATGTCGAGCCCCCAGACCGAAAATGGCCAGGAGAGAGGGATTGTCTGGAGAGCTTGAGCTGGCTGATGAATCTGCTTGGAATGAAACTGGCACGCTTCACACTTGGTTACTAGTGCAGTTGCATCCTGGAGGGCGGTGGGCCAAAAGAAACCTTGCCGGAAAGCCTTTCTAGCAAGGGCTCTTGACCCTATGTGGTGACCACATATGCCTCCATGAATCTCCGCCAACAGCTCTTGTCCTTCTTCCCGGGGAATACACTTCAATTTCACACCGTTTGGTCTTTTTCTGCACAGCATGTCATCGACAAATTGATACATATTGGACCGTCGGGCTACTTTCTCCGCTTCTTCCTGCTCTTCGGGAAGTTCTCCTGTCTGAAGGAAATGGACGATCTGCTGCGCCCACGCTGGAGCCTGTGGCTCGACAACGAGGACTAAAGGCATTTCTTCTGCTGCGGGAACATCAGGCCCTATGGCAAGAGCTTGTTGCTCTACCAGAGCCGGCCGTTCCCCGATGAGCTTGGCGGGAACAACCGCTTCAACGACAAGAGCCTGGGGCCCTGCTAGAGCGTGCTGTCCTTCAACAAGCTCGTCGGGAGCAGTTGCTTCAACGACGGAAGCCCAAGGCCTCATCGGAGCATCTTGCTCATCAGCGCTTCGATCAGGAGCGCCTGCTTCAACGACAAGGACCCGAAGTCTTGTCGGAGCAAGTTGCCCCTTTGCCTCTTGCCTAGGAGCACCCGCTTCAACGACAAGAGCATGAGGCCTTGTCGGAGCAAGTTGCCCCTCTGCATCTTTGGCGCTGGCTTTGGCAGCCTTCTTGCCGGCGGCTTCGGGGAGCTCTACCGGGAAGTGGTCGCCAGAAGCCAACTTCCTCTTCCTGCCTTGCCCTACTGATGGCGTCACGGATGGCTGAGTTAGTTGGAGCACAAAAGTGCCTGGTTCCACAGGCAATTTGAGTGCGGCGCGCTTTGACAAACCATCGGCAATGTCATTCTCAGCACGTGGGACGTGCTCCATTTGTAGGCCGTCAAAGCGTTCCTCCAACATCCTCACCTCATCTACATAAGCTTCCATCAATGGGCATTGGTAGTTCTTGTTCACTTGCCTGACGACAAGCTGCGAATCTCCCCTGACAATAAGCTTCTTGATCCCAAGGTCTGCCGCGATCCTGAGACCGGCAAGCAACCCCTCATATTCTGCAGTATTGTTCGTCGCCTGTTCCTTGGGAAAGTGCATTTGGACCACGTACTTGAGGTGCTCTCCGGTGGGTGCAACAAGTAGTACGCCAGCACCGGCGCCTTGCAGCGAAAAGGCACCATCAAAGTACATAAGCCACTCTTTGCTTGTCTCCTTGCCGGGGAGAGTCGTCTCTGGGATTTCTTCGTCTGGCGTTGGTGTCCATTCTGCGACAAACTCTGCCAAAACTCGGCTCTGTATGGTTGATGTACTCTCAAACTTGAGACCAAAGCTCGACAACTCCAATGCCCACTCGACAATCCTGCCTGTCGCTTCTGGATTTTGCAAAATCCTTTTCAGCGGGAAGCGAGTGACGACGGTAACTTCATGTGCTTGAAAGTAATGGCGCAGCTTTCTCGAGGCCATGAGAAGGCCGAAAAGCAGCTTCTGCACACCAGAATACCTTGACCTAGCTCCCTGCAGAAGAGAGCTCACAAAGTAGACCGGGTGCTGCACCATTTTCTTCTTTTGTATCACTTCGCCTGACTGCGCAGACGAATCCTTGTCGGCAGCAAAACTTGTCGGGGGAGCCCCCAGCTTGTCGCTGGACGTGCTTGCCGCAGTTACTGCCTCCTCATCCACCTCTCTCTCCGCTACCAGCGCAGCACTAACTACTTGATTGGTTGCCGCTAGATACAGCAACAACTTCTCTTGTGGTTTAGGCGCGACAAGTATTGGAGGAGAGGAGAGGTATCTCTTCAAGTCTTGCAGCGCTGCCTCCACCTCCGGAGTCCATTTCAATGGACCTGCCTTTTTTAAGATTTTGAAAAATGGCAGGGCGCGCTCAACTGACTTGGAGATAAACCTACTGAGAGTAGCAACACAGCCGGCAAGTCGTCGTACATCCTTGACGCGCTTCGGTGCTTCAATTTGCTCAATGGCTTTGATCTTGTCAGGGTTGGCTTCAATTCCACGTTGAGACACAAAGAACCCGAGAAGCTTGCCGGAGGGAACTCCAAACACGCACTTCTCGGGGTTGAGCTTCAGGTTGATCTTGCGCAGATTTACAAAAGTTTCTTCTAGATCTTGAACCAAAGTAGCCCTATCCTTGCTTTTGACCACTATATCGTCCATATAGGCTTCCACATTTCTGTGCAGCTGAGGCTCAAAAGCAATCTGGACGGCTCTTGCAAATGTTGAACCAGCATTTTTCAAACCAAATGGCATACGTACGAAACAGTATGTGCCACAGGGTGTGATAAATGCGGTCTTTTCCTCATCTTCCTCAGCCATGAAGATTTGATGATACCCTGAATATGCGTCAAGAAATGAAAGCAAATCACATCCTGCCGTGGAGTCAACAATCTGGTCTATGCGGGGCAAAGGAAATGGGTCTTTAGGCCAAGCTTTATTGACATCAGTGAAATCAATACAAAGCCTCCATTTTCCATTCGCTTTGCGCACGACAACAGGATTGGCCAACCATGTAGGATGGAGCACTCCTCTGACGAGGCATGCTGCTTCCAACTTCTTGATTTCTTCCGCAATAAACTCTTGCCGCTCCACAGCTTGCTTTCTGGCTTTCTGTTTGACGGGCCTCGCGTGGGGACAAACGGCAAGGTGGTGCTCAATTACTTTCCTGGGAACACCGGGGATGTCGGACGGTTGCCATGCAAACACGTCGACATTCGCCCGCAGGAAAGCAACGAGCGCGCTTTCCTATTTGTTGTCAAGTGTGGCACTGATGGTAAAGGAACCACCAGTGCCGTCCTCCTTGGCGGGCACCTTCTTTGTCGCCGGTGGAGCGGCTTTGTTCTTTTTGCACTTGCCGGTGGAGCTCTCTGGTGCGTCCTCGACGGCAGTGCAGCACTCCGAAGAGGTGCGCTTGCCGGAGTGGGCACAGGAGCTCTTGCCGGACTTCCTCTTGTTCTCCCCCCTGAGAGCTTCAGCGGCAAGTGCCTTGGCGGCAGTTGCGGCAGCTGCTTCCCGGTAGATATTGTCGGCGCAAATAAGCGCATCCTTCTTGTCGCAGGGAACTGTGATAACACCTACTGGGCCTGGCATCTTCAACACGTTGTAGGCAAAATGAGAGGCTGCCATGAACTTGGCGAGCGCTGGACGGCCAAGTATCCCATTATAAGGCAATGGAATATCGGCAACGTCAAAGGTGACCTTCTCGGTCCGGTAGTTCAGCTCGCCGCCAAATGTCACTGGCAGCGTGATCTTCCCTTTCGGCTTGCTCCTTCCTGGATTGACTCCTTGGAAAGTACCAGTTTCCTCAAGCTCGCCGTCAGGGATTTGAAGTTTCCGGAGCACAGCGGGCGAAATCAGATTCAAGCCGGCCCCACCGTCAACTAACATCTTTGTGACCTTGAGGTTGCAGATCATTGGTGAAACTAACATCGGCAAGCACCCGACCGCCGTTGTGCGGTCAGGGTGGTCCTCAATGTCAAAGACGATAGGCGTGTCGGACCACTTCAGAAGCTTTCTGGCATCAACAGATGGTTCCGCCGCATTGATCTCTCGCGCCCACTATTTAAGTTGGCGGTGAGAAGAATGCAACGAAGCACCACCGTCAACACACAAGACTTCTGCGGCTTTCTGAAATTCGTGCTCACTGGATTCTTCATCATCTAGATCATCATCATCATCATCTTTGTCGCGGCCACGAGGAGGCCTGTCTCTCTGCTGCTGCTTGGCCTTGCCGCGACGCCCTCCTCGGGCAGTGCGCTTCTTGCCGGACCCGTCAGCACCTTCTGGGGCCTTCTCCTTGTCGCGCCTCTCATACTCAGCTTTCTGCTGTTTGACAAGCTGCTCGACTCGTCGACAGTTCTGGAGATCGTGTCCCTTGGTGCGGTGGATCTTGCAATATTGCTTGTCGGAGCCGTCCTGCTTGTCGGCAGCCGCCAAGGCCTGACAGTTGGCGCACGTGGCAATCTCCTTGCCGGAGCCCTCGACTTTGGCCTTGTCGGCGCTGCCGTTGCCGCTGGACTGCTCGACGGCAAGCACAGCTTTGCCCTTTTTCTTCCTGTTGTTCCGCCGCCGGCCCTTCTTTGCTGGGGCGGTACCTTCGCTGTCGGAGCTCCCCCCTGTGCCAACACCTTCACCAGGAAGTTTCCTTCCCTCTTCAGCGCGCGCACACTTGTCGGCGAGAGCATATAGCTGGCCAATGTCTCTGACCTTGGTCATCGCCATTTCCTCCCGCATCTTGCGGTTACGCACGTTCTGATGGAACGCGCTAATAACCGCAGCGGGGTGAACATCTGGGATGTTGTACTGTACGCGGCTGAACCTTTGAATGTATTTGCGCAGGGGCTCTCCTTCCTTCTGGGGGATGAGATGAAGATCACTCTCCTGGCCATGAGGTTGATGACCGCCAGTAAAGGCACCAACAAACTGATGGCACAGGTCCGCCCATGAAGAAATGGAGTTCTCCGGCAAGTGCATGAGCCATGAGACGACGTTGCGCTTTAACACGAGCGGGAAGTAGTTAGCAAGAATCTTGTCGTCTCGTCCCCCGGCAGCTTGCACCGCAATGGTGTAAATGCTGAGGAACTCCGACGGGTGTGTCTTGCCATCATACTTCTCTGGCACGTCAGGCTTGAAAGCCTTGCGATTGGGCCACTGGACCTGTCGCAGCTCACGGGTGAACGCTGGACAACTTACCGCGTACGGCAAGTCGCCAGGATCCCCTGGCGCATGCATGTCCACAGCGGGCCCTGCGCGTCTGTCGGACTGACGATGCGCTTCTCTCCTTCGCTCGATAGTGGTACGAGCGTCTTCTCCTCTGCGTTCCTGAAGAACGAGGCGCTGGTCATGACGAGCTTGCGGGTTAGACGACGCCGTGGAATCATCGCCACGGGCGTCGTTTCGACGTGTCGGCGACCGAGGCCGTCTGGGTGGGGAGTGTACGGTTGTTGCCCCCTCGCCGTTCTTGTTGGTGACAGCATTGTCACCAGTTCTCTTGTCGGCCGCGCGCACCGGGTCGGCATCAGCGAAGCTGAGAAGGCTCTGAATGGTTGCCCTCCACTCGTCAAGCTTATCTGCTGGTGGGGGGAAGTTCAGGAGCAGCTGCGCACGCGCCAACGCTTCTGCTGGTGAGGGAGGTATCGAGTGGCGTGAGGACTGTGGGATGCTCTTACTCCTAACAGTGTTAGAAGGAGCATCTCCACGCCCAGGCGACCGCACCTCGACCCCGCCAACGTGTTGTTGCGTATGGTGACTCCGCGCACCTCGAGATCGATGCGCAAGTTCATTATCCAGGGAGTGCCTGGCACCTGGGGCGTCAGGACGCTGCCTGTCACGGGCTTCTTGCGAAGGCCGTGGCGTCTGAACCGGCGCAGGCGTTCCAGAACGCGCAGCACCGTTTCTGGAGCTTGCAGGGCCAGCAGCAGCGAGCAGCGCTGCGTTCCCAGACCCAGCAGCGCCAAGATTGGCGTTGCTGGCCCGGTTTTGGACAGGTGGAGGTAATAGGAGCTCTCGCTCTCCAGTCCCCCCAGCAGCCGCAATCACGTCGGCACCCTCCTGCATGGGAGCAGGCGGGTTGGACGTAGACGCACCGATGGCTGAAGTCTTCTTTTTTGGAGCCATAAGACGGAGGATGGCCCAAAAACTAACGCGCAAATCGCTAGATTAGGTTCACACAACCTCCTTCCCCCTACCTGGCGCGCCAAAGATGTCGGGGACGAATCCGCGATCACCTATGGGACCCAGGGAAGGACCCCTTTACGTTCGGCAGGGAGAGACGGTGGCACGAAGAGCAAATCTAGCGAAGAACACGACAGTGCACGAGAGAGATTTACCCAGGTTCGGGCCGCACGGATGCGTAAAACCCTACTCCTGCTTTTTGGTTTATTATCTGTATGATTGTTCTAGCTCCAGGAGCGCTACAGTACCGAGTAGCTGCGTACAATACTGGAGTTCTCCATCTCCCAGTTCCTCTCCTCCCCTCCATGTTGCCTATGGGCCTCCTTTTATACGCACAAAGGGGTCACCAACAGGTGGCAAACAGTAAAGGTAGAGGTGGAAAGTTGCTACAGTAAGGCCATTATTACCAGGATGACATGTCCTACCTACCACTGACGGCAGGGGACAAGGGCATTAAATGCCCATGCCTTTGCTGTCCACATGCATGTACCCGGACGTCTTGGACGTGGGAAAAGCCTATCCCACCTACTCCTGCACCGCTAGCTACAGTGTACCGCCGTCTACACAGTGCCCTGCCACACACGCTTGGAAGGACCCAGAGCGCCACGCTGGCAGAGGCACCGGAGCAGCAGCACAGTAGCACAGTGGTACAGTAACGCTTGCCGCGGCAAGACCTTGACGCACCTGACAGCTTGCCGCAACCCATAGCTTGCCGCGCAAGGTAACTTGCCGGGGCAAGTACCTTGCCACAGCTGCTATCTTGCCGCAGCCAATACCTTGCCGCAGCCAATGACTTGCCGGGGCAAGTACTCTGCTACAGCAAACCTCAGGCTGGGCCTCAGCTGTCCCTCCCGGCAAGCTCCTCTTGCCGGGGCCTTAACTCTTGCTTTATATACTTTGTTCTTGAATGGCTTAATAATCTTGAGCTTCTCTCTGGCTGTCCTCCCGCAAGCCTGGCCACGGGATGCTACTACTGCCCGTGCACAAGTACGGGGTACTAGGGTACCCCTATTCTAGTACACCGACAGTTCAGATCTGAAATCATGGTACTCAGGCCCTAGTGACAAGCATTAAGCATAGCAAAGTCATAACAACATGAATCTTAGAACATAGTGGATACTAGGGATCAAGCCCTAACAAAACTAACTCGATTACATGATGAATCTCATCGAACCCCTCACCGGCCAGCAAGCCTACGAAAGAATTACTCACTCCCGGTGGGGAGCATCATGGAATTGGTGATGAAGGAGGGTTGGTGATGACAAATACCGAAGATTCCCCTCTACGGGGCCCCAAGCGGGCTCCAGATTTGGCCTCCCAATGAAGAATATGAGGTGGCGGCCGCTCCGTATTGTGAAACGCGATGAAACTTCCTCCCTTATTTTTTTCTTCGAAAATAGGATTTTATAGTGCTGGAATTAGGGTCTGCGGGGCCACGAGGTGGGCACAACCCACCAAGGTGTGCCAGAGGGGGGGCGCACCCTGGTGTCTTGTCCCCAGCCAGGGGCCCCCCTCCGGTGGTTCTTGGTGCCAGTTTTTTTTATATATTCTGAAATAATTCTCCAAAAAGTTTTGTCCAATTCCGAGAACTTTTATTTCTGCACAAAAACAACACCAAGGTAGTTCTGCTGAAAACAGCGTCAGTCTGGGTTAGTTTCATCCAAATCATGCAAATTAGAGTCCAAAACAAGAGCAAAAGCTTTAGGAAAAGTAGATACGACGAAGACGTATCACGCCTATGGTATTCTTTTGATTTGTCAAAAGCCCTGGTACTGAGCCCACACAGTTCTCCGGCATTCCCCTATCCTTTGTCTTGATGCTTCTTAGTTATACACCAGTCACGCAGCGACCCTGGGTGCCAACTTAGGGAGGTCATGCTCGGGAGAAGCTACTCATGAGCTGGTTGTCATTGTGGGTTCCCACTCGACCGGCGGATGCCAATGACGGACCAGCCCCCTATGGAACTTGATTGCAAATTGAACGATGGCTTTCATGATAGGCTCAACCTCAGGTCACCTCGAGGTCTTGTCGATGACATCGCCCCGACACTGAAAGCGGTCGGTAGAACGGGGTAGCAGACCAAGGATGCCCAGCCCCCCATGTCAAAAATGGTTGTGGGATGTGGAATCACTATAGAGCCTGCACCGACTGATGGATCTTCAGGGAATGAGCTCTACGTTGGTTGTCAACGCACATGTCGTCCCCATCGGCCTCTCTCAGGGTTGCGATTCGGTAGCATTCTAGTTGAAAATCCCCCTTATGAATGTTATGACCCATCGTAGGCCCTGTTTGTTTTCTAGCAAAACATCACCGACAAAGCTTGACTTCAGTCTCCAATCATGAAGAAGCGTGGCGTTATCAAACCATCTTCAAACAAGCATCTCTACTCACGCAGTCATGTGATTATTTGTCGAATTATTACTCCGGGCTTCCAGGGGATCCCAAAGTTCAACAGTGATGGTATCATGGTTGAATGATATCCCCTCCCCGGAATCATGCTAAGGCAAACACCCCAAGGAGGGATGCTATAGTCATCGGGTAATTCCTCATCACGCAAGCCGGAATGTGTGGTTTGAAAAATGGACGTAGCAGAGATTTGCTTGATATTTTATTTCAACGTCGCTCTGTGGTAAGTGCTTTCAGAAGGAAGAGACACGCAGGGCTTCAAACATTGTGCCCTGAAACACTTAATTGACTAAGAGTAGCAAAGCAAGCATGCAGTCATGAATATTCTTAGTGATATAGGTCGCATGTCACGTTAAACCATGAGAAGAACGAGCATCTGATCAGTCGGAAGCATTCACAATACGTGGAATGAACCGGACGCATGTTTACCTTTCCAATCCCGGGACCAAGTGGTGTTTTGGAGAACCAGAAATACAATCACCATACTAATTCTTGACCTTATGGTTCAACTAGGCAGTTCACACATCTCCAACGTATCTATAATTTTTATTGTTCCATGCTATTATAGTACCAATCTTGGATGTTTTATATGCATTTATATGCTTATATCATTTTTTTGGACTAACCTATTAACCTAGTGCCCAGTGCCAATTGCTGTTTTTTTGCTTGTTTTTTGCTTTTTAGAAAATCAATATCAAACGGAGTCCAAATGGAGAAAATCTTTGGATTAATTTTTTCTGGACTAGAAGGGACCCACGAAGGTTCGAGAAAAGACCAGAAGAGTCATGAGGGAGCGACAAGCTCAGGGGGCACGCCCCAGGTGGGGCACCCCCGGGCTTGTGGGCCCCTCATGGCACCTCTTGACCTAATTCCACTTCTATAAATTCCAAAATATTCATAATATACCAGAGAGCCACCCGAAACACTTTTTCGGCCGCCGCAAGCTTCTGTTCTTCTGCGATCCCATCTGGAGGCCTTTTCTGATACTCTGCCGGAGGGGGGGTCGACCATGGAGGGCTTCTACATCATCCTTGCTGCCTTTCGATGATGCGTGAGTAGTTTACCATAGACCTACGGGTCCATAGCTAGTAGTTAGATGGATTCTTCTCTCTCTTTGATCTTCAATACAATATTCTCCTTGGTGTTCTTGGAGTTCTATTCGATGTAATCTTCTTTTGCGGTGTGTTTGTTGGGATCCGATGAATTGTGGGTTTATGATCTGAATATTTATGAGAAGTAATGGAGTCTTTTCTAAACTTTATTATGCATGATTGTTATAGCTTTGTATTTCTCTCTGATCTATCCGTTTAGTTTGGCCAAATAGATTTATTTATCTTCAGTGGGAGGGGTGCTTTGTGATGGGTTCAATCTTGTGGTGCTCTATCCCAGTGAGAAAGTAGGGGACGGGACACATATTTGTATTGTTGCCATTAAGGGTAAAATGATGGGGTTTATTCATATTGATTGGATTTACTTTGTCTACATCATGTCATCTTGCTTAAGGCGTTACTTTGTTTTATACTTAATACCATAGGTGCATGCTGGATAGTGGTCGGTTGATGGAGTAATAGTAGTAGATGTAGGCAGGAGTCGGTCTACTTGTCTCAGACGTGATGCATATATACATGATCACTGCCTTGAATATCGTCATAACTATGCGCTTTTCTATCAGTTGCCCAACAGTAATTTGTTTACCCACCGTATGCTATGTGTTCGAGAGAGAAGCCTCTAGTGAAAACTATGGCCCCAGGGTCTACCTTTATCATATATAAAAACACAAAAATACTTTGCTGCAATTTTCTTTCTTTTATTTTATTTTGTAATTTATATTTGTCTACCACTACAAGATTTGATCCTTGCAAGTAACCGCCAAGGGGATTGACAACCCTCTTGGTCGCGTTGGGTGTAAGTATTTGCTTTTGTGTGTGCAAGTGTTGTTCGTGAGGTTCCGTGTGATTCTCCTACTGGATTGATAACCTCGGTTCTTAATTGAGGGAAATGTTTATCTCTAGTATATTGCATCTCCTCTCCTCTTCGAGGAAATCCCAACACAGCTCACAAGTAGCAGTCGTCACACTTCGTATCCTAGGACGAACATTCATGATGCAACTTTACACAGGGAAGTAGCTTAGTGCGTACATAACTATTAATTGGGGTACTTAGCTTATCCATCACATGAGGATCTGAGCTTTATGTGGATGGAAGCATCAGTGCTTGCTTCCTACGCGATGGTCAGGTCAAAGTCGATGTTGACCGTGTGTGAACCATTTTCAGCACGATCGGTCTTGATGACGAAGGAACTCTTCCGCCCCTCCAGCCTCCTATACAGCTCCTGTCCCATGAACACTGGTCGTAGTGTCAATCCAGATCTCGGCGCGGCGTTCCTGCGGCCGCCAGCCCCCCAAGGGTCGCTGGCCTCCTCCATTCGGGCGCACCTGTAAGCGAGAGCATAGAGCTCCGCCACAGTGTGCACCCAACAAGCTGCCAATGCCTCGCGCACCTTGGTGATGCGGACATTCAAGTGGAATGCCATGATGATAGAAGCAGATGGTAAGCTGCAAACCCTATCCTGCATCTGGAGAAAATGCTGGATTGATGGGTCCAATTTACGTGATGTTTTTCCTTTATATTTTGTGCCCACAAGGTGGGCTTTGTGGAATTTTACCACGTTCACGCACTTCTTTTTGTTGATAATCCTTCAGGTAGCCTTTTTGGAGCAATATTCATTTAATGGAGAAAACCCTCAAAAATGGAAGTGGAATCACGTATTTAAAGTGATAAACACTTTCCATAAAAATCCAAGAAAGAAGGACAAAGGAACAGCCGCCATCGCGCTCCCAGAGCGAACGACGGCGTTCCATGCGACCGTGCGCGCTCGCATGAGCGGTTGTTTGGCACGCCGCCACCTCCAGGAGATCAACTATTTTCACCCCATCGAAGCGGATTGGGGAGAGGACGAACAGAGACTCCAGAAACTCATCCAGAAGGCAGAACCCTAGCCTCCGGAGCCCATCCGGAGGGAGGGTCAACCGGGAGAAGAAGGGGATTCCTCTCACCACGAGAGGAACAGCATCATCATCATCATCTACATCACCATCATCTTCATCATCATCATCCACATCGTTATCATCTGCAACATCAAGAACCCTAGTGGATCCTTTGGTGTATCTGTTGAATCACTTGTTCATGCATCTCCTTACCATCTTCATGATGCTTGTTGTTCTCATGTGTGAGTAGACCCCTAGTTCTCGGGAATATAGATGAACGTTGGTATGTGTAGGATCTAAACATATAATGTGGATATGAGATCACCTGTTGAATGCTTAGTTTAATAATTTTGTGAATGTTGTGAAGGGGCCCCACTCGGCATTTGTGCCTTTGAAGGCCATGAAGTATATCACTGTCTTTGCATAGGTTTATGATGTGGAGGTAATTCGAGGTGACAGTAAAAGCCTACTGCTCCAGACCTTTACAAGTGACTAGGGATCACATAGAACCCTTAGTGAGGCCGCGTCCACGGGGCAAACCCTTAATTGTCATGAGTTGTAATCCTCTGGGGGAGGCTATGACGGTGGCGTGCGTGGCACAAAGTCTACCACGAGTAGAACGTGTTATGTACCCGGCTCTACCCAACATAATTGTCAACAGTGGCTCAAGTATCCATCCCATGCTATGCATATGCATAGTAGTACTAGAAACATGCCAATGGGGATTCCAAATTCCCTGAGAACGCCTTTTTAATTCTGCTGTTCATCGCTATTCACCGTCTCTGTCTTTAGTTTACTTTCATGTTATTTAGTTACAGGTCACATTTCTACTCAATCTTTATTTAAATCCGCCCTCGCTCTACTCCAAGTCTACAACTATCTGCAGGCACAAAGTTACATAATTCTCTACAAAGGGGCAAAAGTCTTATTCCTGTGCTACCTATGGGATCGATACTCTTACTTTGAAAAGGCTACAACTAAACCATGTGCACTTACAGGCTATCACGAATGTACTCCTAAAGTGTCTCGCTTGGCTTCTGCTTGAGATAGCAAAGTGAAATATAGGTGGGGCGAGCCACCTCGAAATCTTTCTTTAAATGAAGGGCATCCGCAGCGGCTGCGCGGGGGCACCACAGGTGTTGTCCAACCTCACCACCTCCAGGCCTGAGCTGCCCGCCCTTGGACTTGTCAAGCGGGTGACCCTTCCGCGGCGGTGGTAGGGTATCCTTCTGCCGTCGAGCGCGACGGCGCCTCTGCTCGTGCATCTACCACTTGATGGCAGGCTTGGAGGGCCGGCCCTTGGCCATATTTATTTGAAGGTGGATGAAGAGGTTGATGAAGATAACGATGGATCTGTCATCATCAGAGATGCCGGCAGCTTTCTTAATATAGATTTACAAGAACGCCCCCTACCTGGTGCGCCAAATGTCGTCGCGTGTGTGCAGAACACATGCGAGACACCAAGGACTGAAGACGTACCTTGCCAATTCGTAGAAGGGGCGCAAGGTGTGGATCTAACTCAACGAAAAATGCATAAGAAGACACAGCGATCTACCCAGGTTTGTGCCGCATGGTTGCGTAACACCCTACTCATGCTTTGTGTGTGCTTTAATTGATGGGCAGAGAGCTACAAATCCTTTCTGGGAATGGATAGAGTAGTTTTGCTCCTATGTAAGTTCTACCAAGTGTCCAACCCTGCCCTGGAGTAGATCCAGTCCAGTGTGTGTAGGGAAAGTTGTCCTTTTTCCCTCCTGTAGCTAGGTTCTCCTTTTATATCGCAAGGGACACCACAGTTGCTACGTAGAGGCCACCTACCATGGAGAAGGTAGGTAAGTTCATCAAATTCTTGGTGAAGTGTAGCCATCTTTTGGTCTGTGGGAACGGTCGCCTATCTTGCCACCACTGCCTAAGGTGCCACTTGATTTCGGTGTGACACGCACCCTAATATAGGTATGCACCATGTGGTGAATACTGGCGTGGTTCATCCCACACGTCTTGTCCCTCCATGGGCACGCCTGCACTCCCACCACGTGCCGCAAAATTTTTGCGTTCATAGAACAGATGCACCATGCTTGGGGTACGGTGGCTTGTTGTCGATGCTTTCCGGGTGCGGGCCAGTTAGACGAGTCATTGCCGGTGTTGGTAAACGTAGTAGAAAACAAAAAAATTGCCCTGCGATCACCCAGGAACAATATGAAGATGCATAAAGGGTTTGGATCAACAATCTTAATCGACCTTGGAGTGCAGCAGAAGTAGATGAGTCGGTGTAGATCACACTTGGAGTCCCTAGAACCGTTGATGACGATCCCGCGAATCGCCCTTGAACGATCCCTCGAACTGAAGACCGAAAGCACGGCTTCTCTACTTGGTTGCAAGAGTACAGTGTTCATGATCCAGCAGCGCTTTGCCGTCCAGAGTTAATCGTCACTGGAGAATTAGATGGAGGAGATTAGAACCACAGTGGGCTTCTAATTATGAGGACTAGAAGAACTAGGTCTAGCTCTAATTAGTCAACTAGGACCAACTAGAACTAGAACCAGATGAACTAGAGGAGGCTCCAAAACTTGTGTGTTCATTTGTGGCCAGTACCTCAAGTATATATAGGTTACAGGGGGAGGGAGAGGCAGCCACCAAGGAGGGAAGGTCCCTCCTTGGGGAGCTGGCCAAGAGGGGAGGATTCGCCCCCCTCCCCCTCCCCAAGGAAAGGGGGCGCCACCTCCACTTGGGCCCTTGTGGCCCAAGTTGCCTTCCACCTCTTGGCCTTTAAGGCCCGTCGATATTTAATTAAATATAAAAGCCTTCTGATAATTATTATACCCTTTCATATATAATTTAACATCACCTGAAACATTTTCCACCAATATATTAAGTATCGGTAATACCCGGTATTACCTCATAAACTCTGGAACCCTTCCGGTGACCCCGAAATGCTTTCAGTTCCTCTTGAAACTATTCCAAATATTAATGAAAAAAATCCACAAATAAATCCTTGATACTCTCTTCCTACTAACACATAGCAGATTGTGATTACCTTAAGCTTGTGACCCCGTAGGTTCGGTAAATCATAGACATGGACGAAAACCCTTAGTTCGATGACCGATAGCGTGGAACCGTGGACATCCATATCAATCCCTATGATTACACGAATGATATTCAAGTGAAATTTTGGTAATCATGTGATTTTTCCTTTGCTTCGTGATACATTACGAAACCCATGATGCATCGGTATCCTCCTGAGTCATGCACATGCTCACTATACCATTGATCTCGATGTCGGTTTTGTTCTTCTTTCTCGTTGAAGTGTTTTGGTATCCCTGTGATGTAATCACCTGTGTCTAGCCAGACGATGATGGATGCTGTCACACCGAGAGGGCCCTAAGAATATCTCTCCATTGTCGGAGGAGTGAATCCCATGATTGAGTTATCTAGTCTCTTGTCACACTTTCCGATGAACCCGTAAGTTGTCGTTATGATCACCGTGTTACGGATGACGTTTGAGCAACCCCAAAGTCCACTGTACGATAGGAAGTGAATACGATACTCTAATGGTCTGAGGAACTAAAACACATGCTAACACTTCATGTTATAATAATTGATTTTAGACAATATTATCTCAAAGTATAACAAACAAGATTGGGTCGATTCAATATGATCATTATTCTAACATCATACTCTCAATGTTGTTTTAGGACTATCGTTACACTTAACGATATCCGAAGATCTGGAAAACATGATCACCGACAACACTTGAGCTAGTCTCAGAGGCAAGATCGGGAACCTATTCTTTTACCGCTTATCATTCCACACGTGCATATGAGTTTTCCACCGAATCACATATTCCAGTATCACAGTAGTTATAGCATGAAATATAAACCCTTAATTATGAATATGGAAATATTATAATATAATATTATTGCCTCTAGGTCATATTTCCAATAGTCTCCCACTTGCACTAGAGTCAATGATCTAGTTACATAGTATATTTTTAACATCTATGGCTTATCTGATGTTAGTTCATGCTTTGCTTATGGTAGATCCTTTGTCATTAGTTTTGACCCATTCAAAACCTTGCAATATTTGTATTAGTCATGTCTGATTTTGATTCCTTTTGCTTTTGAAGAATGGCACTATTATTTATAATACAATGTCATTGGTTTCATTACACTTGGGATCACACCAACTATGTCAAGACATTTCTTATTAACACAGTTTCATTGGTTTAATTAAACTTGATATTACACCAACTCATATCAAGACACTTCTTGATTATCTATATTCATAATATAGTGACATTGGTTTTATCACACTCGGGATCATACCAATTATATCAAGACACTTCTTGGTTCAGACAATTTTAAAACATAAATGATTCAAACCTATTCTCCTTATGTTATAGAATCCACAATATTGTTCATGCTAGAAAACTATTCTAAACAATCATAGCCCAATATAACTTATATCAGTCATGAAGCTGGTGTTTGTGTAACCTTTTACAATGAACTCTCTTCATCCCCTCTATTAGACAAGTCTTTCATCCTTCTGAGGTACTTAATTATATTAACAGTCACCTTGTGTGTGAATCCAGGATCACTTTGGTACCTGCCAATAACATTTAGCACATAAAACATTTGGCTTTATACATATCACAACATTCATGATGGATTCTATAATACATTCATCTGTTCATGCTTATCAAATGTCTTAGGACATTAATTTCTTCTAAGCATCATGTCATGTGAGATTGGGAGAAAATACATTCTCCATTTTAAACCTTTTAAAACCTGGTCAATGTATTCAATTCAGCTTAGCACAGTTAGACGTCTTGATCTATCTTTATAGATCTTCATGTCCAATATACTTTGCTTTAGTCTTTAATTGGAAACATATTCTTCAAAAAAAAATGTGCATAGAAACTTTATATTATCTCCAATCTTTAATATTTCATTTACATATAAGATTAGAAATGCAATAGAGCTCCCACTAAACTTCACAAGTTTATTCAACATTTCAACAAAGTTAAACTCTTTAACTATTTCATTAAAATGTTGACTCCAGCTCCTTGATACTAGCTTCAAACTAAAAATAACTTTCGAAGCTTGCACACTCATCTGGTATCCTGGGGATCTATAAAACTTCCAGTTGTATCATCTATACATCCTTTTCCATTAAGGAAACTAGTTTTGATATCCAATCCATTTACTTTATACCTTCTGGAGAACCTGTTGGAAATATGCCCTCGAGGCAATAATATTGTGTTATTATATTTCCATATTCATAATTAAGTGTTCATATTTCATGCTATAATTGCTATGATCCTGAAATATGCGATTCGGTGGAAAACTCATATGCACGTGTGAAATGATAAAATGAGAAAATAAAGGTTCCTAGTCTTGCCTCTAAGACTAGCTCAAGTGTTACTGATGATCACATTTTCCGGATCTTAGGATATCGATAAGTGTAATGATAGTTCTAAAACAACATTGAGATTATGACGTTGGAAGAACGATCATACTGAATCGACCCGAACTTGTTTGTTATGAATTGAGATAATGTCATCTAGAATCTATTGTAATAACATGAAGTGTTAACGTGTGATTTTGCTCCTTAGACCATGAGAGTATCGTAGTCACTTCTTACCATATGATGGGCTTTGGGGTTACTCAAACGTCACCTGTAACACGGTGATCATAACGACAATTTACAGGTTCATCAGAAAGTTTGACAAGGGATTAGATAGCTTGAAAGTGGGATTTGCTCCTCCAACGATGGAGAGATATTATTAGGGACCTCTTGGTGTGATTGCATCCATCATCATCGGGCCAGACACTGGTGACTACGTCATGGGGATGCGGGAACACAAGAACGAGAAAGAAGAACAAAACCAGTAACGAGGATTTTGGTATAGTGAGCATGGTGATGACTCAGGAGGATACCGATGCATCCAAGGTTTTGTAAAGTATCACGAAGCAAAGGGAATATCACATGATAACCGAAGGTTCACTCGAATATCATTCGTGTGCTCATAGGGATCGATATGGACGTCCACGGTTACGCTGTCGGTCATTGAACGAATGGTTTCGTTCATGTCTATGAGTTTCCGAACCTATGGGGTTACAAGCTTAAGGCAATCATGATCTGTTGAGTGTTAGAATGATGGGAGTGATGAGAATATATTTGTGTAATAGTTTCGTTAATATTCAAAATAGTTCCGAGAGGATCCGGAAGCGTTTCGGGGTCACCAGAACGGTTTCGGTGAATATCGGGTAATACCGGGTATTATCGATAAATATATATATATATATGTGTGTGGAAAATGTGTACGGGGATGTTAAACTATATATAAAATGGTCTGAAAGAGTTTAGCACAATTTTATATTTAATTTAATATCAATGGGCCTAAAAAGGCCAAGAGGTGGAAGGCAACTTGGGCCACAAAGGCCCAAGTGGGAAGTCGCCTCCCTTCCCTAAGGAAGGAGGCTGAATAGGGGTGGGGGAGGAGTTGGACTCCTCCCCCTTGGCCGGAGCCCCAAGGAGGTTGTCCCTCCTTGGTGGCAGCCCTCCCTCTCCCCTCTAACCTATATATACTTGAGGATTTGTGCTCTTTTAATATACAAGTTTTGGAGCCTCTAGTTCTTTAGTTTTAGTTCTAGTTGGTCCTAGTTGACTAATTAGAGCTAGGCTAATCCTATTTTCCTCATAATTAGAAGCCCTATGTGGTTCTAATCTCCTCCCTCTAATTCTCTGGCAACGATTAGCTCTGGACGGTGATGCGTGATACGTCTCCAACGTATCTATAATTTTTGTATTGTTCCATGCTGTTATATTATCAATCTTGGATGTTTTATATTCATTTTAGAGCAACTTTATATCATTTTTTGGGACTAACCTATTGATATAGTGCCCAGCGCAAGTTGCTTGTTTTTTGCTTGTTTTTTACTTCACATAATATCAATACCAAACGAAGTCCAAATGCCACGAAACTTTTTGGAGATTTTTTTCTCGATAGAAGACACCTTGGGAGCCAAGGAAGTGCACGAGGGGAGGCCTGTGGGTCCCACAAGGCACCAGGGCGCGCCAGAGGCCTCTGGCGCACCCTGGTGGGTAGTGGGGCCCTCCACTACAAAAAAAGACACATCCGTGACATTTTGGCCCGAACAAAAAAATTTATGTCATGCTTATGACACTTCTATGACGATAATTCTGACAAAACCACGTATCATCATAGATGTGGTGGGCTCCTACTTCTATGACAACAAATCATGATAGAAAATGGGCTTTTCATCCTGGGCGGGCCGGGGACGCACCTGCATGACATTCTTTGGGCCGTCCATGACGGAAAAAATCATGGTAGAAGCGAGGGCGAGGAAAATATCGGGGAGTTCCCAGTTACGGTGGGTGGTCGGGGCCGAGCGATGCATGGAGGGATTGCGCGTTTCTCTCGTACACGTACGCATGTGTGTGCGAGGCGTTGGGCTCTAACTGAACCCGAGCGAGGCGTTCGCTTACTGAACCCGAGTGATTGCACTAGCTACGTTACTGAACCCGAGCGATCGATCCCTTGGCTGTTAAATGAACCCGAGCGATTCCTTCGCTACTGCTGCTAACTGAAGCCGATTGAACCTGCTGCCTCTTAATGAATAGTGGCCATTGTTGGGGGTTTGATGAACAGTTCCCGGTGGGGGTTGGATGAACGGGACCCCGTGGTAGTAGAGGTCGTTGCCGCTGGATGAACAGGACCCCGATCGAGGAGGTCACCACACACCCGAGCCGGTTGGGCGTGGATGAACAGGCCCCCGTGGAGGGCTGGTTGAACAGTAGCCGGTGGGGGTGGATGAACAGGACCCCGTGGAGGGCTGGTTGAACAGTAGCCGGTGGAGGCTGGATGAACAGGACCCCGTGGAGGGCTGGTTGAACAGTAGCCGGTGGAGGCTGGATGAACAGGACCCCTCATGGATGAACAGTAGCTGGTGGAGGCTGGAGGAAGTCGACGGTGGATGAACAGTAGCAGGTGGAGGCTTGAGGAAGTCAACGGTGGATGAACAGTAGCCCGTGGAGGCTGGAGCGAGGCAGTAGACGGTGGATGAACAGTAGCCCATGGAGTCCCGTTTTGCGGTACGCCACACCCCTCTGATGATTAGGACCCCGTTTCGACCATAGGCGCTCCAGCTCCAACACAAGTCTGTTTCCTCTGTTTTGCAGTACGCCACACCCCTCTCGATCAACAGGACCCTGTTTCGACCGTAGCCGGTCGAACAGAAGGCCTTTTCCTCCGTACTATGGTACGCCAGACCCCGTTTCGGCTGTTCCGTCCAAGCCGGTTGGCTCCCGATGAACACGACGCATTCTGACCCAGTCTGTTGCCTCCCGGTGAACATGACGCTGTTTCTCCGTTCCGACCCAGCCGGTTGGCTGCCGATGAACAGGACGTTGTTGTTGTATGCGTTCGAGACCCCGCCCGTATGTACGTACGTAGCCGTATTTACTTTCTTGCAGCATGGCTATATGTACGTGTACACGATATAGACGGGACTGCCTGAACAGCTACCGCTCCTTACTGGGCCACGGTTCATCGTGGCAGAAAGACCGATGGACCAGTATGTACGTACACGTTTGCGACTAGAATGACAATGCTACGTACGATTCGACCGGGTGGGTCCTGGCTGTCAGGGAGGATAAGGAGGCACTTCCTTGCGTGTGAAGATATTGATGCTGGGTCCGAGCTGACAGGGGGAGGATTCTTTTTTTGCGCGTAATAAGGAGGCACTTCCTTGCGTGAAAGATGTAGCTGGTGGGTCCATCTGTCAGCCTCACCGCATACAGTCCTCTTCCGATGGCTGTCGTTCGTTGACCATGTTGACCACGCCGCGCGGACAGCACCCAGGCGGTGGACGACGGTGAGGCAGGGAACGACGCGGAGCATGGGAACACATGGAGGGTAGTACGAGGGTTGACTAGTTCGGCTGCGGTGTGAGGCTGCCGGCGCCATAGAATAACAGGCGGTGTGGGTGAGTAGAGGGATGGCCTGGCCAGTGGTGGGAGTAGTAGGGGGCGGTGACGCCTACGCGGCAGCACAGCCGGCCACGGGAGGCAGGAGCACGCGGTGGTTTGGACGGCTGGAGCAAGAAAATTAAAGGTTGAAGAAGCAGGACGACCATTGGATGTTAACAATCCAATGGTCACTGGTGATAGAATCGTTTGTTGAGTAAGCTGACAAAGCCCTGCGTATGCGTCTACTTAGTAGGGCCACAAGTCAGCCTCCAAATCTGGTGGGCCCCAGCTGTCATTGGCAGCACTCCTTATTTTTCGCTTAATAAGGAGGCACTTCCTTCCGTGCCAAGATATAGTTGGTGGGTCCCAGCTGTCATGGGGAGGATTCATTCTTTTTGGCGTAATAAGGAGGCACCTGCTTGCGTGCGGCCAAGGACCATGTGGGTCCCAACTGTCAGCCTCCCAATGTACATCCCTCTTCCGATGTTGTCGTTTGTTGACAACGTTGACCACGCCGTGCCGAGAACACCAACGTGATGGACGACGGCGAGACCCAGGAAGGGAATGACCCGAAGGCGGTGAAGCCACAGCAGTGGAGGGATGTGGGAGAGTACAGGTATGACCTGGCCAGCGGTGGGAGTAGTAGAGGCCGGCGAGGCCTGCGCGGCAGCATAGCCGACCACGGGAGGCAGATGCAGGCGCTCCAGCCGGCGATGGTTTTGGCAGCTCGAGCAAGAGCAACTAGATCAGAGATTGAAGAAGCAGGATCGCCGTTGGATGTCAATCCAACGACTACAGATGTCAGAATAATTTGTTGACTTTTTGTTTTAGACCATTAGATCGTTTTGTTCACTAAATGGACAACACCTTGCGCAGTCTTCATCTAGTGGCCAACAAAGTCAGCTTCGAAAGCTGTGGCGGAATGCAGCCCATTTATTTAGGTTTTATAGCCCATTTCATTTTGTTTGCCAATACATCTATTTCCTGGGCTTTGACTCAAAAAATAATCTATTTCCTGGGTTGGGTAAAAATAATAATGCCGATTTACTATTTATGATAATTTACAGCGCATTTGATTATTTATTCAAATACACCTATTTACTGGGCTGGGTGAAAAATAATATTGCGTACATGCATCCCATTTATCATTTCTGATAATTTACATGCCATTTGATTTTAGTAGAAATTGACCCATTTTCTAGGATGGGTGAAAAAACAATGATGGCCTGGACTGAGCATTTCGTATAAGATATAATATTGAGATAGGAATATTATTAAAAAATTAAGTTGGGCTTGGTAATCTTAATATATAAAAATTGAACTGAACTGTGCATTTTATTAAAAGAAACCTAGGCCAGGTTGCGCTTATTTTAGGATCTTGGGTACAACTGTCGGCCCAGTTGCATTGTTGATGTTCAACGAAAAAGGCCTATGTAGTACAGTACAACTTTACATGGCTACTCAGCCCACATTCAACAACGCTTGAAAGGCCCAAACAAGGCTTCTGTACAACTTTTTGAAGTCACTGAGCTCAGTTAATAACTTAAGAAAAAAGTTAGAGTACAGTGGAACCTAATTAAAAGCTGTCACGAGCGAAGAAATAATTCAACGGTCCCACTTGTGTGTGTGTGTGTGAGAGAGAGAGAGAGAGAGAGAGACCCATCGGTCGATGCTCGTAAATACATCTTTCAGCCATATGCATTGCTGATGCTCAGTAAAAACTTATATACTAGTTGACTCAATCATATAGAACATCATAGCACACTGAACTTCCATACAAAAATTTCACACAGGTGGCACAATCAGGGTGGAAGCAGTGGATCGCTACGGGTAGGGCTATGTTGAAACAAATGAACTCGTACATAACCGTTCATCGTCTTTATCAATGACAGGGAAATATCTTGAATGATGTGCAAAGAAAACAGAAAGACAACACAATAAGTTCGGCTAGCACATTAAGTTGACTTACACCCCTTTGTAAAAAAGTTCAGGTACAAAAATAGAACAGGTCACAATCAAATGTACTGGCACATCAGTGCTTCACACCGATAGCTCGGATTTAACTAGTATCTGAGAAGATTCAGTTGTTACCTCAAATTAGAGCACATCCAGGCAGCCAGCCCCGCCTCTTCTCCCAAAGAAGCAGCGGCCTCCGCCGCGCGATGGAGTAGGCCCTGTGCCATCCATTGTTCCGAGCAACACGGGGAAAGTCTGACGTTGACTCCTGTAATGGACGTCGTCGACAGACCATGGCACCAGCGGTGGCGGTAGGACTTCGATTGATGGATTGACCACTTCTTCAACATGCACGAACATTCGATACAGGTACATCCCTAACGTGGTCCGTGGCGGCCTTGCTGGCGATGAATAGTACAACCCCGGTTCCTATACCGGTATCTCAACACCAATCACCTTCGGTATGGTGGACGGCTTCTTCATCCATGCCATAACCGTCAGAGCCCAGCTGTCTGGAGGAACAAACATACTTACGAGCTCACCTCCTAGGTCGTTGATAAGCTCATTCATGGACTCGCTGTTCCAAGCACGTCGAGTCATGCCGTGGAAGGTAAGCTTTGTTAAAAACTCAAGCTCAGAGGGCACCGAGCCCCATCCTGGGTGCCACCGATCAAAGCTCACCAGCACGCCATCGCAGAACAAATGCCGGGAATATTCAAACACACGACTGAAGTCAAAAGTTGTCCGGAACCTGACGAAGAAATCAGCCGGTGGCAGACAGACTTCGATGAGCAAGTCACTTATTTGGATGCCGTGCGCAATGCCAAGAGCTTTGACAAGGTCGTCTGGCGAGACTGGAGGTCGGTCGCCGTTGATGGTTACCATCAGCACTTTGCTGGCAAATTGGTCGTCAAGCGCCGCCATGCCACTGTTGAGCGACAGCACACAACGCCCGAAGGCAGGACGGACCTCAGGATCTCCGGGTCGGAGATCCGCGTTGAATGGCGACATGATAGTGCGCTTGAGTACAGGGAGTACAGGAGGGGGATTTGGGGGAACTAGAGTAGGAATCGAGATTCCAGAGGTGGGGGAGGGGCGGGAGATTGGGGATGAAAAGGTAGCATGAATTTCGAACATGTGCCAATATGCTCTCGGCGCGCAAGCGCACGAAAACACCGGTGGCGCCCACATGTCGGCCTAAGAGTCCTTTTCTTTCTTTTTTTGAGCGCCCGGCCTGAGAGTCATAATTGACCTGTTTGGCATTGCGTTACTGCTCGGCCCATATTCAACGACACCTCACTGGCCCAAACAAGTGTACATCATCGAAAAGACACTGAGCTCAAATTATAACTTGAAAAAAGGAGATATACTCTGAACACTGGAGAATGGTGATGCCCTCATTTAGCCCACCAGTAGTTCAAGACAATAAATAGTTTGAAACAACGATATATGCAACATTCAAACACTAACTAGTGACTACTACTGTCATAAACAGCAAGACATGATAGTTCATAAGAGGTCTTGCTACACCACCAAAACACACCCGTCTGCAGCGCTCAGACTCTCGTGATCTAGACGAGAATGACATTCTAAATAGAGGCAACTATTACATAGTAAGAGTGACATAGACGAGGATGACCAAATGACAAGGAGTATGCATAACAAGAGAGAGAACTACCCATCCAGAACAAGCAGCAAAGACAACAAGTCATTCGAAGAGGGATGATCCAACACCATCATAATTTGCAGCCCTGCTTCAGCCACCAATGATTCGGAGACACCAGAACTCCACCCTTTCGACGCAACAGCCCAATTACCTATCAACCTGAAGGCTTGAACCACATCACTGCCTGTCGGACTTGAGACATCCAAGGATCAAAGTTAATCCAGATGCCTTTGTCATTCTCGCCTTCTTTTGGCTACAGGCTGTATCGTTGACAATCAGGGGAGTCTGCTCCCGAAGTCCTAGGGCTCGCCGTGTAGACACAGTTTTCCCTAGCAAACAGAGCCTCTCTGCCATCAAGGTCCTTGCCAACGGTGATCTCCTGGTTAATCGGATAATTGAGTCCGAGAAACAGAGAGTGTGAACCAAGGCTGTTTACCCGCCTCAACTAAAAAATCCTGAAGGCCCCAACAAGCTGGTATCCTGCTCATAGACATAACAGCCACTGTCCGGATACTCACGTATTTCACGGTGCTTGTACACAGTGGAGTTTTTGCAATACAACTTTTCTGGCTCATGTGTGCGAATGATCATCAGTATTTTGCCGTCGTCTGATCGAGTGAGGAACCAGTTATGCTTCCCTATTTTTGGCAAAGGTGGTGTGATTACAAAGGGCAGTAACTGTAGGGACACTGCATCATATCAAAAAGGACAGGCATTGTTAATGTAAGATTAGCATTGTTCAGAGTATGAGTAGGATAATGCAAGAAACAACATTGATCTGTCCCTATTGGAACTGAGAGGAAAATACAGGGAAATGTATACTGGGTTCGAAAATATAGAAGTGCCATGCATGGTTATACTCATGTTATCTCGCAATTGATTCTTCACAGGAAACTACCATGCCATGCATGTTATGTAATCATGTTCTGTCCTCACAAATAAATTCTTCAAGGAAACCAACACACCATGCATGTTATGTAATCATGTTCTGTCCTCACAAATAAATTCTTCAAGGAAACTAACACACCATGCATTGTTATATACTCATGTTCTGTGGGCAAAATTCTTGTGAGGATATTATTCTAGCCATTGATTGCTGAAGGGCGATATAGGTATGTACACATGGTAAGCATTATAGGATTTCACTACTTCCAAATATAGAGTTCTCCATATGCACATTTACTTCCCTAATGTATGGTTAGATGAAACCAATAGTGTGATGCATGTTTCTACATCATGAAAATGAGGAAACTAGCATGGCTATTGATACACGCTCATATTTAGTAGTATATAGATTACTATAAAGTAAGGAGAATATCCATATCTTCCTAACCATTTGATTATTCAAGGGTACAAATTGGCTGTAATGACATGGTCACAATCGCATGAATTAACTCATTCCAAATATAGTTGATTTACGGTGTCTCTAATACATTGCCATAGTTCTACTCAAATTCTACTCAAACAGGGATATTCCAATCATCACAAAAAGTTCAAACAGTGTCATGGCATTATCATTAAAATCAGACGAAAACAACTTACACGCGCCGTCCCAGCAATACGTGGTGCCATCTGCTTTGTCAATCACGTAGATGATGCCATTGTGTTCAATAGCATCACAGAAGTGTGTATCAGCTTTGACGATCCACTGCGAGGTGAGTCGTCTCCAGCTAAAGAAGGCACCGGCGGAAAGCTAGGCGATTTCGCGGTCGAACAAGGCAATTAGTTTGAAGTCTGCGTAATCTACATATCGTGTGCGCACTTGGCAGATTACAATCTTCTGCAAAACAAGGTCCGTCCAACTGACATGGTAATCTAGATGACTTGGACCGTGACGGTAAAACCCTACATACTCCAACGGAGGAAGGATAATCTCATCGGAGGTGTGCAAGTTCACGAGCACCAACTTTTTCCCGTCTTCTCTGACGGTAGCCATCCAGTGGGAGTTCATGCCGATCCAGTACATACCTGCCAAGAAGTTTCAGGCGATGGTGATCGGATTGAAGTCGAGGGAAATGATGTACGACGACCCACTACATACCTGCAAAGAAGTTTCGGCTAATGGAGGTTGGATTGAAGTCGAGGGGCATCATGTACGCCTCCGTATCATGGTGAGCAAATCTTGCTAGACCAGATAACAGCAAGCAGGGTGTCTTGAAAAGCTCAGGCCTTGCTTCGACGATGGCCACGTGCATGTCCCTCGAGCATGGAGCCGGCCGTATGGCGCTCAACATATCCATACACGAACAACAGAGGTCGAGGATGTCACTGGGGAGATTGCTCCAATCGTGGCTCATATGGATGCTGCGCGCTTCGTGTTCGGCCATGGTGGAGTTTGGAAGGTGGGGTTTTTGGGGGCTTGATTTACGGGGGAGAAGGCTCTCGGTGCTGGAGCGGCTAGCGAGGGAATAGTGGTACTGGGGGAGGCGAGCGAGGCGAGGGTACGCGGGGGCACAGTGAGATGATGAAGAGTGACCTCAGGATCTCTGGTGAGATGAAGATGGAGATGGAGTGGTGCTAGGGGAGACGGAGGCGAGGCGAGGCATGCTATACAGCGACGGTGACAGTGACTGCATAGTGCACAAGGTGAGGCTGGCTTTGGTAACCCGAACAAGCCACCTGGACTAGTGTCACCTCGGGCGCAGGGTCTTGTCACTTCACTGTGAGGACCGGATGAATATTATTTTGACCATCAAGTGTACCATAGTTGTACTATTACTAGTAGTAACATACTATGGAGTAGTACTGTATAGTGAAAATAGGTCTCCCGTGCTAGCATGCCTCCGGGTTCACTTCATCCTCCAGGTAGCATCCATATTGCGAGCAGAACCAAATTCTCGTGCATGCGGAAGTGCAAAGAAGGGCTTTTCTTTTTTTAGGATAACCGCATATTCCTTAACTAGAAAAGGTTGTGTCTCGCAGGCACACGCCAATATCAATCTGAACCAGCTACGACACATTTTTTGTGCAAAGAGATGGATATGTTTGTATATCTGTTCGTCCACCCAAGTGAGTTTTGCGTAGGTCCCACCTGTCAGGAGTGGTGCAGAAATAAAAAGGAATCATAAAATGTTTCGCCACGATGATTCGAAAGAGTGACCTCAACTAACCAGTGGCACATGTAGCGATAGAAGGATGGGCACATACACGGACACGGACCACTCCTCGGTAGGCTACACGCGTAGCCTTTTCGTTTTGCAGGTTGGTCTACCTAGCCGTCTAATCAACTGCCTGCATGCCACTTCTCCCATTTACTTCTCCATCAGGAACCAATTTTCCTCGGCTTCTTCACCTCTCCTTCATTTGCATTCAAACCCCACTGGATTCACATCCTCCTGGAGTAATTCTGAAGCCCCTTAAAATAATCATCTTCTTTAGTTAGACTAGCCATCTTAATTCTAATTCTCCAAAGCATAGCCCTCCGGTCCAGCGGTTCCAAATGGCGAAAGAGATCCCTATGCAGGTTTTTAGCATCAAACATGTCCTCGTTGAAGGCTCGTTGAGCATAGTTGCCACCGTCACCGACAACCCAAGGGTTGTTTGGGAGTGGATCAACAATGTATCCAACTCCCTCCAAAAGGTGGAGATGAAGGTCGTCGGTCTCGATGCAGAGTACACGGAGCGTGCCACTGGGAAGATCCAACACCCGCCGTCCTTCAGCTGTGCCTCGAAGATGAAGTTTTTGTGTATCACATCATACACGCGTCCCTCCATACCAGGTGAGCTCCATGATTTCATGTCTCGGGAGGACATATACTTCTGTGGGGCAGCCATCGAAGGGGACAAAGAGAAGTTGGCGCCGTACAACCTTGACTTGAAAAACATCGCTGACCTACAAACCAGAATTCCTGTAGACGATTGTGATAAAGAAACACCATCCCTGTTCGACGTAGCAAATTCTGTGCTCGGAACAAATCTTGAGAAGGGTGATGAGACGCTGGGATTAAGGTCGTCTAGATGGGAGAATTATCCCTTGACCTACGAGCGGATAAAATATGCTACCCTAGATGCCCGTGTGAGTTTCGAGATAGCTGCAAGGTCGAAAGAGCTTGTTGCGAAGCCGTCTCCCACAGAAAATGATGAGAAGAAGAAGAAGAAGAAGAAGAAGAAGAAGAAGAAGAAGAAGAAGAAGAAGAAGAAGAAGAAGAAGAAGAAGAAGAAGAAGAAGAAGAAAAAAGAAGAAGAAGAAGATGAACCAGCAGCAAGGCATTATAGATGGATGAACTATTTCCTCTCTTGTAAAAATTATATTTCCTCTCTGTGTACATTGATATAGATGAACTATTTCGCTGGTGTGCATGTCTTTGGAACAAGTGTACTCTGTGTACATTGATATAGGTTCGCTTGACTATAATGAACTATTTATCTGCCTAGTTTTCTCTGCTACTACTCCTTGAAGTGAGCGGTATGCAATGCATGTGTCAGTAGACATGACAGCTTGTCCATGGAAGTTGAACTATGACGACCATCACGTTTCTACCACTGCCACACGCGATTCCCATGACGCCGCTCCAACCAACGGCACCACATCCCCCGACGTGTGCCTCACCCCTCTCAGCCCCACCGCGTTCTCTGCCTTTGTGTGCATGACATGCGGGCCAGATGAACTACGGCGACCATCAAGTTTCTGCCACAGCCACACCCGATTCCCACGATGTCGCTTGAACCCATGACACCACACGTCCCCCGACCTGCGCCTCACCCCTCTCGGTCCCACCGCCCCTCTGCTTTTATGAGAATGACATGTGGGCCAGCCACATTTAGGGTCCACATGTCATTGACTCAAAGGCAGGTGCACTAAGCCGCTGAAGCTCGGTCCCGTGGGCCCCGAGAGGGAAATGTAACTCCTGCGCCAGGCCTTGTGGTGCTCCCATAGTACAAACTCGTGCCAAACACGGAATTTGGTTCTTACTAGCAAGATGCCCATGCATTGCACGGAACATCAAGATGCATTTGTATGAGTAGTTTATCTTGTGGGAGAAAAGGATGACCGAGGGAAGGCCTTATTTGCAAATGTGGAGAGGGGTGTGGGTATCTTTTTGCAAAATTGCCATAGTTTCCTTCCTATCTGTCAGACATAAATCGGACGGCCTATATTGCAGGATGGCAGGCACACCATCATCACCAACTCTGTTTTTTATAAGAGTAGAGACTACTACCAATGTGTCGGCCCGTGCATTGCAATGGATCCAAAGTAGTAGAATAATACTTGTTCACAAACTTGAAATATAAACACTCTAGTTTTGATATACATATATCAGTAAAAATAAATTATGCTTCACTGAAGACATATTCCTCGGGCTATTTTGATGAGGTGAGGGGCAGGTGTGGCTGGTTTCAAGATAATAATAGATTTTAAAAACATTGGAGCATAATTTTTTCTAATATTTTGTAGTGTGGCACGGCATCCGGTGCACCTAAGCGTCTGAAAACAAAAAGTGGAGTGCACTCTAAAGATATTTACATGCTCCCATTTAGTGGAGTGCACTCTAAACACATTATCTATTTATTTTTCTCTAGCCTTTCCTAGCCATGCAACCAAGCCACATAAGCTAGTCATGCATGCAATCCATAAATTGCAATATACTCCAGCATGCAATGCCACCACATCATCTATTTATGCCTGTTAGTCATAGGTTGTTTTTTGCATTAGTCTTGATCCTTCATAGTTTGGTAGAGGTATGATTAATCCAAATATTAATGTTCCATAAAACTAAACTCCAAATGTCCACCGGAGCCGAGGCAGAGGACGTACGATGGGGGCGGTGGAGGCGTCTTCGTAAGAGGAGGAGAGCTCGAAGGATAATCTTGCACGTCCGCCGCCACCAGCATATCGGTGCGGGACTCCTCGAGCGCCCACTGGAGCTCGCGCTCCTCCAGGGAGCGGCGGAGTCACGGGATTTTCCTAAACCACGATGGGCACCATGCAGTACTCCTCGTAGCTTAGGGCGCGGTGCTCGCGTCCCGACTCCTGGGGTACTGTCTGGAGCACGCGCTCAACCACCTCGTGATCCGTGAGGATGCCATGCTCGCGGCCGTGCTGTTGGAGCACACGCTCGTGCACCTGAGCGGCGAGGATGTGATGTTCGCGGGCGTGCTGCCGGAGCATGCGCTCGTCCACATCGAGAGCGGCGAAGATGCGATGTTCACGGGTGGCGATGATGCGATGCTCGTGGGCATGCTGCTGGAGAACGTGCTCGTCCACATTGTGCGCGGCGAGGATGCGATGTTCGCGGGCGTGCTGCCGGAGCACGTGCTCGTCCACGTTGAGAGTGGCGATGATGCGATGTTCGTGGGCGTGCTCTCGACGATGCGATGCTCGCGGGTATGCTGCTGGAGAACGCGCTCGTCCACATTGTGAGTGGCGAGGACGCGATGCACCTCCTCGTGACCGACTAGGGCGTGCTGCTGGAGCACAGCTATCCCTCGTGGCCGATGAGGACAAGCCGCTAGATCACACTGTCCTCCGCGTGGACAGTCAGTGCGCGCTACTCGTGGCCGTAGAGGGCGTGCTCCACCTCGGCGATGTCGGAGACTCCGTCCTCGTCCCAGGCCGCGGCGCCGTCCACTTCGGCAACGGCTGCGTGCTTCGGTGGGTGTTGTGTTCGTATGGGAGCTTCGAGCTACAATACCAGTGGGGGCGGGTGGTGACCTTTTCATGGTTTCACATGGTCTGGGGAGAAAAACAGATTCGGAAGTAGCACAATATGTTGGAACGTGTCGGAGGAAGGCTGGCAGGAGCAGTACAACAAACATCACATGCGCACCATATTTTGAGAAGGGTTTAATGTAATTTGTGTGAAATGGGTATGTATGGATGTACGAGTAGTACATCCATATCATTGACATTCATGCACGCAACAGACATTTCTGTGCATGATTTCACCCTATTTTCATATTATGTTTGGGAGTGGATTTGTTTTTTGTAATCGGAGCTCATTTTTGTAGTTGGTTTCAATTTAGACTATGCATGTATTATTGCGAGAGATAGATATAGAGAGAATTTTTGTGTGACAAAGAGGGGGGCAGGGGCAGCGATACCTAACGAGAGAGGGGCATATGCGTGTTCGAAAGACTGTGTGTGTCGTAGAGAGAGGAGTGTCCAAAAGGGAGAGAGAGGGTTTGTGCGCATGCGTGTGTGTGTTAGAGACAGAGATAGAGGTGCGTGTAACGTCGGGATCGACAAGGTTACGAGGTTGCGGATATGAGAGAGCGATAGTGTGTGTGCGACGAAGGGACACACAGACAGCGTCTGTTTGCGTGTGAGAGAGCTGGATAGACCTCGATAGCACGGCTGGCTAGGGGTGGAAGGTTATGTGTGGTAGAAAGATATAGTAGAGAGACAGATGAATGCTTGTTTGTTGCAAGGAGACCTAACTACATAGATGGGGGTAGCAAGAAGAAGAGAATGGCGGTGTGCCTTTTTGTCATGGGATGGACGAGAGACCAAGAGACACGCATCGTGTGGAGTGGTGTGTGTGTTTCGAGAGAGACAGGGAGGCGTGGACCTGAATAATGAGATCGGTGCTCATGTGTATGTTATAGGGAAGGAATTGTCTAGGTGGTAGTCTTATTATGGCGACCCAATGTTTCAATGAGAGTGGGGATAAGTATTGATTTGGTGGATTTTGACGTTGACGATCCAACTATATCGTACCCAGTGATACAAATCGACAATCATTACTAAACAAATCTTCGATGGACGATGATCTTGTCGTATCCACAAAATCAACCTGAATAATGAGATGGAGTTCCTCCAAGCAACCGAAGAACCGGCTAGAACTAAGATAATGCAATCGTAATTGCCAGTATGAATTAATTAAGGATAATAGTGGGATTGCTGGTACTGAACAAAAGGCGGTAGTCCTACACACACCCCGCAGATGCAAATTATAGCGAAGCAAAACAATGTGTACACAACAACGCGAGTTCTAACCTAGAAAAAGGGTAGTAGACTTATTTATATCTATAGACTATATTACTATTTTTTTATTTGTATAGTTATATCTATATCTATTCCACTCCCTCCGTTTGTAATTTACTCCGCACGTATATAGCTTTCACTGCAGCCAAATTTTATAAAGCTTGACCGAATATGAACATTTACACTAACAAATTTACACGATGTGGAAATAAAAGAAATGATGAATCAAATGATATATATTTGGTGGTGTATATGTTAATACTTTTTTCTACAAATTGTTGAAAGTATAAACGTTTGACTTTAGAGAAACCCAATATGCGGTATTATGTATTATATATTCTATATTCATTATTTTTCCGGAGTCAATGCGTGTATTTGCACGTACACGATATAAACTGTTGATTGATGTTGATCCAATGGTCCAGGTGGCTGCGATTCGGATCTACTATAACCTAATTGTACCCATACACGTTCTTCTCGAACGAGCAGCACGACAGTGTGACCGATCCACACAAGAAGCTCTAAATAAGACCTCCAGACATGCCACGTGGCTTCATGGGTGCCCCCCCACATCATATTATTCATACTACGTTGACTGAAAAAAAGATAAATCACCCAAAACAAGATCTTCCCATTTTTTGTTCCTACGATGTTGTGTCGTGCACGCACCTAGTTGTATAGTGGTAGTAGTAGTAGTACAAACTTCGTAGTAGGAGTAGTACGGAGTGCTCTTACTCTATCAACAAGTCCCATCTGACACCAAATTTCTTGGCTTCCGTGCTACAGCTAGATCTTCCCCTCCTCGTTTCTATTTTCCAACACAGCGGGCGGGGTGTGGTTTGCCGATAGTCGGTTTGCTCAACGGCGGTCCCACATGAAAGTGAAAATGCTAGGCAACACGCCTTCCCTAGCTATGTGGCGTGCCGGACAGGCCGTGGAGTACTCCCGATTCCCAGGGTGTGTGGGGGTGCGACGCGAACGCGGCATGCCTTTTCCTTTTACTAGCAACTAGCAAGATGCCCGTGCGTTGCACAGAACATCAAGATGCATTTGTATGAGTAGTTTATCTTGTGGGAGAAAAGGATGAACGAGGGAAGGCCTTATTTGCAAATTTGGAGAGGGGTGTGGGTATCTTTTTGCAAAATTGCCATAGTTTCCTTCCTATCCGTCAGATATAAATCGGATGGCCTATATTGCAGGCACACCATCATCACCAACTCTATTTTTTATAAGAGTAGAGAAAGAGTAGAGATATGTCCGTGCGTTGCAATGGATCCAAAGTAGAATAGTACTTGTTCACAAACTTGAAAGAAAACACTATTGTTTTGATATACATACATATACCACTAAAAATATATTATGTTTCACTCAAATATATTTCTCAGGCTGTTTTGATGAGGTGAGGGAGGGATGTGGTTGCTTTCAAGATAATAAGGGGTTTTCTATAAATTGGAGCAGAGAAGTGGTCTATTGTTGCAAAAATGCCACAACTTACCTCACAGCCGTTAGATGCAGATCTAATGGTCAGAAATGACGGATGGCAGACACACCATCATCACCAACTGAGACTTTTATAGGAGTAGAGAAACATGTATAAATTATAACATTTGGTTCTGCTCCTTGGCACGATCGATAGATAGAAATAACGATTGGAAACGCTAGGGCGGGGCTTTTCCCGCCAGATAAGCAGGGTAGTAGCTAGGTTGGCGCATCATCGGGTTGGTCACATGCGGTCCCACATGTTGTAGTCATATAAAGCCTAGCCAATGCGTGTTGACCGGTGGGCCAGAACGACAGTGTGGTATGCGCGGGGGAAGGGAGACATGCTTCATGTACGTGTTCCAGTTTCTCGTTTTGAACTTGCGAACATGACAGGCGTGCTGCTGCACGAGTAGTTTTGAATTTATAAGTTCGGTCTCAGTTTTTGAATTTAGGAGTAGTTCGTAGGTTGGGTCAAGCATTGAATGTAAATTACGAAGTTGATGGAAAAGGTAAGCACAACTTATAAATTGACTGATGGAGTACTAGTTACAGTGATGCATATAATTGCCTCCAAATGTGAGCAAAGGGATCGCACATGTCTTTATTGACTGGAACGAGAATGCGATAGCGCAATAAGAATTAAGGCCACAATGATGTGATCGCAGTGGTGGTTACAGGAGGCAAGAAGAAAGATGCATCCATCAATGTACGACCTCCTCCTCCTCGACTCAGTGCGCCGGGCCACCGACCGACGGCTTAGGAGCGGCGGCTTTTGTGGCGAGGTCAAGGTGCTTCTCAATAAAGGCATCCAAGGTTTCCAGCCAGTTGACGAAGGCCAACGTCGTAGCGTCCTCACCGGCCTTGTAGATACCTATGTACATGACTTCCTCGTACACGTGGATGTGTAGGTCGACGAATCTTGCAGGGCGAGGCGCCTCGCGGCGAGCGCGGCCTCCAGGTGGACATTCTTCGTTGCGTCGGCGGGCAGTCGCAGGGTAACCAGTGCTTGAAAGAGGTTCTCGCCATGGAGGCCGATTAGGGTGGCAGGCAATGAGGAGCCCAGGCGTGCGGGCTGGAGGAGTATGGCGATGTCGTCCGTGAGCTTCTTGACGATGGTGAACTTGTTGATGGTGGCAATGATCATCTTGTCCAACTGAGAGTGGTAGCTGGCATCGACGATGGCCATGAACCGACCGATCGCCAACACCCTCTGGAGACGATCCTCGGTGCCATGCCGCAGGCCGGCATCGTGGACCATTTGGCACAGCCGCTGGCCACTCGCGCGCATCGCCGCCATTGGTCTGGAGTGAGCACTTTTGTGCTTAGTGTAGGTGCTTAGGTGCGTATGATGTGGTAGATGCATTGGAATTGAGGGGCGCCTTTATATGAGTGCAAATTGCGTTGCATTCACATCATGCTGCCTCTTTTCCCTCAAGCATGCTAATTAAAGGAGGATGCATCATTGGCCGTTCAACATTTCGGGAACCGCTACCCTCTCCCTCGTCTGCATTAAAACCGTATCAGGAACTGTCCTGGTTTACTCAATATATTTTTACCATCCTGGTTTACTAGTAGCTGTCAAATCAAATAGTACTGCGCCGCCCGCTGCACGCCCGGCTGAACACGCCTCCTCGCCTCCATCAAACACCTTCGTTAAACCCGCATGCAAACCGAGAAACCTACCCAGCCACACATTCGTTCATGAGCGGGCCGGAATTAAACGCAACACCGACCGAGCTCCTCCCGTCCGCCCTCAGTTTAAACGAGGCCAGACGCCGGCCAAGATCCTACCGTCCGCCCTCTATTCAAACGAGGCCAGACAGCGGGCCAGAATCGCACCCCTCGACCGCTCCCCCATCTCCTCCATCACCATTTTCTCCACTCTTCCGATGGCTTCCGAGGAGCCGTTCTCTGGCATACTACCCGGCTGGGTGGCCAGCCGAGCCCTCCGGATATGAGCGAGGCCGCTCAGTGCTTCACCTACCCCGCCTGGCCCGACGGAGCCAGTTGCCGCCCCAAGCCGGCGCGTGGTTCAGCAACTCGCTGCTCCAGTTCAGCTCGATGAGGAGTGGCGAGTTGCTCCACGCTGGCACGATGGCGAGCACGAAGGCACAGGCATCGTCGCTGCCGCGTCATACCACGCCACTAGTGTCTGTGGTCGTGCCTCCCATGTCTGCGGTGGCCGCGCCTCCCGTGTTTGTGGTCGCGCCTCCCGTGCCTACGGCAGCGCCATGCAGGCAGAGACAGAAGCCGGGTGCGCGGAGAGCGACGAGTCAGTGGCCAGCTTCTCCATGTCCGCCACCATCATCGAGGAGAAGTAGAACACGGGAGGCCGCCGCCGCTTGGGTCCCATGAAGGCCACCGCCGAGGCGACGACTGCGTATACAGATGGTCTCTTGGCTGCTTCATCTCTTGCGAGGACCTTCGTCGACCCCACTAGTGTCTGCCGAACATGAGGAAGACAAAGGGATCCGTGGGAGACCATTTAGATTAGGTATTAATTATACCACGAGAGCCGGATTAGCACCGCTTAGTTCATGTAAATGTAATGAAATCCATCGTGTTTATATGAAGATCCGGCTTTTTTATACGAAATCCTTCATGCTTATATGAAATCAGTCTGTGTTTGCACGAATTTCCTCTGGTTGGTTAGAGTTGTGAAAATGCATGCCGCTGACGTTGGATGTCGTCCTCGGCGGAAGGAAGCAGGAGGAAATTTGCCGGTTGCCGTAGGAGATGCTCTTATGCTGTAAATAATAGAGTCACATCCAATCCATTTGAGTTAATTGCATGTATGATTCTCCCTCTATAAAAAGTTAATTGCATGTACAGTGTACATGACTTGCAGGGTGGCTACAGATTCATAACTGAAAATTAAAAAGAAACAAATCCATCCTTAATCTTGTATTCTAAGTACTCTGTGGGTTCCACTATCAGTACAGTAGCGAAAGAAGTATATATTAAAAAATCTAAAAATCTAAAGTTTTATTAAGATAGAATTCGAACTCAGGTCATCGCGTTGCGAGCATCCGGCGCTAACCAGTCCACCAGATGTTCGTTTTGGATGATGCAAGAGATATATCCCTACTCTTATAAGGCTGGTCATAATGGGGAGTATCATTTACTCGTATCATGCATATGATACTACTTCTGTAATGCATAGTATCATAAGTTAGTATCTTAGCTTGCCTTATTAATTTCCATGCATGACACAAATTAGTACAACATTTAATATGATACAATATCATGATATGATACCACATCCTCTCTTTCCTCATTTAATTGTGTGCCACATCATAAAAAAAGTCTAGTTGGCATGCATGATACCACTTATGATACTCCCATTACGACCAGCCTAAAAAACAGAGTTGGTGATGATGGTGTGCCTGCCATCCTGCAATATAGGCCGTCCGATTTATATCTGACAGATAGGAAGGAAACTATGGCAATTCTGCAAAAAGATGCGCACACCCCTCTCCACATTTGCAAATAAGGCCTTCCCTCGTTCATCCTTTTCTCCCACAAGATAAACTACTCATACAAATGCATCTTGATGTTCCGTGCAACGCACGGGCATCTTGCTAGTTTCTTTTTAAATAGTTACTGCGATAATTGTGTTGAAGTGATATATTTTATGTCTGCCCCGAATGATCTCAAATTCACTAGTAGTAACAAAGAAAAGGTTGCCTTGTTAATTAATAGAAAACAGGGTGAAAACTATCACATGAGGCCGGTAAAAACAAGGCACATTGGGTTCAGCGTCATCGTCACTACAGCTGTGCGCGCGCGAGAAATCTACATATCGAGGGGGGATACGAAGAGAAAGACGTATCGAGTGTGTGTGAGCGAGGCACAGAGACACAACTAGCGAGTGTGAGTGTGTGTGTGTGTGTGTGTGTGGGTGTGGGTGTGTGCGTGTGTGTGTGTGTTGAGAGAGAAGCCAATTCATAGATTAAGATCAAGATCGAGGTGTCACCCTTCTGCTGTCATTTTTGGGGGGTGGGGAGGGGAAGGGAGAGAAAGACGTATCGAGAGTGTGCGCGTGGTAGGCACAAAGGCACAACTAGCGAGTGTGTGTGTGTGTGTGTGTGTTTGAGAGAGAAACCAATAGATAGATTAGTATCAAGATCGAGGTGTCACCCTACTCCTTCGGTGTCGGGAAGTGTGTGTGTGTGTGTTTGAGAGAGAAGCCAGTAGATAGACTAGTATCAAGATCGAGGTGTCACCCTAATCCTTCGGTGTCGGGACGTGTGTGTGAGAGTGTGTGTGTGTGGGGGGGGGTGCCAGTGACACTTAGATATAGGGAGAAGGAGTTTGTGTGATACATATCTATATTAAGGGATAGGTAGATAGCATGTGTGCGAGGCATGCTTAAAGCATCACGGTGATAAACAAGCGGTGTGCATGCAAGTGCCGGAAAAAATGAAGAGAAAAACAATGTCTGTGCACGCGAGCGCGCGTGTGTGTGTGTGTGAGCGAAATCTCAAAACAAAAGGTGCTCTGCTAGAATCCCATTGTATGTGTTCATATGGTTCCGAGACTCGAGTTAACCTTACGCATATGTGTGCGAGACATAGTTATACTTTAAGACATTAGTGGCGGTGAGTGGGCGGAATTAAAGTGGTGGGCGTGTTCGACAGAGAGAGCGTGTGTGTTTTTGTGTGAGAGACTTGTGGGACGGGGTAGAAAGACGAATTCTAACCTTGACAGAGGGAGTGAAATACACGAAATGCGCGTGTGTGATTCCGATGCCCACAGAGAAACGAGATATGTATGTGTGTGAGAGAGATTGCACAATTCATCCACGTATCACTATCTAGCGATTGTGGACGTGCATCACTTGAACATAATCAATATCTACTTCGTATCGTGGCCAATGATACAATATCGATTCAACACTACAAAGATTGGACACTCACATATCGCATTTTTTAAATAGTCTTTTTCAATTGTGCATGCCAAAGTTATAGTGATGTTTCTTCAAACAACCACTGTAGTTATCATGTACATGCACCATTGTTAGTTTTGCATTCAAATTCATTAGTCTTGGATGATTTAAGGTTCTATTATGAAGTAATATATGTAATATTCATATATGAATTCAACGGGTACGCAATTTATGAAATGGAGGCCATGTAATCATATGAGGTAACATTTTAAGTAGCGGACTATAATATCCGTTTCTTTTGTGCATCTATATTATCCATTTATTACTGTGCAATATAATTAAAATTAACACGTCAATGCATTGTGTCTAAAATAAATAACCAATGGCACTAAATTATATATTTACATGAGAAATACATAGGCTGAGCGTTTGATCCGTTTTTTTTTTGTGAACGCGCCTCTACACCCGTACGATTGGCCGCGCCTGTGTGAACGTCCAAGTTATCGGTGCATCATCTCGAGTTATTGTCTTTTTTTCTGGGGTGGACTTCATACCAGTTATTAACTGCTGATGTGTGCCCCGTGTACACAGTCTCGCATGACCTTCCCGCTAGCACTATCCAAAATTAGTTGAAACTGGATACGAACGATCCCGCGGGCGGCAAAATCTCCCGCTTCCTTCTAAAATTTCCGCCACCTAGTCTTTAGCATGCAAAATTCCCCTTATGTCCTTGGTGCACGGAGAACAATAGTTACAATACAGCCCTCATTTACATAATAGGTCGGGGTTGCTTTGGTCTTCCGGTTCCCCCACCACACGGCACCCCCATTTCCTCTCCCCTCCCGCAAAAACGACTACTCCACAGCACCAGAGCATCTTACATCACGCCGTCCATACTTCATCGGCCTTTCTACCCCTTCCCTCTCGAAACCCTAGACTGCTCATCCACCGGCGTACCAGAGCCCATTCACTGCCAGCGTCGTCCACCTCGCCGAATCTGCTTCTGCGGCCGCATCTACCCCTCCTACCTCCCCTAGAAACAAGTAGACTGCTCATCCACCACTGTACCAAAGCCCATTCAGTGTCGGCCTTGTCCATCGCGCCAGATCTGCTTCGCCGGTACTCTCATCAACCGCAGCGCATCTGCAGCGCCTCCTTCGTACTCCCCACCGGAGATGCTTCGTCCACACCCCCGGAGCCGCCCCATCGACGCCCCCGTCGATGGCCTCTGATCCTCTTCGTCGACACCTTCCTCAACCCTACCAGAGCCGCTTCACCGACACCATCCTCAACCCTATCAGAGTAGCTTCGCCTATACCATTCTCAACCCTACCGGGGCCACTTTGCCAACGCCCAAAGTCCACTGCCTCAGATCCGCTTCATAGCACCCTCGTCCAACCTACCAGAGCAGCTTCTGACGCCACGTCCAAGGCCGCAGATCCACATCATCGACACCATCCTGAACCCAACCACCGGAGCAGCTTCACCGACGCCCTCGTCCATGGCCTCAGATCCGCTTCGCCCACACTGTAGTCCACCCTACCGGAGCCGCTCCATAAACACCCTACTCCATAGTTCTAGATCTCCTTACAGGACGCCGACAGCCAGTGCAGCGTCATCACCCTTGACATTTCTAACCTAATTCTCACCGTCTGGCAAGATGCCAAGCACCCGCCGTGGCCTAGGTACTTGTCACCATTAAACCAGTCCAGCATCACCTGCCTGATGTACTTCAAATATACTAATAGGTCGCTGTTACATGTTATGCAGCTAGCAAGAACTACAAGGACGATGTTTCTTCTGGATCTAACAGCTTGGCCAACCAAGATCCTGGACAGAGGCATTGCTATGATCTTGTAAGTGCGTCTCTCTCTTGTATTGTTGTGTGCCTGCCAGCGTGCTTTGCTAGGATTTTCGACCAGTAATCCATTTGTGCAGACAATGATTTCCACTACTGGCTGCTAAATTAGAGATGTAGATGTCATACATGATACTCCCTCCGTTCCTAAATATAAGTCTTTCTAGAGATTCCACTATAGACTACATACAGAGCAAAATGAGTGAATCTACACTCGAAAATGCATCTATATACATATGTATGTGGTCCATAGTGGAATCTCTACAAAGACATATATTTAGGAACAGAGGTAGTACATTACACAAAATCGTAGGTGGCATGTAGGAATTCCAGTGCACTACATTAGGCTCCCTTAGAGTGCCTGCTAGTCTAGTACACAGAGTCATGGCTAGTTTATGCTACGCATACAATCGTTAATTGGTGGTTTAAATATGCGCAAGAGATATGCAATGTATTATCATGTAGAGATATCTCAAATTAGCCATGTCAACTTGCAAATGGGGTGCCACAATGAAAAAGTACAAGATTTCTTAGTACAAGATGTATGTGGCAATTTCAAGGAACATCGCAAAAAAAGGAGAGACAGCGGTGAGCCTATACAGTGTGCTATGGTAGGTCACTCCATTGCAATCATTGTGACATGTTATTTGTATGTCAGTGCTGTTGGCCAGGGTTCTTAGGGACAGTTATTTTGAGTTATTCTAAGAAAATAAGCACCTTTGAATATAAACTCCAGATAATAAGCTAGCCAGTTCTTTTCATTGCCTACCTTTTCTGCTTATCTGTGGTATGATCAGTGAAAAGTCTAGATTGCATTATATTTTGTCATTTTGCTGCCCATATGAAAATTAATTTGACTTGCAAACATCACAAATTGAACCCAGTGCAGTAATTAATATGATAGGAAAACAGACCATCAATATTTGTTCAAAATGCAAATACAACGATACCATCTACTTGGCACAATCTACTTTGGTCAATGTCTTCCATAGAGAGCCCATTGCCTAAGTTAAATGAAGAACGCATTGCCTAAATTTAAATGAAGAACCATTATTTATCGAAATTCGATGGTCCAAGTGGCTGGTTATTATCATATAGCAGCACCACCTAAAAGCATCATATAGCAGCAGCAGCTCATAGCAACTCATCATACAGCAGTAGCAGCAACAGCTAGCAATTCATCATATACCAGCAGCAGCTCATAGCAATTCATCATATAGCAGCAGCAGGAGCAGCTCATAGCAATTCATCATATAGCAGCAGCAGCAGCAGCTTATAGCAACTCATCATATAGCAGCAGCAGCAGCTCATAGCAATTCATCATATAGCAGCAGTAGTAGCAGCTCATAGCAATGCATCATATAGCAGCAGCAGTAGCAACTCATAGCAATTCATCGTATAGCGGATTAGAATGAAAATTTGGCAAAAAAATCAGAGGAGATCCTTCAACAGCACCTCAAGGCCACGGCCTGGGAGGAGGGGAGTGGGAATGAGGTGTCTTCTGCCGGAGTGGGGCATCGGCCGTAGTTGTGCGGCGACCGCCGGAGTAAGGCGTTGGACGGACCATAGCGGAGCAGCTGCTGGAGACCATGAGAATGAGGGGCGGCGCCAGAGGGAGGAGCAGCCGGGGAGATTTGGCCCTACCCACCGGCCATGTAGCCTAGCTGGACAGAGCATCATCGAGGAGCAGGCCAGATGGGACCAGTGGCGGTGGCTCGCTGGAGGAACCCTAGCGCTGTAGGCAGGGGATTGAGGTAGAGGGAAAGGGGAGAGGATATGCAAGCGGGCAGGGCAATGAACGCTTGCATGTTTATTTTTACTTGAGGGTCAGGTGTGACGCGTGCGTGAGCAGTGGCATTTTGAGTGTAATATAGGCAGACAACAGAGTCATTTCGCTATTCCCCTTCCCTTCAATTTTTAGTGAGCTTCTACCCGAAGCACCCCCCCCCCCCCAAAGCGAAATAAGTTAAGCCCAAGCCCATAACTCAAAAACGAGTTCTTTATATCTTTTATGGCTTATTTTGACAATAAGCTCTGAAAAGGCGGAATAGAACTAGCCCTTAACCTGTAATTCAATTGTGCGTGCAATGATGAATCACTCCTGCGTGCTATAGTGTACATTTAGGCATCATACATGGCATAACCTAATACATGTGCATTTCATTATAGAATCTGAAATACGCAATGTTTATGTTAGTTCATACGTTGCACATGATGTTTAAATGCCCCTTAAATCTGGTCAGTCAAGTGATGGTCTTTAAGCCTCCTTCTATGATTCTTTTCTTGATATGTAATTCAGTGTTGTGCAAGATTTGCTCACACATCTGTTCAATTGCTTGTTTGTGTCAGCCAGCCATTCTAGGACTGTTTACTTTGATTACTTGTTCTTGACTTAACAGAGCTTGTCAATGATTTAAACACTAAGGGCTGCTGTAGTGGGGGCTTGTATAACTCATAGGTGACATAAAGGTTTGGTTGTACACTAAAGTAGGCTCTCCAAGAGTACTTGGAGGTCCAGTTCGAAGGTATGCCTAGTTTTTACACAGCGCACACATAGTAAATGCTCATTTCATTGTATGCAAGAGATGTGGCATGTTTCATTATGTGGTGTTGTTTTGTTATAAACTCATCCTTTGGTGTTGTTCACAGACTGGAAAGTATGCATATTTATCTTCCAAGGAGACCAGTAACTAGTTTGTGTCACCTTGTAGAGGGGGTGCAATGAAGATAAGATTGAGGATTTCCAAGTACAAGATGTTAGGAAGGAGCCTTGCAAGAGAAGGAGGAGCAGCACTGATCCTGTTCAACCAGTTATGGTAAGTCACTGTATTACAATTACCAGGACATCCTATTTGTCTGACATTGTGCTTGTGTAGGGTTCTTCACCTATAACCCAGTCATTGGGCCATTGATTAAAACTCCCTCCGCTCACTACTATATGATGTTCTAACTTTTTTGTAAATCAGATGTATGTAAACACATTTTAATGTGTCTGCTCACTCATTACGGATATAGTCTACTTTTAAATATCTAAAACATCTTATAGTAGTGAACAGTGTGAAACTGCTTCCTACTATGGTAGAGTTCTCGATGTCATAAATGTCATAACCAAATGCATATTCACATCATTAGCCTCCCTATCATTACTAGGATCTTGATTACATACTAGTTGAGATACTTCATAGGGGGCAAACAATATTACATTACTTGTTCCTTTATATAGTAAATGTAGCTAGGCCATGGATGTTATTGAGGCGTGCATGTATGCATGCTGCCAACTCAACATTTCAATTGCTTGTTTGTTTCAGGCATAGTTAAATTACTCTTTTCATTTGCTTTATTTGTCATCAGTTAATGAGATGCCCAAACAATGATGCCTGATGTAGGGTACTTGTATAACTATTAGTTGACATAATTAAAGGCCTTGCCATTTAATTACTCTGGTGAAGTGTGCCTGAAGCTTTGAAGTCTATTAACCAACTATTACTGCATGAGGCTCACAATCTAGTTTATATGAGGCTAATGATTGCATAGTTTTGCTTGCTGTAGTAGGTTTGTATGAATCCCCTTGCTGTTCATTATGCTCCCTAAGACTCTTCTGGAACATGGCACACAATGTTCCAGCTAGTTAATTGAGCTACAGAATGGCCAACTGCTTCCTTACTTATACGCGAGATATATATATATAATGTTCAGTAGCTGCGTGTGGTCTAAATTTGTAACATGTCTGTGTTTTGGATTTGGCCCCAACATCCAGCTCCTCTGGTGAGCTAAGAGAGATTTCTGTATGCGGGCTGCACAGACTACCATTTTTATAATTTTTAAAATATCACCTGTTTATGCTTCATAACGTGTAACATTATTGTTAGTCCTATTTTGCCATGTACAAGATAGTCTGTCTTGCTCGCTTCACTGTTGTAACTATATTTTTGCCCTAGTCATGTGTACTTACAGAAACATTTCAGGATGAAGTGAGAAAGATCTCAGAGCAGTGCGGCATGGCCGTTACCAAATGATTATGGATTGGAATTGGAATGTGCTGATTTTCTCGAGCATCAACTAGAAGTGGCAAGAAAACGTATATATGATTCTCAACATATAATCAAAATGTTGAGGCTGGAGTTGCAGGTATTAGATGCACGGGTGAAAAAAATGAAACAAGACACTGAGGTAACCACAAAGGAATTGGAGATTTTGCAGACTGAAATTTGTGCTATTTGAATCCGGCCAATCCTATTTTCTGAAGAGATTATAGTTCAAATGGTAAGTTCTGTTGATGGGCGTCCATGATGTATGAGCTTTATTTGCCAAGTGTATGTAATTTGATGTTTCTCTATGCTTTATTATCACTGGTGCCGAACTATAATGCCTAGTGGATATAATCTGCTGTAAATTCTTTATTGTATAGTGTACGATTATTCTTCGTTTCTATGCCTTAGTCTCTTTATTGTATAGTGTAGGGTTTTTAGAGGCGATAGTATAGAGTAGGATAATTCTTTGTATATGCTATATCATTGAAACGGGGGCCAACACGCACAAACATTACCTGGACGCCATCCGAACGAACAAACATGTGTAGTCAAAGTGGGCCTTAATTGGTCTGGTCAACTAATCGTTGTGGCCCACCGTAACAACCTTAGCATGTCGTTAATAGGCCAAAAGCTCGGTAGGGCCGTATAAATGGAAACGGCCCACATGCCTCTAGCAGGTTGAAATAAATATCAATTTTGTCTCAGCCCTTTTACTTGACGGGCCAGTAAGAGGCCGAAAGTGTTTTGGGCCAAAAGAGGCCCAATTTATGAACTATTTTTTTAACAGGCCGAAAGTCTCGTCAGGCTGAAATTGTGCCCTGCTTAAAGTGGGCTGCTAATAGACCCAAATTCAGGTGGCACCAACAAAGGCCCAACTGTTGTGCGGGCCGTTAACAGGCCGAAAGACAAAATGGGCTAGAAGTTGGCCCATGTACAGAATGGGCCGAGGAAAGGCCGAAGGTCACAACGGGCTAGGTACCCGTAGAGGGATTGACAACCCCTCCTAATCGTCGGGTTGCAAGTATTTGTTATTTGTGTATAGGTACTGTTTACATAGTGTTGCTTGGTTCTCCTACTGGATTGATACCTTGGTTTCATAACTGAGGGAAATACCTACCGTAGCTGTACTACATCATCCCTTCCTCTTTGGGGAAATACCGACGTAGTTCAGGCGACGTCAAAAGGAATTTATGGTGCCGTTGCCGGGGAGGATCAAGTCAAGATAGTCTCCCGGCCATGTGCCAATTTCAGGCGCCGTTGCCGGGGAGACACCATCAACATCTATCAGGTTCCTAATCACAAATCTCATCTCCTTGCAATTTACATTATTTGCCATTTGCCTCTCGTTTTCATCTCCCCCACTTCACAAAAATTTGCCGTTTTATTCACCCTCTTTTTCGTTCGCTTTCTCTCGTCAAATCTATCTTTTTGCGTGTGATCTTGTTTGCCACTTTGTCATTATGGCTAGTTCTTCCTCTATTGCGTGTACCCCCGAGAACGAGGTTCTTAATTTTAAACAAAGGGGAGGGGAGAATCTAAAAGATGCTTGGTATAGAATTTGCAATGCTCATAATAGATCTATTCATAAGCAATCTACCGTTGTTCTTCTTCATAGTTTTTATGTTGGCATTACCACTTGTGTCGTGGGAAACCATGGCCACCTATGGGGCCACGAGCCCCTTTTGGTTCGGCAGGGGGACTGAGCACGTTGCACAAAGAGCGGAGGAGCGCAGCGCAGCGCGACAGAGATCACACGGGCAGTTTTACCCAGGTTCGGACCACCGCGAGGCGTAAAACCCTACTCCTGCTTTGGTGGATTGATGGTGGATGGTGGTGGAAATGCAGCGCTCTTGCCCAGCAGGGTTGCCTCGGGGTGAGAGCAGCTACGCGCGTACGAGTGTACAAGGGTCCGAATCCTTTCTATGGTTGTCATGGGCCTCCTTTTATAGCTCAAGGGGTCACCATAGTGGCAAATCAGTCATTGTGTACTGATTAGATAGCAAACAGTGCTATCAAATCTACTCTACACACAGAGCAGTACGCATTAAATGCGTCGCTTAGCATCACATCATGGCCTGCCTGGCACGCCTTGTCGGGCTGTTTGGCCACCTTCTCTCCTGTCTGCATGACACGTCGCTGGACGAGTGTCATTTGGAGGCGATTCCTGTAGGAAATGGCTGCCATGTGGCAAAAGGTAGCCACTTAGTCATCTTGGGGCTTGACACCGCACCGATCGATGACTTGCATCGTTGTGAGGTGGGGTGGTGAAGCCTTGGCGGGGTATTTTGCCTTCGTAGGACCCGACAGGCCTGCCGAGGCGGTCTTGAGGCTTGCTTCCGGGGCAACCTTGACCTCGCCAGGCTCTCCTGCCCGGCAAGGGAGGTTTTCCCTTAGCGGTGTCTTGCTCCTTGGCTTGACTTGGTCTTCTCAACCTGCCCTTTGATTCCTCAAAGGTCCTATCTCTTCATCATGGCCTTGTCTTGGATGTTGCAATCTTGCCGGGTTCGTGGCTCACTATCCGTGCACAAGTCAGGGGAAAACATACACCCCTGTTTGTGTACCCCGATAGAAGCCCCCGGGTCTGAGCCATACGTGTCGCCGGGCACGTTGGGTTAGGCCCCAAATAGTGCACGGACACATGGCGAAAGGAGGCCACGCGCATGGCAGCCTGTCATGATGACCAGTCAATCCAACGTCCACTTCGCATAATTACCGCGAGTCATGGGGCCGTGGGATTTGTTGCAGTTAATGTAAAACGATAACTTTTTGAAGAGTCGCGCCCTACTCCACGTCTTTTCCCTTAAGAGGGGAAAATGCGGAAGGGTACTGCTCATTCATCGTCTGCCTCGCCTCCCCACCATCTTCCTCCGCAAGCCAAGCAACTGCTCTCCGCGCCAAGGATGACGATCTGGAGGTCCTTGTGCAGCAGCGCACCAAAGAGCTGGAGGACAAGCACAAGGCTGCCCTGGATGCCCTTACTGTCGACTCTGCCGCTCGGCTGAAGAAGCTTGCCGATGATCTTGCCGCTGCCTCTACCGCCAAGGTGGACCTTGACCAGCAAGTGGCTGAGCTGTCGGAAAAGCTTGCCGGGGGCGCCAAGGAGGTCGAGACTCTCAGGGAAGAGACGCGGAAAGCAGAGATCCTCCTAAAGGATGTGCAATCGCAGCTCTCCTCCAAGAGCCAAGACCTCAAGAGCGCCAACGGTACCATCGAAGATCTGAAGGCTAGGATCGGCACCTTGGAGAGCTTGGCAGAATCCAGCGGGGTCCGTAAGCAGCAGCTGACGAAAGACCTGGACACCGCAAAGCGCCTCTGGAAGGATGTAGAGGACAAACTGGTGAACCAGTCTGAGCAGGTCGACCTCTGGATCAAGAGCTTGATTGACATTGCTGAGCACCTCACTGCCCAGACCGCAGTGATGGGTATGGAGGGGCCAGTCTACTTGGCCAGCAAGCAGGAGGCCCCCAGTGCTAAGCTAGGGGCCTTCTTCAACGAGTTGATTGTCAAGCTGAAGGTGCATGAGGAGGGAAGAGCTGGTCGCTTCGAGGCTGAATCCCGGAGGCTTGCTCGTAATTCCCTCTTCATGGTCCTGAGCAACATCGCCTGCCGCCACCCGGATCTCGACCTTGCCGATGGCTTCAGGAAGCCGCCGCATGGCACGGACATTTCTGCTGCCGAGGAGAAGGCCACCCCTTTCACCGACAGGGTCCTTGGCATTCCTGTTGCTCCCCGAGATCGCAAAGACCGGTCTTGAATTATGTCCGCTGTTGTGTTGCTCTGTAATCAAAACATGATGCATGTCCTGTGCTTAGACATCATACTATTTATGCTTGCGTGAAACTTGATGACTTTATTAAATCTGAATTGCATGTTTTATCCCTTTTGAATGTTACCCATCGGTGTTCGCATGATTAATCTCTATGCACGCTCTGGTTGCCTGCCGGTATCATATTGCCACGAAAGTCGTAAGGGTCTGGCCCTTAACATTTATCTTGGCGTGGATGCGTCCCGACAGGTTTTTCCTTAGTAGTTTCTGACGCAGCCACCCATTCCACGAGCAGGCTCTGAACGGAATGAGGCTGCAGACAAGAATCTAGCAAAGGTGCCATCTTGTGGAAGATTTCTTCACACGAACACTCCGATATTCAAGGGATAAACAAACGCAAATTCTAGATTTTTTAGTAAAGCAAAGATTGTGTAGACTTAGCTCTTATCCGTGCTTCCATCTACTCCTCCCGGCTGCGGCCGTTTGCTGAGCTCGCATGTTCCGGGAAGGGTGGTGTTGCACGTATATCGACTTCTAGCTCCCGGCAAGGGTCGGCTAGAGGTATATGTATCTTGTGGGCGGCAGGATGCGATGTTAGGCATGGCCGGTTCCTCTCTCCTCCTCTTCACACTTTTTGATCAATCCAACGGCAGTTGGCACGAAAGTCACGCCAGCGTGGATGGCCTTGCCGGAGCGTACTTGCCGGGGCGTCAACCAACAGATTTGCACCGGCGTTCTACTCAGGATTTCCCCTAGCAGGGTAAATGCTGGACCGAGTATCGCGCGGGCTCATCGACGTTGATGATGCTAAAACCCAGAGTAGCTCGATTGTCAATAAGTGAGAGTGGTAGGGAGAGAAATCTGGTACCCTTGCACATCGCTCCTTTTCCCGAACAGGGCTCGCAGGGCGTTCCTGCTATCTGATCCATTCGGGGCGGTACTGTCGCCCTTGTTGCTAGCTTCCGCCGCCGCTGTGACCACGGCGTACGGAGGTGGCGGAGGTTGGACGAAGTCGGCGGGGGAGCAGCGTCGTTCTCCCGCTCCATCCCCGCCATTCCTTCGAGCGTCATGAGTGGTGACGCCGTTGATGAAGATGACGCGCTACGTACACTTCTCGGGTTCGCGCAAGTGCTGCCCCCTACCTGGCGCGCCAAAGATGTCGTGGGAAACCATGGCCACCTATGGGGCCACGAGCCCCTTTTGGTTCAGTAGGGGGACTAAGCACGTTGCACAAAGAGCGGAGGAGTGCAGCGCGGCAGAGATCACACGGGCAGTTTTACCCAGGTTCGGGCCGCCGCGAGGCGTAAAACCCTACTCCTGCTTTGGTGGATTGATGGTGGATGGTGGTGGAAATGCAGCGCTCTTGCCCAGCAGGGTTGCCTCGGGGTGAGAGCAGCTACGCGCGTACGAGTGTACAAGGGTCTGAATCCTTTCTATGGTTGCCATGGGCCTCCTTTTATAGCTCAAGGGGTCACCACAGTGGCAAATCAGTCATTGTGTACTGATTAGATAGCAAACAGTGCTATCATATCTACTCTGCAGGCAGAGCAGTACGCATTAAATGCGCCGCTTAGCATCACATCATGGCCTGCCCGGCACGCCTTGTTGGGCTGTTTGGCCACCTTCTCTCCTGTCTGCATGACACGTCGCTGGACGGGTGTCATTTGGAGGCGATTCCTGTAGGAAATGGCTGCCATGTGGCAAAAGGCAGCCACTTAGTCATCTTGGGGCTTGACACCGCACCGATCGATGACTTGCATCGCTGTGAGGTGGGGCGGTGAAGCCTTGGCGGGGTATTTTGCCTTCGTAGGACCCGACAGGCCTGCCGGGGCGGTCTTGAGGCTTGCTTTCGGGGCAACCTTGACCTCGCCAGGCTCTCCTGCCCGGCAAGGGAGGTTTTCCCTTAGCGGTGTCTTTCTCCTTGGTCTTCTCAACCTGCCCTTTGATTCCTCAAAGGGCCTATCTCTTCATCTTGGCCTTGTCTTGGATGTTGCAATCTTGCCGGGTTAGTGGCTCACTGTCCGTGCACAAGTCAGGGGAAAACATACACCCCTGTTTGTGTACCCCGACAACTTGGTATAGATTCGTCCTTGATACGATTACCGGTGGGAATTTCTTGATGTGTCCATCTTTGGATGCTTTTATTGCTATGGGAAATCTAGTAGGATCACCACCTCTCACTATCAATGAAACTCTTTTAACACTTGAGCATGTCATGCAAAGGCTAGATGCTATCGAAAAGAAAATGCTTACCGAAGAACATGTTGAAAACTTGGATAAAAAGATGCATAAGCTTGCTAGTAAAATTGGGTCAAAAGCGGGCGAGGTTTTTAAGTTACTAAAGGAAAAAGGAACCATAATTCACGAAAGAATTGAAGAAAGTCCTTCTCAGATTGATAAGTTGGAAGAAATTTTCTGTAATTTGAGCTCGGCTTTTGCTTCTGCTAAAACTATTGAAAAGACTCCCGTAAAAATTAGTAAGATTACTCAAGTCAATAAGAATAAGGGTGCAACTTCTAATAATAACAAAGAAGATCTTAAGATGATTAGTATTCACCCCGACTTTGTTGAAGTTGTGAGAAACCCTACTTGCAAGAATGAATTTTTCAATCTCATTCCTAGGAGTATTGTTATTGAAAATCTATATGCTAAATCTTGGAAGAATATTGGTTGTGTGATCGAGGAATTGGAAACTAAAGATGACAATACTTGAATCTATGCATTATGCCTAGCTAGGGGCATAAAACGATAGCGCTTGTTGGGAGGCAATCCAATGGATAAAATTTATTTTTGCCTTTTTATTTCTGTTCTTGAGTGTTTGCAAAATTATGCCTCTGTTATGAATGTGTTTTTTATATTTTAATTAGTGTTTGTGCCAAGTAAAGCCTTTGGGGTAGCTTTGGTGGTAGTTGATTTGATCCTGTTAAAAAACAGAAATTTTTGCGTCCAGTAAAACAATTTTATAAATTCACAGAAGTGACGAAAAATTCTGAATTTTTTACAAAATATTTATATACAATTTACCTCATTTTTCCAAATTTTTCAGAATTTTTGGATTTACATAATTATGAGAACAATTCGCATCTTTACAGACTGTTCTGTTTTTGACAGATTCTGTTTTCTTTGCATTGTGTGCTTATTTTGATGATTCTATGGATTGTATCGGGGGGTATAAGCCATGGTAAAGTTAGAATACAGTAGATATAATGCAATAAAAAATTTTGAATTGGTTTTCTACAGTACTTAAAGTAAAGATTGGTTTTCTTATACTAACGGATCTCACGAAGGTTTTGTTAACTTTTGTGTGATTGAAGTTTTCAAGTTTTGGGTGAGATCACGATGGATGAAGGAATAAGGAGTAAAAAAAGCCTAAGCTTGGGGATGCCCCATGGCAACCCAAGTTAATATTCAAGAATAACCAAGCACCTAAGCTTGGGATGACCCGGAAGGCATCCCCTCTTTCTTCTAACAACTATCGGTATTTTACTTGGAGCTATATTTTTATTCGCCACATATCATGAGTTTTGCTTGGAGCGTCTTGTATTATATGAGTCTTTACTTGTTTTGCTTTTTAGTTTGTCACAAGTATCCTTGCTGGACACACCTATTTGAGAGAGACAAAATTATGCTATGATTTGTTAGAATTGCTCTATATGCTTCACTTAAAAATTTTGAGCTATGGAATTGCTCTAGTACTTTAGTTATATCTTTTTTAGCACGGTGTGCTTTAATATTTTTTGAACAAATGCTCTGATGCTTCACTTAGATTTATTTGAGAGTTATTAAATTTTTGAAGAAATTCTCTCATGCTTCACTTATATTATTTTGAGAGACGGAAAATTTTATGCTCATGTTCTTCACTTAGATTTGTTTGAGCTTGTCAAAAGCAATTGCAATATATGAAACTAGTCCCAAAGTGATAGGTATTCAAGAGGGATATAATAAAAACTTTTATGAAGATCATTGGACAAAATAAACTTGATTCTTTGTAATAGTTTTGAGATATGATGATAGTGATATGTGAATCATGTTGGTGAGTAATTATGCTTTAGTAAGAATATTGGTGTTAAGGTTTGTGATTCCCTATGCAAGCACGAAAGTCAATAGTTATGCAATGAAATTACATCCTACTTGTGGTGCATTATTTGGTGTTAGTTATGCTTAATGCTCGCTTATGTGATTTTTTCTTTTTTGGTTGGTTGCTTCTCAATCTTTTTGCTAGCCTCCACTTGTACTAAGTAGAAATACTAATTGTGCATCCAAAATCTTTAAACCCAGTTTTGCCATATTAGTCCACCATACCTACCTATATGCGCTATTCCCGTGCCGTTCTAAGCAAATTTGTATGTGCCATCTCTAATTTTCAAAATAAATTTCCTTTTTGTGTGCCCGTACCGCTCATGAAGCGGCAGGGGGTGGCCAATATTTTCCATGCTAGATGTGTTATTATCAAGATGAGTGTTTATTCACTTGTCATTGCACGAGAGTGCGGCTTTAATAGGGATGCCCAGTCCCGAAATGAAAAAGAAATTTACTTTATGTTGTCAAATAATAAATTCCTTGGAAAGTGTTGGTATGGAAGGCACCCGTGGATACGGCTAGCCATGGATAGTGAAAGAAATGGTGAAAAAAGGAATAAACTTTATTTTCTGTTTGGGAACCGCCTATGATATATCTAGCATGGAAAGTGTTGGGAATTACTCGATTGTTTTCATTGACGGGAAAAGTATGCCTCTCAAAAAAAATTATCTCTCAATTTAAGCTTTGAGCTCTGTCACCTCTAGAAATCCCTACTTCCCTCTGCGAAGGGCCTATCTATTTACTTTATGCAATTTTTATTTTTATTTGAGTCTCCACCTTCTCTTATAAAGCACCAACTAAGGGGCACTATGATCGTACTTGAGCACTGGGTATAGCTAATATGCGAGTGTGTTTCATGAATGGATCAATGATTGAGCATGATAGGCTAGGGATAACTTTATTTAGTGTTGATATTTTGAAAGACATGGTTGCTTGTTGATATGCTCGAGTACTGAAATCTTCATGTCAAAACTAGACTATTGCTTTGAACCATATAAAAGTTCATATGTCCATGCTACAGAGAAAAGAATATGTGATGAACATGTTAGGCAGCATTCCACATCAAAAAAATTGTTTTTATCATTTACCTACTCGAGGATGAGTAGGAATTAAGCTTGGGGGTGCTGATACGTCTCCAACGTATCTATAATTTTTGCTTGTTCCATGTTGTTATATTATCATTCTTGGATGTTTTACAATCATTTTATAGCAACTTTATATCATTTTTTGGGACTAACCTATTGACATAGTGCCCAGTGCCAGTTGCTATTTTTTTGCTTGTTTTTTACTTCACAGAAAATCAATACCAAACGGAGTCCAAACGCAGCAAAACTTTTTGGAGAATTTTTCTGGACCAGAAGACACCTGTTGGGCCAAAGAAGTACCAGAGGGGGGCTCCGAGGGGAGCACAACCCACCAGGGCGCGCCTGGGGGCCCAGGCACGCCCAGGTGGGTTGTGCCCACCTCGGTGGCCTCCCGCACCGCCTCTTCACCCTATAAATACCAAATACTCCAAAAACCCTATGGGAGTCGACGAAACACAATTCCAGCCGCCGCAAGTTCCAGAACCACAAGATCCAATCTAGACACCATCACGGAGGGGTTCATCATCCTCATTGGTGCCTCTCCGATGATGCATGAGTAGTTCATTGTAGACCTACGGGTCCGTAGGCAGTAGCTAGAAGGCTTCTTCTCTCTTTTTGATTCTCAATACAATGGTCTCTTGGAGATCTATTTGATGTAACTCTTTTTGTGGTGTGTTTGTTGGGATCCAATGAACTTTGAGTTTATGATCAGATCTATATCCATGAAAGTTATTTGAGTTCTTTGATCTCTTTCATGCATGATTACTTATAGCCTCATATTTCTTCTTCGAATCTTTGGTTTAGTTAGGCCGACTAGATCGATTTTTCTTGCCATGGGAAGAGGTGCTTTGTGATGGGTTCGATCGTGCGGTGTTCTTTCCCAGTGACAGAAGGGGCAGTAAGGCACGCATGTATCATTGCTATTAAGGATAACAAGATGGGGGCTATTCCTACATGAATAGATCTCGTCTATATCATGTCATCATTCTTATTGCATTACTCCGTTTCTCCATGAACTTAATACACTAGATGCATGCTGGATAGCGGTCGATGTGTGGAGTAATAGTAGTAGATGCAGGCAGGAGTCGGTCTACTAATCTTGGACATGATGCCTATATAATGATCATTGCCTGGATATCGTTATAATTATTTCATGTTCTATCAATTGCCCAAAAGTAATTCGTTTACCCACCGTATGCTATTTTCTTGAGAGAAGACACTAGTGAAATCTATGGCCCCCAGGTCTATTCTTTATCATATTTGCTTTGAGATCTATTTTTATTTGCTTTTATTCTCAGATCTATTATACCAAAAACCCAAAAATACCTTGCTGCACTTTTTTATATTTATTTTATTTCGCGTTTTATCGAGATTTATTTATCCAATCTACACAATTTTTATCCCGACAACTTGACAATTTCTGGCACCGTTACCCGTAGAGGGATTGACAACCCCTCCTAATCGTTGGGTTGCAAGTATTTGTTTTTTGTGTGCAGGTACCATTTACATAGTGTTGCTTGATTCTCCTACTGGATTGATACCTTGGTTTCATAACTGAGGGAAATACCTACCGTAGCTGTGCTGCATCATCCCTTCCTCTTTGGGGAAATACCGACATAGTTCAAGCGACATAAAGACACCATCACACCACTTGGGATTGTTAGAGATGTTGAAGTCTTGTGTGGGAAAATAAAATATCCTACTGATTTTCTAGTTCTTGGTTCCCCACAAGATGACTTTTGTCCCATTATCTTTGGTAGACCTTTCTTGAACACTATTAATGCTAAGATAGATTGTGAAAAAGAAACTGTCAGTGTTAGCTTTGGAGATGAGTCTCATGAATTTAATTTCTCTAAGTTTCGTAGACAACCTCATAATAGAGAATTACCTAGTAAGGATGACATAATTGGTCTTGCTTCTATTGCCATGCCTCCTACTGATCCACTAGAACAATATTTGCTAGACTACGAGAATGATATGCACTTGCGTAAAAGAAATGAAATAGACAAAAAATTCTTTGAACAACAACCTCTCGTTAAACACAATTTGCCTATTGAATCTCTAGGAGGTCCTCCTCCACCTAAAGGTGATCCTGTGTTTGAATTAAAACAATTGCCAAACACTTTGAAATATGCTTATCTTGATGAGAAGAAGATATATCTTGTTATTATTAATGCTAACCTTTCAGAACATGAAGAAGAGAGATTATAAAAAATTCTGAAGAAGCACCGTGCTGCTATTGGATATACTCTTGATGATCTTAAGGGCATTAGTCCCACTCTTTGTCAGCACATGATTAATATGGAACCTGATGCTAAATCCGTTGTTGATCACCAACGATGTTTAAATCCTAAGATGAAAGAAGTGGTAAGAACTGAAATACTAAAACTTCTGGAAGCAGGTATAATCTATCCCATAGTTGATAGTAGATGGGTAAGTCATGTTCATTGTGTTCCTAAGAAAGGAGGTATTACTGTTGTTCCTAATTATAAAAATGAACTTATCCCACAAAGAATTGTTACTGGCTATAGAATGGTGATTGATTTTAGAAAATTAAATAAAGCTACTAGAAAAGATCATTACCCTTTGCCTTTTATTGATCAAATGCTAGAAAGATTATCTAAGCATACACACTTTTGTTTTCTTGATGGATATTCTGGTTTTTCTCAAATACCTGTATCACAACCTGATCAAGAGAAAACCACCATTACTTGTCCTTTTGGAACTTATGCTTATAGACATATGCCCTTTGGTTTATGCAATGCACCTGCTACTTTTCAAAGATGTATGACTGCTATATTCTCTGATTTTTGTGAAAAGATTGTGGAAGTTTTCATGGATGATTTTTCTATTTACGGAACTTCTTTTGATGATTGCTTAAGCAACCTTAATCGAGTTTTGTAGAGATGTGAACAAACTAATCTTGTCTTGAATTGGGAGAAGTGCCAGTTTATGGTTAATGAAGGCATTGTCTTGGGGCATAAAATTTCTGAACAAGGTATTGAGGTGGATAAAGCTAAAGTTGATGCAATTGAGAAAATGCCATGTCCTGGAGATATTAAAGGTATTCGTACTTTCCTTGGTCATGTTGGTTTCTATAGGAGGTTTATTAAAGACTTCTCTAAAATTTCTAGGCCTCTCACTAATCATTTACAAAAGGATATTCCTTTTGTTTTTTATGATGATTGTGTAGAAGCTTTTGAAACACTTAAGAAAGCCTTAATTTTTGCACCTATTGTTCAACCACCTGATTGGAACTTGCCTTTTGAAATTATGTGTGATGCTAGTGATTATGCTATTAGTGCTGTTCTAGGACAAAGAGTTGATAAGAAATTTAATGTTATCCATTATGCTAGCAAAACTCTAGGCAGTGCCCAAAGAAATTATGCTACTACTGAAAAATAATTTTTAGCAGTTGTGTTTGCTTGCGATAAATTCAGATCTTACATTGTTGATTCCAAAGTAATTATTCACACTGATCATGCTACTATAAAATATATTATGGAAAAGAAAGATGCTAAACCTAGACTCATTAGGTGGGTTATCTTGCTACAAGAATTTGATTTACATATCACTGATGGGAAAGGAGCTGAGAACCCCGTAGCTGATAACTTGTCTAGGTTAGAAAATATTCTTGATGACCCACTACCTATTGATGATAGCTTCCCTTATGAGCAACTAGCTGTCATAAATGCTTCTCATAATTCTCCTTGGTATGCTGACTATGCTAATTACATTGTTGCTAAATTTATAACACCTAGTTTCACATACCAACAAAAGAAAAAAATCTTCTATGATTTAAGACATTACTTTTGGGATGACCCACATATTTATAGAGAAGGAGTAGATGGTATTATTAGATTTTGTGTACCTGAGCATGAACATGAACAAATCCTACAGAAATGTCACTCTGAAGCCTATGGAGGACATCATGCGGGAGATAGAACTGCTCACAAGGTATTGCAATCTGTTTTTATTGGCCTACTCTTTTCAAGGATGCCCGTAAGTTTGTCTTGTCTTGTGATGAATGTCAAAGAATAGGTAATATCGGTAAGCGTCAGGAAATGCCTATGAATTATTCACTTGTTGTTGAACCATTTGATGTATGGGGTTTTGATTATATGGGACCTTTTCCTTCCTCTAATGGGTATACATATATTTTGGTTGTTGTTGATTATGTCACTAAGTGGGTAGAAGCTATTCCAACTAGCAGTGCTGATCATAACACTTCCATTAAAATGCTTAAAGAAGTTATTTTTCCAAGGTTTGGAGTCTCTAGATATTTAATGACTGATGGTGGTTCACACTTTATTCATGGTGCTTTTCGTAAAATGCTTGCTAAATATGATGTTAACCACAGAATTGCATCACCCTATCATCCTCAATCTAGTGGTCAAGTTGAACTTAGCAATAGAGAAATAAAATTAATATTACAAAAAACTGTCAATAGGTCCCGAAAGAATTGGTCTAAGAAACTAGATGATGCCCTTTGGGCCTACAGAACAACTTATAAAAATCCTATAGGTATGTCTCCATATAAAATGGTTTGTGGAATTGCCTCTTGAGTTAGAACATAAAGCATAACGGGCAATTAAAGAACTCAATTATGACTTCAAACTTGCTGGTGAAAAGAGGTTATTTGGTATTAGCTCACTAGATGAATGGAGAACCCAAGCTTATGAAAATGCCAAACTATTGAAAGAAAAAGTTAAAAGATGGCATGACAAAAGAATCCAAAAGTGGGAATTCAAAGTTGGAGAACATGTTCTGTTGTACAACTCTCATTTTAGATTTTTTGCAGGAAAACTTCTTTCCAAATGGGAAGGACCATATATTATCGAAGAAGTTTATCGTTCTGGAGCCATTAAGATCAATAATGCCGAAGGTACTAACTCGAAGGTGGTCAATGGGCAAAGAATTAAGCACTATATCTCAGGTACGCCTATTAATGTTGAAACTAATATTATTCAAACCATGACAACGGAGGAACACATAAAAGAAACCTTCCAGAACCCTGAAAAGGAAGAGGTACGTGATACGGTAAGTAAACGGACTCCGAAAAATCCACAAAAATATTTTCTGTCAGTTTTGTAATATTAGAAAAAATAGGAAAATAAGAAATAACTAGGAAGGCAACTGAGGCGACCACGATACACCAGGGCGCGCCTGCCCCTCCTAGCGCGCCCTGGTGGGTGGTGGGCCCCTCGGGCACCTTCGTGACTCCGTTTTCCTTCCATATGCTTGTTTCCCAAGATAAAAAAATCTTTATATATACCCCCAGACGATTTGACCGCCGCATCACAGAAAAATCCTCTGTTCTTGTTTCGTGTTGTTTCTCTGTTAGATCCATCAAGCCAGGCATCATGTCTTCTCCCTCTCCCAACAATGTAGAAGAAGATGCTTGGCTGATGAAGATGGAATTGAAAAGAGAGGAACCGAAAGAAGCCATCAAGGAGGACAAGGGCAAGGAAGCTATGGGAGATCAAGCTCAAACCGGAGGGCAGGCCATGCTGGCAGAAGAAGAAGAAAAAGATATCCTTCGACCATACTATAATCATCTCACCCCTACTGAAATTGAAGCCTTTAGGGCCTTTGAAACGGTTCGTGTTTAAAATAAACATCTCACTCATGAAAATATTCTGTTACAAGAGCAAATCATCGCCCTTCGGAGCCTCATTCGTAGATTGGAGAACCTATTGAGCCTGAAGTGTGACGCTACTACCTCATCACCACCACCATCATCATCTGCCCCACCAAAGGAGACTTGAGTACACGGGTATGGGCACTCCCCTTGGCTTGTGCCAAGCTTGGGGGAGATGCCCCGGTATCATATCACCATCACTTTTATTACCTTTCCCTATTTTTAGTTCGATCCCTAGTTATTTCGTGATCTAGTTGAATAAAAGTTTAGTATGATCTATTTCCGAGTGCTAGTTTCGTGATCTATCTATCTATGTAATCGAGTGAGAGCTATATAATAAAGTTTAGTTTGAGTTTTTGCTTCTTCACTTTTTTGTTGTAATCAAAATAAAGGAAATAAATGAAAAAGATCATATGCTAATCTTATGGTAAGTAACGACACCACATAAGGAAAAGTATAAGTGGTAAAATTTGTTGGAAGTTGACAAACATAGCATTGGTCAATGATGCAATTCATGAAAGAATTAATAAGGGAAGAGAAGATTCACATGCAAATATACTATCTTGGACATCTTTTATGATTGTGAGCCCCCATTAAATATTATATGCCAAAATTGTTGACGTTGGACAAGGAAGACAACGTAATGATTTATGTTTGTTCTTATTCACATAGAAGTTATAATGCCATAGATACTTCAACATATGGTGCTTGCTCAATATCTTTGCTAGCCAAAATTCTGCACTAAGTAGAGATACTACTTGTGCATCCAAAAACCTTAAACCCAAACTCATGTTTTGAGAGTCCACCATACCTACCTATGGATTGAGTAAGATCCTTCAAGTAAGTTGTCATCGGTGCAATAAGGCAATAAAAATTGCTTGTAAATGTGTTTGATCATTTAGTGTAAGAGAAATTAAGCGTTGTACGAACTTGTGATGGCAAAGTAATAAAAGCGGCAGACTGCATAATAAAGGTTGCTATCATAAGGGGCAATATAACGTGATGTTCTTTTGCATTAAGAGATTGTGCATACAAACCAAAAAGCGCATGACAACCTCTGCTTCCCTCTGCGAAGGGCCTATCTTTTACTTTTATGAATTTACTTTTTATGCAAGAGTTAAAGTATTCTTCTCTATCCCTTTTTATTTTCTCTTTTCGCAAGCATCATGTGGTGAGGAAAGATCTAGGCACATATATCCGGTTGAATGTGAATAATCATGAGTTATTATTGTTGACATCACCCTTGAGGTGAATAAGTTGGGAGGCGAAACTATAAGCCCCTATCTTTCTATGTGTCCGTTTGAAACTTTTTGCTCATATGTATGTTGTGAGTGTTAGCAATCATAGAAGATTAAATGATGGTTGAGCATGTGGACTTGCCAAAAGGCTCCGATACGAGACCCTTCCTTAAAATATGATGAATTGTTGTTGCAAAGTTGACTGAGAACATAGTTTGTTGGTTTTCAATAAAGTTTATGCTTTCTACTTTGATGTTGTGATGAATTGTTACTTGTTCATGAGAAGTTTTATGATAAAGTTTTATGATAAAGTTTGTAGTTATAATAATAAGCATGATGCTACTATGTCCGTATTTTGTTTTTATCGACACCTCTCTCTCTAAACATGTGGACATGATTTTCGATATCGGCTTTAACTTGAGGACAAGCGAGGTCTAAGCTTGAGGAGTTAATACGTCCATTTTGCATCATGTTTTCTTATTGTTATTTATAATATTTTTATGCATAATAATGCTTTATGGAGTAATTCTAATGCATTTTCTCTCATAATATGCAAGGTTTACACAAAGAGGGAGAATACCGGCAGCTGGAATTCTGGACCTGAAAAAGCTATGTCAGAGATACCTATTCTGCACATATCCAAATGAGCTAAAATTTTACGGAGAATTATTTTGGAATATTTAATAATTATTGAAGAAAAGAACTAGCGGAGGGGGCCACCTGGTGCCCACAAGACACCAGGGCGTGCCAGACCCCCCAAGCGTGCCCTGTTGGGTTGTGGGCAGCCCAACCCACCTCCGGTGCCCATCTTCTAGTACATAAGGTCTTCTGACCTAGAAAAATAAGGAGAGGACTTTTGGGACGGAGCACCGCCGTCTCGAGGCGGAACTTGGGCAGGAGCACTTTTGCCCTCCGGCGAAGTGATTCCGCCGGGGGAACTTCCCTACCGGAGGGGGAAATCGAAGCCATCGTCATCAACAACAACCCTCTCATCTTTGGGAGGCCAATCTCCATCAACATCTTCAATAGCACCATCTCCTCTCAAACCCTAGTTCATCTCTTGTGTTCAATCTTTGTACCGGAACCTCAGATTGGTACCTGTGGGTGACTAGTAGTGTTGGTTACATCTTGTAGTTGATTACTATATGGTTTATTTGGTGGAAGATTATATGTTCAGATCCATTATGCTATTTAATACCCCTCTGATCTTGAGCATGAATATCATTTGTGAGTAGTTACCTTTGTTCCTGAGGCCACGGGAGAAGTCATGTTGCAAGTAATCATGTGAACTTGATATGTGTTCGATATTTTGATGATATGTATGTTGTGATTCCCTTAGTGGTGTCATGTGAACATCAACTACATGACACTTCACCATCTTTGGGCCTAAGGGAATGCATTGTGGAGTAGTTATTAGATGATGAGTTGCTAGAGTGATAGAAGCTTAAACCCTAGTTTATGCGCTACTTCGTAAGGGGCTGATTTGGATCCATATGTTTAATGCTATGGTTAGATTTTATCTTAATACTTTTCTCGTAGTTGTGGATGCTTGCGAGGGGGTTAATCATAAGTGGGAGGTTTGTTCAAGTAAGAACAGCACCCAAGCACCGGTCCACCCACATATCAAATTATCAAAGTAGCGAACGCGAATCAAACCAACATGATGAAAGTGACTAGATGAAATTCCCGTGTGCCCTCAAGAACACTTTGCTTATTATAAGAGATCGTTTTGGCCTGTCCTTTGCCACAAAAGGATTGGGCTACCTTGCTGCACTTTATTTACCGTTACCATTACTTTCTCGTTACAAATTATCTTGCTATCAAACTACCTGTTACCGACAATTTCAGTGCTTGCAGAAATTACCTTGCTGAAAACCACTTGTCATTTCCTTTTGCTCCTCATTGGGTTTGACACTCTTACTTATCAAAAGGACTACCATTGATCGCCTATACTTGTGGGTCATCAGTAATATTCAAGGAGTACCAAGCAACTAAGCTTGGGGATGCCCCGGAAGGCATCCCCTCTTTCTTCTAACGACCATCGGCAATTTTTCTTGGAGCTATATTTTTATTCGTCACATATCATGAGTTTTGCTTGGAGCGTCTTGTATTATATGCGTCTTTGATTGTTTTTAATTTTAGTTTGTCACAATCATCCTTGCTAGACACACCTATTTGAGAGAGTCATAATTATGCTATGATTTGTTAGAATTGCTCTATGTGCTTCACTTATTTTTTTTGAGCTATGGAATTGCTCTAGTACTTTTCTTATATCTTTTTGAGCACGGTGGTGTTCTAATTTTGAAGAAATATGCTCTCATGCTTCACTTATATTATTTTGAAAGATGAAAATTATTTTGAAGAAATATTTGTGCTCTCGTTCTTCACTTAAATTTGTTTGAGAGCTTTGTTATTAGCAATGGTAATATATGAAATTAATCCCAAAGTGATCGATATTCAAGAGGGATATAATAAAAACTTTCATGAAGATCATTGGATATTAAAAACTTGATTCCTCGCAATAGTTTTGAGATATGTTGATAGTAATATGAGAGTCAAGTTAATGAGTAATTATACCTTAGTAAGAATATTGGTGTTAAGGTTTGTGAATCCCTATGCAAGCACGAAAGTCAATAGTTATGCAATGAAGTTACATCCTACTTGTAGTGCATTATTCGGTGTTAGTTATGCTTAATGCTCTTTTATGATCGTTTTCGTTTCTTGGTTGGTCGCTTCTCAATCTATTTGCTAGCCTCCATTTGTACTAAGTGGGAATACTACTTGTGCATCCAAACCCTTAAACCCAAGTTGTGCCAAATGAGTCCACCATACCTACCTATATGCGGTATTTCCGTGCCGTTCCAAGTAAATTTGTATGTGCCAACTCTAATGTTCAAAATAAATTTCCTTTTTGTGTGCCCGTACCGCTCATGAAGCGGCAGGGGGTGGCCAATATTTTCCATGCTAGATATTTTATTCTCAAGATGAGTGTTTATTCACTTGTCATTGCACGAGAGTGTGGCAAGGTAATAGGGATGCCCAGTCCCGAAATGAAAAGAATTTTATTTATGTTGTTCAATAATAAATTCCTTGGAAAGTGTTGGTATGGAAGGCACCCATGGATTCGGCTAGCCATGGATTGTGAAAGAATGGTGGAAAAAGGAATAAACTTTATTTTCTGTTTGGGAACCGCCTATGATTTATCTAGCATGGAAAGTATCGGGAATTCTCGGTCGTTTTCGTTGAACGGAAAAGCATGCCACCCAAAATAATTTTATCTCTCAATTTAAGCTTTGAGCTCGGGCACCTCTACAAATCTCTTCTTCCCTCTGCGAAGGGCCTGTCTATTTACTTTATGCAATTTTTATTTTTATTGATTCTCCATCTTCTCTTATAAAGCACCAACTATAGGGAACACTATTATCATACTTGTGCATTGAGCATAGTTAATATTTGAGTGTGTTTCATGAATGGATCAATGATTGAGCATGATGGGCTAGGGATAGCTTTCTTTAGCATTGATATTTTGAATGACATGGTTGCTTGTTGATATGTTTGAGTATTGATGTATTCATGTCAAATATAGACTATTGTTTTGAATCATCTAAAAGTCCAAATGTCCATGCTACGAAAGAAAAGTTTATGAGATAAACATTTTAGGCAGCATTCCACGTCAAAATTTCTGTTTTTATCATTTACCTACTCGAGGATAAGCAGGAATTAAGCTTGGGGGTGCTAATACGTCTCCAACGTATCTATAATTTTTTTATTGTTCCATGTTGTTATATTATCAATCTTGGATGTTTTATATTCATTTTATAGCAACTTTATATCATTTTTTGGGACTAACCTATTGACATAGTTCCCAGTGCCAGTTGCTGTTTTTTTGCTTGTTTTTTACTTCGTAGAATATCAATACCAAATGAAGTCCAAATGCCATGAAACTTTTTGGAGATTTTTTTCTAGACAGAAGACACCTTGTGAACCAAGTAAGTGCACGAGGGGAGGCCCGTGGGGCCCATAAGGCACCAGGGCGCGCTAGAGGCCCCTAGAGTGCCCTGGTGGGTAGTGGGGCCCACGGGTGGCCTCTCCACCGACTATCAGCTCTATAAATACTCTAAAATCCCAGAAACCCTAGGGGAGTTGAGAGATCAGAGTTTCCGCCGTCGCAAGTTCAAGAACCATGAGATCCAATCTAGAGGCCTTTTTCGGCACCTTGCCGGGGTCAACGATCATGGAGGGGTTCTTCATCATCACCCTTGCCCCTCTGATGATGCGTGAGTAGTTTACCACAAACCTACGGGTCCGTAGGCAGTAGCTAGATGGCTTCTTCTCTCTTTTTGATCTTCAATACAATGTTCTCCTCAATGTTCTTGGAGATCTATTTGATGTAACTATTTTTTGCGGTGTATTTGTTGGGATCCAATGAATTGCGAGTTTATGATCAGATCTATCTATGAATATTATTTGAGCCTTTGTTGAACTCTCTTATGCATGATTGTTATAGCCTCGTATTTCTTCTCTGAAACTTTGGTTTGGTTTGGCCAACTAGATTGATTTTTCTTGCCATGGGAAGAGGTGCTTTGTCATGGGTTCGATCTTGCGGTGCTCAATCTCAGTGACAGAAAGAGACATGACATGCATGTATTGTTGCCATTAAGGATAAAAAGATGGGGTATATTCCTACATGAATAGATCTTGTCTACACCATGTCATCATTATTATTGCATTACTCCATTTCTCCATGAACTTAATACACTAGATGCATGCTGGATAGCGGTCGATGTGTGGAGTAATAGTAGTAGATGCAGGCAGGAGTCGGTCTACTAATCTTGGACGTGATGCCTATATACATGATCATTGCCTTGGATATCGTCATAATTATTTGCTCTTCTATCAATTTCCCAATAGTAATTTGTTTACCCACCATATGCTACTTTCTCGAGAGAAGCCTCTAGTGAAATCTACGACCCCGGGTCTATTTCCTATCATATTATTTTCAGATATATTAATCCAAAAATCAAAAAATACCTTGCTCCACTTTTTCTTTACTTCTTTTATTTTGTATTTTTGTTAGATCTATTTATCCAATCTCATACAATTTAATCTATCTCAATACCGAGGAGGGATTGTGATACGGGGCTAACCCGGTGTAGGCCGATCTTTCACGATTGGAGTGGATTCCCTCGAAGAACACGAAGAACACGGGGAAGAACAGAGAGAAATCACAAGGGGAAACACTCAAGAACAAGTCCAATCACACATCCACTAGAAAATAAAACACACAAGATCCACAAGGTACATGAACAACAAAGGGAAAGATACAAGGTAGAGTTCATCTCCAAGAGGAGGTCTTGATGGTATCCTAGACGGATCTTCCCGTGAGGGGTCTTGATGATATATCCCGCAGGATCTTCTCACATGGAGGTCTTGAACTCCATGGGAGTGGTGGTCTCTCTCTCTCTCAAGAGTAGAGGAAGGTAGGAGCAAAGCTCACATACAAATGAGCTATCACTTTGCTAACCCTAGCTAGAGGAAGGGGAAAGAGTATATATAGTCTAAGGGGGCGAAGGGGTACACGGGCCTCGGCCCAACACGCGGTGCACACACAGGCAGTGGACGTCCGCTGGGTATCGGACGTCCGGTCATTCGCGGGTGTCCGGACGTCCGGTAGTCGCCGGACTTCCGCTATTTTAGCTCGGCTGCGGTGGCACCGGACGTCCGGAGACGGCCGATCGTCCGGTCGCCGGTCGTCCGGTCTCGGACGAACATCCGGCCGCTGTAGCGTTCGTCGGCTGGAGTTCTTCTGGCCGTCTGGGATGCGTCAGGTACCGGATGTCCTGTGGCGTCCGGACGTCCGGTGGCTGTAGCTTGTAGCAGCTCCGTTTCTTCCGTCTTCGCTTCCACGCTTCCCTCGCGGATGGTGTAGTTGTACACTTGCGCTCGTACTCCTCCTCGTCGTCCGTAGTGTTCTGACAATACCTATGCATGCACACGAGTGGAGTGTCAAGTAGTATACCATCCTCGAAGGGGTCAAGTGAGCACGTGTAAAGGAGATGATTCACCTTTGTGTATGTGAAGTAGAGGTCACGTGTGTCACTTGCCAAACAGACTCTTGACATGGTGATGTCCGTAGGATGCTCCGCATCATCTCCCCCCCCCCCCTTGGGAAAGATCCAACCTCGGATCAAAAACCAAATCACCATGGGAAAGAGATGGCTTCGCCGTGTAGAAGTGGACGTTCACCAAGTACTCGTCATCTTGAAGCTCGAAATGGGCACTCTCCGATGTCGCACCGTCTTGGGATTCCTTCAAAAGGAGCAAGGACAACAAACACTTGGAAAAACAAATATGGTTAGCGTTAGTGCAAAACCAAGCATTCAAGTAGGGATTAACCCAACAAGTGTCATCATCAAGCATAGCATAAGGTGTGACAAAGGATTGTGACAAGGCATGTAAGCACATAATTTGAGTACAATCAAAGATATCATGGGGACAAGTATGCAATTGTGAGGTAGTGGTGCAAATATGTGTGACAAGAGAACAAGCATCTACCTCAAGTTCATAGCAAGCATACATAAATTGCTCAATGAAAGGTATATGGTAGGCATAAGAATCATTCACAACACCAAATAAAATGAAGTGTCTAAACACATGGGTCAAGTGCAAGACAATCCAAGCATAACGTGCATAGGGTGTAGTGAAAATCGTGTGGCACTCAACACAATAGAAAGAGCAAGTGTTCATCATGTGTGAGGCAATCAAGTCAATCATGTGGCAATCAATGGGACATGGCATATGTGAGGAAATGATATTGTTGCAACCAAACATGTGATAGGAGCAAGTAATCCAAGAATTGGATGCAACACACAAGGCATATATATCGTGATGCATGGAAATGTGAAAATGGCAAGTCAAAGCAAGATCTCTAACAAGTGCGCAATCAAGTGGTCCAAGATGGCCAATAAGTCTCATGGTGCAAGCAACACAAGTAGTATGTTCCGTAATATCCATGCTCAAGAAAGATGTCACCTTGAAGGCGTGTCCTTGTGCATTCTTCACAATGCCGAAGCGCAAGCAAATGCGGTGTAGAAGCGAGTCGTGGTAGAATGTATGAGGCTCGCTCTCAAGAGCTCGAATGGTCAACTCACGTGAAGTGGAAGTCGACACAAAGTCCAAGTATCCTACACATGCACACAACAAAGCAAAGAGCGTATGCGCATGGTTGATAAACACATCATCCATCATGATGGTTCTCTTCTCTTGCACATAACCATTAGAAGCACAAGTGCATGAATAATATGATGCAACAATGGCTATATTCATGGCACTAGGTATATGGTGCAAAGAGGTAAGACAAGCATGCTTCACAAGAAATATGTCAAAATCTCCAAACATATGTGAGAATGCTATGGGGGCAATCTCATTATCAAGACTAAAATCATTGTTGCACTCAATACATGGAAAGTCATCTAGCATGAGAGAGGCAACACATGGAGATATATGACAAGAAGCAATAACAATCATGTGCAAAGCATGTATATGGTTGTCAACAACCGCATGAAATGAGCAAGTATGAATCATCGGTGATGCAACATAAGCAAGCATAGTTATCAAGTCGTGCAAACTAGTGGAGCGAAGATGCAACACACTAGAGGAAATCATGGCGATCATGTCATGTGAGCAAATAGTAGGCATAGGCAATGCACATGACATATCGCAAGCATGAACACAAAGCAAGATCATAGTATCATCATAGGCATGGGGCACAAAGCAAACATGGCAATAACAAGCAATATCTCCACCAAGCTTGCAAATACACAAACAAGTAGTAGAATCAATCATCATGTGTAATGCAAAGCATGGGTCACAAATGCATGGTAAAGGCATATGAATAAGCATATCATGCAAAGTGAACATGGCAAGATGGGCATATAATATGTAATGGACAATAACCCACAACCAAGTGAAGGCCATGTAGAAGAAATGCGCGAAGTCTTTGCGCGAAGAGAGCGGTTGGAAAACCAATCCACGGGATCCCAAGTCATCATTGCTCTCTAGAGCTCGTTTTGTCAACTATTCATGGGTACCTACACAAAAGAGACACAAACCAAAGAAATTGTGTGCGTGGTAAATGTACACATCATCCATCATGATGTGTATGTGCATGTGTGAGTTAGCACAAGATAAGCATCGCTCAAAGAAATTTGATACATGGTATATGAACATGTCATCCATCATGAAAGAATAGTTATTGTGTATGACACGATGGGGACACAAATTGAGCATACTAGTGTATGGCACAACAATAGAGGTAGAGGTTAAGTCGTTAGAAATCATAGTGGCCTCACATGCCCGATCAACTACCTCACTCTCTCTATGTGGTGGTTCACTCACTCCCTCAAAGTAGGTGCACTCAAACTCACGTATGGTGGATTCACTCATCTCACTCAAGTGGTGGGGGTTGTGGCTCTCCTCACATCGGAATTGGGGCAACTCGTCATATATGGAGCTAGTGGTGAAGTTACTCTCACTCTCAATATGGTGGCAAAAGTCACTCAAGTCATCATACGTCGCCGTGGTCGAAGGGAAAATCCCATGCTCAACCATCTCGTTGTCGTCGCCGTGGATGAAGGCCGAAGATGGCACATCATCGCTCTCCTCCATGACCGAAGGGAGAATCCCATGCTCGATCATCTCGTCACCGTCGCCGTGGATGAAGGCCGAAGATGGCACATCATCACTCTCGCATCCAAAGATGGAAGCATCATCCTTGCTCACCACCGTGTCGCTCGCCTCCAAAGCTTGGTCCTTGAAGGTCTCCATAGTCGTACTCGTAGCCGCAATGTCTTGAAAAAGAGTCGAAGTAGACTCGGCATCATCAATGCCACAAAGAGGGATGGTGGTGAAGTTGAACTTGGGAGCATCATCTTGGAGCTCATCGGGCTTGGACATCTTGGTGGTACTATCCTCATGCTCGTTGTCGTGGAGCTTGGTCGTCGAGAAGTGTGCTTGGGGTGGAGAAGCCTTGGCCTTCATGAGTTCTTGTTCCGCCTTGAGAGCACCAATGTAGTTATCGTCGAGGGACTTGTAGTTCTCGAGGAAGATAGTCTTGGAGATGTCGTTGTTCAATCCCATCATGAAGTAGAACTTCATCGAAATGGGGTCGTCCACGCCGGCTCGTCGCAAGGCATTCTTCATATCCTTGAAGTACGCGTCGATGGACTTGGATCCTTGGGTGGTGTTCTCCAATTGGCGTAGAAGTTGTTCCGTGTAGGTTGGAGGCACGAATTCTCGCCGCATAGCTTTCTTTGTCTTGGGCCAACTCATGTCGTAGCTCTCCGAAGGTGTGTGAAGCCACCATGTCGACGCGTAGTCGTGGAAGTTTCTTGCGGCGCACTTCACTTGATCTTCGGAAGGGACTTGATGTAGCTTGAGGTAGTCGTCCATCAAGCACTCCCACTCGAGATACTCCTCGGGTTCTAGAGTCCCATAGAAAGGAATCTCGTGGTCGGTGTCGAGGTCGTAGTAGCTCATGGAAGTCGCGGACTTGAGTTTGGGGAGCTTGTCTTGAGTTGCTTGTGGGCGAAGATGCCGTATGTCCGTGGGCGAAGATGCCTTGAAGCCGCTTGGCGAAGATGCCAAGGGAGATGGTGAAGTCATTGAGCGGTTGTTGGTGTTGAGCTCTTGACCTTCACATTCTTGTCGGTGGTGGTGTCGATGCCGATGTGACCTTGACGAAGATGGTAGCTCGGGAGCACGTGCACTTGAGCGTCTTCTCGAAGATGAGGAAGATCTCTTGTAGGGCTTGATGAGGGCTTTGATCTCCTCCATTTGAGCTTGCATCTTGGCGTCGAAGTTGTTTTTCGTGGCACCGAACTCGTCGTTGTTGTTGTAGACCAAAGGAGGTGTGCTTTGCCTATCCATCACAAGACTCGAGAAGAAGTGAGTAGGAAATGAGATAAACAATACCAAGTTACCTTTTCCCAAAGTTGAGGATGTATCCCGTTTCACTCAATGTGAAATGAAAGAATAGTGGAATTGGTACCGGACTTGTTCACTCACACCTACAAAGTAAAGCTTATGGAGTGGCTCGGTGAGGATAGTGGCACAAAAAATTTGATGCAAAATGTTAGCAAGAGTCAATAATGTTGAAAGAGATTCACAAAATCGCAAGTGAAACAAGTAGACCAATAGCAATATGGCACACGGAAACACACACACGGATAGATAAATGGGGTCGTGCAACCAAGGAATAAGCACAAAATGTGGAGTCCACGAAAAACGCTCGTGTTGCACAACTCAAGAGAGACGCTAGCATGATTGCTCAATAGGCGGATACGACACTTGTGCACAACCTATAAGATGCAAAATGGATAAACTTTCTATCCCAAGTATGCTATGTATGTATGTTCCGGTGCTTTAGCACAAGATGATCCAAGATGATCGGATATGATATATTGTAATGCACTATGATACGATGCTATGGCTCTTGCTTACAAGCTCTTTGTTCACTCTTTTTCTTTGCTTAAAAGCTTATTTTTTTTATATGGCCATTATGCGAAATGCACAAACCAAGATAGCAATTGTGTATATGCGGGAACAAACTTATGACACAAGAGATGATATGATACCAAGATGGTACCAATATGATATGGTATGTATGCAATGGAAGGTGTAGATCAATGATCACTAATGTGCACAAGTAACGTTGTCGGCAATACTCGATGGCTAGTCTCGATAGGTAAGTGACGCAAAATGGGCTAGGGGTTAACAATGCAATTGCAAGGAGAGTGTACAATGATGTCGTCGAGGTTACCGTCCATTGCGATGATGAGTGGCGGTGTTCTTGATGTAGAACCGTTCCTAATTAGCCGAAACACCTTAGGAAACGTAAAAACCGCGAACTCAAAATCTCAAATGTCAAATTGTGGTAGCGGAAAGCGGTGGTGGTTTTGCACTTGGCAATGCGGAAGTGGAATGATGGGTTATGCGAGTCAAAGTTGAAGTTGTCGTCCCTAAATAGCCGAAACACCTTAGGAGACACAAGCCACAACTCAAACAAGCTCAAACAAAATTGGGTTAAGTTGGGGTGGCGGCAATGTATGGTGGACTAGGTTATGTGGAAGGTATGGTGGTGGTTGATGAAGAAGTAACCGTCCCTAAGTAGCCGAAACACCTTAGGAGACTCGAATCACTACTCAAGCAACCACTAATGCTATGGTGAACAAAATGGGTTAGGTTGCGGAAATCGGTGGTGGTAATGCGGATGATGTGGTGAAGGCCCTAGGCAAAGATGCCAAAGTTCCAAAAATTTGATGGTGTCAAATGATGTTGGAAGTATTTTTGTGGGAAGGGGGATGTCAATAGCTTCAAAACGAGCTAAAGAACGTCAAAATCGGAGTTCGGATGAATTAGTTATGGCCGAAACAAAAATCAGCCCAAGTCAGTTTCTACAGGTGTCGGACGTCCGAAAATGGACGGATGTCCGGTCGGGCTCGGAAATCCGCTATTTCAGCTCGGGTTAGGGATTCCGTTCGTCCGGTAAGTACCGGTCGTCCGGTGGTTCCTGGGGCTCCGGACGTCCGGTAAAGTGGCGGTCGTCCGGTGGGTCTGGGTCAACGCGAGATGCGAGTTTCGGGACGCGATTTTGGGCGGAAATTGGGGATTTTGGGGTCAAAATTGACGAGATTTCGTGGATGAAAGATGGGAAAACTTGGGGAAATGCTAGATCCACTTGAAACCAAGCAAATCCATGGATCAAAATCAACAAAACATCATCAAACCAACAAATCACAAAAAAAATTGGGGCTATTTTTGGTGGGGATTTTTGAAATTGGGGAAGAACACAACAAAATTAGGCTAGAAAACAAAGAGGGGAGGCTCCAAATTCATGATAAACCTAAGCTCTGATTCCATATGATACGGGGCTAACCCGGTGTAGGCCGATCTTTCACGATTGGAGTGGATTCCCTCGAAGAACACGAAGAACACGGGGAAGAACGGAGAGAAATCACAAGGGGAAACACTCAAGAACAAGTCCAATCACACATCCACTAAAAAATCAAACACACAAGATCCACAAGGTACATGAACAACAAAGGGAAAGATACAAGGTAGAGTTCATCTCCAAGAGGAGGTCTTGATGGTATCCTAGACGGATCTTCCCGTGAGGGGTCTTGATGATATATCCCGCAGGATCTTCTCACATGGAGGTCTTGAACTCCATGGGAGTGGTGGTCTCTCTCTCTCTCAAGAGTAGAGGAAGGTAGGAGCAAAGCTCACATACAAATGAGCTATCACTTTACTAACCCTAGCTAGAGGAAGGGGAAAGAGTATATATAGTCTAAGGGGGCGAAGGGGTACACGGGCCTCGGCCCAACACGCGGTGCACACACAGGCAGCGGACGTCCGCTGGGTACCGGACGTCCGGTCGTTCGCGGGCGTCCGGACGTCCGGTAGTCGCCGGACTTCCGCTATTTTGGCTCGGCTGCGGTGGCACCGGACGTCCGGAGACGGCCGGTCGTCCGGTCTCGGACGGACATCCGGCCGCTGTAGCGTTCGTCGGCTGGAGTTCTTTTGGCCGTCTGGGATGCGTCAGGTACCGGATGTCCTGTGGCGTCCGTACGTCCGGTGGATGTAGCTTGTAGCAGCTCCGTTTCTTCCGTCTTCGCTTCCACGCTTCCCTCGCGGATGGTGTAGTTGTACACTTGCGCTCATACTCCTCCTCGTCGTCCGTAGTGTTCCGACAATACCTATGCATGCACACGAGTGGAGTGTCAAGTAGTATACCATCCTCGAAGGGGTCAAGTGAGCACGTGTAAAGGAGATGATTCACCTTTGTGTATGTGAAGTAGAGGTCACGTGTGTCACTTGCCAAACAGACTCTTGACATGGTGATGTCCGTAGGATGCTCCGCATCAGATTGACAACCCCTCTAACGCGTTGGGTTGCAAGTTTTTGTTATTTGTGTGAAGGTACTGCTTACATATTTTGGTGGATCCTCCTACTGGATTGATACCTTGGTTTCATAATTGAGGGAAATACTTGTCGTTGCTGTGCTGCATCATCCTCTCGTCTTCGGGGAAATACCAACGCAGATACAATCAATCAGCATTGTGCTGCCAGATCGTGAAGGTTGCATGGTTGCAACCAAGTAGAGAGGTCGTGCTTCGGTCTTCGGTTCGAGGGACTGTTCGTGGACGGTATGAGGGATCGTTCGTCGACGGTTCGAGTGACTCCAAGTACGACCTACACCGACACATTCTTCTTCTGCTGCACCTCGATGACGGTAACGATCGTGATCCTAACCCATTATGCATCTTCATATTGATCTTGGGTGATCGTAGGCGCAATTTTTTTCCTACTACGTTTTCCAATAGTGGCATCATAAGCAAGCTTATGAGTAGGTGTAGGTTGTGATCTAGATCACATGTGATTGTGAGGGTTGATGTTCTTGTGATGATTCCCTCGAGTGTTGCTTCGATTTAATTCATTGACGGCACGGTGTCGCTTTTCACAAGGTTCTGACAATCGCTCAGCTCTGGCTGTCGACGATCTGCTAATAGTTCCTTGGGCTTCACCATAGTCAAGAAGAGTGAACCGTCGCATACACAAGAGGGTGCCAAAGATGGATGATCTTCTAGGGGGTCACGCGTATTTGATGAAGTTTAGTGTGGGGGACAAGACTTTTAATTAAGTCTCTTCTTTCACACACCCCGAAACTTAATCTAGCATCAAGAATCATTGCCTATGTTGTGGACATAGGTAGCTAGTATTACTTGTTAAAGCTGGTTAACCACGTAACTAAAATTTTGCCAAAACCGATTAGAGGACGTCTAACTTGGTTTTGCAGAGTATGCATATGGTGTGGTATAGCCTTCATCATGATAATGAGTTTATGTATGAGATGGTTATATGTTGTAATGTTAAGTGGCCTGCGCATCACGACATGATGGCTGGAGCCACAAGATTGCCATGTTAATATAAATGTTGTAGAGATAGCCTACAAGTTACAGGTGGCAATAGCACACGTACACGAAGGTCCCTAACGAGGAGAAGGTGTACCAGGCGCGGGACGAGAAGCTATAATCTCGTGCCACAACGGAATTACTAAATTTGGTGCTACGACAATGTTTTCTGAAACGGCCGCCATGGCAACGTTTTCTGAAATTGTCGTCACGGCAACGTTTTTGAAATGGTTGCCACGACAATGAAATATTAGCCGTCACGATGCTTCAACAGAAGATTGAAGATGGTCACGGAGGATTCCCAGAGCCAAGGGCTATACCATATCATGCTTTTATTAACTGTCAGAGATGTTTATCCCTTTTGTTGTTTGCACTCTTTGATTGCACAGTAGTCAATTATTACGGTGATCTCTCACCGTAAATATCAAGTTAAAAGGTGCTCTTCCCAGTGTTGCAACCGTTTACGACATTCTAGCATCACGGAGTACGTCATGTCCACATGAGTACAAATGAGATGAGAGGTGTAAGACGGTGATGGTCAGACCATGTATGCAGATAGCACTCGGTTGGATTAAAGTTCTGGCAGAATCATTCTGAGCTCGGAGCACAAAGCATCAAAAAGATGAACAAGAGTCATATGGTGATATGATCAGCAATAATTTGTCCACCGGTCAAAATTCTCATCATCAGTGATGTCCACATCAATGGATGAGAATTAGATTTGGAATCAATTATGAGAGATATTGATTTGAGTGGGAGCACAATTATGTATTAATTAAGTTTAATCACTAGTGCAATTAATAATGAACTTTGTCCATGTGTAGTTTGCATTATAGTTGTAGAATTATGGATGACGGTTCCACCTTTGTTGTTGAAATTGATTGTCTGTTATTTATCTGGTTGAATCTTTTACGATTGAGAGGATTGTCCTCTAAGAGTACCAAGAAGGATTGTGTCCTACTGCATGCTTGCAATACTCTCCTGCTAATGCTATGGATGAGAGACTTATGTCTTTTGATCGAAAAGGCTAAGAATTACATGACGGACTACTTGCTTCCGAGAAACACGAACTTCAAAATGTTTGGGATATTCTTGGAACTGAATTTTTTTCAGAAACAAACAAAAATTAAAAGATATATGATATCTAAAGAAGTGTTTTGTTTGCAAGTTCTAGTGAAGCATTCAACTATGTTTGAGACTAAAATGTATAAGTCCAGAAGAACATGAGTCATGAGTTGTTGGTGAGAACTTAAAGAGAAAGAACAAAACCAAAGGATGTAAAGAGACTGACATGCCTAAGGAAGTTCGGGGCTCACGCCACTCTTAAAAATTTAGATGATTCTTCTGTTGAGTGGGAGAAATATTGTAAGTAAGACTATAAGCAGTTTAGAGGCGGAAAGAAAAGAAGACTGAAATGTCTAGCTTAGGTATGAATGTCATACAAGTTATAGGATGTAGAGAAAGTCGGTCAAGTAAAGTGTGATTCTTGAGAATTATGATTAAATTGTTAAACACTTAATTCTTTAGAAATTTTGGTTAAAAGTTGATCACAAGGATACCGAATCGATTGCACATTGTTGCGAATTGATGGAAGAATTACTACGACCTAATGACCAAAAAGTTAATGAGGTTAAAATGTGTGTTGAAAATTTTGTAATAGTTATGATACTTTTTCATCAATATATTACCTCTGAATTTATTGTCATAATTCATTTTAGAGTTTTGTACACTCTAGCCCATTGCATAGAAGTTGAAAGGAGGTTGTTCATAAGAGAATAATAGTTGTTCGATGTAATGAACAAAAGAGTCATACTCTTATTGTGAATAGGATGTATGTTATGAATATTGACAATATAAAAGAACATCCATAACACTGATGCTAAATGTTGAAAGACTAAAAAGAATACCACATATGTGTGGCACTGCATTTAGTCACATTGGAGAAACCAACATGGAGAAATTCCATGGTGATGGATTTTGAAGTCATCTGATTATGAATCATCTAACACTTGCAATTTTCATCCAAATAGTGAAGTAAACTAAAATACCATTCACAGGCGATAAAGAACGAGCAACAAAATAATTGGAACATGCATATTGATGTGTTTAGTCCAATAAGTGTTGTTGCAAGCAGTGGATTTATCTTTCTTCAAGATTGACTGTAGTAGATATTTATATTTACTGAGACATAAATCTAGATCTTTTGAAATGTTTTGAAAGGTTTTTCCAGAATAAAGTAGAACTGATTGTAACAAAAATTTTGGTTCTACAATTGGATTGCAGAAAGAATTTGAGTTACAAATTTAGTGAATGTCTGATGAGCTGTAAAAGAATTTTATAGCTTGCACTTCCCAGAACATTACTAAGAGGAGAATGTTTTGCGTAGATGTAATCAAGCTATATATGACAAGGTGAGATCAGAGATGACATTGATTATTTCACCAATATACTTTTTAATGTGATGCTTTAGAGACTATGATTTTTACACTAAAAAGAGCGCCATCAAATTTGTTGAAATAAGTGCTGCTTTGTAGGTTATACCAAATGGTTGGGTATTCCTCTATCACTACACCGAGGCAAAGTGGTTTGCTAGAGAGTGCATAAATTTTGAAGAAAATGTTTTGTGCAAAAGAGTGAGTGGGAGGATAGTGCAACTCGACAAGATTGCAGACTCTTTGTGATCAGGTCAAAGAAAAGAAATGCTAGAAGTGATTCTAGAATTTTCTACCATGACTGGTGCGAAAGACTCTACATGAGATATAGAGACTTCAGTTGAACTTGCAGCTGAACCATATAAGTTGGGAAAATTCATGCATACCTTCATGGTATGCAGACGAAATATTGTTAAAACAAACAACGAACCTATAATACACAAAGAAGCGTTGATGGGCCCTGACTCCGGAATTAGCTATGCGCCAAAATAATTCGAGATAGTATCTATACACATAATTCAAGTTTAGAACTTGATGGACCCTCTAAAAGACTTAAAGACAATTCATCGGATCTCGACAAACACACCGCAAAAGAATATTACATCGGATAGATCTCCAAGAACAACGAGGAGAACATTGTATTGAGGATCAAAGAGAGAGAAGAAGCCATCTAGCTACTACCTATGGACCTGTAGGTCTGAGGTAAACTACTCACGCGTCATCGGAAGGGCAATAGAGTTGATGTAGAAGCCCTCCGTGATCAAATCCCCCTCCGGCAGGATGCCGGAAAAGGCCCCAAGATGGGATCTCACGGGAACAGAAGGTTACAGTGGTGGAAAAGTATTTTGGTGGATGCTTCTGGTGGTTTGGGAATATTTCTGAATTTATAGGCCAAGGATTAGGGTTGGAGGACTCCCGTGGGGCCCATAAGTCAGGGGCGCGCCCCCCTAGGGCGTGCCCTGAGGGCTTGTGGAGCCCTCGGGACTCTTCTGCCTTCCTCTCCAAGTCCTACGTGTGTCTTCTGGTCCAAAAAAAATCATCACGAAAGTTTTATTCCGTTTGGACTCCGTTTGGTATTCCGTTTTTGTAAAACTCAAAAACAAGGAAAAAAACAGAAACTGGCACTGGGCTCTAGGTTAATAAGTTAGTCCCAAAAATAATATAAAATATCATATTAATGCATATAAAACATCCAAAACAGATAATATAATAGCATGGAACAATAAAAAGTTATAGATATGTTGGAGACGTATCAAGCATCCCCAAGCTTAATTCCTACTCGTCCTCGAGTAGGTAAATGATGAAAACATAATTTTTGATGTGGAATGCTACCTAACATATTTATCCATGTAATTTTGTTTATTGTGGCATGAATATTCAGATCCATAAGATTCAAAACAAAAGTTTAATATTGACATAAAAACAATAATACTTCAAGCATACTAATAAAGCAATCATGTCTTCTCAAAATAACATGACCAAAGAAAGTTATCCCTACAAAATCATATAGTCTGGCTATGCTCCATCTTCATCACACAAAGTATTAAATCATGCACAACCCCGATGACAAGCCAAGCAATTGTTTCATACTTTTAATGTTCTAAATTTTTTTCAACTTTCACGCAATACATGAGCGTGAGCCATGGATATAGCACTATAGGTGGAATAGAATATGATGGTTGTGGAGAAGACAAGAAGAAGGAGATAGTCTCACATCAACTAGGCATATCAACGGGCTATGGAGATGCCCATCAATAGATATCAATGTGAGTGAGTAGGGATTGCCATGCAACGGATGCACTAGAGCTATACGTTTATGAAAGCTCAAAAAGAAACTAAGTGGGTGTGCATCCAACTCGCTTGCTCACGAAGACCTAGGGTGATTTGAGGAAGCCCATCATTGGAATATACAAGCCAAGTTCTATAATGAAAAATTCCCACTAGTATATGAAAATGACAACATAGGAGACTCTCTATCATGAAGATCATGGTGCTACTTTGAAGCACAAGTGTGGTAAAAGGATAGTAGCATTGCCCCTTCTCTCTTTTCTCTCATTTTTTTTCTTTTCTTTTTTTTGTTTGGGCTTCTTTTGGCCTCTTTTATTTTTTGTAAAGTCCGGAGACTCATCCCAACTTGTGAGGGAATCATAGCTTCCATCATCCTTTCCTCACATGGGACAATGCTCTAATAATGATGATCATCACACTTTTATTTACTTACAACTCAAGAATTACAACTCGATACTAGAACAAAGATATGACTATATGAATGCCTCCGGCGGTGTACCGGGATGTGCAATGATCAAGAGAGACATGTATAAAAAAATATGAACGGTGGCCTTGCCACAAATACAATGTGAACTACATGATCATGCAAAGCAATATGACAATGATGGAGCGTGTCATAATAAACGGAACGGTGAAAGTTGCATGGCAATATATCTCGGAATGGCTATGGAAATGCCATAATAGGTAGGTATGGTGGCTGTTTTGAGGAAGGGTAAATGGTGGGTGTAGTGCACCGGCGAAAATTGCGCGGTACTAGAGAGGCTAGCAATGGTGGAAGGGTGAGAGTGCGTATAATCCATGGACTCAACATTAGTCATAAAGAACTCACATACTTATTGCAAAAGTATATTAGCTATCAAAACAAAGTACTACATGCATGCTCCTAGGGGGATAGATTGGTAGGAAAAGACCATCACTCGTCCCCGGCCGCCACTCATAAGGAAGACAATAAATAAATAAATCATGCTCCGACCTCATCACATAACGGTTCACCATATGTGCATGCTACGGGAATCACAAACTTTAACACAAGTATTTCTACCAATCCACAATTACTCACTAGCATGACTCTAATATCACCATCTTTATATCTCAAAACAATCATAAGGAATCAAACTTCTCATAGTATTCAATGCTCTTTATATGAAAGTTTTTATTATATCCCTCTTGGATGCCCATCATATTAGGACTAAATTCATAACCTAAGCAAATTACCATGCTGTTTAGAGAGACTCTTAAAATAATATAATTGAAGTGTAACACCCCCTGTATTAAGCTACAGTGATCACCCTTTTGATGAGGCCATGTCATCATGATTAATAGTACATAATCATCATTAGCATCATATTGCATTTCAACTCCTAAGTCAAATTCAAATTTAAATGAAAGTGGAATATAAAAGTTGTCCAACATAGAAACTAAAATGTCAGATAAATAACAAATATTCCAGAGGCTATTCTAAAATTGAAACCAACATCATTGGAATTGGATAAGTGACTCGAACAACCTCAAACAGGGGATAAAGATAATATTTAGTAACCATTTATTAAATCTGAAATAAATATGGAATTATGTTTTGTCCAAACTAATTTTAGGTGTTAAGGAATAATGCACTGGTATTTATGAAATAGGTCACACTTTTTACAAAAACCATTTGGGGCCTAAACATTTGACAGTGGAGAAAAGAGAATATCCGTGTTCTCTAAACTCGACTTAAGGTTGGGTTACCACCAGATCCGTGTTCGTGAAGAGGATATCCCAAAGACCGCCTTCGTTACTCGATATGGCTCATACGAGTACACTGTCATGTCATTCGGCTTAACCAATGCTCCCGCCACATTCTCCCGCCTGATGAATTATATATTCATGGAATACCTTGACAAGTTCGTCGTGGTTTACCTGGATGATATCCTAGTATACTCCAAGAACAAAGAGGAACATGCTGAACATCTTCGACTTGTTCTGGAAAAACTTCGAGAGCATCAACTATATGCTAAGTTTTCCAAGTGTGAATTCTGGCTTCCCGAAGTAACATACCTTGGGCATGTCATCTCCAAGGATGGTATTGCCGTCAACCCCGAGCGAGTTCAGGCTATTCTTGATTGGGCTCCTCCCATAGAACGTCAAGACAAGTTCGAAGTTTCTCGGAACTCGCCAGATTGCCGTCGATTTGTCGAGAACTTCTCCAAGATCGCCAAGCCCCTGACTAACCTGCTTCATAAAGGCGTCAAGTTCGATTGGACGGAAAAGTGTCAGGGAAGTTTCCAGACGCAAAGACAAGCTGACTTCTGCCCCAGTGCTTGCCCCTCCTGATTCCCAGAGGGATTTTGTCATCTATTGTGATGCATCCCGTCAAGGATTAGGGGGTGTCCTAATGCAAGAACGCAGAGTAATGCTTATGCTTCGCGTCAATTGCGTCCGCACGAAGAGAATTACCCAGTACATGACCTGAGCTTGCTGCCGTCATCCATGCACTAAAACAGTGGCGACATTACCTTCTCGGTAATCGTTGCGAGATCTACACCGATCTCAAAGTCTGAAGTATCTGTTCATCAGCCAGACCTGAACCTCCGTCAACAGAGATGGATGAGGACCGTAGCGATTTTAACTGGGTATTTTTTATACCCCTGGCAAGGCTAATGTAATGGCCGATGCCTTGAGCCGCAAGTCTTATTGCGTCACCTCCAGTTTCACGAAGTTCAACCTTCGCTATTGAAGAATTCAGAAAGCTGAATCCACATTGTTCCTCCTGGAGCCCTCGCTTCCCCTCCTGAAGGTTCCTACAAAATGAACCTCCACGTTGTTTCCAGGGTTCTCTTAATACCCTGGTGCTAAACCAGATCTCGTGGACAGCATCAAGACGCTGCAGGGTTATGCTCTCAAGACACAGATTAAGCGCTATCTCGCTGAAGGAAGGCCTTCGTTCTCACTATTGATGATACTGGCACCTGTTCTTTAAAAGTCGTCTAGTGGTCCCCTCTAAAGGTAACCTGGGTATGACTCAGGAGGTCATGCAAGAAGCTCACGCAACTCCGTGTCTATTCATCCCGGCAAGTACCAAGATGTACCAAGACATCCGTCAAAGATTCTGGTGGTCCAACATGAAGCAAGACATTGCTCGCTAGTTGCTGAATGTGATGTTTCCGTCGCGTCAAAGCAGAACATCAAAGGCCCGCCGGAACTTGCAACAATTGCTGTGTTCCTGAATGGAAATGGGACCATGTTGAAATGGACTTTATCACTGGATTTCCAAATCACAGAAAGGTAATGATGCTATTCTTGTCGTCATTGACCGACTTTCCAAAGTTGCAAATTTTCTAGCGTCAAAGAGACGATCACTGCTAGTCAGCTCGCAACTCTCTACATGTCAGAATTGTTTCACTTCACGGTATCCACTGGTTATCAGTTCAGACCGTGGCAGCTTATTCCCTTCAAGATTCTGGGCAAGTTTCCAAGAAGCTATGGGAACTCATCTGTCCTTCAGCACCGCTTTTCCCCTCAGTCTCCAGGACAAGTTGAACGAGTGAACCAAGTTCTCGAAGATATGCTCGAGCTTGTGTCATATCCTTCGGAAGGAAATGGGAAGAATCTCTCCCATATGCCGAATTCTCTTACAATAACAGCTATCAAGCCAGTCTGAAGATGCCCCTTCGAAGTATTGTAACGGACGAAAGTGCCGAACCCCTCTAAATTGGTCAGAAACTGGGGAACGTCCACTCTTCGGTCCGGGATTATCCAACTTGCCGAAGATCAAGTTCGCGTTGTCCGCGAGCATTTGAAGACTGCTCAGTCACGTCAAAAGAGTCAGTATGACCGCAAACACAAAGATATGGTCTATCAACCTGGCGAAAAGGCTTATCTTCGAGTCACAACGATGAAAGGTACACACCGATTCGGATCAAGGGCAAGCTAGCTCCTATATGGTCCTTTCCTGTTCTTGAAGGCGTGGTAGAGTGGCATATCAGTTGGAACTTCCACCGAACCTTTCTCAGGTTCACGATGTGTTCCACGTATCACAACTCCGCCGCTGCTTCAAAGACCCTATCGCGGAGTAGATCACGAATTGCTTGAACTGCAACAAGACCTCTTTATAAAGAGCATCCGGTCCGCATTCTTGATCAAGCCGAGCGTCGCACACGCCAGAAGGTTATCAAGTTCCTCAAGGTTCAGTGGTCAACCATTCTGAGGGATGAAGCCACTTGGGAACGCGAGGTCGTCTTCGCGATGAATACCCCGCTTGTTTCTTTCTACCTCCTAAATCTCGGGACGAGATTTCTTGTAGTGGAGGAGATTTGTAACACCCCCTGTATTAAGCTACATTGATCACCCTTTTGATGAGGCCATGTCATCATGATTAATAGTACATAATATCATTAGCATCATATTGCATTTCAAATCCTAAGTCAAATTCAAATTTAAATGAAAGTGGAATATAAAAGTTGTCCAACATAGAAACTAAAATGTCAGATAAAATAACAAATATTCCAGAGGCTATTCTAAAATTGAAACCAACATCATTGGAATTGGATAAGTGACTCGAACAACCTCAAACAGGGGATAAAGATAATATTTAGTAACATTTATTAAATCTGAAATAAATATGGAATTATGTTTTGTCCCAAACTATTTTAGGTGTTAAGGAATAATGCATGGTATTTATGGAATAGGTCACACTTTTTACAAAAACCATTTGGGGCCTAAACATTGACAGTGGAGAAAAGAGAATAAAGAAAAGGAAAAAGAAACGAAAAGGATAAAGGAGCCACCCCCCCCCCCCCCACGGCCCAACTGGGCCGAAGCCTAGCCGGCGGCCACCGCGTCGCCCCCTGGCCTATAAGGCCCCCCGCCGAACCTAGCCCCCTCCCGATCCACATTCTTCCCCCCCCGGTCGCCCCCTCCCTCGGCTGGATCTGGATCGGGGCATCCCCCGATCCCGTCCGCCCCGTCGCCGACGCCGCTCGCCGCCGCCCGGAGCCCGCGCCTCCCCGCGGCCTGCACTCGTCTCCGTCGCCGTCATCGCCGACGACCTCGTCCCCGACGTGCCCTCGCTCGGGCCCGGAGCCCAGCGCGCTCGCCCCGACTCGCCCGACGCGCCCCGTCTCGCTGTCCGACGCCGTCGCGGACCGCGTCGCCCTTGGACCTCGCCGCCTCGCGGAATCCAACCGACGCCGGCCCTCCCGTCGACCCGTCGTCTCCGGCTCCACCCCGAGCCCCTCCTCGCGCTCGACGCCGACGCCCCGCCTCGACCCCGTCGCCGACCCCCCCTCCAACGAGCGCTGCCCCGTCCCTGCGAATCTCGGTGAGGCCCCAGGCCTCCCCCTCCCCTGCCCCGTGCACGCGCACGCGCTCCGGCCCCTGCCTCGCCTCCGCGCGCCCTCGCCGAGCACGCCGCCCGCCCGCACGCCGCACGCCGGCGCCGGCCCCCAGCGCTCCTCCCCGCGGCCGCCTCTCCACCGGCCACGGCCGGCGCGCCCCGCTCCGGCCTCTGGCCCTCGCCGCCACCCCCGGCCGGCCACCGCACCCTGGCCTCGGCCAGTGCGTGCGCGCGCCCCCACGCGTGCCTGGCCGCGCCCGCGCGCCCGCCCGCGCCCGTGTGGCCATTCGGGCCACAGACAGGTGGGGCCTAATGCCCCTGACCCACTGACCGAACGGGCCCACGGCCCAGAAACGATTTTAAGAAAATAAAAATAAAAATAATTAATTAAAATAAATAATTAATTAATTAGTTAATTAATTAGTTAATTAATCCTGATTAGGTTAATCTAATTAACTACTTAGTGTTAATTAAACAGTAATTAGTAATTAACTTAATTAACTGCTGACGTCAGCATGATGTCATGCTGACGTCATCAATCACTGTTTCGGATAATGTTGAATTAAATAATTAATTAAAATTTCAGAAATTAATAAAAACTTTAGAAAATCATATCTTTTAAACCGTAACTCCGATGAAAATATTTTATACATGAAACTTGCTCAGAACGACGATACGAACCCGAATACATCCTCCGTATTCCCGTCAGATACCCGCAGCTATAAGAACGTTGAACAATTAGACCGATTTCGATAAATGAATAGTGTCCAACCCTAATTAAATAAATCCGAATAAATTCCTAAATTAACTAAATCGCTTAGTTAGGCTGTATATCACCCTGGCCCTGCGTTTAGACATGTCCTGCATCCCTGTTGCATCATTGCCGTGTGTTTACTGTTTCTTCCCCCTCTTCTCTTCGGTAGACTACGAGACCGACGCAGCTGCTGGTGCCCCGACCGACTACGTTGTTGACGACCCCTACTTGCCAGAGCAACCAGGCAAGCCTCCCCCTTGATCACCAGATATCGCCTATTCTTCTCTATACTGCTTGCATTAGAGTAGTGTAGCCTGTTACTGCCTTCGGTTAATCCTATTCTGCTGCATAGCCTGTCATTGTTGCTACTGTTGTTGATACCTTACCTGCAATCCTAAATGCCTAGTGTAGGATGCTAGTTTGTCATCAGTGGCCCTACATTCTCGTCTGTCTGCTATGCTACATTATTGGGCCGTGCTCGCCACGGGTGGCGATTGCGGATATGTATACTACTTATTACATGTGACATCAGATGGATACTAAAGTCGGGTCGGCTCGTGGAGCACCCGCAGGTGATTCACGAATGGGGGCTGAAAGGATTGGCCTTCTCGACGGCCCCCTAAGTGACTCTTTGTTGTGGAGCGGCAGGGCAGGTTGTGACCACCTAGGAGAGAGGTGGGCCTGGCCCTGGTCGTCGTCCGCGGTGATCTCATAATAACACGTTTAACGAGATTGGATATTTGATCTGAGTCTGGCCACTGGCCTATACGCACTAACCAACTACGCGGGAGTAGTTATGGGTATCCCGGCGTCGTGGTATCAACTGAAGCCTTCTTGACGTCAGCGACTGAGCGGCGCGCGCCGTGTTGGACCGCGATAACGTAACCGCCGTGATCGTGTGGGTTGCTAGGTCTGCTCGCGGCCGCATACGCAACGTGCAGGAGCGCACTGGGTGATGGGCCCAGACCCCAGAGTGCCTAGGATTAGTCCGGCGTGCTGACCTCTCTGTTGAGCCTAGGTGGGGCTGCGACATGTGGATCTTCCGAGGCCGGGCATGACCCAGGAAAGTGTGTCCGGCCAAAGGGGATCGAGCGTGTTGGGGAATATGTGGTGCACCCCTGCAGGGAAGTTTATCTATTCGAATAGCCGTGTCCCTCGGTAAAAGGACGACCCGGAGTTGTATTCCGACCTCATGACAACTAGAAATGGATACTTAATAAAACACACCCTTACAAGTGACAGATATAACCCGGTGGTCGCTCTCTCGCATGGTGGCGACGAGAGGATCGACGGGTAGGATTATGCTATACGTTGTTGCTTGGTTAACTTCCAACTACTCTCTTCTATTGCTTCAAGATGGAGGCTGCCAGAAGCATAGTCTTCGACAGGACTAGCTATCCCCCTCTTATTCTGGCATTCTGCAGTTCAGTCCACCGATATTGCCTCTTTACACATATACCATGCATATGTAGTATAGATCCTTGCTTGCGAGTACTTTGGATGAGTACTCACGGTTGCTTTCCCCCTCCTTTCCCCCTTTCCCTTCTTGCTGGTTGTCGCAACCAGATGCTGGAGCCCAGGAGCCAGACGCCACCTACGACGACTACTACCACCAGGGCGGAGCCTACTACTACGTCCAGGACGCCGACGACCAGGAGTAGTTAGGAGGATCCCAGGCAGGAGGCCCTGCGCCTGTTCGATCTGTTGTATCCTTGTTTGTGCTAGCCATCTTATGGCACCTTGTTTAACTTATGTCTGTACTCAGATATTGTTGCTTCCGCTGACTCGTCTATGATCGAGCATTTGTATTCGAGCCCTCGTGGCCCCTGGCTTGTATTATGATGCTTGTATGACTTATTTATGTTTTAGAGTTGTGTTGTGATATCTTCCCGTGAGTCCCTGATCTTGATCGTACACGTTTGCGTGCATGATTAGTGTACGATCGAGCCGGGGGCGTCACATGAAGCATGAGAGTTCAACAATTTCTATAAAATAAAGCCACCGCCGTGCTCTAAAATGATATAAGTGAAGCACTAGAGCAAAATTGCCTAGCTCAAAAGATATAAGTGAAGCACATAGAGTATTCTAATAAATTCATGATTCATGTGTGTCCCTCTCAAAAGGTGTGTACAGCAAGGATGATTGTGTCAAACTAAAAAGCAAAGACTCATATCATACAAGACGCTCCAAGCAAAACACATATCATGTGGTGAATAAAAATATAGCCTCAAGTAAATTTACTGATAGACGAAGATGAAAGAGGGGATGCCATCTGGGGCATCCCCAAGCTTAGATGCTTGGTTATCCTTGAATATTACCTTGGGGTGCCTTGGGCGTCCCCCAGCTTAGGCTCTTGCCACTCCTTATTCCATAGTCCATCAAATCTTTACCCAAAACTTGAAAACATCACAACACAAAACTCAACAGAAAACTCATGAGATCCGTTAGTATAAGAAAATAAATCACCACTTTTTGGTACTGTTGTGAACTCATTATTTATTTATATTGGTGTAATATCTACTGTATTCCAACTTCTCCATGGTTCATACCCCCCCCGATACTACCCATAGATTCATCAAAATAAGCAAACAACACAAAGAAAACAGAATCTGTCAAAAACAGAACAGTCTGCGAAGATCCGAATTATTCTAATACTTATGTAACTCAAAAAATTCTGAAAAATTAGGACAACAGAGGAAATTTGTATATCAATCTTGTGTAAAAGATTCAGGGTTTTTACATGCTCCAGTGAATTTAAACAATTCTGTTACTGGACGCAAAAGTTTCTGTTTTTCAGCAAGATCAAATCAACTATCACCGTAAGCCATCCCAAAGGTCTTACTTGGCTCAAACACTAATTAAAACACCAAAACACAATTACTACAGAGGTAATAATGTGTATTTATTAAAAACAGAACCAAAAACAAAAAACAAAAAAATAAAATTGGGTTGCCTCCGAACAAGTGCTATTGTTTAACGCCCATAGCTAGGCATAAAACATAGATCTAGGTATTGTCATCTTTGGTATGCAATCCCATAGATGTGTTCTCGTCGAAAGGTTTTGCAAAGATGACTTGGAACACATTATCCATAGAAATTTTGGCATCATTAAGCTGCCCATCTACGTATCCCCTTTGATTTCCGGCTACAATCCAAGAATATTGTTGATTAACATCGTTGAAAACTTATTGGATCATATCTAAAACGGGAATTTTCTTTTTAAGGTTTTCATAAAAAATTGTTTATTTCCAAACAAATGTCTCAAAGTATAATCACTATTGTAAAGGATCTCATCTATCACCATTTTTTCACGGCTCATACCATAATGATCAAAAATTTCCCTAGCTTCCCGTACTTTGTGATCAAATTCATTCTTAAGAACTTGGGTAGCTATATTTTTAGCCTTAGGATCCTTTATAACGGGTAACTCATAAAACAATCTTTGCAAGGTAGGATGAGTACGGATAAATCTACTTTTAAATTTCAGAACTAGTGCTGAAATAGCTTTCGCATAAGTTTTAGTTCTTTTAAGTATGGGAGTGTCATCGAGAGGCAAATTGCCTACACAATTGAAAAATTCTTGTATATGTTCTTTTCCTATAAAATTCCCTTGCCCCGGAACAAAAGTTTTAGCATCCAGATTGCCTGTTCGTCCAATTTTAGGAGTTAGGTCATCTTCTGTTTCTGCCATACCAAAGTCACTCATGATGATAAGTTCAAGCAAACAAAAGACCGAACGGAAGAAGGGCAAAAAAAAAGGCAAATCTTTTTGTGTTTTTCTGAAATCGTTTTAGAAGTGGGGGAGAGGAAAACGAGAGGCAAATGGCAAATAATGTAATGCAAGAGATGAGAGTTTATGGTGGGTACTTGGTAGGCTTGATGTAGATCACCCCGGCAATGGCGCCAGAAATTCTTCCTGGTACTTCTTAAGCCTGCGTTGGTTTTTCCCTTGAAGAGGAAAGGGTGATGTAGCAAAGTAGAGATAAGTATTTCCCTTAGTTAAGAACCAAGGTATCAATCCAGTAGGAGATACACGCAAGTCTCCAATCTATGCACCTGCACAAACAATCAAACACTTACACCCAACGCAATAAAGGGGTTGTCAATCCCTTCACGGTCACTTGCAAAGGTGAGATCTGATAGAGATAGATATAAAAGCTTACTAAAATGTAAAACAAAATAAAAGTACATAAATTGTAGTAAGGTATTTTTGGGTTTTTTGGTTTATAGATCTGAAAATATATGATGGAAAATAGACCCGGGGGCCATAGGTTTCACTAGAGGCTTCTCTCTTGAAGGCAAATAATACGGTGGGTGAACAAATTACTGTCGAGCAATTGATAGAAAAGCGCAAAGTTATGACGATATGCAAGGCAATGATTATGAATATAGGCATCACGTCCGTGTTAAGTAGACCGAAACGATTCTGCATCTACTACTATTACTCCACGCATCGACCGCTATCCAGCATGCATCTAGAGTATTAAGTTCATAAGAACAGAGTAACGCCTTAAGTAAGATGACATGATGTAGAGGGATAAACTCAAGCAATATGATGAAAACCCCATCTTTTTACCCTTGATGGCAACAATACAATATGTGTCTCGCTACCCCTACTTTGTCACTGGGTGAGGACACCGCAAGATTGAACCCAAAACTAAGCACCTCTTCCATTGCAAGAAGAACCAATCTAGTTAGCCAAACCAAACCAATAATTCGAAGAGAAATACAAAGATATCAAATCATGCATATAAGAATTCAGAGAAGGTTCAAATAATATTCCTAGATAAACTGATCATAAATCCACAATTCATCGGATCTCGACAAACACACCGCAAAAGAATATTACATCGGATAGATCTCCAAGAATAACAAGGAGAACATGGTATTGAGGATCAAAGAGAGAGAAGAAGCCATCTAGCTACTAGCTATGGACCCGTAGGTCTGAGGTAAACTACTCATGCTTCATCGGAAGGGCAATAGAGTTGATGTAGAAGCCCTCCGTGATCGAATCCCCCTCCGGCAGGATGTCGGAAAAGGCCCCAAGATGGGATCTCATGGGAACAGAAGGTTACGGCGGCGAAAAAGTATTTTGGTGGACGCTTCTGGTGGTTTGGGAATATTTCTGAAGTTATAGGCCAAAGATTAGGGTTGGAGGACTCCCGTGGGGCCCACAAGCCAGGGGCGCCCCCCCTAGGGTGCGCCCTGAGGGCTTGTGGAGCCCTCGGGACTCTTCTGCCTTCCTCTTCAAGTCCTACGTGTGTCTTCTGGTCCAAGAAAAATCATCGCGAAAGTTTATTCCGTTTGGACTCCGTTTGGTATTCCTTTTCTGTAAAACTCAAAAACAAGGAAAAAACAGAAACTGGCACTGGGCTCTAGGTTAATAAGTTAGTCCCAAAAATAATATAAAATAGCATATTAATGCATATAAAATATCCAAAACAGATAATATAATAGCATGGAACAATAAAAAATTGTAGATACGTTGGAGACGTATCAGTCACCTGTAACACGGTGATCATAACGACAACTTACAGGTTCATCAAAAAGTTTGTCAAGGGATTAGATAGCTCAAGAGTGGGATTTGCTCCTCCGGTGATGGAGAAATATTATTAGGGCACTCTCGGTGTGATGGCATCCATTATCGTCTGGCCAGACACAGGTGACTACGTCACGGGAATGCCAGAACACAAGAACGAGAAAGAAGAACAAAAGCGGTAACGAGGATTTTGGTATAGTGAGCATGGTGGTGACTCAGGAGGATACCGATGCATCTCGGGTTTTGTAAAGTATCGCGAAGCAAAGGGAACATCACATGATAACCAAAGCTTCACTCGAATATCATTTGTGTGCTCATAGGGATCGATATGGACGTCCACGGTTTCGCTGTCGGTCATGGAACGAACGGTTTCGTTCATGTCTATGAGTTACCGAACCTACGGGGTCACAAGTTTAAGTCAATCACGATCTGCTGAGTGTTAGTAGGATGGGAGTGATGAGAATATATTTGCGGAATTGTTTCGTTAATATTCGGAATAGTTCTGATAGGATCCGGAAGCGTTTCGGGGTCACCGGAAGGGTTTCGATGAATATCGGGTAATACCGGGTATTACCGATAAATATAAATATAAATATATATATATATATATATATATGTGTGTGTGTGTGTGTGTGTGTGTGTGTGTGTGTGGAAACTATTTCTGGGGATGTTAAATTATATATATAATGAGCTGAAAGTATTTAGAAGAATTTTATATTTAATTTAATATCAACGGGCCTAAAAAAGCCAAGAGGTGGACGGCAACTTGGGCCACAAAGTCCCGACTGGGTAGGCGCCTCCTTTCCCTAAGGAAGGAGGCCAAATAGGAGTGAGGGAGGAGTCTAACTCCTCCTCCCCCTTGGACGGCGCCCCAAGGAGGCTTTCCCTCCTTGGTGGCAGCCCTCCCTCTCCCCTCTAACCTATATATACTTGAGGATTTGTGCTCTTTTAATATACAAGTTTTGGTGCCTCTTCTAGTTCTTCTAGTTCTAGTTCTAGTTGGGCCTAGTTGACTAATTAGAGCTATGTTAATCCTTTTCGTCTCGTAATTAGAAGCCTTGTGTGGTTCTAATCTTCTCGCTCTAATTCTCCGGCGACGATTAGCTCTGGACGGCGAAGCACCGCCGGATCGTGAAGGTTGCACGCTTGCAGCCAAATAGAGGGGCCGTGCTTTCGGTCTTCGGCTCCAGGGACTGTTCGTGGGTTGTACGAGGGATCGTTCGTCGATGATTCGAGGGGCTCCAAGTACGATCTACACCGACACATTCTTCTTCCGCTGCAACTCGATGACAGTAACAATGGTGATCTCAATCTGTTATGCATCTTCATATTGATCTTGGGTGATTGTAGGCGCGATTTTTTTTTGTTTTCTACTATATTTCCCAGGAATGGCCAGACCCTAGCGAAACGGTATCCATAGGATCAATATAAGAAACTTGTATTACTCATTGTCTCCCTCTATCTTTTTTTTTTTGCGGAAAGGATCAAATCTATTATGAAAGTTCATCGAAATTACAAAGTATCTCAAACATAATAAAAATTACATCGAGATTCTGAGACCACCGTACGACCACTACTACCGCCAGAACAAACCGCCGATGCGTCGTTGTCGCCGCTCCCCTACCGAAGCCGGCTTAACCTTATGAATGACAGTCGGGAAGTCTTGGCCCCTCAAACTTGGCGTATTTGGTTGTACTCATTCCGATTGATTTTCTCTTTTTGATTGAGTTTGTGCAGAAGATTAAGTTCCCAGTTGGTTCATTTATTTCTAATGTTAATAATATTTCTGCTTAATCTCATACAAGCTATGCATCGACCAGATGTCAGATGTGTGTGCCCAATTAGCCAGTAACCACGGCACTTGTAGCAAGAAAAGCACTTGGACTAATGTCACTTTTGACTTCACTTTTGACCCCAGAAATTTGAATTAAAGTGGGAAAGGTGAAGTTATATACTGGTATTTCCTAATGAAAAAGAAACTTTTTTAGATGAATGAAAAAAAACTTGACTGCAACCAAAAACAACAGTAATAATTTTTTCCCTAAAAAGGAATAGTAATGAGAAAAAGACTCGGAAGCTATTTTGGCTATTTGTCAAATCGAATTGGATTGGGATGCGTGTGCCAATGTTTACCAAAGATTCCACACTATGCCCTTTTTCATTCAAGATACGAAGGCCAACAAGTTTGCAGCTTTTTTTTCTAGCTTATCTTCCCTGATTTTTTCATTCTTCTTTTCCTTTTTCTTTTCTTTTCAGGTAAGTTGTTTTTTGTTTTTTGCACGCTTGCAATCATTCACATTAATATTTATCAAAAAAGTGAAAATATGGCAATTTGCAAATTCATGATCGGTCTTGGAGCAAAAGAACCGGTCATAAACGATCAGATAAAAGAGAAAACAAAGACATAACATCAGACGTATTTCTTTTAGATTATTTTTGTTGGTTTAATATCTTTACCTTCAACTTTTAGCAGTGACATGTTCCTATCAAATGTTTATTTTTAATTCAATACAACCAAAGTCGCTCACATAAACGTATATACATTCATCTCTGTGAACGCACATCATATTTCTATGAGTATTTGAGAGACTTTACCGGCATATTATCTTGAGATTGACAAAGTGACTACAAGCACCTTGTAGTCAATGAAAACATCTCCTCCCACTGAACAAACATCGCCGAACGCCCTGAAATAAAGAATCCAACCATCTGATCTAGACTCAATTCGCTCCTATCAAATGTTTTACCCTACCTTAAGGACGTAGTAGTAGGATTTTTAAATACGTGAACATCAGCAGAGGCTATTTGTAAGATTAAAACAATGCTAGGGGGTTAGTTTGTAAAAGAGATACCACTACAGTGTTCAGTCTCTTCGGACTGAAACTTTTCCACTCTTCTTCTCAGCGAGCAAGCACTCGCCTTCTTGGGATCCCAAGGTGACATCACCACGCGCCCCCATCCTCTCGCCCCCCTTGATTCCCGGAAAGCTTCCCGTCGCCGTCGACCCTCCTTCCCAGGTGCGGACTCGCCGTCTCCCGCTGTTTCGTTTGATCCGGGCATCTCCCCTTCTCGTGCTGGGATCCGTGAGAACCGCCTGCTTGTTCTTGCAGCCGGTGTAGCTTTTATTTCGCTTGATTTCTGAAGTTGCGACTAGTCGGACTTGGCTTAGGGTTTCTCAAGATTCTGGGGCTGGCGGGTGCAACGGCCAGCGGTGGTGCTTTGGTGAACGGAACAGGGAGCGCCTGGGTTGAGGTGGATGGAGGGGAGGATGCAGGGGAAGGTGCAGCAGCTGTCCGACTCCAACCGTCGGATCATGGAGGCCGATGCGGCGCCGCCGCGGCGCGTGTACCAGGCGTGGAAAGGGAGCAATGTGAGGATTTATTGCCCTTTATTCTGGGTTTTGTGATTGTGCAGTACTAACTAAGTAACTAGTGGGGCAGGAAATCAGGAATTACATCGTGTTTTCTTCTTCTTAGCAATTTTAAAAGATGGGGCCATGAGTGGTTGGAGCCGTAATGGCGTCTGAGCATCTGCTCTGATGTACGGGAATTGTGGATTTTAGGTTTGAACCATATTATTTTAGGACTTTGGGTTGATTTATAGTGTGTGATTCAGTATTGTGGTGGCTGTTTGTTACTTAGCTGTACATTTCATGAGCCCTCTCATTTCGAAAAACAAACTCATATTGCTTTTATCTCCATGTACCGACAGTTTTTTATCGAAAAAAATGTACAGACAGTTTGTTTCCTTCAACTGTTTGACATATTCTGCAGTTTATCCACATCTGTACAACCTCACTGTGATTAGAAATGCACTGGACCGGCTTAATAGTGGGAAAGGGCGGTTTACGTAACTTCATTGTCTTATATTCTTAAGTTTTAAATTCAATAGCATTTATAGTACTATCTTCGTCTTAAGGGTGTTCTCTATATGTCCCTGCAGATATTTTTTCTTGGAGGGAGACTTATTTTTGGGCCTGATGTGAGGTCACTCATAGCCACAGTATGTTTAATTGTCATCCCAGTGATCATCTTTGCTGCCGTTGTTTCTCCGCAGCTTGCCCATGGGTACCAAAATCAAATTGGAGGTTGGGTGGCATCTGTATCTATCATCTTTACAGCATATGTAAGTTAACGAGATGTGCATCCAGTTAGCTGTGTGCGCATTCATGCCTTTCTCTATTCTGTTTTGGAAATTTTGTAGCCATCCCTTGGGCCTTGCAAATGCATCATATGGATCATCAATACCTTATCTCACAAATCTGTTTTAAGAACTGAAATTCTTTGCATTGGCTTCTACCATGTCAAGTTATGCCACAGTTGCTCAGCAGAGAATGTTGGTAGCCATTGTGTTTTTATGTATTGAACCAGAGGTGCTGTTGTGTCCGCAATTTTGTAACTGTAGCTTGACAAGATTACTAATCAATTATTGTTTCTGTTATGCAGATTCTTGTTCTTCTGCTTCTCACGTCTGGACGTGATCCTGGAATTGTTCCGCGTAATTCGCATCCTCCGGAACCAGAAGACATTGGTGAATCCTCCAACTTATCAGATTGGCCAGGTGGTCAACATGGCTCAGCTGGTTTACCACTCACCAAGGATGTTCTTGTCAATGGTGTTTTAGTTAAGGTCAAATATTGCCATACATGTATGCTTTATCGTCCACCAAGGTGCTCCCATTGCTCAATCTGCAATAACTGTGTCGAACGTTTTGATCACCACTGTCCTTGGGTAGGGCAGTGTATTGGAAAGGTATGCATTATTTTTGTGTTAGCAAGATCATCAATCACATAAGGATTTCTATTAGAAAAAAAAAACATGAGCAATTACTTTCTGTTGATGGTTTTACTTCTGTAAGATTTTCTGGATTGCTGAGGCAGCAGTAGTCATGCTAAGTCTAAATCATGTTAAAGAAATTGGACAAAAAGAAGAATGGGGACACATGTAATTAAATATATGTTTTCTCTTAATGTTGAAGGGGACATATATGCACCATAATAAACAATTACCATACATTTTACTCATTATGCCTTTGGATTTTCCTTTCCTGCAGAGAAACTACCGCTTCTTCCTTATGTTTGTATCTTCAGCAACTGTGCTATGCATATACGTGTTCACATTCTGCTGGGTCAACATCGGGAAAATAATGGACACCCATGAGTGCACATTTGGTAGAGCTATCTTGAAGTCGCCCATCTCCGCCATTCTCATGTTATACACATTTGTTGCTGTGTGGTTTGTCGGAGGATTGATCTCATTCCACCTCTACTTGATTTCCACCAATCAGGTCAGGTTTTTGTCCAGTAGATGTAGTAACGGTTAGTTCTCTTTGCAGTTTATGTGCAATGCTAATCCAAGGAATAATTATTGCAGACTACTTATGAGAACTTCCGGTACCGCTACGATAGGAGAAGCAATCCTTACAGCCGTGGGCTGGTCCAAAATTTCATCGAGATCCTATGCTCAAGGATTCCCAGCTCCAGAAACAATTTCAGGGCTAAAGCTAACGAGGATTCTGCAGCCTTCGCCTCAACGCTTAGCATGGGGCGGGTCCTAAGCCCGCCGAAGATGAGCGTGGACCTTGAGATGGGCACGAAGAGGCAAGCCGTGGGTGCAGAAGACATGGAGGACTTACACAGCCAGATTGGCAGTTCTATGGGGCTTGAGCGATGCGGCACGGAACCCCCACATTCTGTCGGTGGAAAGGGTTGCTCTGAAATTGCATCTGACATGGAGACGTTTGCAGAAGAGTTTGGCATGGACAACAAGTTCACTGAGAGGAAAAAGATTGAGCGGCATACAAATGATAATCCTTAGGCGCATACCTCACAAACACCCCCTTAACCTTCGGACGATCTCTATCCCTAGCTCGGAGCGGCATAGCTCAGAAAGAAGAAAAAGTAGGACAAATGGTAGAACAGATTCGCTATTTTGGCTGAATCTAAATGTTATTTGTAGATCAACTGATTAGCAATATAGGCATGATGAACACGAATTGATGGACCGGATGGTTTCACTGGTTCCATCTTGGTTTAGAATGTGTTGTACTGCTAGTGATATGGACTGTACTACCTGTTAGTTCATATGTTGTAGGTTGCGTACGTTTGTGTGTGCCACAGTTATCACTATTTACTTAAGTTGTACTGTAACTTGTACTACCTTTGTTGAACTGCAAAAACATCTTATATTATGAACGGAGGAAGTAACGATTAACCTGCCTAATGGATTCATCAAATATCGAATGTTCGCTTCGTTTGCTAACATCTTGGAGCAAAGGGAGTACAAAATGTCATTTCAGGTTGTTTGATGATACGTTAGGAAATGCTTCTCCCCACTCCACCCCAACCCCAACAACCATGTTACTCCATTAAACATGCACTCATATAGCACTCTTATTTATGTTTTTTTTATGTAACAGTAGTTGGGGATATCTTATTAAGACATCACACAAGCATATATAATTAACAAATAGTCTTCCTCTGATTCCAAAAATCCGACCGTGTTGTGTCCACAAGGCAGGGTCTGATTCCAAAAATGTAACCAATTTAATCTTTCAGTGCTTGCGGTGCTGAACTGTGAAATATACCTAGTTATGCTTGGTGTTGTTTTTACTAAATTCTGTGTGACGTTCCCCAGGGACGTGTTGCCAGCGAACCCCATGAATCATACGATCTCCATCCAATGGAGGCCAGTTTTTGCAAAAAAAAAAAGGAACACTTTTAGGAACGAACTGCCATGACAGAAACTGTCACCCCTGCCCCCCTAAACGCTCGCTTCGTTCGTCAGAATATAAGACGCTTTTATTTTGATATAGAGGAAGTATAAGATAAGATAAGAAAAGATGCAGGGCAAAAAAACTAAATTCAGAAGGTTCTCATGCCACCAGGTAGCCAGGAAATACAACCTGAGACATACAACAGACAGAATCACAGGTACCAATAATTTCCATGTGGGCTTATTGCAAGCTAATTAAAAAAAGGGGACTTTTCCTCTGTCTACGCTAAGACAGATTTCTCCTTGTGTTGAAACCAAACCAGTTGATCCAGTTGGCCTTTGCTTCAGTGACCATCTTCATAAGTCTCTAGTTAGCCTTGGCCTCAATGACCCTCCTCGCAAATGACGGCAAACAAAACGATGCGGTGTGAAACTCGGAGTTGTAGAACTTGAGCGGCCCCTTGGATTTTGTGGAGTATTCGTCCTCCTCGATGCTGAAGACGGGATGCTGGAAATCAACACTAGGCCCCTCCGTGGAGCAGAGCATGAAGCCTATCACTCCGCTGCAACAACAACCAAGAATCATAAACTCAGTCGCTAAACGCTAAAGAAAGGAAAATCGAGTTGGGACACATAGACAGGAAGGATCAGTGGCGCGTACCTAGGGTATGTGGGCACCGTAGTCCATGCGTAGTTCACCGAGCCTTTGAAAACCTGGCGACAGTTGGTGACGATGTCCTCTATGATGTGCATGTGCAGCCATATGCTCTCCGCCTGGGTGCAGACGACCCCGCCCGGACGCAGAGCCCGGGAGATGGACTGGAAGAACGGCTTCTCGAACAGCTCCTGAGCAGGACCTACCGGATCGGAGGAATCGACGATCACTGCATCGTAGGTGCCCTCTGGAGCATTCTTCAGGAAGGCGACGCCGTCGCCGATGTGCAGGGACACGCGAGGGTCCTCGAATCCGAGGGCCAGGTGAGGGAAGAACTGCTTGGACACATCGACCACCATCTTGTCGATCTCGCAGATGTCGATCTGCTCGACCGAGGAGTGCCGCGAGACCTCCCGCAGAACGCCGCCGTCTCCGCCCCCGATGACAAGGACCTTCTTGGGATCTTTGATTGAGCAGAGAGGGAGGTGGGTGATCATCTCCTGGTAGGCGCACTCGTCCCTCTCGGTCACCTGGATCACTCCATCCAGGACGAGCACCTTCCCGTAGGTGGAGGACTGGAAAACCAGCACGTCTTGGTAGTCCGACTTGCCTTGGAACAGGACCTTCTCCACCTTGAGCGAGTGCGCCTCGCCGGGCCACATGGGGCTGATCTCGGAGAACCATCCGGGGATGACGGCGGAGATCCCCGCCTGCTCACCGGCCCCGTCCGCCGCCGCAGCGACCTCGCTCTCCCGCGCCCTCTTCGCCGCCGTCTCGGCCTCCATCACAAAAGCCTAGAGCGCGACGACGACGAGACGAGCTCGGCGGCTTGGGTGGATTTCGTCGGCGGCGGCGGCTAGGTGTAAGCTGGGGAGGGATGTCAGCCGCGGCCTTGTGGTTTTATTCCTTGGGGATGTGTGGGCGGCGGCTTTAGGGTTTTCGCCTTTGCCTCCGCGTGAAAAGCATCCGGCTGATATTCTGGCAATCGGGCTGCATCGGCTGCCCCACCTGTGTGGGGGCGTGTCAACGTAGGACCACTTCCCATCCGAGCTTATCTCTTGCCGAGTTTTCTCCTTGTCTTTTTCCGGTCACGTGCCCATAGCACTCAGGCCAATACTACACGGAGCCAAATTTGATGGTTTGATTTTTTTGGCAAAGTTTAGCCGGATCTGATCCTATCTGAAAGTATTTCTGGATCTGACCCTGTTGCTACTGTCATAGTCCTTGACGGTAGCTTAACACACCCTACCGTCAAGGTCTTCGGCGATAGGTGTAACTGCAGGCATGAACGGACGTCTTCCAGTGCTGACGTGGCAAAGGGGCCTACCGGCATGGACCCTGGCGGTAGGCTCTATTAGGCTACCGCCAAAACCCCTGGCGGTAGGGTGTTGCGCAGTGGATAAGATTGTGTGGTGGGGGTTGTGCCCCTCCCCACCCACACAACCATTCACCCTCATTCTCCTCCACTCACCCGAGCTCAAGCCTTCTCTCCCTCTCTTCCTCACTCAAGGGCCTCCCAAATCTCTCATTTGCTTGATATTTGTCCGGTGGATCCAGAGCACTTTCATCACCCAAGGTACCTCTCCCATTCTCCCTTCTTTTGGTTGGTTAGAATCATGTTTTTTGTTGGATTTGCTCACATTCTTTGAAACCCTAGTTCATCATTGTGTTGTGGTGAAATCAATTTATATGATGCTTTTAGGGTTATGTTTGTGTTTACACTATGTATTGTGTGCCTATCATTGTTGGGGGTAGCTCCATCTAGTGCTAGGGTTAGTGGTTTTGTCAAAAAATGGTTAGGGTTAGTGTTAGGGTTAAGGTTTTGCCTTGGATGACCGTTATAGTTACCCCTCGACTTGTAGGATGGGACCGATCATCTTCTTTGAGACTTCTGCGGAGGCGGCGGCAAAGCGTGAACGCGAAGTCATTGAGGAAAAGATGAAGCCGTGGGTCAAGTCGTCTATGCGTTGAATACGGCTTGTAGAGACTTTTCAAAGTACTATGTGTCCAAGTGCGACGACAATGAGAAGATGTACGAAGCTAAAGAGAAAAAAGATAAGCAAGGTCAAGAAGCAAGAGAAATTTTATAAACGTGCTCTTGCAAGGCAAATTGCATTGTACGGAACAAGGGATGAAGTGCGTCAGATGGACTTTAAAAACCCTGACCAGATCATTGACTGGCTAGTTAGGCAACCATCATCGCCGATACCTAGCCAGGCTTCTCGTTGGGCTTGGGTCCTTGAAAGAAATGATGTCATTTATTGCAACCCGGGACCGTACGACAAAGATGTCGTGTTGATGCACGAGTAAAGGGGGTTGAATTACATGATGTCCACTACAAAAAAAGACACATCCGTAACATTATGGTTCGAACGAAAAAAAATTATGTCATGGTTATGACACTTCTATGATGATAATTGTGACAAAAACACGTATCATCATAGATGGGTGGGCTCCTACTTCTATGACAAAAAATCATGACATAAAATGGGCTTTTCGTCCTGGGCGGGCAGGGTACGCACCTGCATGACATTCTTTGGGTTGTCCATGACATAAAAAATCATGGTAGAAGTGAGGGCGAGGAAATTTTCGCGGAGTTCCCGGTTATGATGGGTGGTTGGGGCCGAGCAATGCAATGTGGTTTGCGTGTTTCTATCTCGTACACGTGCGTGGTGCGAGCCGTGTTCACTATAACTGAACCCGAGCGAGGCTGTCTCTTACTGAACCCGAGCGATCGATCGATCCCACTACGTACTAAAGCCGATCGATCTCTTCGCTGCTAACTGAACCCGAGCGATTCCTTCGCTGGTGCTGCTACCTGAACCCGAGCGATCGGTTGCTGCCGCTGCTTATACTGAAGCCGATCGAGCCCTCGTGCGAGACGTAGCCACCCGGTGTGTTGGGTTGCCTCTAGATGAACAGTGCCCGTTGCTGCCGCGCGCACGATACATAGAACGAGTCGAGACGTGGTGAGTCCAGCGGTTGGTTGGCCGTTGACTGTGGATGAACAGTTCCCGGTGGGGGTTGGATGAACAGGACCCCATGGTAGTATAGGTGGTTGCCGCTAGATGAATAGGACCCCAAGGAGAGGCTGCCACACCCCAGCCGGTTGGGGGTGGATGAACAGGACCCCGTGGAGGCTGGTTGAACAGTAGCCGGTGGAGGCTGGATGAACAGTAGCTCGTGGATGAATAGTGTCTGGTGGAGGCTAGAGGAAGTCGACGGTGGATGAACAGTAGCAGGTGGAGGCTGGAGGAAGTCGACGGTGGATGAACAATAGCCCGTGGAGTCCCGTTTTGCGGTACGCCACACCCCTCCCGATGAACAGGACCCTGTTTCGACTGTAGGCGGTTGGAGAGAAGTCTGCTTTCTCCATTTGGCGGTACGCCAGACCCCTCCCGATGAACAGGATCTTGTTTCGACCGTAGGCGGTCGAACAGAAAGCCGTTTCCTCCATTCTGCGGTACACCAGACCCCATTTCGGCAGCTCCATCCAAGCCGGCTGGCTCCCGTTGAACATGACGCATTCCGACCCAGTCAGGTGCCTCCCAATGAACAAGAGGCTGTTTCTCCGTTCCGCTCCAGCTGGTTGGCTGCCGATGAACAGGACGCCGTCGCTGTACGCGTTCGAGACCACGCCCGTATGTACGTACGTGGCCGTCTTTTTTGTAGCATGGTTGTATGTATATGTACACGATTTAGACGGGACTGCCTGAACTGCTACCGCTCCTTACTCGGCCACTGTTCATCATGGTAGACAGACCGATCGACCAGTATGTGCGTACACGTTTGCGACCAGACAGACAACGCTATGTATGCTTCGACCGGTTGGATCCCAACTGTTAGAGAGGATAAGGACCCACTCCCCTGCATGCGAAGATATAGCTGGTGGGTCCTAGCTGTCGGGGGAGGAATTGTTATTTTCTCGCGTAATAAGGAGGCACTTACTTGCGTGCGAAGATGTAGCTGGTGGGTCCAGCTGTCAGCCTCACCACGTACAGTCCTCTTTCGATGGCTGTTGTTCGATGACCACGCCGCGCTGAGAGCATAAAAGCGGTGGATGACAGCGAGGCCTAGGAAGGGAACAACCCGGAGCCGGGGAAGACTCGGCAATGGTTGCCCATGCAGAGGAGAGTACGAGGGTTGACTGGTTCAGCTGCGGTGTGAGGCTGCCGTCGTCGGAAAATAACAGGGGTGTGGGTGAGTAAAGGGAAGGCCTGGCCAGCAGTTGGAGTAGGGTGGGGTGGTGAGGCCTGCGCAACAGCACAACCGACCACGGGAGGCAGAAGCAGGCGATACAGTCGGCGCTGGTTTGGACAGCTGGAGCAAGAAAATCAGAGGTTGAAGAAGCAGCATGGCCGTTGGATTAACATCTAACGGTCACTTCTACTAGAATTGTTTGTTGATTAAGTTGACAAAGCCCTGCGTACGCGTCAACTTAGTAGGCCCACAAGTCAGCCACCAAATCTGGTGGGTCCCAGCTAGCAGGAGGAGGAATCATTTTTCTTGCGCATAATAAGGAGGCACTTCCTTGCGTGCGAAGATATAGATGGTCGGTCTCGGCTGTCAGGTGGAGGAAACTTTTTTCCCGCGTAATAAGGAGGCACTTTCCTTGCATGCGAAGATGTAGCTGGTGAGTCTCAGCTGTCAGAAGGAGCAATCATTTTTGTTCGCATAATAAAGTGGCACTTGCAAGCGTGCGGCCATGGACCATGTGGGTCCCTACTGTCAGCCTCTCCACTTACATCCCTCTTTTGATGGTTGTCGTTTGTTGACCACATTGACCACGTCGTGCCGACAACATCAATGTGGTGGATGATGGCGAGGCCCATGAAGGGAACGACCCGGAGTCGGCGCAGCCACAGCAGTGGATGCCCGCATTGAGGGGAGTACGAGGGCTAACAGGTTCAGCTGCGTGGTGAGGCTGTCATCGCCGAAAAATAACAGGAGGTGCGGGTGGGTAGAGGGATGGCCTGATCAGCGGTGGAAGTAGGGTGGACTGGTGAGGCCTTAGCGGCAGCACAACCGGCCACGGGAGGAGGGAGCAGGCAGTCTCGTCGGTTGGGCGGCTGGAGCAGGAAGATCAGAGATTGAAGAAGCATGACGGCCGTTGGATGGACATCCAACAGTCACTGCTCTCGTGTGTTGACTAAGTTGACACAGCCTTGCGTACACGCTCAACCTATTTATTTTAAGAAAGCGTACGCGTCAACCTAGTAGGCCCATAAGTCATCTTTAAATATGTGGAAAACAATATACATCTCATCTGCCATTGTTTAAAATTCTTTACAACCCATTTGCTAATTCTTAAGGATCCTTTTAGAGCCCATATTATTTTTGTAGCATTACAGTCCATATTCTGGCCACGGTTAAAAAATACAACGAAATTTTGCATATTTCGGTGCGGTCCAAACTGTTTTTAATCCCAAAATTTCGAGTCACATTCAAACTAATTTAAAAAATAAATTTATATCAATTTAAAATCCAACATATTTTTTCTCGGAAAAAAATCAATGAAATTTAAAATCTCAAAATCCTAAAAAAAGAAATTTGAAACTAATTATCGGTTTGTTGTGTTTTTAAAATTTACATCACATTTCTTACTACTTATAGCCCATTTTCTGGGCAAGCGAATACAACCCTCGTCGTCTTGAAAGATTTGCAGCCCAGCAGGGCTGAGAAAAGCAAGTAGGTCTCGGTTGGGTATTCTGTAAAAAAATAGAACTTGGCCATTTTCAGAGAAAAAAATTGGGCTCGTCATGTGGTAAACATAAAATAAAAACCTGAGCTAGACGGGCCACAGCCCCGCACAGCCCCGTTGATACCCTACTCCGTCTCTAAAACTAAAAAACAATTGCGTGAGCTGCTGGGTCCCTGGTGTCAGCCGCTTGTTGTGTAATTCTCTCATTTATTGACTATACGTTGACAATGGCGTGGGACCCAGATGTCAAACCATTAGGAGGAAGCATTTTTTTGGCTTGTAATAACGAGGCACTTGCTTGCATACTGCCATGACTCTGGTGGGTCCCTATTGTCATCATCTCCATGTACAGTCATCTACTGATTCCTCTCAATTATTGACTGTGACGCCCCCGGCTTAATCGTGCACTAACCATACACGCAAATGCACATGATCAAGCCTAAGGGCTCACTTGAGGATATCACAACACAACTCTAAAACATAAATAAAGTCATACAAGCTTTATATTACAAGCCAGGGGCCTCGAGGGCTCGAATACATAAGCTCGCTTACAAGCGTCAGCGGAAGCATCAGATATCTGAGTACAGATATATAAAAGATAAAACAGATAAGCCTTTAATAAGGCGGGGCAAAACAAAACACTACGATCGAAAAGGCGCAGGCCTCCTGTCTGGGACCCTCCGAACCTACTCCTGGTCGTCAGCCAACTCGTAGAGGTAACATCCTTCGGGGTGGTAGTAGTAGTCGTCGACGGGGGCAGCTGTCTCAGGGGCTCCGTCATCTGGTTGCATCAAACGGATATGGGGAAAAAGAGGAAGCAAAGCAACCGTGAGTACTCATCCGAAGTACTCAGCAAGCAAGGATCTACACTACATATGCAACATTATCAAAGGAAGGCTGTATATGTGGACTGGGCTGCAGAAATGCCAGAATAGAGAGAAGGCCTAGTCCTATCGAAGACTAGCATCTTCAGCGGTCTTGCAGCATTACAAGAGTCTAGATTAGCACAGTATAAAGTAGTAGTAGTGTTAAGTATCAACCTCGGCCAGAGATCCTTTCTCGACTCCCTAAGAGAAAGCAATCCCAGAGCCCTACTATCCATTTCTCATCTCAAGTATCCAGTTCTAGTTGTATCGATCGGGATACAACTCCGAGCGTCCGTTACCGAGGATCCGGCTATGCATAGATTAGTTCTTCCCTGCAGGGGTGCACCAACTTACCCACCACGCTCGCTTAACTCCGGCCAGACACATTTTTCGGGGTCATGCCCGGCCTCGGCTAAACGACACGCCGTAGTCCTACCTAGGCTCAGCAGAGAGGTCCCCGTCGATCTATATCCTAAGCGCTCAGGGGTCTTGGGCCATCGCCCTGTGCACTCCGGGTCGTTGTGTGCAGGGTGAATCCAGGCACCACCTCTCTCCTGGATGGCGCCGGTCCGTCCCGGCCGCGATTCTGAGCTGGACGTCTGACAGAGCTTTCGGAAGAAACGTACGACGCAGAGTGCCCATAACTTATTCCCGCGTGATGGTTAGTGCTATAGGGCCAGAGTCCCACTCGGATCAAATATCCAAATCGTTAGTGTTTTGGTAGTGCGGTAACAAGCAGAGACTCACGATCGATGTGACCCCGTTGCCCCGTCTCGAGGACTTGCGGCAAGGGCTAAGAATGCCCGGCCATGCCTCGTATTTATCTCTCGGGTACCCTCCAGGTAAACCCGACTTCCCAACACTCGCGGGTACCCCTCAGGGCCGACCCGATGTCATCATGGTTCAGTGTTAAGTCAAAGTAACCGTGTGTCCAAACACCAGGGGGAAACCTGAGGAATCACCCTCGATGGATTCCACCTGATGCAGTCGTCAAGGTGAACTTAGGAGGAATCACCCTCGAGGTTCACACTTGAGGTGTTGCACGACGGCGTCGTTATCGGGGGTGGTGAAGGAGGAATCACCCTCGAGGACCACGACCGAATAGCTACTCTACAGAGTTAACATCGGAAGTGCTAAACGAGGTATCACCCTCGGCACTCGATAGTAACGCTGCAGTGTCGTACAACTAAGGGGGTGATGTGTGGTGCCGGGGCCTGGTTGTCGATCACGTTGATCGAGTCATCTGATAATCCAGCGGGGGGCAACTGGGTCAAGGTGGGGTCTCTATCCAGTCTATACTAAGCAGTTTAGGATAAGCAGGTAGGTATCAACAGCAGTTACAAAAATAGTCTATGCATCAGAAATAGGATAAACAGCAGCAGCAGCAATTTCTAATGCAAGCATAAGAGAGAAAGAATAGGCGATATAGGTATGCTCAAGGGGGGGTGCTTGCCTGGTTGCTCTGCGGCAAAGGTCTGGTCGTCAGAAGTGTAGCCAATCACCGGAGCTGCGTCGGTCTCGGGGACTACGTCGGTATTGGGATCTACCGAGAGAGAAGAGGGGGAGGAAACAAATAAATACACAGCAAACAGATGCAACACAAAGCATGCTAGGCTAACGTGCAGTGCAGGGTTGCCTAAAAGCATGTCTAAGTCATATTGGTTAATTTAGGGTTAAAGTTGGATTTATTAACCGGTATGTATGCACTATTCATCTACCGAAAACGGGCGAAAAGTTGCGGGTTCACCTCCGTAGAGGGTCCCGACACGGAAACAGATGGCACGGTCGGATTCACCTCGTCGTTCTGAGCAACTTTCATGTATAAAGTTTTTCGATCCGAACTACGGTTTAAATTCTATGAATTTTCAAAGATTAAATCATTTTCTGGAATTATTTTAAATCAACAGAAATGAAATATGACGTTAGCATGACGCAGGTGTGACGTCAGCGGTCAACAGACTCGCTAACCACGTCAAACCTGACCAGTGGGTCCCACCTGTCATACACAGAGGAACTAACAGGGGTTTATTTTAATTAAACAGAGTAAATTAACAGCTGGGCCCCACATATCAATGACTGATTAGGTTATCTAATTAAGCTTATTTAGAAAATCATTTTAATTAAACTAATTTGGTGGTGGGGCCCGCATGTCAGTGGCACTTGGTTGCCCAGTCAACAGTTGACTGGGTCAACCCAGTCAACTGGGGCCCGTGGGGCCCACTGGCAGTGACCCAGGGGTGGCCCCAGGTGTGCCACGTCGGTGGCGGCCGGTGGTTCGACGTCGGTGATGCCAAACGTGGTGGTGCGGCTCGGATCTCGCCGGAAAACGGCCTTAGGCGGCCATTGGGCGCGCGGCCTAGTGCGTTCGAACGAGCACTCGCTCGTGCGTCGATCTGCGGCGGGGGTTTGGCCGGAAACGGCCGGAAACAGCGGCGGCGAGCGGCGAGGTGGACACCGGAGTTCGGGATCGAGCAGGTTCGGTGTTAGAGCGTGCGAGCGGCCAAACTAACCAGCTAGGCGGGGTCTACGGCGCACGAGGAGCACGCCAGGGTAGTTGGTCGAGCTCGTAATGGCTCGGGAGCACGACAATGGCATCAATGGCGGACGGCGGAGCTCGGCTTCGCGGGCGAGCAAGCTAGGTGGCGCAACAGCGACGGAAGAAAAGGGAAGGAGGCGGAGGCTCACCGCGCAGCGCAAGAAAGGCCCGTGGAGGTTTAGTAGCTGCAGCGGTGGCCGGAGCGGCCGAAGTTTGCTGGAGGCCGAGAGGAAGGGGACCGGTTCGATCCGCGCAAAGCAGGTCCCTCCGGCTCTGTCTGGCAGCACCAGGGGAAGAGGAAGAGGCCAGCGGAGCTTCCGAGCAGCTCAGCTGGTCGCGGGATCGACGATGGCTACGGGGAGCAACGTTCGCGGCGGCGGTGGCGCTCGGCTGCGCAGCAGAGGAGAGGGAAAGTGAGCAAGAGGGAGAGGAGAGGGGAGAGAAGTGGCGAGGGAGGGCCAGGGGGTATGGACGAGGGGGGGTCCTTATCCCCTCGGCGTCGGCGTGTGGCCGGTGCGCGCGCTCGACCACGGCGACGACGACACGGGGAGGGGAGCAGGTAAGGAAAGGCCTTGGTGGGCTGGGCCACCCACTGTAGCCGCGACCCAGGGGCCAGGTAAGTCTCTGTTCTTTTCCATTTTCTGTTTTTCTCTTTTATTTAATTAACAGAGATGGAAACGGATTTATTTAGGTTACCAAATGGTTAGGGAAAAATGTGGGACTAGACCCCATAAATCCCTGCCAATTTCAGGCACTGCCACAAAAAGTTTGGACAAGTTTGGAACTCATTTGAATTTTTTATAAATAGGATAGCATTTAAAAATGCTGAAATGGTGCTGCTATAATTGCTAGTGCTCATCTTTGCACAGGAGTGATTTTGTGTTCCTTAACAAATAACTGTTATGGAATTTTTGTCAAATGATGAACATTTTTCTAGCAAGTTTTGGGCAACTTTATTTTGCACTTGAATTTGAATTATTTTCAGAGAGGAATTTGAATTGAGTTGTTTAAACACCATGATCAAGCATTGCAAATGATGTTGACCTGGCATGATTAGCATAAGAGCACAGTGCTTTATTACACAGGGGTGTTACAATTCTCCTCCTCTAAAAGAAATTCTCGTCCCGAGAATTCAGGAGGTAGAGGGAAAGAGGTCGGGGTATTCCGCCCGAAGATTATCCTCACGTTCCGAAGTGGCTTCATCTTCAGTATGATTTGACCACTGCACTTTGAGGAACTTGGTCGTCTTCTGACAGGTTCGATGTTCTGATTCATCGAGGATGCGGATCGGATGCTCCTTATAAGAAAGATCATCTTGCAATTCGAGCATCTCGTGATCCACTGCGCGGTGCGGAGATTCCTTGAAGCAACGGCGAAGTTGCGACACATGGAAGACGTCGTGGATATGAGAGAATTACGGCGGCAACTCCAATTTATATGCCACCTGACCACGTCTTGCAACAATGCGAAAAGGACCAATGTAGCGTGGAGCTAACTTGCCCTTGATTCCAAAGTGGTGAATGCCCTTCATAGGAGTGACACGCAGATAAGCTTGATCACCAGGTTGATAAGTCAAACCCCATCGTTTGCGATCATGGTTGCTCTTCTGGCGGTCCTGAGCCGCCTTCAGATTTTCTCGAACGATACGGACTTGCTCTTCAGCTTGTTGGATAATATCCGGACCCACGAGCGGTCGTTCCCCAGTTTCTGACCAATTCAGAGGGGTTCGACATTTACGCCCATAAAGTACTTCGAAGGGGGCCATTTTCAAGCTGGCCTGATAGCTGTTGTTATAAGAGAACTCGGCATACGGGAGAGATTCCTCCCATTTCTTGTCGAAGGATATAACACAAGCTCGAAGCATGTCTTCAAGCACTTGATTGACTCGCTCGACTTGGCCTTGGGATTGGGGATGATAAGCTGAACTCCAGGTAATATGAGTTCCCATAGCTTCTTGGAAACTTTCCCAGAACTTTGAGGTGAAAAGACTGCCACGGTCCGAACTAATCTCCTTCGAAATGCCGTGGAGTGAAACAATTCTGGAGATATACAACTCTGCTAACTGACTAGCAGTGATAGTCTCCTTGACAGGCAGAAAGTGTGCAACCTTAGAGAGTTGGTCGACGACGACAAGAATAGCATCGTGACCCTTCTGTGACTTGGGAAGGCCAGTAATGAAATCCATTTGCACTTTATCCCATTTCCATAGAGGAATAGGAAGGGGTTGCAGAATTCCAGCAGGCTTCTGATGTTCTGCTTTAACGCGATGGCAAACATCACATTCAGCAACATATCGAGCAATGTCCTGCTTCATTTTAGACCACCAGTACCTTTGACGGAGATCACGATACATCTTGGTGCTACCCGGATGAATAGACAGCGGTGTATCATGTGCCTCCTTCATGACCTTGTCAGTCATAAGCTCGAAGCGAGGTACGACAATGCGGTCTCTGAAATACAAGGTTCCATCTTCGGACAGCGAGAAATCCCTGTACTTTTCAAGGTGAAGATCTTTCTTCATCAGATCAACTTCAGCATCTTTAGCTTGCGCACTCTTAACAGCCTTCTCAAGGTCTAGTTCAACAACCAAGGTATTAAAGTATCCTTGAGGAACTATCTCGAGATTTAGCTTTCGAAGCTCTTCATACAGTAGTGGTTGCTGTAGCTGGACTTCAAGTTCACAGTAGTAGGATTTATGGCTCAAAGCATCATCCATTACATGTAAGGACCGGTTTTCCAGGATATTAATTTCCCAGTAAATGGCCCTTGTGCTCACCAGCCCCAGGATTACTGTTAGCTGATGAGACACAAACTTGATACAGAAATTCCAAGCAAAAATACAAAATATGAAGTACAAGACCATTCTGGCCTATGAGTACAACAAATGGTTTCTAGTGTTTGATGGCGGAAGCGGTTTGCGGTTCATCAGCGTCTATGGGACTCCATTTCCCACAGGAACAGCTGACCTGGATAACTCCTATCCTCGCGAGGCTGCTATCATCATTGCCTAGGTTCTGGGGCTGTCATCGCAGCGCTCCTCTCCAAGCGAGAAATCTGGCCAAGACAATAGCCAGGGACAAGCCAGTGAGTACTTTGAATGTACTCGCAAACATTATGAACACAAGTATAATATAATAGATGATAATCATGCTCTGAAATATTTTCATGATCACTTAGCCAGTCGTGAAATAAAATTCATGCCGCATGCAAGCAGGCCATTCAGGATTAAATATGAAAAAGCAATTAGATAATAAGAATAAAATAAACCGATCGGGTGTCTGAAGCGACGCCTCGAAAGGATAATAATATAAGACATGCCACAATCGGGCGTCTGAGCGACACCACATAAAGGGCTTATAAAGAAAAATAAATAATCAGCATGCCACAGTCGGGCGTCTCAGCGACACCACATAAAGGGCTTATCAAGAAATAAATAGCAGGCATGCCATAGTCGGGCGTCTCAGCGACACCACATAAAGGGCTTATAAAGAAATAAATAGCAGGCATGCCACAGTCGGCCGTCTCAGCGACACCACATAAAGGGCTTATAAAGAAAGTAAATAACAAACATGCCACAGTCGGGCGTCTGAGCGACACCTCATAAAGGGCTTATAAAGAATAATCACAGTGAATATCCAGGAGGTAGAACCGTCCCAGGGATACTCAATAATTCAAATAATACAAATGGTTAGTCCATAATAATAATAATCATAATCATCATATGTCACATGTATTGATCAATGTTCTGGTATAACAGTTTTTTTCCTCCGAAGACCGACACTAAGACCGACACTTGACTCATCCCATACTGTAGTCCTTAACCATGGACATGGCTATTCGAATAGATATAATCTCTGCAGAGGGTGTACTCTTTCCCCACGAGTAACGGATTCCTTTAGTCCATCGGGACTAATTCCATTTATGGTCTTTTACTTGAAAACACACCTGACCCGCACACACCAGCTTAACTTACCGGTGTCTGGAATCACCCTCGACACCCGTTAAGCAAAACTCTAAGTGGGGAGGCTACAACCTCGACAAGCATGGGATCACAAAATTTATAACGCGCGCAAACTAGGGGAGCTACCCCTTCGGCTCCAACCGGAAACACCCATGCCCTCGGACCAGGTGGCATGCCTACCAGATGCAGCCGGTATCTTCCACCATGGCCTCTCTGTACGGTGTGTGCTAAGAAAGGGGTTGACAACTTACTGAACCGTACCCTACCTAAGGCAGGGACAAGTGGTAGCACGAAGCAAGTATGGGGGTTACTGGCACAAGACTCGATCTATGGTCGTCTCAGGAGGTTTAAGTATTCCCTGCATGATTAGCATAACAAATATATTTCACACCAACAGACAGAATCACCACTCATCATACCTCACCATGCCTTACTGAATATACCCGTCTCAGCGAAATATCAGTAACAAGCTCGTGTCCACCCAAGACAGAGACTTTCCCGGATTCCTTTCGGTAGGCATGAAAGGCATACAAGGGTGGATACTGTCACAAGCATATCAATTTCCAACAGCAAGGAATCTTCATCATGCACTCATGAGTATGATCATTTCATCACATAAAATAACGAATACTTCGTGTCAAGGTGGTGTTGTATTCGCATCAAACAACACACAACAAATATTATGCCAGGGTTCAGAATGCTTGCCTTTAGTGTGTGGAGAGGCAGGGTGCACTTTTGAAAGTTTTCATCTCTCACCATTTCCTATTTTTGAAAAGATTCAAATCAACACGCCATTCAAAAACAGTACAAAAAAGTTGTTCAGAAAATTTTCAAATAAATATGAAAATAAACTAGACAAAATTTGAGAATCAACAGAAAAAGAATCAAGTCAAACGGAGTTGTATTTTAAAAGTTATAGCCAGTCAAAGTCTAGTCAAAACTCTGTTTTTAAATAAAATAGAAAAAGAAACGAATCGGCCGGAGTATGCTTACCTACAGCGAAGGTGCAAACCCAGCAGTGCGCTTTCATGCGGGGAAAGCACGCCAAGGTGGCTACGCGGCCGAGGGAAAGGCTGTCTCGTCGACAGGTGGGATCCACCTGTCGGGTTTGTCCCTTTCCTCCCGCTCGCCTGGGCAGGAGCAGGGGCGAGTCGGCAACGGCGATTACCGGCGCTAGGGGGCGCCGTTCTCGATGTCCGGCCTACCCACGAGCTCAGAAGAGTGGCCCGCATTGGATGGGTGAGATAAAAGCGACCGGGGAGCTCCGGGTTGAGAAGAGCTCCTCCCATGGCGGAGGAGGCTTCGGCCATGGAGGGGGCTTCCGCCCAAAGGCTTGCTCAGGTAGAAAAGGATATGGGAAAGGGCTTGCGGGGTCGAGGTGGAGCTAATGGTGAAGAGGAGAGGGAGGGGACGCTCTGGTTTGCGTCGGAATTGACCGAAGGGAGGCGGCGAGCGCCTCGGCCGGAGGCGACGGAGATGGCAACTTCCGGTCAATTGGCTATCCCAGAGGGATATCGAGGGTTAGGGGAGGGCTCGTGCCTCGGCTGGGGGCTTGGGGACTCCTATTTATAGCACGGCTAGGTTGGTTCCGCGGCTGCGGATAAGAACGGCGGCGGCCGAGGACAAAATCGGCGAACCGCCTGGCTGTAGCTTGCAACGCGATGTGTCGAGGTTGGGTACGGCGGCAGAAGCTAGCTGACGGGCGGGCACTGCTCCAGGGGCGAGCTGGTGAGCGAGAGTGGCTCGGGCGGCGCCGTCCATGGCAGAGCCGGTCACGGGCGCCGGTGTGCCGCCAAATCGCCATCGCTGCCGCTCTGAGAGGAGCAGGGCGAGTCGGGGCCGCACTAGGGGACAGGGGAGAGGATTAGGACGAGCGGGGGGGGGGGGGGGTGGCAACTGGTCGCGGCGACTCGGGAGGCCGCACGTGCAAAACGCGCGCTCTGGCTGCGCCCAAAGCACGCACGCCATGTGCTCGACGAATTGCCAAGGCATGCCAGGAGGCTCTAATCCACATGAGGTTTAGCAGGGTGGGGCTATTGACCAAGGTAGAGCCATGAGACATGCTGGTTAGGCAAAGCAAGCAGGTTCATAATGCAAACTAGGTTTCATGCCAATTCTGTTCATGAACACAAGGTGCTCGACAGAATGCCATGGGCATCTAGGCATCTCTTCTGGTGGCCAAAATTTCCAGATTGGGGTCTCTTTAGGTGAATAAGAAGATGCCATGGTTGGTTTTTCAAAAGCAAAAACTTCCTAGTGCAATTTTTTGAGAAAACCAAATCTGGACAGAAAACATATGCCATTATTGCATGTGTTTAAAATCCTCTAATGGGTCTGATCTCCTAGACTTAAGGGTTTGGTAGGGTGGACTACAAGCAGGAAAAATCCCAAGATTACTAGAGCAAAATAAAATATGGTTGCAGTACAAAACACCAAACTGAACCAGAATGAAGATGAGGATGTTTTGCTCAAATTTTTCGAAACACATGCCTGGGTTTTTGCATAAAAGTGATCCAGGGACATCACATGTCATCCCCAAATTTTTGTGGAATCTTTAAATGAAGTTATCAAATGGTTGCAGTGCAACTGAGGCTCTTAAAAGAAATGACAAGCCATTTTAAAAGAAACAAATTAGGAGAATAATTCTAGAAGTATTTACCACTGATCATCTATAAATAAAAGAGTTGCTCTCGAGAAGGTATTCAAGTCCTATGATATTTTTGAAAGGTTTTTATTTGGAGGGAAAACTCCACAATCCAGAAGAAAAGAGTGGTTCTGAAATCAGAAGACAAAAAAAAAATTAATTTCCTGGTGAAATTTTTATTAAGAAAACATGGTCAATTTTTTTTTTGGGGTGTTACAACACTACCCCCCTTAAAAAAAATCTCGTCCTCGAGATTTGCTGAGAATGGATTCAAAAATATAACTCCGACTATCATGCAATAATAACTCAAAAATTAAATAACCTGCTCATGCGATATGGCGAGGCTACAGCGAGAGGGCAGATAATTGGTACAACTACAGTGGGGTACTGGTGCTGCGTGGAAAAATCTACGGTTGGGGAAACCGAGAAATTTCCACTATTGGCTAGGGTAAATTTAGAATAAATTTCTAAATTTCTAAATTACGCTGGTCGTACCCGAGTGCATAGTGCTCTCTCTGGCTGACAGGTGGACCCGGGGCCCACTGTCAGTCTCTTCTTCTACCTCTGGCTCTCCTGGTCTGGCCTCAGTGGTCTGCCAATGGTGATCTAAGGATTCAAATCGGCGAGGCTCTGGAGATAACCCATTACTCGCTGGGTCAAACGCTCTTGAGCGATGACATACTGGGCAAGGTTGGCCAGTACTGGGTCCCTCTCAATTCGCCCACCAAGAAAAGATGCTACTTCTCCGGGTGCTGCACGACTTGGGAAGTAATAATACCCCCTTTCGCTGGCATAGGGTACTGCGAAGCGAAGACGAGTGATAGCTTCATACGCAGCAGCTTCTATGGCCATTTGCGGAGTCGGCATAGATTTCCCCACGAAGGAGACTTCCGTTGGGTCTTGGTTTGGGTTTGCGGGAGGGATGTGCACTACTGCCCAATATTTCGAGGTGGATGGGGTGATCCTCGATTTGAGTAGCTCGTACTGGGGTGGATGGGTAGAACTCATGGTACTGCAGGTAAAGTCCCACAATATTTTTACAAAACTACCTGGGGTTGCATCTAGAGTTCTCAGATAAATACTAGGGCTCGGCATGGCAAAGAAATGGCTGTGAGAGTTGTGCAAAAAGGGAGGGATGCTTGGTAAGGTCACGGGGTGGCCTCTTATATAGCATCAGGACTGGGTTACCGATAGTGGTGTGGGGGCAACTAGTTTGTCAGTTCTGCTCTATGGGGTCGGGGTCAAAGCCACAGATACACATATCTCACAAAAGTGACGTATTACTGTGGGTGTCGTCAGGGTGGTTTTTGGTAGCTACGCCCGGAATTAAAAAAATGCAACCGCACGCCAACATACTTATGCATGGCTACTATTCAAAATAGAGGCGCATAAGCAGACTGCATTTTATTCATGGGGATTACAAGGTCACACTATTACAAGACGTAGAAATACTAAGACTCGGTACTACTCGAATTGCTTAGTCTACCTCGTTAATATCTAAGCGGGCGTGCCTTGCGGACGTCGAGGCTTCTCCATGGGCTTCACTGTCGGGGTTAGCTGGATGGGGTTGAGGAGCTGCAGGGTCGGGGTAGCGATGATGACCATCGCGGGGGTTGTTGGTCACAATCCCGTTGGAGCGTGTTCCCAAAAGGTGATGAAGCTCTTCCGGGGATACAAAAGCATTCCGGTCGATGGCTGGGGTAGACCTCAAGGATTCGATCGGTTGCCCGAACAACACAACTGGGTTGTCGGCGTCGGGCTCCTCTTCCCCTCTTGCCGAGGCTCGGCGAACAAGTTCTCCACGAGCTGCGATCAGATCAAGGGTGATCTGATCGAACAATGCCTCTAGTGCACTTACATAGCGCACCAGATGCAGCAGTGCAGGGTCCGTCTCGTGGTCTCCGTTGGCAACCTGGGGTGGCCTATTGTATCCTTCGCGGCTGGGGTAGTAGTAGAACGAGCGGCAGTTAACTCTTGGCGACAAGTGCCAGAGTTGAACTATAGCCTCTCGAGCAGCTAGTTGGATGGCTTGTGGCTCAAAGGAAGTTGTCCTTCCGGTGAACCTGTAGGGGCGTTCTGGCGACATACCCCTACCATAGACGTGCACTGTGGCCCAGAATTGACGGCTCTCACCGCTCATGAGCCCTTGGTACACAACATACTCTGGGGGCTCTTCTAATGCAAAGGCACGACGGGTGAGGTTTGCTAGCACGGTCACAAAACCTCCAAGGTTGGTTGCTGTGGTCTCATTGTGAACAATGGGGCCAGGCATCTTGGCTCGGTTTTGGGGTAGAGGCTGTGCTGTGCTGGGTTGGGGCTAGCGTTCCCTTTTTATAGAAAAAGAGGACGGAGTCTTCCTTCGCACGCTTGTGAGTGTGACAATTTAGGTGTCTGTCACTGGCGCGTGATCGACAGGCTAGGCTGATAGGTTAGGCACCGACTGCCAAAAGGTGTCGGGGTCACTGTGTGGCTATCTTTCACGAGAAGCTTGGCTGGGTTTAGGTTAAGGTCTGGTGGGTTGGTTATCCTAGGTTTATCGACCTGGCTAAGATAGGATTAGCCAATGGTCAGCCTGGCTCTGATACCAAGGTTGTAAGGACCGGTTTTCCAGGATATTAATTTCCCAGTAAATGGCCCTTGTGCTCACCAGCCCCAGGATTACTGTTAGCTGATGAGACACAAACTTGATACAGAAATTCCAAGCAAAAATACAAAATATGAAGTACAAGACCATTCTGGCCTATGAGTACAACAAATGGTTTCTAGTGGTTGATGGCGGAAGCGGTTTGCGGTTCATCAGCGTCTATGGGACTCCATTTCCCACAGGAACAGCTGACCTAGATAACTCCTATCCTCGCGAGGCTGCTATCATCATTGCCTAGGTTCCGGGGCTGTCATCGCAGCGCTCCTCTCCAAGCGAGAAATCTAGCCAAGACAATAGCCAGGGACAAGCCAGTGAGTACTTTGAATGTACTCGCAAACATTATGAACACAGGTATAATATAACAGATGATAATCATGCTCTGAAATATTTTCATGATCACTTAGCCAGTCATGAAATAAAATTCATGCCGCATGCAAGCAGGCCATTCAGAATTAAATATGAAAAAGCAATTAGATAATAAGAATAAAATAAACCGATCGGGTGTCTGAAGCGACGCCTCGAAAGGATAATAATATAAGACATGCCACAGTCGGGCGTCTGAGCGACACCACATAAAGGGCTTATAAAGAAAAATAAATAATCAGCATGCCACAGTCGGGCGTCTCAGCGACACCACATAAAGGGCTTATCAAGAAATAAATAGCAGGCATGCCACAGTCGGGCGTCTCAGCGACACCACATAAGGGGCTTATAAAGAAATAAATAGCAGGCATGCCACAGTCGGGCGTCTCAGCGACACCACATAAAGGGCTTATAAAGAAAGTAAATAACAAACGTGCCACAGTCGGGCGTCTGAGGGACACCTCATAAAGGGCTTATAAAGAATAATCACAGTGAATATCCAGGAGGTAGAACCGTCCCAGGGATACTCAATAATTCAAATAATACAAATGGTTAGTCCATAATAATAATAATCATAATCATTATATGTCACTTGTCTTGATCAATGTTCTGGTATAGCAGTTTTTTTCCTCCGAAGACCGACACTAAGACCGACACTTGACTCATCCCATACTGTAGTCCTTAACCATGGACACGGCTATTCGAATAGATATAATCTCTGCAGAGGGTGTACTCTTTCCCCATGAGTAACGGATTCCTTTAGTCCATCGGGACTAATTCCGTTTATGGTCTTTTACTTGAAAACACACCTGACCCGCACACACCAGCTTAACTTACCGGTGTCTGGAATCACCCTCGACACCCGTTAAGCAAAACTCTAAGTGGGGAGGCTACAACCTCGACTAGCATGGGATCACAAAATTTATAACGCGCGCAAACTAGGGGAGCTACCCCTTCGGCTCCAACCGAAAACACCCATGCCCCCGGACCAGGTGGCATGCCTACCAGATGCAGCCGGTATCTTCCACCATGGCCTCTCTGTACGGTCTGTGCTAAGAAAGGGGTTGGCAACTTACTGAACCGTACCCTACCTAAGGCAGGGACAAGTGGTAGCACGAAGCAAGTATGGGGGTTACTGGCACAAGACTCGATCTATGGTCGTCTCAGGAGGTTTAAGTATTCCCTGCATGATTAGCATAACAAATATATTTCACACCAACAGACAGAATCACCACTCATCATACCTCACCATGCCTTACTGAATATACCCGTCTCAGCGAAATATCAGTAACAAGCTCGTGTCCACCCAAGACAGAGACTTTCCCGGATTCCTTCCGGTAGGCATGAAAGGCATACGAGGGTGGATACTGTCACAAGCATATCAATTTCCAACAGCAAGGAATCTTCATCATGCAGTCATGAGTATGATCATTTCATCACATAAAATAACGAATACTTCGTGTCAAGGTGGTGTTGTATTCGCATCAAACAACACACAACAAATATTATGCCAGGGTTCAGAATGCTTGCCTTTAGTGTGTGGAGAGGTAGGGTGCACTTTTGAAAGTTTTCATCTCTCTCCATTTCCTATTTTTGAAAAGATTCAAATCAACACGCCATTCAAAAACAGTACAAAAAGTTGTTCAGAAAATTTTCAAATAAATATGAAAATAAACTAGACAAAATTTGAGAATCAACAGAAAAAGAATCAAGTCAAACAGAGTTGTATTTTAAAAGTTATAGCCAGTCAAAGTCTAGTCAAAACTCTGTTTTTAAATAAAATAGAAAAAGAAACGAATTGGCCGGAGTACGCTTACCTACAGCGAAGGCGCAAACCCAGCAGTGCGCTTTCATGCGGGGAAAGCGCGCCAAGGTGGCTACGCGGCCGAGGGAAAGGCTGTCTCGCCGACAGGTGGGATCCACCTGTCGGGTTTGTCCCTTTCCTCCCGCTCGCCTGGGCAGGAGCAGGGGCGAGTCGGCGACGGCGATTACCGGCGCTAGGGGGCGCCGTTCTCGACGTCCGGCCTACCCACGAGCTCAGAAGAGTGGCCCGCATTGGATGGGTGAGATAAAAGCGACCGGGGAGCTCCGGGTTGAGAAGAGCTCCTCCCATGGCGGAGGAGGCTTCGGCCATGGAGGGGGCTTCCGCCCAAAGGCTTGCTCAGGTAGAAAAGGATATGGGAAAGGGCTTGCGGGGTCGAGGGGGAGCTAATGGTGAAGAGGAGAGGGAGGGGATGCTCTGGTTTGCGTCGGAATTGACCGAAGGGAGGCGGCGAGCGCCTCGGCCGGAGGCGGCGAGCGCCTCGGCCGGAGGCGACGGAGATGGCAACTTCCGGTCAATTGGCTATTCCAGAGGGATCTCGAGGGTTAGGGGAGGGCTCGTGCCTCGGCTGGGGGCTTGGGGACTCCTATTTATAGCACGGCTAGGTCGGTTCCGCGGCGGCCGAGGACAAAATCGGCGAACCGCCTGGCTGTAGCTTGCAGCACGATGTGTCGAGGCTGGGGACGGCGGCAGAAGCTAGCTGACGGGCGGGCACTGCTCCAGGGGCGAGCTGGCGAGCGAGAGTGGCTCGGGAGGCGCCGTCCATGGCAGAGCCGGTCACGGGCGCCGATGTGCCGCCAAATCGCCATCGCTGCCGCTCTGAGAGGAGCAGGGCGAGTCGGGGCCGCACTAGGGGACATGGGAGAGGATTAGGATGAGCGCGCGGGGGGGGGGGGTGTTGGCAACTGGTCGCGGCGACTCGGGAGGCCGCACGTGCAAAACGCGCGCTCTGGCTGCGCCCAGAGCACGCACGCCATGTGCTCGACGAATTGCCAAGGCATGCCAGGAGGCTCTAATCCACATGAGGTTTAGCAGGGTGGGGATATTGACCAAGGTAGAGCCATGAGACATGCTGGTTAGGCAAAGCAAGCAGGTTCATAATGCAAACTAGGTTTCATGCCAATTCTCTTCATGAACACAAGGTGCTCGACAGAATGCCATGGGCATCTAGGCATCTCTTCTGGTGGCCAAAATTTCCAGATTGGGGTCTCTTTAGGTGAATAAGAAGATGCCATGGTTGGTTTTTCAAAAGCAAAAACTTCCTAGTGCAAGTTTTTGAGAAAACCAAATCTGGACAGAAAACATATGCCATTATTGCATGTGTTTAAAATCCTCTAATGGGTCTGATCTCCTAGACTTAAGGGTTTGGTAGGGTGGACTACAAGCAGGAAAAATCCCAAGATTACTAGAGCAAAATAAAATATGGTTGCAGTACAAAACACCAAACTGAACCAGAATAAAGATGAGGATGTTTTGCTCAAATTTTCGAAACACATGCCTGGGTTTTTGCATAAAAGTGATCCAGGGACATCACATGTCATCCCCAAATTTTTGTGGAATCTTTAAATGAAGTTATCAAATGGTTGCAGTGCAACTGAGGCTCTTAAAAGAAATGACAAGCCATTTTAAAAGAAACAAATTAGGAGAATAATTCTAGAAGTATTTACCACTGATCATCTATAAATAAAAGAGTTGCTCTCGAGAAGGTATTCAAGTCCTACGATATTTTTGAAAGGTTTTTATTTGGAGGGAAAACTCCACAATCCAGAAGAAAAGAGTGGTTCTGAAATCAGAAGATAAAAAAAAATTAATTTCCTGGCGAAATTTTTATTAATAAAACATGGTCAATTTTTTTTGGGGTGTTACATTACATTAGCCTTGCCAGGGGTATAAGAAATACCCAAATCATAGTCCGTAATGGCCTCCATCCATCTTTGCTGACAGAGGTTCAGAGATGGCTGAGTGAACACTCAGGCTTTTATGGTCCGTGTAGATCTCGCAACGATTACCGAGGAGGTAATGTCAGCACAACTTCAATGCATAGATGACAGCTGCTAGTTCTAGATCATGTACCGGATAATTCTTTTCATGCGGGCGCAACTGTCGAGAGCCATAAGCAATCACTTTACGCTCTTGCATTAAGACACAGCCTAATCCTTCACGGGATGCGTCACAATAAATCACAAAATCTTTGCGAGAATCTGGAGGAGCAAGTATTGGGGAAGATGTCAGCTTGTCTTTGAGTGTTTGAAAACTTTCCTGACATTTTTCTGTCCACTCAAACTTAACGCCTTTGTGAAGCAGATCAGTCAAAGGCTTAGCAATCTTTGAGAAATTCTCGACAAAGCGACGGCAATAGCTTGCAAGGCCAAGAAAACTTCTGACTTGCTTGACATTCTTCGGTGGAGTCCATTCAAGAATAGCCTGAACTCGTTCTGGGTTAACAGCAATGCCATCTTTGGAGATCACGTGGCCAAGATATGTCACTTCAGACAACCAGAATTCACATTTAGAATACTTGGCATATAGTTGATGTTCACGCAGCTTTTCCAGTACCAGCCGAAGATGCCCGGCATGTTCTTCTTCATTCTTGGAATATATAAGAATATCATCCAAGTAAACCATGATGAATTTTTTGAGGTAATCCATGAAGATATAATTCATCAGCCGAGAAAAAGTTGCTGGGGCATTGGTTAATCCGAAAGACATGATAGTGTACTCATAAGAGCCATAACGGGTAACAAAGGCAGTCTTCGGAATATCCACTTCGCGAACACGGATATGATGGTATCCCAATCTCAAATCGAGCTTAGAAAATACTGAGGAACCAGCAAGTTGATCATACAGGTCGTTGATTCTGGGAAGCAGACACTTGTTCTGAATTGTTGCTTGGTTGATTGGTCGATAATCTTGAACCAACCGATTCGTACCATCCTTCTTCTTGACAAAGAGGGACGGTGCTCCCCAAGCAGATGAACTGGGGCGGATGAAACCCTTTCTAAGTGACTTGTCGATTTCCTCCTTAAGTTCAAGGAGTTCATGCGGCGGCATCTTATAAGGACGCTTCGCAATAGGAGTAGTGCCCGGCTTCAAGTCTATGATGAATTCAACAGCCCTAGCAGGGGGTATTCCTGGAAGTTCTTCTGGAAAGACATCTTGAAAATCACTAACAACCGGAACATTCTCGATGCCTTCAAGAGGTGAAGCATTCAATGCATTCAGAACATATATCTGATTCTCGGCATTCTGAACTGTTCGAGCTGAGTATTTGACTGTCTAGCTAGAAGGATGGGTAAGTTGGACTTTCTTAGCGGCACAGTCAATCAAAGCATTGTGGGCGATCAACCAGTCCATACCGAGAATGATGTCTATGTCGGAAGGTCCAAGAGCAATAAGGGAAGCAGAGAACATCAACCCTTCAATTCTGATCTGATTGTTGTGACTTACCATCTTGGTTCGCCACCTGGAACGGGGAGTGCTAATCTCTAATGGGGTGGGCAACAACTCTAGAGGTAGCTCATGCCGCTGAGCAAATTGTTGAGACACAAAGGAATGTGATGCTCTAGAATCAAAGAGAACAGAAACTGCCACTGAATTAACTGGAAGAGTTCCCATCATGATTTTAGGGGACTCGCGAGCTTCTTCCATCTTGACATGAGTGACCTGGCCACGACCCATAGCAAGCGGCCTGGCCTTACGATTTCTGGAATGATGGGTTCGATGGCCCTTCCTACAGACAACAGTAGAACATGATGCATTCTGCGGCTGATCCGAGTGACATTTGATAGTACGGTGCCTTGGCTGTCCACACTTGCGGCATAAACCATCATTATGGGGAGGAGCCATAGTATTGGGCTGTCTAGCTTGAACCGTTAGCTGTCTCGGCGGTGGAGGCAAATGAGGTGCAACATAAGACGGCCTCGGTGCTGGAGCTGGGCGGTGAAAAACTGTGTGCGGGATCCAGACTTGACGTTTCCGAGCAGGCTGACCCGAAGATGAGCCGACATCTCGAGTACGCTTGAGTGACTCCTGGTATTTAGTCAGAGCAGTTTCAACTCGAAAAGATTGGCTAACAAGCGTTGCGAAGTCTGTGCAATCATGGACAGCAAGTGCGAGGTTTATATCAGTATGCAGTCCTTCACAGAAATTCTCCTACTTGCGTGCGTCAGTGTAGACGTCATCTTCTGCATAGCGGGATAATTCAAGGAATTTCCTCTGGTGTTCATCCACAGTCATTTTTCCCTGAGAGAGTTTGCAGAACTCCTGCTTCTTCTGGTCGATCAGACCTGGAGGAATGTATTGTGCACGAAAAACTTTCTGAAATTCCTGCCAAGTGGTTATAGTTCCAGCAGGTAGCATATGCCTATGACTTTCCCACCATTGAGCAGCTGAACCCCTCAGGTGATACGTCGCATAGGTGACGTAACTGTCAGGGTTAACATTAGCCGACTTCATCTGAAAGACAATGTCACGGAGCCAATCATCAGCATCCATTGGATCAGTCGAGCTGCGAAAAGTGGACGGATTGAGGTGCACGAATTCTGGCAGAGTTATTGGAGTAGACTGTTGCTGAGCATTCTGAGTTGGGAACTGAGCCATTACTCTGGTCATAAACTGACAGTTCAGTTCAAACTGCTGCATCATTGCGGCAATATAAGGTGGAGGTGGAGGATCGTCAGCCATCCTGCCAAATCAACAGGGGCAGTTTAGCGAGAAAAACTACATGTGTAAGAGGTCAATCACAATGTAACATGAGTAATGAACAGGGAGGGCATCAGGTACATATTATCAGTCATTAAAGACATACAAAACTATGCACGGAGTTGGACATAAACGGCAGTAGGAGTTCGGAAACACACGTGGCTAGACAAACTAGGCGGCGCGCAGGCACGCGGTGAGGATTACAACAACGTGACATAGCAAAGGCTACATCACATCGGAGAAAACTGCTGGGGCGAGGAATCTGCAAGTGACAACATAGGGTGCCCTCGATAAAAGGATCCTATAAGCAGAACCTGGCCCACAATCTTGAAGAAAGGGAGGCAATTTCAGAACTCCGGGTGGATGTGATCACGAGAACCTAATGTTGGAGTTAGTAAAATTTTAACCCGAAAGGAAGAGAGATCAGAATCCCAGAGTATAGACGAGGAATAAAAGATCCTAATACCACCCATTCGGCGACGTGGGCCCGTAAGCCACACAGCCATGTTAGTAAAATAGTTTTTTGAAAGACTAGACTCAACTTCGGCCAAAGAGTTGGAAAGGGGGATCCTACAGGCAGTCGGCTCTGATACCAACCTGTGACGCCCCCGACTTAATCATGCACTAACCATACACGCAAATGCACATGATCAAGCCTAAGGACTCACTTGAAGATATCACAACACAACTCTAAAACATAAATAAAGTCATACAAGCTTTATATTACAAGCCAGGGGCCTCGAGGGCTCGAATACATAAGCTCGCTTACAAGCGTCAGCGGAAGCATCAGATATCTAAGTACAGATATATAAAAGATAAAACAGATAAGCCTTTAAGAAGGCGGGGCAAAACAAAACACTACGATCGAAAAGGCGCAGGCCTCCTGCCCGGGACCCTCCGAACCTACTCTTGGTCGTCAGCCAACTCGTAGAAGTAACCTCCTTCGGGGTGGTAGTAGTAGTCGTCGACGAGGGCAGCTATCTTAGGGGCTCCATCATCTGGTTGCATCAAACGGATATGGGGAAAAAGAGGAAGCAAAGCAACCGTGAGTACTCATCCGAAGTACTCAGCAAGCAAGGATCTACACTACATATGCAACATTATCAAAGGAATTGAAGGCTGTATATGTGGACTGGGCTGCAGAAATGCCAGAATAGAGAGAAGGCCTAGTCCTATCAAAGACTAGCATCTTCAGCGGTCTTGCAACATTAGAAGAGTGTAGATTAGCACAGTATAAAGTAGTAGTAGCGTTAAGTATCAACCTCGGCCAGAGATCCTTTCTCGACTCCCTACGAGAAAGCAATCCCAGAGCCCTACTATCCATTTCTCATCTCAAGTATCCAGTTCTAGTTGTATCGATCGGGATACAACTCCGAGCATCCCTTACCGAGGATCCGGCTATGCATAGATTAGTTCTTCCCTGCAGGGGTGCACCAACTTACCCACCACGCTCACTTAACTCCGGCCGGACACACTTTTCGGGGTCATGCCCGGCCTCGGCTAAACGACACGCCATAGTCCTACCTAGGCTCAGCAGAGAGGTCCCCGTCGGTCTATATCCTAAGCACTCAGGGGTCTTGGGCCATCGCCCTGTGCACTCCGGGTTGTTGCGTGCAGGGTGAAGCCAGGCACCACCTCTCTCCTGGATGGCGCCGGTCCGTCCCGGCCGCGATGCTGAGATGGATGTCTGAAAGAGCTTTCGAAAGAAATGTACGACGCAGAGTGCCCATAACTTATTCCCGCGTGATGGTTAGTGCTATCGGGCCAGAGTCCCACTCGGATCAAATATCCAAATCGTTAGTGTTTTGGTAGTGCGGTAACGAGCAGAGACTCACGATCGATGTGACCCCGTCGCCCCGTCTCGAGGACTTGCGGCAAGGGCTAAGAATGCCTGGCCACGCCTCGTATTTATCTCTCGGGTACCCTCCAGGTCAACCCGACTTCCCAACACTCGCGGGTACCCCTCAGGGCCGACCCGATGTCATCATGGTTCAGTGTTAAGTCAAAGTAACCGTGTGTCCAAACACCAGGGGGAAACCTGAGGAATCACCCTCGATGGATTCCACCTGATGCAGTCGTCAAGGTGAACTTAGGAGGAATCACCCTCGAGGTTCACACTTGAGGTGTTGCACGACGGCGTCGTTATCGAGGGTGGTGAAGGAGGAATCACCCTCGAGGACCACGACCGAATAGCTACTCTACAGAGTTAACATCGGAAGTGCTAAATGAGGTATCACCCTCGGCACTCGATAGTAATGCTGCAGTGTCGTACAACTAAGGGGGTGATGTGCGGTGCCGGGGCCTGGTTGTCGATCACGTTGATCGAGTCATCTGATAATCCAGCGGGGGGCAACTGGGTCAAGGTGGGGTCTCTATCCAGTCTATACTAAGCAGTTTAGGATAAGCAGGTAGGTATCAACAGTAGTTACAAAAACAGTCTATGCATCAGAAATAGGATAAACAACAGCAGCAGCAATTTCTAATGCAAGCATAAGAGAGAAAGAATAGGCGATATAGGAATGCTCAAGGGGGGGTGCTTGCCTGGTTGCTCTGCGGCAAAGGTCTGGTCGTCAGAAGTGTAGCCAGTCACCGGAGCTGCGTCGGTCTCGGGGACTACGTCGGTATCGGGATCTACCGAGAGAGAAGAGGGGGAGGAAATAGATAAATACACAGCAAACAGATGAAACACAGAGCATGCTATGCTAACGTGCAGTGCAGGGTTGCCTAAAAGCATGTCTAAGTTATATTGGTTATTTTAGGGTTAAAGTTGGATTTATTAACCGGTATGTATGCACTATTCATCTACCAGAAACGGCGAAAAGTTGCGGGTTCACCTTCATAGATGGTCCCGACACGAAAACAAATGGCACGGTCGGATTCATCTCGTCGTTCTGAGCAACTTTCATGTATAAAGTTTTTCGATCCGAGCTACGGTTTAAGTTCTATGAATTTTCAAAGATTAAATCATTTTCTGGAATTATTTTAAATCAACAGAAATGAAATATGACGTTAGCATGATGCAGGTGTGATGTCAGCGGTCAACAGACTCGCTGACCAGGTCAAACCTGACCAGTGGGTCCCACCTGTCATACACAGAGGGACTAACAGGGGTTTATTTTAATTAAACAGAGTAAATTAATAGCTGGGCCCCACATGTCAGTGACTGATTAGGTTATCTAATTAAGCTTATTTAGAAAATCATTTTAATTAAACTAATTTGGTGGTGGGGCCCGCATGTCATTGGCACTTGGTTGCCCAGTCAGCAGTTGACTGGGTCAACCCAGTCAACTGGGGCCCGTGGGGCCCGCTGGCAGTGACCCAGGGGTGGCCCCAGGTGTGCCACGTCGGCGACGGCCGGTGGCTCAACGTCGGTGACGCCAAACGAGGCGGTGCGGCTCGGATCTCACCGGAAAACGGCCTTAGGCGGCCATTGGGTGCGCGGCCTAGTGCGTTCGAACGAGCACTCGCTCGCGCGTCGATCTGCGGCGGGGATTTGGCCGGAAACGGCCGAAAACAGCGACGGCGAGCGGCGAGGTGGACGCCGGAGTTCGGGCTCGAGCGGGTTCGGTGTTAGAGCGTGCGAGCGGCCAAACTAACCAGCTAGGCGGGGTCTACGGCGCACGAGGAGCACGCCAGGGTAGTCGACCGAGCTCGTAATGGCTCGGGAGCACGACAACGGCATCAATGGCGGACGACGGAGCTCGGCTTCGCGGGCGAGCTAGCTAGGTGGCGCAACGGCGATGGAAGAAAAGGGAAGGAGGTGGAGGCTCACCGCGCGGCGCAAGAAAGGCCCATGGAGGTTTAGTAGCTGCAGCGGTGGCCGGAGCGGCCGGAGTTCGCCGGAGGCCGAGAGGAAGGGGACCGGTTCGATCCACGCAAAGCAGGTCCCTCCGGCTCCGTCTGGCAGCACCAGGGGAAGAGGAAGAGGCCGGCGGAGCTTCCGAGCAGCTCAGCTGGTCGCGGGGTCGACGATGGCCGCGGGGAGCAGCGTTCGCGGCGGCAGTGGCGCTTGGCTGCGTGGCAGAGGAGAGGGGAAGTGAGCGAGAGGGAGAGGAGAGGGGAGAGAAGTGGCGAGGGAGGGCCAGGGGGTATGGACGAGGGGGGTCCTTATCCCATCGGCGTCGGCGTGTGGCCGGTGCGCGCGCTCGACCACGGCGACGACGACACGGGGAGGGGAGCAGGTAAGGAAAGGCCTTGGTGGGCTGGGCCAGCCACTGTAGCCGCGACCCAGGGGCCAGGTAAGTCTCTGTTCTTTTCCATTTTCTGTTTTTCTCTTTTATTTAATTAACAGAGATGGAAAAGGATTTATTTAGGTTACCAAATGGTTAGGGAAAAATGTGGGACTAGACCCCGTAAATCCCTGCCAATTTCAGGCACTGCCACAAAAAGTTTGGACAAGTTTGGAACTCATTTGAATTTTTTTATAAATAGGATAGCATTTAAAAATGCTGAAATGGTGCTGCTATAATTGCTAGTGCTCATCTTTGCACAGGAGTGATTTTGTGTTCCTTAACAAATAACTGTTATGGAATTTTTGTCAAATGATGAACATTTTTCTAGCAAGTTTTGGGCAACTTTATTTTGCACTGGAATTTGAATTGTTTTCAGAGAGGAATTTGAATTGAGTTGTTTAAACACCATGATCAAGCATTGCAAATGATGTTGACTTGGCATGATTAGCATAAGAGCACAGTGCTTTATTACACAGGGGTGTTACATTGACCATGTTGACAACGCCAGACGGCGGCGCACCGCGCACGGCGAGCGAACTAAGGCGAAAGACGATGGCGAGGCCTCAGACGGGAACAAACAGGAGCCGTGGAAGATGCGACAGTCTAGTCGCAGGCGGAGGGGAGTACGAGGGTTGATTGGTTCAAGTGCGGGTGCGGGTTGGGGCTGACGTCGCCGGAGAATAATAGGACGTGTGCAGGAATAGAGGGATGGACTGGCCAACATTTGAGCGTACGATAGGGCAGCGGAGGCGCAGCCAGCCATGTGAGGCGAGAGCAGGCGGGACCGATGGCATGGTTTGGTTTGGGCGGCTGGAGGAAGAAGACAAGAGATAGAAGAAACACGACAGATGTTGGATGTCAATCCAATGGCTGGTAGGCAGAATCATTTGTTGACTAAGTCAACACGACCTTGGATAGGCTTTTTCCTCATGAGTCCCAAATGTTAGAATCCAAATCTGTCATGGCCATGCAACCTTTCTTATGAAGAATTACAGCCTATTTGGTGTGCTAGCTCAAAATTAGTTTGTGGGTGCTGGCAGGCGCTAAGCACTTGGGTTCCGTAGTGCACAATGAGCTCAAGCAGCCGGCGAGAGTGATGTTATTTTCCTGGGATTTGTTACAATATTTCTCTCTTAATTAAGGAAATGACAAGCCATTTGCCTTGTTTCAAATAAAATATGACAGTCACAGCCGAGTTGAAAAGGGCAACAACATTAACTCAAGCTTACAAACGGTACAAAATCACAAGGATTAATTGTTCATCAGGTTTAGACAAAACCCAGATTGAACATGTCAATAACATCTAACCCAACCACTATTTTTGTCAGTCACAAACAAATGGATTGGTCTGATCCATAAAATCAACATCCTGTGCCAAATTTTTTACAGGAATATGACCACAAGTTGTTGTAAATAGAAGCCGAGCACGTTCAAAAACCCATTTGTCCACCTGAAACTTCTTTTTTTTTGCTGTTCAACATACCCATCCATGAGAAATTTCTTGGTGAAAAACTTAAGCCTCATGGACAATAGTAACCTCGCATTTAATAGGAAGAATGTGACAAAGTTTCTGTTTGCCTGGTTGGATGCATAACCTTCTATCGTTATTGTCCTCAAACGAATGTCATGAGAACTGAGAAAATCCCGATGCTTATTACGCCACCGATTGGTTATATGTTTTTCTTCATGTGTTAGTGCCTACATAGACATGAAGACTGAAAACAGTTAAGGTCTAAAAAAAGAGTATGTCGAAAGAGCGACAGCTGAACGGTAATTCTAGTACTATATATATGTGCTTTCAATGTGCATGAAATCATCACCTTTATGTACAAATTCTCCAGACATGGAAAGCACGCAGCAAGCCAATAATTGTGTTCAGATCACAAACTAAACATTTTGATATATAAGATATTGACAGAATCCAGCACCATTGATAGGTTATCCATGGACGAACTCTTCATTGAGCGTATAACCTAATATTAGTACCCAAAGTGTACTCCAAGATGATATAAAACTTATGCGCACAAATGAAAAATGCAGCTTATGATTACAAAAGTGTATAGATGATAATATATAGTAGCTAAATAAGTGTGGATCTAAGCACCATCTTCTGATCATTAAATGAATCATCAATTACACCCAAGGTGTCGTGGTTTTATCATGGCAGATGCCCTTGTGAAAGGACTTAGGTGTGGAGCCATCGCGACGTAGGTTAGCTCAAAGGGGTTGAACGAGACAAAGGACACAAGGTTTACCCAGGTTTGGCCCCTCGCAACGAGGTAAAAGCCTACTCCTGCTTTTGTTGACTATAGCTTGAATATCGATTACAAGGGAGCGGAATCACTTGACCTAGCTCTCGATCAATTGTCTCTTCCCTTAACCCGCCGCAGGGTCTCGCCTTTATATACACAGGTCGAGGCCCTGGGCTTACAAGAGTCCAAGCCGGATCACACAACGTGACCAACTCAATTTCTAAGTCGCCCTGCCTTGTCAGACAAGTCGCCATCATGGCGGCTCACACCCTCCGGGTCACAATTCTACCACCAAGTCTTGGGCCTTCAACAGGCCCACCTTGTAAGCCGCCACCAGTCTTCATGCTTCATCTTCTTGGACCTACTTGGGCCTTCTTCCTACTGAGTCACAAACGGTGTAACCCGGCCCCTCCTGGGCGGGTCACACCTCTGGGTTATATCCCCAACATTAGGCCCCAGATTGATTTGAACTTGTTCATGTCAATCTTCACTACTTCGGTTGGCGAGTCATCTTTCCAATGCTTAAACTTGAATAAATCTGTGTAACCCGCCATGACGTCGTGCGAAGTAAATCCATCCATAACATCACAATGGATCTTTTGCATTAACTGGTCATCCGAGAATCGAGGCGCCTCCACTGTTGAGATAATTATGTTGCCTCCTCGATTTCCGCGCATGCCATTTTACTGTTTCCATATAAATAGGGACGGGGGGCCCTCTTTTCACTTTTACCCCGCCCCTCTCTCTTCTTCTTCTTCCTCGCATCGATCGCCGCTGCTGGAGCTCCGCCGCCCCAGCCGACCTTCACCAGCAGCTCCATCCAGACCGCTGCATCAACCTGGTTGTGACCAGAGATCGCGGTGCCCCTCCGCTCTTCAATCAAATCTTCAGGTATTGCTCCTTCCTCGGCTCAGATCCACATTAGGGTGCCCTAGCTCATGGAGTTCGTCGTAGTTCATCCAAGTTCATCCATGCATCACTTAAAAAGTGTATTTCAATCCAAAGCTAAGCAGAAGTAGCACGACGGCAGTTTTTGACCCTTTACTTATATCCTGGATAGATCCCATCTTCTTACGAATCCATATCCTATTCCTCAGTTGTTCCACTGCCATGTCTTAGGTTTAGCTATTATTCTTCATTTTTTGAATCACCATAGATCCAAAATCATAGGCAGAAACCATGAAACTTGTTTGTCCCATACTTAGGAAAATTTCATCAATCTCAGATCTATAGATAACTGCCTTGCCACTGTTGTTTAGGCGGCTCGAATGATACCTTTGTAACCCGCCAACCTCCAGCCGGCTTAATCATGAATTTGCAAACCGCCAGCATCTGACCAACTTAAATTGTCGAAACTTGACCCGCCATATATCAATCAATCTGAGAGTCGTGTTATCCGCTCACTGGATCAACATTCACTTTCATCGTAATATTGTCCCGCCGTACTTTTAATTTTCAGACCACATCTTTTTAACCCACCAACAGTGACTAAGAATCCCACTTCCTGTGATGGGGTCGCTTCCCAAGTCTTTGAACTCTCATTAAAGGAGTATGTAGACATGGGAATTTTACCATCCAAGGAGATCATACACTGGCGGGTCCCTGGCTCTGAGACAACTCCACAACCCCAAGAGGGTGAAGTCGTGATCTTTGCAGATCACCTTCTTCGTGGCTTTTCACCGCCCGGGTCAAAGTTTTTCCGTGATGCCCGAAAATTTTATCAGCTGCATCCTCAAGACATTGGCCCCAATTCTGTCTCCAACTTATGAAATTTTCAAACATTCTACGAAGTATATCTTGAAGAGGAGTCCATTGTTGACCTCTTCAGAGAGTATTTTTATATCAATCGCCAAACTGAAATGACTGATGGCCCTAGCTTGGAGCTTGGGGGGTTTCCATCCAACGGCGGAGAGACATAATTTTTCCTGAAGCCAGACTGCCTAGCCACCCCAAAGATTGGAATTTTACTTGGTTTTACTGCAAAGATACTTCTCCGGCTGATGAAAATCCTTTCCCGGGTTATCGCTCCTTCCGGCTCAACACCCACAGCAAGCTTCCAGACCGATTGACCGCCGCAGAGCACATTAAATATGCTCCCACTTTCTCCAAAATAAGAGCATTGGTAGCCAAGGGTTTAACTGGAGTAGATTTGACTCGCTGCTGGGTTACTTGGAGGATACTACCTTTAAGCCGGCGCAGCGGTTTGATGTGTGAATATGCCGGAGACACCAAGGATCCACAGCGTTTCAATCAGACATCCTTAAGTGACAAGGATATTACTGATATAGTCAAGTCATTGCTCGGGGAACCCATGGACAATTGCCGCAAAGTGGGACTGAATCCCTTCTGCAAACTTAACCCGGCTCCTCCTGTAAGCCATCAGACCAAGCTTCATCTTGTTTACCTATCTCTTTAATTTTTCCTTATTTCAACAGTTTGCTCATATGTATACAGGCCGACTCTCCTTTCTGGAGAAAGAAACTTCAAGCCGCCCCCAACCAAGAAGCCTAAAACAAAGACTAAAGGTCCGGGTCATCGCAAGAAACCATCAGCCTACGAGTTGCTCCATCTTGATGAGTCGGAGGTAGAACTTGACTCCCTTGGCTTTCTTTTCATGCAACTTATTGATGCTGATTCATCTCAGGAAGAGGCAGAGACTAGTCATGCAGACTCAGCAGAGGTAACTATAATTTCCTCCAACTCAGAACCCTTGCCAAGAAAGAAAACTCGGCGGGTCACCCGAAAAGTAAGGTTTTCTCACCCTCTTGCTTATTTGGATCACAACTTTATTTTGAAGAAACAAAAACACGACTTAAGACGCCCGACCTGGAGCGGCGGCTCTCAAGATCTCATCTCCGGCTTACCTAAAACGCCTGCTCCTCGCAGGCGTTGACATGAGGTGCCACATGACCCAGACTCTCTTTATCCATTAGCCGGCCTTATACGTCAACCTCTTAATCCTTCCGACTCAAATTATCAGGGCACGCCTCCATCATCAGGTGACTCTACTGGGACTCAAATGCCTACCTTCAAGATTGCCCAGGGGTAAGTATTTTCATTTGTTCATAAATAACCTTGTAAGGATATACTCAAATTCTTGCGTCCTTGTCACAGAGGCGTAGCCAAGACAGGAAAGAAGCAAAAGGTGGGCGGTTCTTCCAAAGACCCGAAGACCACTAAGCCGGAGAAACAGACGCCTGAGGCCCCAGAGGCGTCAAGTCAAACCCCTGAGGATCTTGCCAGTGACCCACCGCCACTTGTTGACACAAACGTCTTTGAAACAATGGACATTGAAATAAATCCAGTTATTAGCCATGACCCGCCAAGCCAGAAGCCGCCAAGCCCTGCCAAGCTGACCGTGGAGATCCCCCTTAACAAGAATTCTGATGACGTGACCATCACTAGGACGGCTTATACAGCGCCAGGAGCCTCAACTGTGCTAGCCAAGCATAGTATTAAGGAAGAATCTCCTTCCTTAGAAAAAGGCAAGGCCAAGCTGGACCTAGAGAGCTACTCCTCTTTCAGTGCTGGCGATGTGTATGCGGGCTATGTAAGCCGCCTCAACACAAGCCGAGACATGGAAGCTGGGCTAGTTCAACTCATGAAACATAAGTATGAGGTATGAAACCATCCTTTTCCTCTTTTAACCTTGCTGATATACTTATATCCATAATAGACCCCAAAGGGCCGGCTTAACTTAGCAAAGTAAACCAGGACTTTTATTCATTTGACAACCAAACATGTAGCCCCCAAGGGTCGGCTTAACTTACCAAAGTGAGCCGGGACTTATAGTCATAAAAACCAAACATGTATCCCCCAAGGGCCGGCTTAACCAGAGGCGGAGCCAGCATTTCTCAAAGGCTGGGGCTAAAATTAAGTGGCTATAAAAATGCCTAAAACTATTATACCACAAGTATCAATGCGTGTTTGAGGTACACTACATATTCACAATTCAAAGGAAAAAATAGCTTCATTATTATCACGAGAGAAAAATCGACAAAAAGGATGTAAACAATTTGATAAAGTACCTCATTTCAAAAGTGGGTACCAAATTCATGAAGATTTATTCATTTGAGCCCATTGTTTCTTCATCAGCAGTTGCAGAAAGACCTAAAGCTTAAAGATTAAATTCATTTTTCAAAATCAAGACACTGGACATAGGATAAGTTAATTTTTCATAAATTTTAGAAATAAGAATATAATATACTATTACAATAAAATGCGTGAGGTAGTAGCCCTTTCATTTCCTCTATTTTTCATAGCATTGTATAATCTTAATATCATCTACGCTTGCAAATACATCACACTCTTGATCTTGGATATTTAATTTCCTGTTAGGAGTAAAATAAAATTAACTCAAGTTATCCTGTATAATTCAAAATCACCAACTAGTTGATTTTGGCTGATTCAGGAACTAGGGGGGAGGGGGGGTCGGATCATACGAGTAGAGATTGTTTACCTATAGAGGCGGCCAAATAGATCATCAATTCATAGTAGGGGGAGTAATCCAGTAGGGGCTGCTCTGCGGTGAGATGATCTGAGCCTGAGCAACCTGGGCGCAGCCGCGCAGATCCGTTCTGCCCCTGAGAATTGACGAGGGTCCACGAAGGCACGAGGAATCTACGCAGATGTGATTTCTTTTCCCCTTTTTTTAACGGATGAGATGACCAGCAATTCATTTTTTGTAGCCCGGGTCTGCTTATGTGATGAGGTGAAGAGCTTGTACATTTTTTTAGCATAAGGAGAGCTACGTGAGATGCAGAACACATTGGGCTAGAGTGTGGGCTGGGGCTGCGCCTGTGCGCCTAGTGCTGGGCTTTCTATAAGTGTAAAATTCAGGAAAAATACTATCGAGTATAGGCGTTTGTTGGGCCACGCCTGGGGCTATAGCCCCAGTTGCCCCAGGCCCAATTCTGCCCCTGGGCTTAACCTTACCAAAGTGATGAGCCGGGTCTTCAATAAAGATTGAAGTGACCTACATTAGCTCCCAAGTGCCGAGTATATTGCTTGCAATGTGCTTGGGACTTTGATTAACTGTATCACAAAAACTTGCTCCTGGTGTCGTAATCATTGTCTCAATGTTGTATTTCAAGAAATGTTGAAGGAACAGGAGTCACAGCTTGGCGTCTTAAGAAAAAATATAGAACTGCAGAAATCAGAGACTTCCAAGGCCGACTTAAAACTGAAGACTGCGCTGGAAGAGATTGAAAAGATTAAGGCAAGGTTTGACACTGAAAGAAATGCCTGGGAAGCTGACAAGGCTGCCCTGCAGAAAAGAGCCGAAGATGCTGAAGCGGTGCTTAAGCCGGTGACTGATGAGCTTGCCAGCTTAAAGCAACACATAATCCACATGACAACCGCCATCTTCGGTATGTGTAACATTTGCACGTCATCATCTTGTTGTACTACTTCTTTGACCCGCCTGGCGATTCAAAATAGATAATATCTAACCCCCCTGGCAACTTATGAACAGGCCCTAGAAGTGCCAATCTTGGCCAAAATATGTTGCTCAAACTGAAGGCGGTGTATTCACTGGACGAACAATTATACTCTGGGATGCAACACAGCCTTGCAGCCTTAGCAGGCGGAAAGAAGCCTCCAACTCTGATCAAGAAGGTCTTAGAGCAACTGTCAACTGCGCTGGCTCAAATTGAAGAGATCAAATTATCAGCCGCCCGAGCTGGAGCCATTGTTGCTCTTGGCCGGGCAAAAGCATGGCAATCAGAGCTTGATCCGGAGGAGATAGCCACCGGATGTCCAGAGTTTAAGGACGATGGGTCAACATTTGAAGAAGCAGATTTCAACCAATGTGTCAGAGGGATGCGTCCCGTGGCTTGCAAGCTTATTGAGGAGCTGAACTTGAATCATTACACGCCGGCTTACGATGAAAACAACAACAAGATTAAGCCGCCCACGCATGAAGTGATGGATCTTGTTCCTCCTAGGTGTAAGCACATCTTCGCCCCTGACCTTGACCCTTCTGTTATTATTAATAATGAACCAACATTCGAGGCCTTAATTGGCATCGACTGGACATTGGCTGACCTTCAGATGGTCGATGAGGAAGAGCCGGCGCAGGATGACCCGGAGTCATCGAAGCGTCCAGAAGAGGATTGACCATATCAATGATGAGCCAGGCGGCTCTCAGGCCGGCTCATGGGAGTGCAGCCCCAAAAACACGATTCAAAAACGTTGGGGCTCAGTTAAAGCCTTGTAATAGGGTAGTTGAAAATGTTGAGCCGCCGTGTCATGCCTTCGTGCATTTTTATCTCCACTTTTGATCCATTAGTTGAACTTCATGTCATGCTCAACTTGACCATAAGCCTTTGCAAATCACAATGCTCTTCAACTTTGATTGTGTATATGTTGCAAAAGACTTCATCAACATATATATTGGCGACTTAAAGTCAGAAACCAGGGCGGGTTATCAAACCCGAAAACTCGCAGTCTCGTATAATAGCTGAAAGTTTGATTAACAGGGCTGTAAAGCCAAATCATGCTGGCGGCTTCAAAACCAAGAAGCTAGGACGGGTGACAACCCCAAGACTTGTAGCCTCATAGCCACAGCTATTCAAATCAATCATGATGGCGACTTAAAGTCCAAAGCCAGGGCGGGTGACAACCCGAAATACTCAAATAGGAGAATCATAACCCGAAGCCTCACGACCTGGGTAGTAAAAATTTGCACAAAAGCAAAAACTTAATAAAAACATCAAAAAATCAAAAAGAAAGAGATACAACAAATCTCAAATCTTTGCTAGGCTGTCTTCCAAGACATGACCAAACAAGTTGGCTCATAGGCCGTGTGCTTTCAAGGCCGCACAACCGTTGAGTTTATCCTAGCTCACTGTAAGCCGGCTCTCACGTGACACAAGACGCCGTTTTAACCTGAACAAGTTCAGGGTCTTAAAAAATATTGACTGTTAAGAGTTCGGCGGGTCACTTGGTGGAGTAGCAAGTTGCAAACAGGCAGGTGTAACTCAGAACATGGCAACTCAGGCCGGTCAAGAGGGTATGAAAGCTAAACCCGGTGGGTTGGAAGCCCCCAAGTTACCTTATGATCAATTAATAAAGACTCAGATACACAGAAATGAAACGACAGAGACCCTGAACTTTTCAGGGATGCCGGCTTTATTATATTGATCATAAAAAGATATATACATCAACAGAAGTATGTACAATGGGGAGAGCCGGTGGCTTAGGTATAGTAAGGCCGAAGATGAGCAATATTCCACGGCCTGTTGGTCTCTTGCTCAGAGGTGTGTGACTTCTTGCGCTCACGTAGATCAATTAGATAATATGAGCCATTGTTGAGGCTTTTGCTGACCACAAAAGGTCCTTCCCAAGGTGGAGACAGCTTATGCATATTTGTCTGATCCTGAATGAGCCGGAGCACTAAGTCGCCTTCTTGAAACGCCCGAGTCTTGACTCTGCGGCTATGATAGCGACGCAGGTCTTGCTGGTATATTGCTGAACGAGCCGCCGCAAGGTCACGTTCTTCATCCAAAGCATCAAGTGCGTTTTGTCGTGCTGTCTCATTATCAGTTTCAACATAAGCCGCCACTCTGGGCGAGTCATGACGGATATCACTTGGGAGAACCGCCTCTGCACCATAGACCATGAAGAAGGGCGTATAGCCTGTTGACCTATTGGGGGTGGTATTGATATTCCAAAGTACTGAGGGTAACTCCTCAACCCAACAACCCGGCGTTCGTTCCAAAGGAACCATAAGCCGGGGCTTGATGCCTCTCAAAATTTCCTGATTAGCCCTTTTTGCCTGACCATTAGACTATGGATGGGCCACAAAAGAAACATCCAGACGAATATGCTCTCTTTGGCAGAACTCCTTCATAGCACCCTTAGACAAATTAGTGCCATTATCAGTGATGATACTATGAGGGTAACCAAAGCGGTAGATCAGTTTTTTAACAAACTGAACTGTAGAGTCTGCATCACACTTGCTAACTGGCTCTGCTTCTACCCATTTGGTAAATTTGTCAACCACCACCAAGAGGTGGGTCTTCTTATCCTTAGACCTCTTGAAAGGTCCAACCATATCAAGCCCCAAGACCGCAAACGGCCAAGTTATTGGAATCATCCGCAATTCCTGAGCCGGCACATGAGCTCGTCGAGAAAATTTCTGACATCCATCACACTTACTGACGATATCTTCTGCATCAGCATGAGCCGTCAACCAATAAAAGCCATGACGAAAAGCTTTAGCCACTAAAGACTTAGAGCCGGCATGATGACCACAATCACCTTCACGGATCTCTCTTAATATCTCACGGCCTTCTTCAGGAGAAACACAACGTTGAAATACGCATGTCACACTGCATCGGTGTAACTCGCTGTTGACAATAGTCATAGACTTAGACCTCCTGGTTATTTGTCTTGCCAAAGTTTCATCCTCAGGTAACTCGCCCCGGGTCATATAAGCTAAGTAGGGAAGCGTCCAATCAGGAAGAGCATGGAAAGCCGCCACCAACCGCGCCTCCGGGTCAGGAACAACAAGGTCCTCTTCCGATGGTAACTTGACTGAAGGATTGTGCAATACATCAAGAAACACATTAGGAGGCACCGACTTACATTGAGACCCAAGCCGACTCAAGACATCAGCCGCCTCATTCTTCCTTCGATCAAGGTGCTCCACCTAGTAGCCCTTGAAGTGACCAGCAATATTGTCAACCGCCCGGCGATAAGCCGCCATGAGCGGGTCTTTGGAATCCCATGTGCCTGAGACTTGCTTAGCCACAAGGTCTGAGTCGCCAAAACACCTGACCCGGCTCAAATTCATCTCTTTAGGCATACGAAGGCCGTGGAGTAAAGCCTCATACTCAGCTGCATTGTTAGTACAAGAAAACATTAGCCTTAAAACATAACAAAATTTGTCACCTCATGGGGAAGTCAAAATAACTCCAGCCCCCAAGCCTTCCAACTATCTGGACCCATCAAAGCGAATCATCCAATATGTGTTATCAGGCTTCTCCTCAGGCGTCTGCAACTCTGTCCAGTCATTGATGAAATCCACCAGAGCCTGAGATTTGATAGCTGTTCTTGGCACATATTTCAAACAATGAGGTCCAAGTTCTATTACCCACTTAGCAACCCGGCCTGTGGCCTCTCTATTTTGAGTAATGTCTCCTAAGGGAGCAGAGCCGACCACAGTAATAGGATGACCAAGAAAATAATGCTTTAGCTTGCGACTTGCCATGAACACCCCATACACCAGTTTCTGCCAATGTGGATATCATTGCTTGGACTCAATCAACACCTCACTGACATAATAAGCCGGCCTCTAGAATGGGTACTGCTTACCCGCCTCCTCGCGCTCCACCACAATCGCCACACTGACAGCCTTACTATTAGCCGCCACATACAGGAGCAAAGGCTCTTTCTCAATGGGAGCCGCAAGGACGGGCGGCTCAGCTAACTGTTTTTTGAGTGCCTCAAATGCCTTGTTAGCAGCATCACTCCAGACAAAGTGATATGTCTTCTTCATCATCTGGTTTAAAGGAATTGCCTTCTCTCCCAGGCGGCTTATGAAATGGCTCAGAGCCGCGATGCGACCCGCTAGGCGCTGAACATCATTGACACACGCCGGCTTAGCCAATGAAGTGATGGCTTTAATCTTCTCCGGGTTAGCCTCAATGCCCCTCTCTGAGACCAGGAAACCCAATAGCTTGCCTGCAGGTACACCAAAAACACATTTGGCCGGGTTAAGCATCATCTTATAGACCTGAAGATTGTCAAAAGTCTCCTTTAGATCATCTAGGGGAGTCTCCTTCTTTCTGGACTTGACCACAATGTCATCCACATAAGCATGCACATTACGCCCAATCTGACTATAAAAGCAATTCTGAACACAGCGTTGATAAGTCGCTTGAGCACTCTTAAGCCCAAAAGGCATAGAAACATAGCAGAAAGCTCCAAAAGGGGTGATAAAAGATGTCTTCTCTTGGTCTTTAACTGCCATCTTGATCTGATGATAACCAGAATAAGCATCCAGGAAGCATAAGCTCTCGCAACCCGCCGTTGCATCAATAATCTGGTCGATACGAGGGAGAGCAAACGGATCAGCTGGACAGGCTTTGTTAAGATCTGTGTAGTCAACACATATACGCCAAGTGCCATTCTTCTTAAGTACAAGCACAGGGTTAGCCAACCACTCAGAATGAAAGACTTCCACAATAAACCCAGCTGCTAAGAGCCGGGCTACCTCTTCTCCAATGGCCTTACGTCGTTCTTCATTAAAACGACGAAGAAATTGCTTGACCAGCTTAAACTTAGGATCCGCATTAAAAGTGTGCTCAGCGAATTCTCTCGGTACACCCGGCATGTCAGAAGGCTTCCATGCGAAGATGTCCCGATTCTCACGGATGAACTCGATGAGCGCGCTTTCCTATTTAGGATTCATATTGGCCCCCACTGTGAACTGCCGAGATGAGTCACCAGGGACAAAGTCAACCTACTTAGTGTCATCAGCCGACTTAAACTTCAACAAAGGGTCTTGCTCAGTAGTGGGCTTCTTCAAAGGAGTCATATCAGCCGGGTCAACATTATCCTTATAAAACTTAAGCTCCTCCGTGGCGCAGGCCGACTCAGCATTAGCAGCGTCTCCTTCCTCACATTCCAATGCAATTTTCCGATTACCATGGACTATAATAGTACCCTTACGCCCTGGCATCTTAAGCTGTAAATAAACATAACAAGGTCGAGCCATAAACTTGGCATAAGCCGGCCGTCCAAACAAGGCATGATAAGGGCTCTTGATCTTAACCACTTCAAACCATAACGTCTCTGCTCTGTAGTCATAGTCATCGCCAAAAGCCACTTCCAAGGCAATCTTACCAACCGGATATGCCGACTTACCAGGTACCACGCCATGAAAAACTATAGAAGATGGCTTAAGCTCCTTATCAGTTAAGTTCATCCGGCGAAAGGTGTCATAATAAAGGATATTGATACTGCTGCCACCATTCATGAGCACTTTAGTGAATTTATAACCCCCGACCTGAGGGGCTACCACCAACGCTAGCTGACCCGGATTGTCAACCCGGGGCGGGTAATCCTCTCGACTCCATGTGATTGGATACTCTGACCACCGCAAGTATTGAGGTACCACCGGCTCAATTGCACTGACCGCGCGTTTATCAACATTCTGATCTCGTTTGCGAAGACTTGTGGTGAAAACATGATACTGGCCACTGTTGAGCTGCGTTGGATTACTCTGGTATCCTGACTGATGCTCGTGAAAGGACTTAGGTGTGGAGCCATCACGACGTAGGTTAGCTCGAAGGGGTTGAACGGGACAAAGGACACAAGGTTTACCCTGGTTTGGCCCCTCACAATGAGGTAAAAGCCTACTCCTGCTTTTGTTGACTATAACTTGAATATCGATTACAAGGGAGCGGAATCACTTAACTTAGCTCTCGATCAATTGTTTCTTAAGTTAACCCGCCGCAGGGTCTCGCTATATACACAGGTCGAGGCCCTGGGCTTACAAGAGTCCAAGCCGGATCACACAACGTGACCAACTCGGTTTCTAAGTCGCCCTGCCTTGTCAGACAAGTCACCATTGTGGCGGCTCACACCCTCCGGGTCACAATTCTACCACCAGGTCTTGGGCCTACAACAGGGCCACCTTGTAAGCCGCCACTAGTCTTCATGCTTCATCTTCTTGGACCTACTTGGGCCTTCTTCCTACTGAGTCGCCAACGGTGTAACCCGGCCTCTCCTGGGTGGGTCACACCTCGGGGTTATATCTGTTGGGAAACGTAGCATGCAATTTCAAAAAAATTCCTACGCTCACGCAAGATCTATCTAGGAGATGCATAGCAACGAGGGGGAGAGTGTGTCTACGTACCCTCATAGACCGTAAGCAGAAGCGTTTGACAATGTGGTTGATGTAGTCGAACTTCTTCTAGCTCCGACCGATCAAGTACCGAACATACGGCACCTCCGAGTTCTGCACACGTTCAGCTCGATGACGTCCCTGATGCGGCTTGAATCTACGTCGGTATTTCCCCAAAGAGGAAGGGATGATGCAGCACAGCGACGGTAGGTATTTCCCTCAGTGATGAGACCAAGGTTACCAAACCAGTAGGAGAACCAAGCAACACTACGTAAACAGCGCCTGCACACAAATAACAAATACTCGCAACCCGACGTGTAAAAGGGGTTGTCAATCCCTTTCGGGTAACGACGCCAAAAATTGGCAAACGGACATGAGAGAGTAGTAAATATTGATAGATCGAAGGCCAATTAAAATAAAGTGCAGCAAGGTATTTTTGTATTTTTCATTTTAATAGATCTGAGAATAAAAGTTGCAAATAAAGAAAAGTGTGAATAGCAAAATAGATCTTAAAAGAAAATATAATGGAAAAGAGACCCGGGGGCCGTAGGTTTCACTAGTGGCTTCTCTCGAGAAAAATAGCAAACGGTGGGTGAACAAATTACTGTTGGGCAATTGATAAAACTTCAAATAATCATGACGATATCCAGGCAATGATCATTATATAGGCATCACGTCCAAGATTAGTAGACCGACTCCTGCCTGCATCTACTACTATTACTCCACACATCAACCGCTATCCAGCATGCATCTAGTGTATTAAGTTCATGGAGAAACGGAGTAATGCAATAAGAACGATGACATGATGTAGACAAGATCTATTTATGTAGAAATAGACCCCATCGTTTTATCCTTAGTAGCAACGATACATACATGTCAGTTCCCCTTCTGTCACTGGGATCAAGCACCATAAGATCGAACCCACTACATAGCACCTCTTCCCATTGCAAGATAAATAGATCAAGTTGGCCAAACAAAACCCAAATATTGGAGAAGAAATACAAGGATATAAGCAATCATGCATATAAGAGATCAAAGAAGACTCAAATAACTTTCATGGATAAAAAGATAGATCTGATCATAAACTCAAAGTTCATCGGATCCCAACAAACACACCGCAAAAAGAGTTACATCATATGGATCTCCAAGAGATCATTGTATTGAGAATCGAGAGAGAGAAAGCCATCTAGCTACTAACTACGGACCCGTAGGTCTACAAAGAACTACTCACGCATCATCGGAGAGGCACCAATGGAAGTGGTGAACCCCTCCATGATGGTGTCTAGATTTGATCTGGTGGTTCTGGACTCTGCGGCGGCTGGAATTGATTTTCGTCGACTCCCTTAGGGTTTCTGGAATATTGGGGTATTTATAGAGCAAAGAGGCGGTTCGGGGGGCACCCGAGGTGGGCACAAGCCACCAGGGTGCGCCTGGGCCTCCAAGCGCGCCCTGGTGGGTTGTGCTCCCCTCGGAGCACCCCCCAGGCGCTTCTCTGGCCCACTGGATGTTTTCTGGTCCAAAAAAAATCCACAAGAAGTTTCGCTGCGTTTGGACTCCGTTTGGTATTGATTTCCTGCGATGTAAAAAACATGCAAAAAATAGCAACTGGCACTTGGCACTATGTCAATAGGTTAGTACCAAAAAATGATATAAAATGACTATAAAATGATTGTAAAACATCCAAGAATGATAATATAACAGCATGGAACAATAAAAAATTATAGATACGTTGGAGACGTATCAGCATCCCCAAGCTTAATTCCTGCTCGTCCTCGAGTAGGTAAATGATAAAAATAGAATTTTTGATGTGGAATGCTGCCTAACATGTCATATCATATTCTTTCTTTTATAGCATGGACATTTGGACTTTTATATGGTTCAAAGCAATAGTCTCGTTTTGACATGATGACTTAAATACTCAAGCATATCAACAAGCAACTATGTCTTTCAAAATATCAACGCTAAAATAAGTTATCCCTAGCCCATCATGCTCAACCATTGATCCATTCATGAAACACACTGGAATATTAACTACACCCAATGCTCAAGTACGATCATAGTGCCTCCTAGTTGGTGCTTTATAAGAGAAGATGGAGACTCAAAATAAAAATTGCATAAAGTAAAGAAAGGCCCTTCGCAGAGGGAAGTAGGGATTTGTAGAGGTGCTAGAGCTCAAAGCGAAAAATTTAGAGATAAAAACATTTTGGGAGGTGTGATTTTCCCACCAACGAAAACGACTTAGAGTTCCCAACACTTTTCATGCTAGATATATCATAGGCGGTTCCCAAACAGAAAATAAAGTTTATTCCTTTTTCCACCATTTCTTTCACTTTCCATGGCTAGCCGTATCCACGGGTGCCCTCCATACCAACACTTTCCAAGGAATTTATTATTTGACAACATAAAGTAAATTCATTTTTTCATTTCAGGACTGGGCATCCCTAATACCTTTGCCTTACTCTCGTGCAATGACAAGTGAATAAACACTCATCGTGAGAATAACACATCTAGCATGGAAAATATTAGCCACCCCTCACCGCCTCGCGAGCGGTTCGAACACACAAAAGAGAAGTTTATTTTGAAGATTAGAGATGGCACATACAAATTTGCTTAGAACGGCAAAAGAATACCGCATATAGGTAGATATAGTGGACTCATGTGGCAAAACTGGTTTAAAGGATTTTGGATGCACAAGTAGTGATCATACTTAGTGCAAAATGAAGGCTAGCAAAAGATTGAGAAGCGACCAACCAAAAAACGAATAATCTCATAAGCGAGCATTAAGCATAATTAACACCAAATAATGCACCACAAGTAGGATGTAATTTCATTGCATGACTGTTGACTTTCGTGCTTGCATAGGGAATCACAAACCTTAACATCAATATTCTTACTATAGCACAATTACTCATCAACATAACTCACATATCACATCATCATATCTCAAAACTATTACAAGGAATAAAGTTTATTTTGTCCAATGATCTTCATGAAAGTTTTTATTATATCCTTCTTGGATATCTATCACTTTGGAACTAATTTTCATGTGTTGCTTTTCATAAGCTCAAACAAATATAAGTGAAGATCATGAGCATAACACTTCTTTCTCTCAAATTAATTTAAGTGAAGCAAGAGAGAATTTCTTAAAAAAATTACTAACTCCCAAATAAATCTAAGTGAAGCATGAGAGCATTTCTTCAAAAATACTAAAGCACGCCGTGCTAAAAAAGATATAAGTGAAGCACTAGAGCAAATTCATAGCTCATAAAAAATTTAAGTGAAGCATAGAGAGCAATTCTAACAAGTCATGGCATAATTTTGGCTCTCTCAAATAGGTGTGTCCAAGAAGGATTCATAACTTAGAACATAAATCAAAACAAGCAAAGACTCATATCATACAAGACGCTCCAAGCAAAACTCATAGTATGTGACGAATAAAAATATAGCTTCGAGTAAAATACCGATGGTCGTTAGAAGAAAGAGGGGATGCCACTCGGGGCATCCCCAAGCTTAGTTGCTTGCTTCTCTTTGGATAATAGCTTGGGATGCCATGGGAATCCCCAAGCTTAGGCTCTTCTTACTCCTTATTCCTTCATCCATCGTAAGATAACCCAAAACTTGAAAACTTCAATCACACAAAACTCAACAAAACCTTCGTGAGATCCGTTAGTATAAGAAAGCAAATCACTACTATAAGTACTGTAGAAAACCAATTAATATTTTATTCTTGCATTATATCTACTGTATTCCAACTTTTCTATGGCAAAAACTCATCAAAGAAAACCAAACAATCATCAAAACAAGCACACAACACAAAGAAAAACAGAATCTGTCAAAAACAGAACAGTCTGTAGCAATCTGAATATTTTGAATACTTCTTAAACTCCAAAAATTCAGAAAAATTAGGAAAACAGAGGAAATTTGTATATAAATCTTTTGTAAACAATTCAGAATTTTTTGTCTCTGCTGTGAATTTTCAAATTTTTTTTACTGGACGCAAAAGTTTCTGTTTTCCAACAAGATCAAATCAACTATCACCCAACATAATCCTAAAGGCTTTACTTGGCACAAACACTAATTAAAACAAAAAAAACACAATTATAACAGTAGCATAATTGTGCAAACACTCAAGAACAGGAAGCAAAAAGAAAAAATAAATTTTATTCATTGGGTTGTCTCCCAACAAGCGCTATTGTTTCACGCCCCTAGCTAGGCATAATGCAAGGATCTAAGTTTTGTCATCTTTGTTTCGAGATCCATAAGATGCCCTCATGATTGATTCATATGGAGGCCTAATTCTTGTTCTAGGGAAGTGTTCCATACCCTTCCTTAGTGGAAATTGAAATTTAATATTGCCTTCTTTCATATCAATCACGGCACCAATAGTGCATAAAAACGGTCTACCAAGAATAATTGGACAAGACGGATTACAATCAATATTAAGAACAATAAAATCTATGGGCACATAATTCCTATTTGCAAGAATAAGAACATCATTAATCCTTCCCATAGGCTTTTTAATAGTAAAATCCGCCAAGTGCAAATTTAAAGAGCATTCTTCAATATCGGTAAAACCAAGCACATCACATAAAGATTTCGGAATTGTAGAAACACTAGCACCCAAGTCACATGAAGCAAAACACTCATAATTTTTAATATTGACTTTGATAGTAGGTTCCCACTCATCATGTAATTTTCTAGGAATTGAAACTTCTAATTCCAACTTTTCTTCCAAAGCTTTCATCATACCATCAACAATATGTTTAGTAAAGGCTTTATTTTGTTCATAAGCATGGGGTGAATTTATCATGGATTGCAACAAAGAGATACAATCAATCAAAGAGCAGCTATCATAATTAAAGTCTTTGTAATCCAAAATAGTGGGCACATCACTAGTTAAATTCTTGACCTCTTCAAACCCACTTTTATCAAATTTTTCAACAAGATTTTCACCCTCCAAATTATCGGGACGCCTTCGAACTAAAGTTGACTCTTCTCCAGTCCCTTTTTCATCAATCTTAATTTTACTAAAAAAGGAATCAATAGAAGAAACACCAATCATTTTAAGATCTTCATCACTTTTATGAAAGCAATCACTAGAAAACGCCTTTTCTAAAAATTCTCTTCTAGCTCCAAGCATAGCGGTTCTTTTCTTACTTTCATCCATAGAAAAATAAAGAGCTTTAATTGATTCCTCAACTTTAGGCACAAAAAATTTCATCTTGAGATTTTCTACATCATGAGAAATTTTATCAACGCTTCTAGACAAATCATCAATCTTACTCAATTTTTCTTCCATCATAGTGTTAATTTTTTTTGAGCATCGATAAATTCTTTAATATTATTCTCAAAATCAGAGGTGTTCCTATTATTATTATAAGAAGGATTACCATAGGAATTACCATAATTATTAGAGGAATTACTAGGAAAAGGCCTAGGATTAAAATTACCTCTATAAGCATTGTTATTGAAATTGTTTCGCGAGATAAAATTCACATCTACTGCATCACTATTTTGCTCAATCAAAGTAGATAAAGGCACATCATTAAAATCAATAGGAGCAGTTTTACTAGCAACCAATTTCATAAGAGCATCAACTTTTTCACTCAAAGAAGAAATTTCCTCAACCGAATTAACTTTTTTACTTGTAGGAGCTCTTTCGGTATGCCATTGTGAATAAATTTCCATGATATTATCAAGCAATTTGGTGGCTTCACCCAAAGTAATTTCCATAAAAGTACCACCCGCGGCGGAATCTAAAAGATTACGAGAAACAAAATTCAACCCCGCATAAAATTTTTGTATGATCATCCAAAGATTTAACCCATGAGTTGGGCAATTCGTTAGCATCATTTTCATCCTTTCCCAAGATTGTGCAACATGCTTATGTTCAAGTTGCTTGAAATTCATGATCTGGGTTCTAAGGGAAATAATTTTTGTGGGCAGAAAATACTTAGTGATAAAAGCATCTTTGCACTTATTCCAAGAATCGATACTATTACAAGGCAAAGAAGAAAACCAATTTTTTGCATGATCTCGCAAAGAAAACGGAAATAATTTCAACTTCACAACATCATTGTCCACATCTTTTTTCTTTTGCATATCGCATAATTCCATGAATGTGTTAAGATGGGACGCGGCATCCTCATTAGGAGTACCGAAAAATTGATCTTTCATAACAAGATTCAGCAAAGCAGTATTAATATCACAAGTCTCCGCACTAGTGGCGGGAGGAGCAATCGGAGTGCTAAGAAAACCATTGTTGTTGGTATTTGAGAAATCACACAACTTGGTGTCTCTTGAGTCATTGTGACTACGCAACAAGATTGCACTCAAAAACATATCCGGCAAGAAAACGGCGAACGAAAAAGAGGGCGAATAAAACCGCAAATTTTTGTGAAGTGGGGGAGAGGAAAATGAGAGGCAAATGGCAAATAATATAAATTGCAAGGAGATGAGATTTGCGATTAGGAACCTGGTATATGTTGAAGATCCTCCCCGGCAACGGCACCAGAAATTCCTTTTGATGCGGCTTGAAGCTACGTCGATATTTCCCCAAAGAGGAAGGGATGATGCAGCACAGCGGCGGTAGGTATTTCCCTTAGTGATGAGACCAAGGTTATCGAACCAGTAGGAGAACCAAGCAACACTACGTAAACAGCACCTGCACACAAATAACAAATACTCGCAACCCGACGTGTAAAAGGGGTTGTCAATCCCTTTCGGGCAACGGCGCCAAAAATTGGCAAACGGACGTGAGAGAGTAGTAAATATTGATAGATCGAACACCAAATAAAATAAAGTGCAGCAAGGTATTTTTGTATTTTTGGTTTAATAGATCTGAAAATAAAAGTTGCAAATAAAGAAAAGAGCGAATAGCAAAATAGATCTTAAAAGCAAATATATTGGAAAAGAGACCCGGGGGCTAAAGGTTTCACTAGTGGCTTCTCTCGAGAAAAATAGCAAACGGTGGGTGAACAAATAACTGTTGGGCAATTGATAAAACTTCAAATAATCATGATGATATCCAGGAAATGATCATTATATAGGCATCACGTCCAAGATTAGTAGACCGACTCCTGCCTGCATCTACTACTATTACTCCACACATCGACCGCTATCCAGCATGCATCTAGTGTATTAAGTTCATGGAGAAATGGAGTAATGCAATAAGAACGATGACATGATGTAGACAAGATCTATTTATGAAGAAATAGACCCCATCGTTTTATCCTTAGTAGCAACGATACATACGTGTCGGTTCCCCTTCTGTCACTGGGATCAAGCACCATAAGATTGAACCCACTACAAAGCACCTCTTCCCATTGCAAGATAAATAGATCAAGTTGGCCAAACAAAACCCAAATATCAGAGAAGAAATACAAGGCTATAAGCAATCATGCATATAAGAGATCAAAGAAGACTCAAATAACTTTCATGGATAAAAAGATAGATCTGATCATAAACTCAAAGTTCATCGGATCCCAACAAACACACCGCAAAAAGAGTTACATCATATGGATCTCCAAGAGACCATTGTATTGAGAATCAAACGAGAGAGAGAAAGCCATCTATCTACAAACTACGGACCCGTAGGTCTACAAAGAACTACTCACGCATCATCGGAGAGGCACCAATGGAAGTGGTGAACCCCTCCATGATGGTGTCTAGATTGGATCTGGTGGTTCTGGACTCTGCGACGGCTGGAATTGATTTTCGTTGACTCCCTTAGGGTTTCTGAAATATTGGGGTATTTATAGAGCAAAGAGGCAGCTCGGGGGGCACCCGAGGTGGGCACAACCCACCAGGGCGCGCTTGGGCCTCCAGGCGCGCCCTGGTGGGTTGTGCTCCCCTCGGAGCACCCCCCAGGCGCTTCTCCGGCCCACTAGGTGTCTTCTGGTCCAAAAAAAATCCACAAAAACTTTCGTTGCGTTTGGACTCCGTTTGGTATTGATTTCTTGCGATGTAAAAAACATGCAAAAAACAGCAACTGGCACTTGGCACTATGTCAATAGGTTAGTACCAAAAAATGATATAAAATGACTATAAAATGATTGTAAAACATCCAAGAATGATAATATAACATCATGGAACAATAAAAAATTATAGATACGTTGGAGACGTATCAGTCCCTCGTCCTCTTGATCCAGCAAGATGTAGAGGAAGTAGATGAGTTCCGTCAGCATGACGGCGTGGTGACAGTGATGGTGAAGTGATCCGCGCAGGGCTTCGCCTAAGCACTACGAAGATATGACCAGAGGCGTAAACTGTGGAGGGGGGTGCCGCACACGGCTAACAATTGATGTTGTATGTGCTAGGCACCCCCCTCCTCATATATATAGGTGGGAGGGAGAGGGGAGAGGCCAAGGGGTTCCCCAAGTGGGATTTGTTCCCCAAGTGGGGCCGAATCCCACTTGGGCTCCTGCCCTGGTTCGGCCCCCCCTTCCTTGTATATGCGCCAGGGGAAGGAAGGGGGAGGTGGCGCCCCCCTTTCCTTTCTCCCTTGAGGAGGGGAAGGAAGGAGGGACTTGCCCTCCCCCCTTTCCTTTCCCTAGGGCTGGCCGGCCTGGTAGAGGGGCGCACTAGCCCCTTGTGGGCTGGTCTGTCCCTTCCTTGGCCCATTAAGCCAATATCTTTGCCGGGGGTGCCCGGAACCCCTTCCGGTGACCCTATATGTACCCTGTACCCTCCGGAACACTTCCGGTGTCCGAATACCATCATCCTATATATCAATCTTTACCTCTAGACCATTTCGAGACTCCTCGTCATGTCTGTGTTCTCATTCGGGACTCCGAACAACATTCGGTCACCAAATCACATAACTCATATAATACTAAATCGTCATCGAACGTTAAGCGTGCGGACCCTACGGGTTCGAGAACTATGTAGACATGACCGAGACACCTCTCCGGTCAATAACCAATAGCAGAACCCGGATGCTCATATTGGTTCCTACATATTCTACGAAGATCTTTATCGGTCGAACCGTTATGACAACATACATTATTCCCTTTGTCCATCGGTATGTTACTTGCCCGAGATTCGATCGTCGGTATCTTCATACCTAGTTCAATCTCGTTACCGGCAAGTCTCTTTACTCGTTTCATAAAACACCATCCTGCAACTAACTCATTAGTTACTTTGCTTGCAAGGCTTCTTATGATGTGCATTACCGAGAGGGCCCAGAGATACCTCTCCGATACTCGGAGTGACAAATCCTAATCTCAATCTATGCCAACCCAACAAACACCTTCGGAGATACCTGTAGAGCATCTTTATGATCACCTAGTTATGTTGTGACGTTTGATAGCACACAACGCATTCCTGTAGCCCCTGTTTCGAGTTACAAATATGAGCAACCGAACCAGTATCAAATACCCAGGCGCTACTATGAGCATTAGTAAGGTACACATCAATAACATGTATATCAAATATACCTTTGTTCACTTTGCCATCCTTCTTATCCGCCAAATACTTGGGGCAGTTCCGCTTCTAGTGACCAGTCCCTTTGCAATAGAAGCACTCAGTTTCAGGCTTGGGTCCAGCTTTGGGCTTCTTCCCGGGAGTGGCAACTTGCTTGCCATTCTTCTCGAAGTTCCCCTTCTTGCCCTTGCCCTTTTTCTTGAAACTAGTGGTCTTGTTAACCATCAACACTTGATGCTCCTTCTTGATTTCTACCTCCACAGCTTTGAGCATTGCGAAGAGCTTGGGAATTGTCTTCTCCATCCCTTGCATATTATAGTTCATCATGAAGCCTTTGTAGCTTGGTGGCAGTGATTGGAGAACTCTGTCAATAACACTATCATCTGGAAGATTAACTCCCAGCTGAGTCAAGTGATTATGATATCCAGACATTCTGAGTATGTGTTCACTGACAGAACTGTTCTCTTCCATCTTGCAGCTATAGAATTTGTTGGAGACTTTATATCTCTCAACTCGGGCATTTGCTTGAAATATTAACTTCAACTCCTGGAACATCTCATATGCTCCATGATGTTCAAAACGTCTTTGAAGTCCCAATTCTAAGCCGTAAAGCATGGCACACTGAACTACCGAGTAGTCATCAGATTGAGCTTGCCAAACATTCATAACATTAGCATCTGCTCCTGCAGCAGGCCTTTCACCTTGCGGTGCATCAAGGACATAATTCTTCTGTGCAGCAATGAGGATAATCCTCAAGTTACGGACCTAGTCTGTGTAGTTGCTACCATCATCTTTCAACTTAGCTTTCTCTAGGAACGCATTAAAATTCAAGGGAACGATAGCACGGGCCATTGATCTACATCATAGATATGCAAAAACTATCAGGACTAAGTTCATGATAAATTAAGTTCAATTAATCAAATTAATTAAGAATTCCCACTTAGATAGACATCCCTCAAGTCATCTAAATGATACGTGATCCAAATCAACTAAACCATGTTCGATCATCACGTGAGATGGAGTAGTCATCAATGGTGAACATCTCTATGTTGATCATATCTACTATATGATTCATGTTCGACCTTTCGGTCTCCAATGTTCCGAGGCCATGTCTGTACATGCCAGGTTCGTCAAGTTTAACCCGAGTATTCCGCATGTGCAAAACTGTCTTGCACCCGTTGTATTTGAACGTAGAGTCTATCACACCCGATCATCACGTGGTGTCTCAACATGATGAACTGTCGCAACGGTGCATACTCAGGGAGAACACTTATACCTTAAAATTTAGTGAAGGGATCATCTTATAATGCTACCGCTGTACTAAGCAAAATAAGATGCATAAAAGATAAACATCACATGCAATCAAAATATGTGACATGATATGGCCATCATCATCTTGTGCTTTTGATCTCCATCTCCAAAGCATCGTCATGATCTCCATCGTCACCGGCTCGACACCTTGATCTCCATCGTTGCGTCATGGTTGTCTCGCCAACAATTGCTTCTACAACTATCGCTAACGCATAGTGATAAAGTAAAGCAATTACATGGCGTTTGCATTTCATACAATAAAGAAACAACCATAAGGCTCCTGCCGGTTGCCGATAACTTTTACAAAACATGATCATCTCATACAACAATGTATATCACATCATGTCTTGACCATATCACATCACAACATGCCCTGCAAAAACAAGTTAGATGTCCTCTACTTTGTTGTTGCAAGTTTTACGTGGCTGCTACGGGCTTCTAGCAAGAACCGTTCTTACCTACGCATCAAAACCACAACGGTGATTTATCAAGTTTGCTGTTTTAACCTTCAACAAGGACCGTCCGCAGTCAAATTTGATTCAACTAAAGTAGGAGAAACAGACACCCGCCAGCCACCTTTATGCAAAACTAGTTGCATGTCTGTCGGTGGAACCGGTCTCATGAACGTGGTCATGTAAGGTTGGTCCGGGACGCTTCATCCAACAATACCGCCGAATCAAAATAAGACATTGGTGGTAAGCAGTATGACGATCACCGCCCACAACTCTTTGTGTTCTACTCGTGCATATCAACTACGCATAGACCTGGCTCTGATGCCACTGTTGGAAAACGTAGCATGCAATTTCAAAAAAATTCCTACGCTCATGCAAGATCTATCTAGGAGATGCATAGCAACGAGGGGGAGAGTGTGGCTATGTACCCTCGTAGACCGTAAGCAGAAGCGTTTGACAATGCGGTTGATGTAGTTGAACTTCTTCTAGCTCCGACCAATCAAGTACCGAACGTACGGCACCTCCGAGTTCTGCAGACGTTCAGCTCGATGACGTCCCTCGTCCTCTTGATCCAGCAAGATGTCGAGGAAGTACATGAGTTCCATCAGCACGACGGTGTGGTGACGGTGATGGTGAAGTGATCCGTGCAGGGCTTCGCCTAAGCACTACGAAGATATGACCGGAGGCGTAAACTGTGGAGGGGGAGCCGCACACGGCTAACAATTGATGTTGTATGTGCTAGGCACCCCCCTCCTCATATATATAGGTGGGAGGGAGAGGGGAGAGGCCAAGGGGCGCCCCAAGTGGGGCCGAATCCCACTTGGGCTCCTGCCCTGGTTCGGCCCCCCTTCCTTATATAGGCACCAGGGGAAGGAAGGGGGAGGTGGCGCCCCCCCTTTCCTTTCTCCCTTGAGGAGGGGAAGGAAGGAGGGACTTTCCCTGCCCCCTTTCCTTTCCCTAGGGCTGGCCGGACTAGTAGAGGGGCGCACCAGCCCCTTGTGGGCTGGTCTGTCCCTCCCTTCGCCCATTAAGCCCATATCTTTGTCGGGGGTGCCCGAAACCCCTTCCGGTGACCCTATATGTACCTGGTACCCTCCGGAACACTTCCGGTGTCCGTATACCATCATCCTATATATAAATCTTTACCTCTCGACCATTTCAAGACTCCTCATCGTGTCCGTGATCTCATCCGGGACTCCGAACAACATTCGGTCACCAAATCACATAACTCATATAATACTAAATCGTCATCGAACGTTAAGCGTGCGGACCCTACGGGTTCGAGAACTATGTAGACATGACCGAGACACCTCTCCAGTCAATAACCAATAGCGGAACCTGGATGCTCATATTAGTTCCTACATATTCTATGAAGATCTTTATCGGTCAAACCGTTATGACAACATACGTTATTCCCTTTGTCCATCGGTATGTTACTTGCCCGAGATTCGATCGTCGGTATCTTCATACCTAGTTCAATCTCATTACCGGCAAGTCTCTTTACTCGTTCCATAATACATCATCCTGCAACTAACTCATTAGTTACTTTGCTTGCAAGGCTTCTTATGATGTGCATTACCGAGAGGGCCCAGAGATATCTCTCCGATCCTCGAAGTGACAAATCCTAATCTCGATCTATGCCAACCCAACAAACACTTTCGGAGATACCTGTAGAGCATCTTTATGATCACCCAGTTATGTTGTGACATTTGATAGCACACAAGGCATTCCTCTGGTATTCGGGAGTTGCATAATCTCATAGTCGAAGGAATATGTATTTGACATGAAGAAAGCAATAGCAATAAAACTAAATGATCAATATGCTAAGCTAACGGATGGGTCTTGTCCATCACATCATTCTCCTAATGATGTGATCCCATTATAAAATGACAACTCATGTCCATGGTCAGGAAACCTTAACCATCTTTGATCGATGAGCTAGTCAAGTGGAGGCTCACTAGGGACACAATGTTTGTCTATGTATTCGCACATGTATTTAGGTTTCCGATCAATACAATTCTAGCATGAATAATAAACATTTATCATGAATAAGGAAATATAAAATAACAACTTTATTATTGCCTCTAGGGCATATTTCCTTCAATATCCCCAACATTAGGCCCCAGATTGATTTGAACTTGATCATGTCAATCTTCACTACTTCGGTTGGCGAGTCATCTTTCCAATGCTTAACCTTGAATAAATCAGTGTAACCCGCCATGATGTCATGCGAAGTAAATCCATCCATGACATCACAACGGATCTTTTGCATTAACTGGTTGTCCGAGAATCGAGGCGCCTCCACTTTGAGATAATTATGTTGCCTCCTCGATTTCCGCGTATGCCATTTTACTGTTTCCTTATAAATAGGGACGGGGGGGGCCTCTTTTCACTTTTACCCCCACCCTTCTCTCTTCTTCTTCTTCCTCACATCGATCGCCGCTGCTGGAACTCCGCTGCCCCAGCCGACCTGCACCAGCAGCTCCATCCAGGCCGCTGCATCAACCTGGTTGTGACCAGAGATCGCGGCGCCCCTCCGCTCTTCAATCAAATCTTCAGGTATTGCTCCTTCCTCGGCTCAGATCTACATTAGGGTGCCCTAGCTCATGGAGTTTGTCGTAGTGCATCGTAGTTCATCCGAGTTCATCCATGCATCACTTAAAAAGTGTATTTCAATCCAAAGCTAAGCAGAAGTAGCACGACGGCAGTTTTTGACCCTTTACTTATATCCTGGATAGATCCCATCTTCCTACGAATCAATATCCTGTTCCTCAGTTGTTCCACTGCCACGTCTTAGGTTTAGCAATTATTCTTCATTTTTTGAATCACCATAGATCCAAAATCCTAGGCAGAAACCGTGAAACTTGTTTGTCCCATACTTAGGAAAATTTCATCAATCGTAGATCTATAGATAACTGCCTTGCCACTATTGTTTAGGTGGCTCAAATGATACCTTTATAACCCGCCAACCTCCAGCCGGCTTAATCATGAATTTGCAAACCGCCAGCATCCGACCAGCTTAAATTGTCAAAACTTGACCCGCCATATATCAATCAATCTGAGAGTCGTGTTATCCCCTCACTGGATCAACATTCACTTTCATCGTAATATTGACCCGCCGTACTTTTAATTTTCAGACCACGACTTTTTAACCCGCCAATAATGACTAAGACTCCCACTTCCTGTGACTGGGTCGCCTCCCAAGTCTCTGAACTGTCATTAAAGGAGTATGTAGACATGGGAATTTTACCATCCAAGGAGATCATACACTTGCGGGTCCCTGGCTCTGAGACAACTCCACAACCCCAAGAGGGTGAAGTGGTGATCTTTGCAGATCACCTTCTTCGTGGCTTTTCACCGCCCGGGTTAAAAAAAATTTCGTGATGCCCTGAACTTTTATCAGCTGCATCCTCAAGACATCGACCCCAATTCTGTCTCCAACTTATGCAATTTTCAAACATTCTGCGAAGTATATCTTGAAGAGGAGCCCACTGTTGACCTCTTCAGAGAGTATTTTTATATCAACCGCCAAACTAAAATGACTGATGGCCCCAGCTTGGAGCTTGGGGGGGGGGGGGTTCCATCCAACGGCGGAGAGACATAATTTTTCCTGAAGCCAGACTGCCTACCCTCCGCAAAGATTGGAATTTTACTTGGTTTTACTGCAGAGATACTTCCCCGGCAGATGAAAATCCTTTGCCGGGTTACCGCTCCTTTCGGCTCAACACCCACAGCAAGCTTCCAGACCGATTGACCACCGCAGAGCGCGTTAAATATGCTCCCACTTTCTCCAAAATAAGAGCATTGGTAGCCAATGGTTTAACTGGAGTAGATTTGACCCACTGCAGGGTCGCTTAGAGGATACTACCTTTAAGCCGGTGCAGCGGTTTGATGTGTGAATATGCCGGAGACACCAAGGATCCACATCGTTTCAGTCAGACATCCTTAAGTGATAAGGATATTACTGATATAGTCAAGTCATTGCTCGGGGAACCCATGGACAATTGCCACAAAGTGGGACTGAATCCCTTCTGCAAACTTAACCCGGCTCCTCCTGTAAGCCATCAGACCAAGCTTCATCTTGTTTACCTATCTCTTTAATTTTTCCTTATTTCAACAGTTTGCTCATATGTATACAGGCCGACTCTCCTTTCTGGAGAAAGAAACTTCAAGCCACCCCCCAACCAAGAAGCCTAAAACAAAGACTAAAGGTTCGGGTTGTCATAAGAAACCATCAGCCGACGAGTTGCTCCATCTTGATGAGTCGGAGGTAGAACTTGACTCCCTTGGCTTTCTTTTCATGCAACTTATTGATGCTGATTCATCTCAGGAAGAGGCAGAGACTAGTCATGCAGACGCAGCAGAGGTAACTATAATTTCCTCTGACTCAGAACCCTTGCCAAGAAAGAAAACTCGGCAGGTCACCCGAAAAGTAAGGTTTTCTCACCCTCTTGCTTATTTGGATCCCAACTTTCTTTTGAAGAAACAGCAACATGAGTTAAGATGCCCGACCCGGAGCGGCGGCTCTCAAGATCTCATCACTGGCTTACCTAACACACCTGCTCCTCACAAGCGTCGACATGAGGTGCCACATGACCCAGACTCTCTTTATCCATTAGCTAATCTTATACGTCAACCTCTTAATCCTTCCGACTCAAATTATAAGGGCACGCCTCCATCATCAGGCGACTCTACTGGGACTCAAATGCCTACCTTCAAGATTGCCCAGGGGTAAGTATTTTCATTTGTTCATAAATAACCTTGTAAGGATATACTCAAATTCTTGCGTCCTTGTCACAGAGGCGTAGCCAAGGCAGGAAAGAAGCAAAAGGTGGGCGGTTCTTCCAAAGACCCGAAGACCACTGAGCCGGAGAAACAGGTGCCTGAGGCCCCAGAGGCGTCAATTCAAACCCCTGAGGATCTTGCCAGTGACCCACTACCACTTGTTGACACAAACATCTTTGAAACAATGGACATTGAAATAAATCCAGTTATTAGCCATGACCCGCCAAGCCCTGCCAAGCTGACCGAGGAGATCCCCCTTAACAAAAATTCTGATGACGTGACCATCACTGGGACGACTTATACAGCGCCAGGAGCCTCAACTGTGCTAGCCAAGCATAGTACTAAGGAAGAATCTCCTTCCTTAGAAAAAGGCAAGGCCAAGCTGGACCTGGAGAGCTACTCCTCTTTTAGTGCAGGCGATGTGTATGTGGGCTATCTAAGCCACCTCAACACAAGCCGAGACATGGAAGTTGGGCTAGTTCAACTCATGAAACAGAAGTATGAGGTATGAAACCATCCTTTTCCTCTTTTAACCTTGCTGATATACTTATATACATAATAGCCCCCCAAAGGGCCGGCTTAACTTAGCAAAGTAAACTGGGACTTTTATTCATTTGACAACCAAACATGTAGCCCCCAAGGGCCGACTTAACTTACCAAAGTGAGACGGGACTTATAGTCATAAAAACCAAACATGTAGCCCCCAATGGCTGCCTTAGCCTTACCAAAGTGATGAGCCGGGTCTTCAATAAAGATTGAAGTGACCTACATTAGCCCCCAAGTGCCGAGTATATTGCTTGCAATGTGCTTGGGACTTTGATTAACTATATGAGAAAAACTTGCTCCTCGTGTCATAATCATTGTCTCAATGTTGTATTTCAGGAAATGCTGAAGGAATGGGAGTCACAGCTTGGCGTCTTAAGAAAAAATATAGAACTGCAGCAATCAGAGACTTCCAAGGCCGACTTAAAACTAAAGACTGCGCTGGAAGAGATTGAAAAGATTAAGGCAGGGTTTGACACTGAAAGAAACGCTTGGGAAGCTGACAAGGCTGCACTGCAGAAAAGAGCCGAAGATGCTGAAGCGGAGCTTAAGCCGGTGACTGACGAGCTTGCCGGCTTAAAGCAACACATAATCCACATGACAACCGCCATCTTCGGTACGTTTAACATTTGCACGTCATCATCTTGTTATACTACTTCTTGGACCCGCCTGGCGATTCAAAATAGATAATATCTAACCCCCCTGGCGACTTATGAACAGGCCCCAGAAGTGCCAATCTTGGCCAAAATATGTTGCTCAAACTGAAGGCGATATATTCACTGGCCAAACAATTATACTCTGGGACGCAACACAGCCTTGCAGCCTTATCAGGCGGAAAAAAGCCTCCAACTCTGATCTAGAAGGTCTTAGAGCAACTGTCAACTGCGCCGGCTCAAATTGAAGAGATCAAATTATCAGCCTCCCGAGCTGGAGCCATTGTTCCATGAGTTTTGCAACTAAATGCCATCTCCGGTCTCTAGACAGACTGCACCAGGTCTGGTGACTCGTACTACCCGGTAAGGGCCTTCCCACTTCGGCGTCAACTTGTTTGCACCCTTGGCGGACTGAACACGCCTAAGGACAAGGTCGCCTTCCTCAAAACACCGGGCATGAACCCTGCGGCTATGATAGCGACGCAGGGCTTGCTGATAGCATGCAGCATGTGTAGCAACCCGGAGATGGTTCTCCTCGAGTAGCACAACATCATCACGCCGGTGCTGATCTTGCGCTACTTCATCGTAAGCAAGCACTCGAGGTGACCCGTAAATGAGTTTCGTGGGGATAACTGCTTCTGCCCCATAGACTAGGGAGAAGGGAGTCTGCCCGGTAGCTCGATTTGGTGTCGTTCTGAGGGACCAAAGAACCACCGGTAGCTCATCGATCCACCGTCTGCCACACTTCTGCAGCCCATCAAATGTTCTCGTCTTGAGTCCTCGCAACACTTCAGCGTTCGCCCTCTCAGCTTGCCTGTTGCTCCTTGGGTGAGCCATAGAGGCGAACAAGATTTTGCTTCCGAGGGCATGAACGTATTGCATGAAGGCGCGACTCGTGAACTGGTTACCGTTGTCAGTGATGATCCAGGCAGGAACTCCAAAGCGGCACACCAATCCTTTCAAGAACTAGATAGCTGACTGAGCAGTCACCTTTCTCACGGGCTCTACTTCCGGCCACTTTGTAAACTTCTCAATTGCAACGAACAAGAATTCAAAGCCCCCGGCAGCTCGGGGGAAAGGGCCGAGGATATCGAGCCCCCAGACCGAAAACGGCCATGACAAAGGGATTGTCTAAAGATCTTGGGCAGGCAGGTGGATATTCTTGGAATGGAACTGGCAGGCTTCACACTTGGTGACAAGCTCGACCGCAACTTGGAGGGCTATGGGCCAATAGAATCCTTGCCGGAAAGCTTTCCCAACCAACGCCCCCTATCCAATGTGGGAGCCGCACATACCCTTGTGTATCTCTGCCAGCAGTTCCTTTCCTCCTTCCCGGCAAATGCACTTCAATTTCACACCGCTGGGCCTCCTTCTGTACAGTGTGTCGTCAACAAACTGATACATACTGGCCCTCCGGGCTACTCTTTCAGCTTCTTCTTGCTCTTCGGGAAGTTCTCCAGTTTGGAGGAAATGGACTATGTGCCGTGCCCAAGGCGGAGCCTGTGGCTTGGCAACAAGGACTAGCGACACCTCCTCATTCGTGAGAGTGCAATCCTCGACCGCGGGGACCTGTGGCCTGGCGGGAGGATGCAGCTCAGCGACCGAAGGGGAGTTGTGCCCGACAAGCTTTCTGCCGGGATCCTTGGAAGGTTCTACCGGGAGAGGCTTGCCGGAGTCCAGTTTCCTTCTCTTTCTGGCCATTGTTACTGGGGATACGGAGGGCTAAGTCAGATGGAGAACAAAAGTTCCTGGTTCCACAGGGAGCTTTTGTGCAGCGCACTTCAACAGATGATCAGCAATGCTGTTTTCCGCACAGGGTACGTGCTCTGTTTGCAATCCGTCAAAGCGCTCCTCCAACTTCCTCACTTCCTCAATGTATGCCTCCATTAATGGACTTTGGTAATCCTTGTTGACTTGTCTCACCACAAGTTGTGAGTCTCCACGGATGATCACCTTCTTGATCCCCAGTTCTGTTGCAATTCTGAGCCCGGCAAGGAGCCCTTCATACTCTGTTGTATTGTTGGTAGCCTCCTCCCGGGGAAAATGCATCTGGACGATATACTTCAAGTGCTCTCTAGTGGGAGCAACGAGAAGCACGCCAGCCCCTGCACCTTGTAAGGAGAAGGCACCATTGAAGTACATGATCCATTCTTGAGGCGCAGCGGCCGGCAAGACTCCTTGGCGTTCTCAGTGCAGCCACTTAAATCGTTGAGCGGACTCGAAACAAAATAAGGGCGCAACTGATTACAACAAGGGTTCCTTCGCATGCAGATTTTCCATACAAGAGTCGGAATCGTCCAAGGAAATAACTTGGTAATAAAAGAAAAACTTGCTCTGAGTTTTTAGGACTTAGCTTTCTGTCTTTGTCCTTCCTCCGGCAAGCATACGATTCCGAACGTCACCAACTGGTATTCATGTCTCCCTTCCCCCCCGGCAAATGTGCACGCGAGGAATCCTTCTGTCTTTAAGAAAAAGAAAGAAGAGAAAATGAAGAGATGAAACCATGGCGGTTCGTTAGAACTTACCGGGATCAGGTGTTATACATCATCTTAGACAAACATGCATATATGAATGTGAACATGAGAATCAATAAGGAAATGTACAACACTTAAATTTATTCATCTGTGCTCAGGGTCTGCGCCTGGCTTTGTACAAAGGATCACATGCCTTGCCGGCAAGACTTGTACAAAAAGGTGGTTGCCGGGAGCCCCCGGCAACCGTGCCTTATGGATAGAACTTGCGAAGATGTTCGATATTCCAGGAATTACTCACTGGAATGCCATCCTCGGTCTCCAGGCGGACAGCGCCAGGCCTGGTGACTCGTACTACCCGATAAGGGCCTTCCCACTTTGGCGTCAACTTGTTTGAATTCTTGGCGGACTGAATCCGTCGAAGAACAAGGTCGCCTTCCTCAAGGCTTCGGGCATGAACTTTGCGGCTATGATAGCGGCACAAAGCTTGCTGGTAGCGTGCAGCTCGCACAGCAGCCTGAAGACGATTCTCCTCAAGGAGCACAGCGTTATCTTGCCGCAGTTGCTCTTGCTCAAGCTCATCATAAGCGAGCACTCGAGGAGATCCGTATATGAGTTCCGTGGGGAGAACTGCTTCCGCTCCATACACTAGAGCGAAGGGCGTCTGGCCGGTGGCTCGATTTGGTGTCGTTCTGATTGACCAAAGAACCGCCGGCAACTCATCAATCCAGCGTCTTCCGCACTTTTTCAGCCTGTCAAAAGTTCTGGTCCTGAGACCGCGCATCACTTCAGCATTGGCCCTCTCCGCTTGGCCGTTGCTTCTCGGGTGAGCAACAGAGGCAAAACAAATCTTGCCGCCAAGGTCTTGGACGTACTGCATGAAGGTGCGACTTGTGAACTGCGTGCCGTTGTCGGTGATGATCCTGTTAGGCACACCGAAACGTCAAACAATTCCTTTGAAGAACTTGACAGCCGACTGCGCTGTCACCTTCCTCACTGCTTCCACCTCCGGCCACTTTGTGAACTTGTCGATAGCAACGTACAAGTACTCAAAGCCCCCGGCAGCACGGGGGAAGGGGCCCAGTATGTCGAGCCCCCAGACCGAAAATGGCCAGGAGAGAGGGATTGTTTGAAGAGCTTGAGCTGGCTGATGTAATTTCTTCGAATGAAACTGGCACGCTTCACACCTGGTTACTAGTGCAGTCGCATCCTGGAGGGCGGTGGGCCAAAAGAAACCTTGCCGGAATGCCTTTCCGGCAAGCGCTCTTGACCCTATGTGAGAACCACATATGCCCCCATGAATCTCTGCCAACAGCTGTAGTCCATCCTCCCGAGAAATGCACTTCAATTTCACACCGTTTGGTCTCTTTCTGTATAGGACGTCATCGACGAACTTGTACATAACAGACCGACGGGCTACTCTCTCCGCTTCTTCTTGTTCCTCAGGGAGTTCACCTGTCTGAAGGAAATGGGCAATGTGCTGCGCCCATGCTGGAGCCTGAGGCTCGACAACTAGGACTAAAGGCATCTCGTCCGCCGGGGGAACATTTGTCTCGACAGCAAGGGCCTGAGGCCCTGCCGGAGCCTGTTGTTCCCCGGCAGGCGTGTCGATCCCGGCAACTTCCTTGTCGGCGGCTCCGGGGAGCTCTGCCGGGAAGTACTGGCCAGAGTTCAACTTTCTTCTCTTTTCTTGCCGCATCGATGGTGCCACGGATGGTTGAGTCAATTGGAGCACAAAGGTTCCTGGTTCCACAGGCAACTTGAGGGCAGCACGCTTTGACAGGTCGTCAGCAACGCTGTTCTCGGCACGAGGGACATGCTCCATTTGGAGACCGTCAAAGCGCTCTTCCAATTTCCTCACTTCATCTACGTAGGCTTGCATCAATGGGCTTTGATAGTTCTTGTTGACCTGCCTGACGACAAGCTGTGAATCACCTTTGATAATGAGCTTTTTAATACCAAGGTCTGCCGCGATCCTAAGACCGGCAAGCAAACCTTCGTACTCTGCAGTGTTGTTGGTTGAACTCTCCCGGGGAAAATGCATTTGGACTACATACTTGAGGTGCTCTCCGGTGGGTGCGACAAGCAGCACACCAGCACCGACGCCTTGCAGCGAAAAAGCCCCGTCAAAGTACATAACCCATTGCTGATCGATTTCCTTGCCGGGGAGACTTGTTTCTTGAACTTCTTCGTCTGGCATCGGGGTCCATTCTGCAATGAACTCCGCCAAGGCCCTGCTCTGAATTGTGGAAGTACTTTCAAACTTAAGACCAAAGCTGGACAGCTCCAACACCCACTCCACGATCCTGCCGGTTGCCTCCGGATTTTGCAAAATCCGTTGCAACGGAAAGCGAGTGACGACGGTGATCTCATGTGCTTGAAAATAATGGCGCAGCTTTCTTGAGGCCATAAGGAGGCCGAAAAGCAACTTCTGCACACCAGAATATCTTGACCTAGCCCCTTGTAAGAGGGAGCTAACAAAATAAACTGGGCACTGCACCACCTTTTTCTTCTGCACGGGCTCTTCTGTTTGCGTAGATCCTGTCTTGCCGGGATCAACCCTTGCCGGGGAAGATCTTGCCATGTCATCTGGCGGTCCTGCCGCTGATGTTGCCTCCTCATCAGCTTCCTTCTGCGCCACCAGTGCAGCACTAACCACTTGATTTGTCGCCGCCAGATACAGCAGCAACGGTTCTTGTGGTTTAGGTGCGACTAGCGTCGGCGGAGAAGAAAGGTATTTCTTCAAATCTTGCAGCGCCGCCTCCGCTTCCGGGGTCCATTTCATTGGACCTGCCTTCTTCAAAATTTTGAAGAAGGGCAGAGCGCGCTCAGCAGATTTGGAAATAAACCTGCTTAGAGCAGCAACACAGCCGGCAAGACGACGCACATCCTTGACGCGTCTCGGCGCTTCAATTTGCTCAATGGCTCTGATCTTGTCGGGGTTAGCTTCGATTCCCCGGCAAGATACAAAGAATCCGAGGAGCTTGCCGGAAGGAACACCGAACACGCACTTCTCAGGATTGAGCTTCAAGTTGATCTTGCGCAAGTTCGCAAATGTTTCTTCTAAGTCTTGAATGAGCGTTGCTTTATCCTTAGTTTTGACCACTATATCATCCATATGCGCCTCCATATTTCTATGGAGTTGTGGCTCAAAACCAATCTGGATTGCTCTGGCAAATGTTGAACCAGCACTTTTCAACCCGAAAGGCATTCGTATAAAATAATACGTACCACATGGGGTGATAAAGGCGGTCTTCTCTTCATCTTCCTTTGCCATAAAAATCTGATGATACCCTGAATAGGCATCAAGGAAGGACAGGAGATCACAACCAGTGGTGGCATCCACAATCTGGTCGATGCGCGGCAAGGGAAAAGGATCTTTTGGACAAGCTTTATTGATATCTGTATAATCGATACAAAGCCTCCATTTCCTGTTCGCTTTCCGCACTACAATCGGATTGGCCAACCAGGTTGGATGAAGCACTCCTTTGACCAGTCCTGCCGCCTCCAGCTTCTTAATTTCTTCGGCAATGATTTCTTGCCGCTCCAAAGCCTGTTTCCTCACCCTTTGCTTGACGGGCCGCGCATGAGGGCAGACAGCAAGGTGGTGCTCAATCACTTTCCTGGGAACGCCGGGGATGTCAGACGGTTGCCATGCAAACACGTCGACATTCGCCCGCAGGAAAGCAACGAGCGCGCTTTCCTATTTGTCATCTAGGGTGGAACTTATGGTGAAAGTTCCCCCCGTCCCGTCCTCCCTGGCAGGCACCTTCTTGGTTTCCGGCGGGACAGCCTTGGACTTCTTGTTCTTGCCGGTGGAACTCTCTGGTACGTCCTCGACGGAAGCGCAGCACTCCGAGGAGATGCGCTTGCCGGAGTTCGCGCCAAGGTTCCTGCCGGTCTTCTTCTTCTCCCCAGGAGTTCCAGCGGCAGGAGCAGATGCCTTGATGGCAGGTGCTGCAACTGCTTCCCGGTAAAGTTGGTCGGCACAGATGAGCGCATCCTTCTTATCGGAATGGATAGTGATGACGCTCAACGGCCCAGGCATCTTCAAGACGTTGTATGCGTAGTGTGATGCCACCATAAACTTAGCCAGTGCTGGCCGACCAAGGATCCCATTGTATGACATGGGGATCTTGGCGACATCAAACACCACCTTTTCAGTCCTGAAGTTAAGCTCGCTGCCAAATGTTACCGGCAGCGTGATCTTGCCCTTAGGCTGGGTTCTTCCCGGGTTGACCCCTTGAAACGTACCCGTTTCCTCGAGGTCTTCGTCGGGAATCTGAAGCTTTGTGAGCACATCTGGTGAGATTAAGTTTAGGCCGGCCCCGCCGTCAACTAACATCTTCGTCACCGTGAGGTTGCGAATTGTCGGGGAAACCAACAATGGCAAACACCCGACCGCAGTTGTGCGATCAGGGTGATCCTCGGTGTCAAAGATGATAGGCGTGCTGGACCACTTCAGAGGCCTACATGCATCGGGGGATGGCTCTGCCGCATTAACCTCCCGCACCCACTGTTTAAGTTGGCGGTGGGAAGAATGCAGTGAGGCACCCCCATCAATGCACATAGCCTCCGTAGCCTTCTGGAATTCCTGCTCACTGGATTCATCATCTTCTTCATCGTCATCTCTTTCTTTATCTCGGCCCCGAGCAGGCCGATCCTTCTGTTGCTTGGCCTTGCCACGGCGACCTCCTCGGCCACCGCGTTTCTTGCCGGACCCCTCAGCACCATCTTGGGCCTTCTCCTTATCTCGCCTCTCGTATTCCGCCTTCTGCTTCTCGGCAAGCTGCTCAACTTGCCGGCAGATCTGGAGATCGTGGCCCTTAGTGCGATGGATATTGCAATACTGCTTGCCGGAGTTCTCCGACTTGTCGGCAGCCGCCAAGATCTGACAGGAAAGGCACCCGGCAAGATCCTTGCCGGGGTCGCCAACCTTGGCCTTCTTGGCGGCGCCAGGGTTGCCGGATTCGTCTTGCCGGGGTCGCCAACCTTGGCCTTCTTGGCGGCGCCAGGGTTGCCGGATTCCTCGACGGCAAGCACGGCCTTGCCTCCGCGCTTCCTATTCCGCCGCCGGCCTTTCCTTGACGGAGCCGCGGCATCTTCTTCTTCTGAGTCGCCTGTCGCACCAACAGCTTCACCGGGGAGTTTCCTCCCCTCTTCAGCTCGAGCACACTTGTCGGCCAAAGTGTAAAGCTCGGCAATACTCCTGACTTTGTTCATTGCCAGCTCTTCCCGCATCCTACGGTTACGCACGTTCTGATGGAACGCGCTAATGACAGCGGCAGGATGAACATCAGGAATATTATATTGCACCCGGCTGAACCTCTGCATAAACTTGCGCAGGGACTCGCCCTCCTTCTGAAGGATGATGTGCAAATCACTTTCTTGGCCAGGAGCTTGGTGGCCTCCAACAAAGGCGCCAACAAACTGATGGCACAGATCTGACCAGCAAGAAATAGAATCCTCCGGCAGATGCATCAACCATGACCTGACGTTGGGTTTGAGCTCCAACGGGAAGTAGTTGGCGAGTATCTTGTCATCTCGGCCTCCGGCAGCTTGCACCGCAATGGTGTAGATGCTCAGGAACTCCGAGGGATGGGTCTTGCCGTCATATTTCTCCGGGACCTCTGGCTTGAAGGTTCGGAGATTGGGCCACTGGACTTGCCGCAGCTCACGGGTAAACGCTGGAGGTCCTACCTCGTAAGGCAAGTCTCCTACGTTCCCTGGCGCGGGCTCGTCGACAACTGGCCCCGCGCGCTTATCGGACTGATAGCGCGCTTCCCGTCGCCGCTCGATGGTTGTTCGAGCGTCCTCCTTGCCTCGTTCCTGGAGAACCAGACGCTGATCACGGCGCATCCGTGGATCGGACGACGCCGTGGAAACTTCTTCATGGCGGTCGACTTGCTGAGTCGTCGGCCGCTGCTGACGCCGCGGAGGAGAGTGCACGGTAGTTGCACCACCTCCGGTTTTCTCTGCACCGGCTCGCGTCGGATCGATGGGCCTCCGCTGAGAGGGCCCTGCCACTTGCGGTCCATCCTTGTTAGCGAAGCCGATAAGGCTCTGGATAGTAGCTCGCCACTCCTCCATCTTCTCCGGGGCGGGAGGAAAATCGAGGAGCAGCTGTGCACGTGCCAAGGCTTCCGCTGGCGTAGGTGGCGGCGACAAGTGCGAGGTACGTGAGGTGCTCTGACTCCTAACCAAGTTAGAAGGAGCACCGCCACGGTCACGCGACCGCGCGCCACCTTCGCCGGCAGCTCGGTGTGCATGCTGGTCCCGCGCATCTTGGGATCTATGCGCAGAAACCTTTTCGTGAGGACGCCCCGAACCACCAGCGCCATGATGTCGCTCATCTCGCACGACCTGAGCAGGTTGCGAGGCTCGCGCCGGCGCGGGAGATCCAGCAGGCGCTCTTCGATCTCTAGAGTTTGTTGTGCCACCCGTAGGCAATACAACGCCATGTCTAGATCCAGCGGCGCGCAAGTTACCACTGCCACTGCGAACGATACCGCTCGCTTGGCTTGGGTCACCAGAACGCCGCGGGGGTTCCAGTCCTCTTCCTTCTGCACCCACACCATCGCCTGTCTGCGAAGGCGCGGGCAAAATGGACCCGGACGGTTGTGCTGCCGCAATGTTCTTCTTCTTGGGCGGCATGATGATGAAGATGATGAAGGAACTAGGGCGTCAACCACCAGATCAGGTTCACGCAAACCTCAATCCCCCTACCTGGCGCGCCAAAGATGTCGGGGCAGGACACCTATGGGATCCCGAGAGATCCCTTTACGATTCGGCGGGGGGAGAGGTATACGCAAAGAGCAGAACCAGTGATCGACGCGGGAAGTTTTTACCCAGGTTCGGGCCGCAGATCAGCGTAAAACCCTACTCCTGCTTTGTGTTCTTATTGATGTTCTTGAGCCCAGCCTTCAGGAGCGCTCGCAATGAACAGTGCGTTCAAAGAGCAGCTACGCATGCAGAATGGGCCAGAAGTTCTCTTCCTCTGTAGCAGTTGCCTTGGGCCTCCTTTTATATGCTCAAAGGGGTCTCCACAGTGGCAAAATGTACATACATTGAGGTGTAAAGTAGCTACAGGGTATCATACCTAACCCCTGACGGATTAGGACAAGCGCATTTAATGCATCGTGAGGTGTCCGTTTAGGTGTCCTCACTTTCTTGGGGATGGAAAAAGGGGCCATCCCATCAGCACCGCTTAAGCTCTCCTCCACTGGCGCATTGCCACGCATCCAGAGAAGGACCCAGAATGTCAGGCTTTGTTACTGTGCCGGAGCGGTGGCATAGTGGCAGAATCTCGCCAGGCGCCGATCCTTGCCGGGCACCAATCCTTGCCGGGCGCCAGGGCTTGCCGTGCGCCGAGCTTTGCTGGGAACCAAGCCTTGTCAGGCGCCGAGGCTTGCCGGGCTCCATGGGCCATCCCGGCAAGGATCTTGCCGGGGAGGCTGGCCTTCGATTACCAGCTTTGCTTATTTGTTGATTCTCAGATCTCTGACTTGATGATTTCCTTGATGACTTAAATCGACCTCGAGCTGATCCCGGGAAGCCTTGCCGCGAGGACGGCTACGACTGCCCGTGCACAACTAAGGGGTACTAGTGGCCCAATACTTAGTACACCGACAGTGGGCCGTTGTCGCTGCCTGGGGAGGCCGTGGCGGGCCAGCCCGCTGCAATCCTCCTGCCTCGGCGAAGCCAATCAGACTCTGAATGGTGGCTCTCCACTCATCCATTTGATCGGCTACCGGCGGAAATTTCAACAGCAGCTGAGCCCGCGCCATGGCCTCCGAAGAGGTGCTTGGCATGGATGTCGATGAAGACCGTAACGTCGCCCGGCTCCTGACGGTGCCGGTAGCGGTCGTGCCATGTTCTCGTCGTCGCAAGCCAGCCGCTTGGATGGCGTGGTGACGAGGTGGAGGCGCTTGAGGGCCAGTGGCTCCATTTAGCGTAGTGGCTGGGTCGGCTCATTCCGGGGGTGGCGCATGCTCTGCGGCGGGAGCGGCCGGGGAGTTGCGATTCCCCCCAGAGCGAGTACCCCCGCTGCGGCTGTGCCCCTCGGTCGGACGGAGAGGTGCAGACAGAATGATCTCTCCTCCCGTACCTCATGGGGCGTGGCTGCTGGGATGTTGTTGGTGTTGTCCTTCTCTGGTGCTTCCTGGTCCTGCTTCGGCTGTAGGGGAGGTGGTGACGACACCGCCTACGCCGACCACGTCCCCCGCAGCGTCCACACCTCCAGGCGTCCCCGTAGCCCTCGCGGCATCGGCGATCGCGTGCGGCGGGGCCTTCGAGGTGGATGGGTGATCTGCGGCGCCGGGCTTCTTCTTGGGCGCAATGGACGATGGAGCCATTGCTGAAGAAGATATCGGTGAAGATGACGCGCTACGTATGCTTCTCGGGTTCGCGCAAGCGCTGCCCCCTACCTGGCGCGCCAAAGATGTCGTGGGAAACCACGGCCACCTATGGGGCCATGAGCCCCTTTTGGTTCGGCAGGGGGACTGAGCACGTTGCACAAAGAGTGGAGGAGCACAGCGCAGCACGACAGAGATCACACGAGCAGATTTTACCCAGGTTCGGGCCGCCGCGAGGCGTAAAACCCTACTCCTGCTTTGGTGGATTGATGGTGGTGGAAACGTAGTGCTCTTGCCCGGCAGGGTTGCCTCGGGGCGAGAGCAGCTACGTGTGTACGAGTGTACAAGGGTCTGAATCCTTTCTATGGTTGCCATGGGCCTCCTTTTATAGATCAAGGGGTCACCACAGTGGCAAATCAGTCATTGCGTACTGATTAGATAGCAAACAGTGCTATCATATCTACTCTGCAGACAGAGCAGAGCGCATTAAATGCGCCGCTCAGTGTCACATCATGGCCTGCCCAGCACGCCTTGCCATTCTGTTCGGCCACCTTCTCTCCTGTCTGCATGACACGTTGCTGGACGGGTGTCATTTGGAGGCGACTCCTGTAGGAAATGGCTGCCATGTGGCAAAAGACAGCCACTTAGTCACTTTGGGGCTTGACACCGCATCGATCGATGATTTGCGTCACTGTGAGGTGGAGCGGTGAAGCCTTGGCGGGGTGTTTTTGCCTTCGTAGGACCCGGCAGGCCTGCCGGGGCGGTCTTGGGGCTTGCTTCCGGGGCAACCTTGACCTCGCCAGGCTCTCCTGCCCGGCAAGAGAGGTTTTTCCCTTAGCAGTGTTTTGCTCCTTGGCTTGACTTGGTGTTCTTGATCTGCAGTCTGGTTCTTCAAAGAGCTGATCTCTTGTGCTTGGTCTGGTCTTGGATGCGGCAATCTTGATCTCGGGCCTGTGCACGGTCTGGGCAACAGACCCAGGGTTTGTTGCACCGACACCCACACATGAAGTGATGGATCTTGTTCCTCCTAGGTGTAAGCACATCTTCGCCCCTAACCTTGACCCTTCTGTTATTATTAATGATGAAGCAACATTCGAGGCCTTAACCGGCATCGACTAGACATCGGCTGACCTTCAGATGGTCGACGAGGAAGAGCCGGCGCGGGATGACCCGGAGTCGTCCAAGCGTCCATAAGAGGATTGATCATATCAATGATGAGCTAGGCGGCTCTCAGGCCGGGTCATGGGAGTGCAGCCCCAAAAAACACGATTCAAAAACTTTGTGGGCTCAGTTGAAGCTTTGTAATAGGGTAGTTGAAAACGTTGAGCCATCGTGTCATGCCTTCGTGCATTTTTATCTCCACTTTTGATCCATTAGTTGAACTTCATGTCATGCTCAACTTGACCATAAGCCTTTGCAAATCACAATGCTCTTCAACTTTGATTGTGTATACATTGCAAAAGACATCATCAACATATATATTGGCGACTTAAAGTCAGAAACCAGGGCGGGTTATCAAACCCAAAAACTCGCAGTCTCATATAATAGTTGAAAGCTTGATTAACAGGGCTGTAAAGCCAAATCATGCCGGCGGCTTAAAAACCAAGAAGCCAGGACGGGTGACAACCCCAAGACTTGTAGCCTCATAGCCATAGCTATTCAAATCAATCATGCTGGTGACTTAAAGTCCAAAGCCAGGGCGGGTGACAACCCGAAATACTCAAACAGGAGAATCATAACCCGGAGCCTCACGACCTGTGTAGTCAAAATTTGTACAATACCAAAAACTTAATAAAAACATCAAAAAATCAAAAAGAAAGAGATACAACAAATCTCAAATCTTTGCTAGGCCGTCTTCCAATACATGACCAAACAAGTTGGCTCACAGGCCGTGTGCTTTCAAGGCCGCACAGTCGTTGAGTTTATCCTAGCTCACTGTGAGCCGGCTATCACGAGACACAAGCCACCGTTTTAACCTGAACAAGTTCAGGGTCTTAAAAAGATTGACTATTAAGAGTTCGGTGGGTCACCTAGTGGAGTAGCAAGTTGCAAATAGGCAGGTGTAACTCAGAACATGGCAACTTAGGCCGGTTAAGAGGGTATGAAAGCTAAACCCGGTGGGTTGAAAGCCCCCAAGTGACCTTATGATCAGTTAATAAAGACTCAGATACATAGAAATGAAATGACAGAGGCCCTGAATTTTTCAGGGATGCCAGCTTTATTATATTGATCATAAAAAGATATATACATCAACAAAAGTATGTACAATGGGGAGAGCCGGTGGCTCAGGTATAGTAAGGCCGAAGATGAGCAAAATTCCGTGGCCTGTTGGTCTCCTGCTCAGAGGTGTGTGACTTCTTGCGCTCACGTAGATCAATGAGATAATATGAGCCATTGTTGAAGTTTTTACTGACCACAAAAGGTCCTTCCCAAGGTGGAGACAACTTATGCATATCTGTCTGAACCTGAATGAGTCGGAGCACTAAGTTGCCTTCTTGAAACGCCCGAGTCTTGACTCTGCGGCTATGATAGGGACGCAGGTCTTGCTGTTATATTGCTGAACGAGCCGCTGCAAGGTCATGTTCTTCATCCAAAGCATCAAGTGCGTTCTGTCGTGCCGTCTCATTATCAGTTTCAACATAAGCCGCCACTCTAGGCGAGTCATGACCGATATCACTTGGGAGAACCGCCTCTGCGCCATAGACCATGAAGAAGGGCGTATAGCCTATTGACCTATTGGGGGTGGTATTGATACTCCAAAGTACTGAGGGTAACTCCTCAACCCAACAACCCGGCGTTCGTTCGAAAGGAACCATAAGCCGGGGCTTGATGCCTCTCAAAATTTCCTGATTAGCCCTTTCTACCTGACCATTAGACTATGGATGGGCCATAGAAGAAACATCCAAACGAATATGCTCTCTTCGACAGAAATCCTTCATAGCACCCTTAGACAAATTAGTGCCATTATCAGTGATGATACTATGAGGGTAACCAAAGCGGTAGATCAGTTTTTTAACAAACTGAACTGCAGTTGCCGCATCACACTTGCTAACTGGCTCTGCTTCTACCCATTTGGTAAATTTGTCAACCGCCACCAAGAGGTGGGTCTTCTTATCCTTAGACCTCTTGAAAGGTCCAGCCATTTCAAGCCCCCAGACCGCAAATGGCCAAGTTATTGGAATCATCCGCAATTCCTGAGCCGGCACATGAGCTCGTCGAGAAAATTTCTGACATCCATCACACTTACTGACGATATCTTCTGCATCAACATGAGCCGTCAACCAACAAAAGCCATGACGAAAAGCTTTAGCCACTAAAGACTTAGAGCCGGCATGATGACTACAATCACCTTCATGGATCTCTCTTAAGATCTCATGGCCTTCTTCAGGAGAAACACAACGTTGAAATATGCCTGTCACACTGCATCAGTGTAACTCGCCGTTGACAATAGTCGTAGACTTAGACCTCCTGGTTATTTGTCTTGCCAAAGTTTCATCCTCAGGTAACTCGCCCCGGGTCATATAAGCCAAGTAGGGAAGCGTCCAATCAGGAAGAGCATGGAGGGCCGCCAACAACTGCGCCTCCGGGTCAGGAACAGCACGGTCCTCTTCCGATGGTAACTTGACTGAAGGATTGTGCAATACATCAAGAAACACATTAGGAGGCACCGACTTACATTGAGACCCAAGCCGGCTCAAGGCATCAGCCGCCTCATTCTTCCTTCGATCAAGGTGCTCCACCTGGTAGCCCTTGAAGTGACCAGCAATATTGTCAACCGCCCGGCTATAAGCCGCCATGAGCGGGTCTTTGGAATCCCATGTGCCTGAGACTTGCTGAGCCACAAGGTCTGAGTCGCCAAAACACCTGACCCAGATCAAATTCATCTCTTTAGCCATACAAAGGCCGTGGAGTAAAGCCTCATACTCAGCTGCATTGTTAGTACAAGGAAACATTAGCCTTAAAACATAACAGAATTTGTCACCTCATGGGGAAGTCAAAATAACTCCAGCCCCGAGCCTTCCAACTGCCTGGACCCATCAAAGTGAATCATCCAATATGTGTTATCAGGCTTCTCCTCAGGCGTCTGCAACTCTGTCTAGTCATTGATGAAATCCACCAGAGCCTGAGATTTGATAGCTGTTCTTGGCACATATTTCAAACCATGAGGTCCAAGTTCTATTGCCCACTTAGCAACCCGGCCTGTGGCCTCTCTATTTTGAATAATGTCTCCTAAGGGAGCAGAGCTGACCATAGTAATAGGATGACCAAGAAAATAATGCTTCAGCTTGCGACTTGCCATGAACACCCCATATACTAGTTTATGCCAATGTGGATATCGTTGCTTGGACTCAATCAACACCTCACTGACATAATAAGCCGTCCTCTGGACTGGGTACTCCTTACCCGCCTCCTTGCGCTCCACCACAATTTCCACACTGACAGCCTTACTATTAGCCGCCGCATATAGGAGCAAAGGCTCTTTCTCAATGGGAGCCGCAAGGACGGGCGGCTCAGCTAACTGTTTTTTAAGCGCCTCAAACGCCTTGTTAGCAGCATCACTCCAGACAAAGTGATATGTCTTCTTCATCATCTGGTATAAAGGAATTACCTTCTCTCCCAGGTGGCTTATGAACCGGCTCAGAGCTGCGATGCGACCCGCCAGGCGCTGAACGTCATTGACACACGCCGACTTAGCCAATGAAGTGATGGCTTTAATCTTCTGGTTAGCCTCAATGCCCCTCTCTGAGACCAGAAAACCCAATAGCTTGCCTGCAGGTACACCAAAAACACATTTGGCTGGGTTAAGCATCATCTTATAGACCCGGAGATTGTCAAAAGTCTCCTTTAGATCATCCAGGAGAGTCTCCTTCTTTCTGGACTTGACCACAATGTCATCCATATAAGCATGCACATTACGCCCAATCTAACTGTGAAAGCAATTCTGAACACAACGTTGATAAGTCGCCTGAGCACTCTTAAGCCCAAAAGGCATAGAAACATAGCAGAAAGCTCCAAAAGGGATGATAAAAGACGTCTTCTCTTGGTCTTTAACTGCCATCTTGATCTAATGATAACCAGAATAAGCATCCAGGAATCATAAGCTCTTGCAACCCGCCATTGCATCAATAATCTGGTCGATACGAGGGAGAGCAAACGAATCAGCTGGACAGGCTTTGTTAAGATCTGTGTAGTCAACACACATATGCCAAGTGCCATTCTTCTTAAGTACAAGCACAGGGTTAGCCAACCACTCAGGATGAAAGACTTCCACAATAAACCCAGCTGCTAAGAGCCGGGCTACCTCTTCTCCAATGGCCTTACATCGTTGTTCATTAAAATGATGAAGAAATTGCTTGACCGACTTAAACTTAGGATCCACATTGTGCTCAGCGAATTCTCTCGGTACACCCGGCATGTCAGAAGGCTTCCATGCGAAGATGTCCCGATTCTCACAGATGAACTCGATGAGCGCGCTTTCCTATTTAGGATCCATATTGGCCCCCACTGTGAACTGCTGAGATGAGTCACCAGGGACAAAGTCAACCTGCTTAGTGTCATCAGCCGACTTAAACTTCAACAAAGGGTCTTGCTCAGTAGTGGGCTTCTTCAAAGGAGTCATATCAGTCGGGTCAACATTATCCTTATAAAACTTAAGCTCCTCCGTGGCGCAGGCTGACTCAGCATAAGCAGCGTCTCCTTCCTCACATTCCAATGCAATTTTCCGATTACCATGGACTGTAATAGTACCCTTACGCCCTGGCATCTTAAGCTGTAAATAAACATAACAAGGTCGAGCCATAAACTTGGCATAAGCCGGCCGTCCAAACAAGGCATGATAAGGGCTCTTGATTTTGATCACTTCAAACCATAACGTCTCTGTTCTGTAGTCATAGTCATCGCCAAAAGCCACTTCCAAGGCAATCTTACCTACCAGATATGCCGACTTACCAGGTACCACGCCATGAAAAACTATAGAAGACGGCTTAAGCTCCTTATCAGTTAAGTTCATCTGGCGAAAGATGTCATAATAAAGGATATTGATACTGCTGCCACCATCCATGAGCACTTTAGTGAATTTATAACCCCCGACCTGAGGGACTACCACCAACGCTAGCTGACCCGGATTGTCAACCCGGGGCGGGTGATCCTCTCGACTCCATGTGATTGGATACTCTGACCACCGCAAGTATTGAGGTACCGCCGGCTCAATTGCACTGACCGAGCATTTATGAACCTTTTGATCTCGTTTGCAAAGACTTGTGGTGAAAACATGAAACTGGCCACTGTTGAGCTGCTTGGGATTACTCTGGCATACTGACTGATGCTGCTGGTTACCCTGACCAGACTGTTGGTTATAACCACCCTGGTTACCCTGTCTTTGATACCCAGAACTTGAGCCGCCACCACCAAAGCTGGGCCCCTGTGAGCCGGATCCTGATCTGCCAGGCGGGCCATTATTGTTGTCATGATTCTGATTGAAGTTGGAATTCCTGTACTCTCACATGAAGAAATAGTCCTTCCAAGCATGAGTCGCCGGTTTATTGGGCAGGCTGTGTTTTGGGCAAGGCTCATTCATCATCGCCTCAATATTAAAGTTCTTCCCTCCAAAGGACTGCTTACCATTGCCATTATGGTGCTGGTTTTTATATCTAGTGTTGGTGTTAGCTACAAGATCTGACCCGCCATCGGGTTGTCTACGCTTACCACCATTACCCTGGTTGTTGCCGTTATGCCCTGTCATGTTCTGCTGCTGACCCTTACCATTGCCACTCTTCTTTCCCTTGTTGGATTTTTCATCATCAGACCCAGGATCTTTGGTGGTATCAGAGTCGTCATACTTGATGAGAGCCGCCATGAGCTCTCCCATGTCATTACAATGACGTTTAAGCCGCCCAAGCTTCTATTTAATGGGGGGGGGTAAAATGATAGTTCTTCTCCAACACCAGAACGGCCTGACCCGCCGCAATACTGTCTGAAGAATGCATAATAGCTGAGACCCGCCGGACCCAATGATGAGCCGACTCATCCTCACACTGCACACAGTTATCAAGATCAATAATCGTCAAAGGCTGCTTGCACGTTCCTTTAAAATTCTGAATGAACCGTGCTTTCAACTCTGCCCACGAATTGATGGAGTTGGCGGGTAATCCTTTTAACCAAGTCCGAGCTGACCCATCCAACATCATAGTAAAATATTTAGCACACACAACATCATTGACATCTAGCATCTCCATGGCTAACTCATAACTCTCAATCCAGGCCTCAGGGGGGAGATCAGCTGTATAGTTTGCCACCTTGCGAGGACCCTTAAAATCCTTAGGCAAATGTTCATTACGTAATGCTGGTACCAAACAAGGCACTCCAATAGATCTAGAAGTTATACCAGCCCCTACTGACACCGAAGGGGTCACCGGAGGCTGCTGATAAGCCCCCAGCTGAGACGCCGCTGCGGCCTCCGCCTCTCGGCGTGCTCTGGCATCATCCACAATCGCCTGAGCATGAGTAAGGGGCGGGTTATTCCCATGGGGTGGGTCATCTTGATTTGGTCGACGTCGTCTCTCGCTACTGGAAACCACCGGTGACTCAACGCGTCGGCTGTAACTGCGGCTTGGGAGGGGAGTCGAATGCACCCTCTCACGACTATGTGTATATTTCTCCTGCTGTGCGACCGCTGTCTGTAAGAGCTCAATTGCGTTCTGTGCCTCAGCTGCAAAAGGCATCTCATCTGTGATAGGGATTGTATTGAGCTGGGTAGCCATTGCTATCATGTTATCCACCAAGTTGGAATAATGACCAGATGGTGTGGAAAAACACCGGGGCGGAGTTTGATCCCTATGGGGCGGGTCTGGTAATCGGGGCTGAGCCGCCGCCCTGCTCCCTGGGACTTCAGCTGCCCGGGCTGTGCCTGGCAGGTTACTTGGCCCTGCACCAGGCATGTTAAAAAGATTCCGCGCCTCATATTGTGCAGGTAAACGGGTTTGATACCTCCTTCGAAGAACTGCATTAGAGGCGTTTTGATCCAAACTTAAGCGAAAAGCCTCTGCCATGATACGCTGTGACTCAGCATCCATCTTGGCTCGTTCCTCTGCCATCCTGATGTTCTCTGCATTAAAATCCTCCTGGGCATTGGCCACCTCATCTCGCACCTTTGCAACTTCTGCATTATGCTGTGCTTGATTCGCCGCCGTAACCTCTGTGGCTAACAGAGTCGTCAAAGTGCCCAATAGTTCAGATAAAACTTGAGCCAGCGGCTAAGCTGAGCCACCAGCCCCAGCTGTCGCAGCAACCGTTGATCCAGACATCATAGCTGCAGCTGTTGATGAGTTGAGAATTGGCGTAGTGCCAGCCATGAAGACAGCAGCCCTATATGGCGGCTCATAGGGGTCCGGAATACTGTCGCCATCGGAATAGCCCCCAAGCCCGTCGTCCTGAATCTGGTAGACTGACTCTATTTCCCAAGTTGAAGACTCATCACCTGAATAGATGGCCGTCTCTCCACCAGATGCAGAATCTTCCTTAAGATCCGCCGCATGAACAAAGCCAATGAAAACATGCTTCCGGCTGGGTTGAACCCTGGCGGGTCGAGCGCGCTGAGCCATCTCGACGATGTCGGTGCAGATGTCTGGCTCAGGCTCTGACTCGCCGATCTTGCCGATGAAGACATGAATTCCGCCAAAGAGGACCCGGTACCCGTACTCGATTGAGTCGGCCTCGGGGCCCCAACCAGCGTCGTCGATGTAGAGCTTGCCGCGGCGACTCTTAGTCATCCGGCCCACCGCGTATCCTTCGATCCCTGGGAAATTGCCCTTCAAGAACTCGAAACCACCGTGCTCTGGCCCCACGGTGGGCGCCAACTGTCGTGGTTTTATCACGGCAGATGCCCTTGTGAAAGGACTTAGGTGTGGAGCCATCGCGATGTAGGTTAGCTCAAAGGGGTTGAACGGGACAAAGGACACAAGATTTACCCAGGTTCGGCCCCTTGCAATGAGGTACAAGCCTACTCCTGCTTTTGTTGACTATAGCTTGAATATCGATTACAAGGGAGCGGAATCACATGACCTAGCTCTCGATCAATTGTCTCTTCCCTTAACCCGCCGCAGGGTCTCGCCATTATATACACAGGTCGAGGCCCTGGGCTTACAAGAGTCCAAGCCGGATCACACAACGTGACCAACTCGGTTTCTAAGTCGCCCTGCCTTGTCAGACAAGTCGCCATCGTGGCGGCTCACACCCTCCGGGTCACAATTCTACCACCAGGTCTTGGGCCTTCAACAGGCCCACCTTGTAAGCCGCCACCAGTCTTCATCCTTCATCTTCTTGGACCTACTTGGGCCTTCTTCCTACTGAGTCACCAATGGTGTAACCCGGCCCCTCCTGGGCGGGTCACACCTCGGGGTTATATCCCCAACACAAGGTCTCCAGTTTAGGCGCAGAGACGAAAGTTATTTGCGAAGGTACATAAGAATAATCAATGAGTAACCTTTGAAGTGAAGGGGCATCTTCGATGATGAGTTGATGTCCTTCAAAACAAATTCCAATGCTTTTAAGGTGAGGCGACTTTATTTGGAGAAAATGGATACATATTTCTATTCCCAAAACAATTAGCAAGCGCTCTAGGGCAGGGCAACTGGAGTGGATGATGGTGTGCAGTGAGGCTTCCGACACATCAACCACCACAAGCGAAAGTTTTTTTAGCAGTGGGAGTCGAAGCATTTGTACCAGATTGTCTGGTAGATGGCACCGGGCGAAGGTGATGGTGTGGAGAGAGGAGGAAAACCATGAGATGGACAATGGTGGTGTGGGCACAAATACATGGCGTTCGGTTCGTGGTATGTAATTTGCGTAGTAATGGTAGAACTCAAGCTGCTGGAGTTTTTCGAATTCAGGGGATGTTAGCCAGGCGTCCACCATACAGGGTATATATAGCAGGTAGCATGTCGGGATGTAGAGGCGTTGAACAGAGCCCTGGTGGGAGGAGATGATGGCTCTAAGGAGTTCAAAATCATGAACGACAGATAGCTGATGACAGTCGAGATTAAGAGGGGCGGTGCGCCAAAGAGTGCACCACCGAGATGCGAGGACTTGTGTGCGACAGCCATCCTTGGTGGGGACAAGGGAGATGATTTCCCCAAGGATGGCGTCCAGGAGATCGCTGATGCGGTCCACCCGAGATTCTACGGTTCCTCAGATCCGGGGGGCTCGCCGCTTCTCCCCACGCTGTCGGGTGCGGGATCTACAACCGGCGTTACCACTGGTGGGAGCCTCATCTTTTGGGCGCTGGGGCCAGCCGACTCCATTTTCCTTGCGAGCATGGCGTCGAGCTCACGGGTTTGAGCAGAGTAGCAAGAGACGAGCCTAGTGGCAGTGTGAGTAGTGAGGAAAGAGGGTTGGGTTTTTTTGTAGCAGTGAGGAAGAAGGGGAGCGGGTTTTTTTTTGTATGAGTGAGGAAGAAGGGGAGCGCGGGGAATTGGGGGGCGACGAAAGGGGGAGAGTCCAGTGAGCTGCATTAAGTGGAGGCGAGGAGGAAGGAAGGTTCTTTTGGGAGCACCCCTCTTCAAGAAATATGGGATTTTCCTCACAAAAAACAAATGGACTTTAAGATGGATTGGCTTTTGTATCGGCCTAGTCGACTGTCGTGTTTCGTACTGGATAGTCTTAACACTAGAGGCAGCCCACTAGAGACACTCTCCGGCTCTCGAGCTTATTGCCCATTCAAAAGTAAAAAAGGGACGACCTCATCGGTAACCTTTTTCAACTTTAAAAAAAGTTATGGCTCCTTCTCGGGCCCGCTTGGCGTCCACCAAATTAGAGGATGTGGTACTGCATGCAGACAGCACACTGGCCGTAGCACGGCAAAATGAGGGGTCAAATAACTGGCCCACAATATAGACTCAACATGTTCACACGCTAGTCAACATTCACATTAAACTAAGCTTCACAAAATAAGGTATGCATACTAGCTAACAATGATATCAACCCTGTTTGTTTGAACTTCAGGAACCAGAATCAGTTGTGTTGGTGAAGCTAAATCTGGAATCTGAAACAAACAACTATTTCAAATCAGCTTTGCCAGTGAAGCACAATCTAGATTTGGGTCATTTTTAGTGCAATTGTTTAAGCACCTCAAAGTGTACTTCGGTGGTGAAGCTGATTCTGGGAATCAGCTTTACCACTAAAGCGAATCTACAGGTGATTCGAATCCAATCAAAGCTGAAACAAACATGATCTTATATAGAATCAACTTTTCCACTAAATTGAATACCTAGGTGATTCGAATCAGATCAAAGCTGAAACAAACAAGGCCATTCAGCATGTTTATGCATCTCAATGATAAAACCAAGACAAAGCTGTGAGAAGGTGTAGAAATAAAGAAAAAATGATCGATGCTTCTCTGAGCAAAGGGCCTACCTAGGCACACATTAATTTCCTGGGCATGCTTCTTTCTACTCAATGTTGCGTGCACTATGAGCATGTTGGCAACTCCACAGCTAGCTCACTGGCTCATCTTGCAATTGATGCCGACACATTGCAGCAAACATAGGAGGTAATAGAGATCACTCAACATCAGACCATTCTGTGCAGTTCCACTGAAATCATCTTCATTGTCCTGAATGTGATAAGATAGGAAAATAATAACTGTACTTAAACAGTGTTGCAAAACAGTAGCACATATCAATAGCTGTGCATGAGAAAACACGATCATTTGGATGAAGGGGATACTGACCTGCATGAGGAAGATTATCCATAATTTTATAAGTGGTTAGTTGATTTCCACCTTGGGGTCTCATCGCATGCCATGGAGGAAATTCGATCGAATCGATGAGTGCAATTCCTTCCGTGTGGCTGTAGAAAATTTGTCCGACTCACCCCAATATCTTTTTTGTGCAGTTCCACTCCCTAAAATAATGCACCACTGTTTGCATGATCCCTACTCGCCGGCCAGGCCATCTATGACTTGGTTTCTTTTATCTTGCGTCGATGGCGTGACTAAAGTGCTTGTTTGCTCCTCCACAAATGACAGGCCTGTTCCACACTGCAACAAGCAATTCAACGTACGAATAAGCTTATTTCATCTTGCATTGGTCATTCTACCTAATTACAAAGGTAGGAATACCTGGAGCACCATGAGGTTAGCTGACTGTCAACCAAATATGCAATTAAATCTGTGCAGTTCCACTGAGATGCAGCTATGTTACCGCTGTGAGATTTATGTGTAACACCCCAAAACACTCCTCATGGGAAATAAAGCAAGATAGAAGCATTTCATAAAATGGTGGTGGCATTGATTCAGTTTATCAATGGCAATAGACTAGATTGACAGCAGCATTACTTAACAGTGGCAACACACTAATAGTGGCATTGTTTCATTTTACCTGTGATGTTAGATTAACAGTAGCAGTAAGGGCATAGGGATAGGGGAGGCACAAGCATGTTTTACATCCATCGAGGCATGAAGTGGTGAGGCAGAGGTGGTTGCCGAGAGTGGCAAACATGCAAGCATGTCTGGATTTGTGCCATTTTTTCCTCGTTAGTGACCTTTTCCTATGTGACCACAGGAGATCTAGACGTGCTCATTGTCGGTTGCATTGTCAACCCAACACCCCCTCTCTCTCTGTCCTTTTTCGACCAAGAGACCGGTCAGGCCAGCATCTTACTAGTACTTCGCCCCAACCCCACTTTATTTCCCTTTCCAACCAAGAGATCGGTTCATTAGCCAGTATCCGAGTACTACCTCTAATAGTAAAAATTTAGGTGGTGTTCGAGTGTTCGACAAGCCGACGAAGCTAGCTACTTGGGGAGCTTGCTAATACTAGAAGAATATCCACATGCAGGATGCAATGATGTGGGGAGCAATTCTAACTTGATGAAAAAGGATGCAGTGATGTGGAGAGCTGGGCCATTAGAACAAGGCCGGTTCTAAAAGAAGTTATAACTCCGGTCAGCAGGATGTGGCGAGGCAGGTGGCGTGATCTGCCAACACGACGGCGGTGAGCAAGCGTGTAGAGGACCTCCCACGCTGGCACCAGGTCAGAGAAGACAGCGCGTGTCAGCTTCCTCCCTCGCCACCGGCGACCGCGTTAAGGTTGCATTTCCTTCCCTACCCAGCAGAAGGGATCCGATCGGATCTATGAAAACCATTGAGACGATAGAGAGAGAGAGAGAGAGAGAGGACACCGCCATCTTGCTTAGATCAGAGAGGGTGAGAGAGTGAGAAGAAGAGAGCAAGCCTAGCAAGCAAGTCTTGAAGTGGAGTAACTGTTTTTCTCTCTGTAGCGATCGTTTTAAATTGAATACGCGTGGAGCCATCTTTTCATTTAACATACCAGTAAAAAGAAACTCGATCAATAACCGCGCCACCGCGTTTAGGTCGCACTTGGTATGGCTGACATGTTGTCCCAGACCCCACATTAAGTGGACAACTAGATGTGTCAAATTTTCACATTACCTGCCTCTTCATGTGCAAATGCCCTGTACCGTGAGTGTACCCACACGTGCGTGTGAGGGGAGAGTGAAGTCCGATTTATAAACCTTGAGGTTGTAGAGCTAGTCGGAAACAAACCCTCACCTTTAAATCCCTGGAGTTTGTACCCTGTCCTCTGTAATCCCGGTCATTTTTAACCTCAAGGGCCTGTGCGGTCCAAGGGGTTTTAACGGGGATTAACAGGGATTGTGGGGGATTAAATACCCTACAAGCCAAATTCCCCTCCAATCCTCTCCAAACCCCTTGGGAGGAGGTTGAACCGAACAAGGCCAAGACTAACCACAGTGGTAGTAACTTTAAGAGTAACATCGGGTCCAACTCAGCAAATTTGCCTATGTGGCAATTAGTTAATGAGGAGAGAGGTAAATGGAGTAACTTAGGCTGGTTGTAATGGGTGTATCATAAATAGTACTAGTATCATGCATGCTAACTAAGAAAATTTGTTGAGGTGCCATATAATTAAATGAAGAAAGAGAGGGTTGAGTATCATATCATAACACCGTAACATATTAAATGTTGTGCTACCATATGTGTCATGCATGGCAATAAATGGAGTCATCCATGATACGAACATATGATACTATGCACTATAGATACTAGTATATGATACTCGCCATTACGACCAGCCTTAGCTAGTTACTCATTCTATGAGTAACATCACACATACCAAGACAAAATGAAGCTTTGCATGACACTACACGGAGTATGTTACTTAGTGGATTTGGTGACATGGCACCAGAAGGCTGTGATCGCTCACTCTGACCAAATAATTGACTTCCACATTGACATACATGAGCATGGGGCCCACTTGTCAGTGTGCTTGATAAAGAAACATTAACGCAACATAAAATGGTGCGTGGAAGGGTGCGATATCAACAACTGAAGATGTATGTGCAAAACAAAACAAAAAACGATTGGCACACGTGTGATAACCACTGGAGCAGTCCACTCAGATGGTACGTAAACATGTTTATACTCTTCATCATTTTTAGTACAAATAGGATGCACATGGCGATGTCATCCTCATACCAGCCACTCTTGATGGATGGCCATGCAGCGTCACCGTGCTCACCTGCAACTGCAACCAGAGCTGCGCATGCAGCAACTACGACTACAATGGAGGATTAGACACACAACCAGGCATGCTGACGCTGCTTCTTGAGCTACCGAGCCATCTAGATGAGCGCGCGGTAATGGCCATCATGTCAGGAATGAAGGACATCGTTCTTTCACCGCGTCTTGGCCATAACAACGGTGGTTACGCACTTTGTGGTGTTGTCAGAGACGGAGTCCATTGTCCCACCCCAGCAATGGTGGTCACCACAACAGCGAGGTTGCATACCACGGTGGCGATGCCAAGGACCACCGATGGAGAGCGTGAGCGTGGATGCAGATACGTACGTGGAGAGCGCTTGCCCGACAAGCTCCAGCAACCCCGACGTCCCATCCCAGCCGCTCTCCCTACTCGTGCATCTATGTTCTACTAGTATATGTCATCCATGCTGAGGCGCACCTATGCTGTCTTCAAGGCAGATTTATACGGCATGCATGGTCGTCCCCGCCAAGCAAGCAAGCGCATGACAATTTTCTTGTTTTTGTGTTTTCTACTGTATAAGTTATATGTATGGCTAATAATTTTACATGAGCAAGTTACAGTTGGGATGGTTACCATGCGCCGCGGTCGTTCCTTATACTTCTATGTTTCTTGTTCGATGGTTCGAATCCTATTGTTCACAACGAGACACTGACCTAGATAGAGATGGTGTGTACAAAAACTCGCGAATGTGTATGTGTGTGTGCTCGCGTGCTTGAGAGCGGACACAGATGTGGGAGGACGCCATCCAACCGTAGCCGCATACATTTTGACAATAGTTCGAACCTACATGACAAAATTCGTGCAAACACGGCCGGATTTCATATAAACATGACGGATTTCATTACATTTACACCAAATAAGCTATGCTAGTCCAGAGCTAAAGGTAGAATTAATATACCTAATCTAAATGGTCACCGGTGGATCTCTTTGTCTTCCTCATGTCCGGCAGCCCGATCATTGGACTGCCGGGAGCCCCAGAGGTATATGCTTCAGTGCAAAGGGCGGCTTGCTTCCCCACCACTCATCAGAGTGGAACCACCTACAGATGCTTCAGCCGGAGGAGGAGAGGGTGGCTTCGCTGTCGTGGAGCCCATGCAGGGTCGACGATGGTCTGCGCTGAAGAAGAATCATGCAAGACACAGGCTGTTTATGCCAGCGTCGCCTTGGTGGTGGCCTTCATGGAATACAAGCGGCGGCGGCCTCCCGTGTTCTATTTCTCCTTGATGATGGTGGCGGGCGCGGACGTGCTAGCTGTCACCTCGTCGACATCTGCATAGCTAGCTTCTTTCTCTGCCTGCATGGCGCAGCTACGCACGCGTCGACATGGCGAAGTCGCATGCACCGGAGGCACGGTATGACGCGGCGTCATCAATGGCAGTGACGATGCCCATGCCGCTGTGCTCCCCGTCGTGCCGGCGTGGAGCAACTCGGCACTCCTCCTCGAGTTGGATTGGAGAGGCCAGTTGCGGAACCACGCGTTGGCTTAGGGTGGCAACTGGCTCCGTTGGGCTAGGCAAGGTAGGTGGAGTAGCGAGCTGCCTCGCTCATAACCGCTGGGCTCAGCGGGCCACCCAGCCGACTTTTATGCCGGAGAACTGCTCTTCCTGCTTGTCGGATTCCATCGAAAGAGTGGAGAAAATGGTGGAGGAGCTTGGTCAGCGTCCCACTCCTGAACGGACGTGTGGCCGGAGTGGGTTTCTCAGATTTCACGTGGGTTTAATGTAGGCATTTGAATGCGGCAAGGAGGCGGGTACAACCGGAGTGCAGTGGGCGGCGCCCTCGGCTGGCGCGCCGCTTCAATGGCGGACGCAATGAGAGGTCGCATCCGCCCTGAGCCGCCTTGACCGTGGACCTTGACCGTGTATGTCCATCTTTGAGCACAACATTATCCTTATGAACCTTGACGATGTACGTCACCTCGTGTCCAGATCTGAGATGCCATGTGTACCAGATGAATGGCTCTGAGTTCGACCACCGTGATGCTAGGTGCGAGCTAAGGAACACAGTTGGAGAGGCCCCCGTGATAATTTTTTCTAGTACAAAGTCAGTCAAACTTTAAAATTTTTGACTTCGACAACATTTTATATGCAGACCTTAGGGCTCCTTTGATGAAAAGGAATTTCATAGGATTTTTAGAGGGCTAGAATCCTTAGGAATTTTTCCTACGTTGGTTGTTTGATTCATAGGATTGAATGCTATAGGAATTTTTCCTATGAAATCATGTATTCATTGACAATCTAGCATCCACTCCAACTTTTTTTCACTTCCTTCGTTTTTCCTGTGGCATCAAACACTCTGTGCTAATGCTATGGGATTCAAGTGGACATGCCACTCCAATCCTTTATTTTTTTCCTATTCCCGCGTTTTAAGAATCCTACGAATCAAAGAAAAGAAACGGAGGGAGTGCTTGCTCTAAATGATGTGCCACAAGAATAGAGCTTGCACCCGGCTATATTATTAATCATGCTCTAAAAAGGTGGCACAACTTTGGATATAGTACTAGTAGGTGAGAGTAGGTGACCTTGCGCTTGGCTCTTCGCCTCTTCCAGAAGTCCAACAATGATGATGGTGCTACAGTATATACTTCTGACAATATGACAACGAATGAACGGTTGCACGTCCACCGCTTGTATAATCCCACTATAGTAAGCAAAAGCTCCTCGTCCCGCGAGCCACCGCACGCGCATGGGTGAGGGAGAGGGCATAGTAAGCAAGTTTCTCCTCGTTCTACGAGTTGACGAGACACATCAAAGTTATTTAGTATGCTAGTACTCTCTCCAAAAAGTGTCGACCATGTCCATGGCTACCATCCCGTGCTCCGTAATTGAATACGTGCACGATTCACGTGCCATCTAAGAGAAAAAAATATTGCGTATGTGCCATCGAAGTGCACGACTCACTTAGTACTGCTTATCTCCATTTTCTTGCATGACACGTGCACCTGGATGCTGGATGTCCCACATGTTGGCAAAAGGAAGAACAAAGCTCACGTAAAAAAAAGAGTGGAAGAAGATAGCTTTCCGACAACCAAGAAGGAGCAAGGAACCTTGCGATGGAGCATCTGCACTCATAATATTTTATATTACTCCATATTTTATATTACATCATACATGGCCCACCTCACGCATTCACCATATTCCTCAGCCTCCATGCGACACCTAGGTCTAGTAATCTACTCCCTGCGTTCCTAAATAGTATAAGTCTTTCTAGGGATTTAAGTATGGACTATACAAATGTATATAGATTAACTCATTTTGCTCCGTATGTAGTCCATATTGGAATCTCTAAAAAGACTTATATTTAGGAACGGAGGGAGTAGTAAACGCTCACCATCTAGTTGTTCATTGGTTGGTTTCGATTTTTGAATAGAGTAGTACTACACTTGATGTTGTGCTGCTACCGTCCGATATTCGTGTGTGGTGGTTTCTAGATTAAAAAAAGGAGGTACTTACTATGTGAAAGGTGAAGTGATGGTTGCTTTGTCCGAGCAACTTACTCTGGGAATATTGGAGTACGAGTGGATTCAACGAAGAGTGAAATGATGGTTGCTTCATCCAAGCTACTTACTGGCAAAGGTGGGGCTCTGTGATTTGACTGCTCACTAGTCATTATTACTGTGGCGCAACGACCAGGGTGAATCTCCCCTGCAGTTGTGCACTCAATATGGGTGCATGGCAGGTGGAGCCAGATGTAGGATGTCCCACATGTCGGCGAAACAAAGTTGAATGGTTTCTGGCATTGCTATCAAGCTTTCAAGATTTGTTTATATGTACGCATAATTTTCTAGCATAATGAAATTGTACTATAATGCCATGCAAGTTTCAACTTTGGCTCCCGCAAAAAAAAGGTTTCAACTTTGGTTTCATGTGTCCTCTTGCCTCAAGGTTGTCTCTTACAAATTTACATCAAATACAAATGAAACTACCATGGCTACTAATGCATCTCAATGATTCGCAGACCAATGCCTATATTTACATCACAACCGAAGACAAAGTTGTGAGAAGGTGTACAAATACAAAACTGTAAGGGAGCCGCAAAAAGGTTTGCTTTATTTGCAATAAGCTCATGACTTCTAGTCGTACAATTCGAACTGCCGAAAAAGACATCGGATAGGGATGCGTTTATGTAAAAAGATAAATTTACAGATGAAAGGTTTATGCAGGGCCTTGATGTGTGGGTTAACACCCGAACTGTGCCCTACTGCATGTCTACGCCTTTGCTTCTGCTAAGAGGGACAACTTTGTTGGATGGTTGCCCCATGACGTGTCCTTGAAAGGGAGCTCTCGAGAGGTTGCTAAGTTTGTGGGGCTTGAAGTCGGATAGGTCCTAGATGGTACCTTGTACATCGTTCGAGGATGCATTGTTCCATAGTGCGGTCGAACCGAACTCTTGGTTGAGGCCCCACAGCTGCCCATGGGGTTTTGAGCATGAAGTTGTGACATCGAGGCATGTGCAACGCTCCTGTAGTGGGCAGGCCGTGGGGGGCGTATTCCTATGTGCATCGAATGCAGGAAGGCCCCTTGGCCGGAGATAGGGCCCATGCTCGTTTGTTCGCGTGACGCGCCTTGGAGGAGAGCAGGCACTTCGGCCCTATTCGGCCGCCAAGGCTGCAGTGTGTTCCTCTGTCCGAAGAGAGCGCTCTATGTTGCCATTTACTGTAATGACGCCTCTTGGCCTGGGCATCTTCAATTTGAGGTAGGCGTAGTGGGGGATGGCGTTGAAATGACCGAATGTCGTTTGGCCTAGGAGGGCGTGATAGCCACTGCGGAAGGGGGCGATGTCGAAGATCAAGTCTTCGCTCCGGAAGTTATCTAGAGAGCCGAATACTACTTCTAGGGTGAGAGTGTCGGAGCAACAGGCTTCGATGCCGGGGATAACCCCCTTGAAGGTTGTGTTGCTGGGTTTGATCCTTGATGGGTCAATTCCCATTTTCCGAACTATATCTTTATAGATCAGATTAAGGCTACTGCCTCCGTCCATTAGGACTCTAGTGAGGTGGTAGCCATCGATAATTGGGTCAAGGACCAGGGCCACTAATCCTCCATGATGGATACTACCGGGTGGTCCTTGTGATTGAAGGTGATCAGATATGCTGACCATGGATTGAACTTCGGAGCGACAGGCTCTAAGGCGTAGACATCCCTAAGTGCGTGTTTTCTCTCCTTCTTGGGTATATGAGTGGCATAAATCATGTTCACTATTTTAACCTCGGGAGGGAATTGTTTTTGGCCTCCATTATTCGGCCTGTGAGGTTCCTCATCGTCCTTGCTGCGGGGGCTTTTGCCCGTGTCCTCGGCTGCGAGCTTGCTGGCCTGCTTGATTACCCAACAGTTACGGTTGGTGTGGTTAGCGGGATTGTCCGAGGTGCCGTGGATCTGGCACGGCCTATCCAGGATGGCGTCTAACTTAGTGGGTCCGTCCTGGTTCCCTTTAGAGGGCTTTTTCCGCGGTCTGGACTTGGAATTGCGGAATTCGGCATTTACTGCTGTATCATCGGTCTCGGCGCCGTTATGTCGGCGTTTATTTTTGTTACGCCTTGGCTTTTCATTGCCGTCCCGGACTTCCGAAGTGCCGGGGTCTTCTGGGTTGGTGCTTCTACGAGCCAACCAACTATCCTCACCCGCACAAAAACGGGTCATAAGGGAGGTAAGGGCCGCCATTGTCCTCGGCTTGTCCTGGCCGAGCTGGTGGGTGAGCCATTCGTCCCGGATACTATGCGTGAATGCGGCTATGGCTTCGGCGTCCGGGCAGTCGACTATTTGATTCTTTTTGGTTGAGAACCTGTTCCAAAACTGCCGGGCCGACTCACCGGGCTCCTGGACCACATGACTCAGGTCGTCGGCATCTGGGGGCCGAACATAGGTGCCTTGGAAGTTGGCTCGGAAAGCGTCCTCGAGCTCTTCCCAGCTCCCAATGGAGTCTTCGGGGAGGCTGTTGAGCCAATGATGGGCCGGTCCTTTAAGCTTTAGTGGCAGATATTTGATGGCATGGAGGTCGTCTCCTCATGCCATATGAATGTGGAGAAGAAAATCCTCGATCCACACTGCCGGATCTGCAGTTCCATTGTATGGCTCGATATTCACGGGTTTAAACCTTTCTGGGAATTGGTGCTGTAGCACCTCATCGGTGAAGCACATTGGGTGAGCAGCGCCCCTTATTCGGGCCACATCGCGTCGAACCTTGGTGTCCATCCTGGCCCAGTGTTGTTCCCGAACTCTATCATTTCGGTCGAGCCATGCTTGGTATCCGTCTCTTCCTTCTATAGGGTATCCTCTTGATCCATAGATGGACCGTGACTGATCTGCTCTGACAGCCAGGTCGGGCTAAAGATCGTATTGATATTCTGGTTGTGCCGCCTTCTTGCCTTTACGGCGGGAGGGGCAGGTAGATGTTCGGCCTCCCCAGCCGGCCTGTCCCTTCCTCAAGGGGGGCGGTCGGGCTAGTCACCTCGGGCTTGTTTGGGCTGTGCGGGCTTGAAAGCCTCCTCGTCGAATTGCGGCAACAATCTGCGCTTGGGGTAACTCTTCGTTTGCCGTTCATAGCTGTATCCCTCTTCGGCTGCTAGGACTTATGTCCATCTATTGTTGAGGGTGTCTGGCTCGACCTTGATCTGTTGCTGCTTCCTCTTTAGGCTTCGAGCAGTGGCTATTAGCCGTTGCTTGAACCTATCCTGTTCCAGTGGGTCTTCAGGGACGATAAAATCTTCGGCCCCGGGGCTGACTTCTTCTTCGGAGAGGGGCATGTAGTTGCTGTCTTCAGAGTCGTTAGTGTCCTCGGTGTTATGCTGACCTGTTTCCTTGTCCAAGCCATCAGATTGGTGCTCGGGGGCGGGGTCACCGGGGTCTCCCTCGTTGTCCGGAGCGTCATCCTCTCCGGTGCCCATTGTCGGCGTACGACACCTATGGGATCCGAAGGACCCCTTTACGATTCGGCAGGGAGAGAGGTATGCACAAAGAGCAGAACCGACGACCAACGTGGGGGGGGGGGGGTTACCCAGGTTCGGGCCGCTGATCAGCGTAAAACCCTACTCCTGCTTTAGTTTGTTATCGGTGTTTTCGTCCCAGTTCTTGGAGCGCTTGCAATGAACAGCGTGTTCGTGCAGCAGCTACGCATGCAGAATGGGACGAGAGTGTTCTCTCCCCTGTAGCAGTTGCCTTGGGCCTCCTTTTATATGCTCCAAGGGGTCACCACAGTGGCAAACTGTTGATATGCGAGGTGTAAAGTAGCTACAGGATTATCACACCTAACCACTGACGGTTTAGGACAAATGCATTTAATGCACCGTGAGGTGTCCGTTTAGGTGTCCCTACTTTCTTGGGGATGGAAAAAGGGGCCATCCCATCAGCACCGCTTAAGCTCGCCTCCACTAGCACCTTGCCACACATCCAGAGATGGGACCAGAATGCCAGGTTGGTCGCTGCGCTGGAGCGTGGCACAGTGGCGGAACCTTGCCGGGGCGTGGATCTTGCCGTGCACTGCAGGCTACCCCGGCAAGATCTTGCCGGGGGCCGAGCCCCTGATCTCTAGTTCTCCTTATCTTCTGGTCCTTAGCTTGAATGTCTCTTTGATAATCTTGGATTAATCTTCGGCTGTTCCACGAGAAGCCTTGCCGCAGGTATGGCTACAACTGCCCGTGCACAAGTATGGGGTACTAAAGGCCCAATATTTAGTACACCGACAGGAGCCCCTGGGCCTAGGCCACACACGAGTGCGAGGCGTTGTTGGGCTAGGCCCAAACAGTGCACGGGCACGCGTGGTAGGGGTTAACTGCTTGCAATTATTCTGCTTACTGCGCTTCCCCACTATGCACGTTGAATGCGCGACGTGGAAAGCGTGTGCTGAACGGCCGCGGCCGCAGCGCGCTTGTATAGGCATGTTCACATTGGGCAGTAAAAGAGGCAGGCTCGCTCCTTCCCCGTAAAAAGGAATCCGCAGAGGCGCTGCCCATTTACCCCCTCTTCTTTCCAATCTGGAATCCGCCATTACTTTCTTTTGCCCCGAGCTCAGAGCAGAACTTCTCCTCATCCGCTCACCGCCTCCGCACCCGCTCTATCCTCGGCTTCCGCCTTCGCAATCGCCATGCCGCCCAAGGCTAGCAAGGGCAAAGGCAAGAGCAAGGAGACGAAAGCTGATATCCCGGAGAGCGAGCTGGCGAAGATGCGGAAGAAGTACGTCGTCTTTGCCCCGACGCTCGACGCGAAAGCCTTGAAGAACCGGTACCAGTGTATGTGGGCGAGGGAGACGCAGGCTCACCCCGCGACTCGCGTGGCCCCAGGTTCTTCTTCCAAAGGTGGACCAGATAAATATCCCTTCTTCGTCGCTTACTTTTATTGCGGGCTCTGTCCTCCATTCTCTGATTTCTTTATTGACATCATGTACACATACGGCTTCCGTCTTCTAGATTTCATGCCGAATGCCGTAACATGCATGTCTATCTTTGCTCATCTTTGCGAAAACTTCGCCGGAGTAGTCCCCAACACTGCCCTCTTCCGCCATTACTTTGTTCCTCGCATCCAAAAAGGGGACGCCCTCTCCGGTTCTATCGCCTGGATCCCAAGGGCATGGAACAAGGAGATATATCCAGATGGAGTTTACCGCCAGAAGTGGGAAGAATGGCAGTCCGAGTGGTGCTGGATCAAGGAAGCAGATCCCCACCCATTCTGTTTGCCCTGACGGCAGAAAGTGGTCCGTGGCGAGGACTGGAGTAATCTCGATGCGCAAGATGACAAGCTCACGATCGCCACCACCAGGATCCTCCGTCTGAAAGCTGCCGGGCTCACAATAGAGATGATTGGCTCTGACTTCCTTCGCCGCCGCATCGCCCCTCTATAGAATAAGGGGAGACCAGCTTGGGAGTTCCAGAACACGACAGACATCATGAGGCTGCACCCCAGATTAAACAGTAACTTGACAATCATGCAGCTTGCCGCTCTCTGCCACAGGCTATTTCAGCGTGAGGACAAGCATAAGTTGCCGGCGAGAATTATCCCTTTGTGCAACAACTCCGCCCTCGGGTCAATCATTGCCACGATGCCAATGTTCAACGCCCATGGTCTTGACGCAACTTGGGTCGAGCCATCTGAGGAGCAGGCACAAAAGTTCTTTGACGACTTATCGGAGAGGGCCATCCGGGAAGAAACAAACCTCGTCCGCGCCACCACTGATGAAGAAGTGGCGTATATTGCCACCAGGGTGGAAGAGGCGAATCTTGCCGCGGAGGCCGGCAGCGTCAGTTTCACAGAATGGGAAACTAGCAACACAGAAGTCATTTTGGAAGAGGATCCTACCGGGAAGGATAAGGTTGCCGAGGAACAGAGCGGCACAGCCGCCGAGAGCTCATCTGATGAGGATGCTGCCGAAGAACAGCCACAAGAGGAGCCCCCAGCTCCAAAGAGGGCAAAGCGTGTCCTTCGGAAAGCCATCCCTGGTGTCCCAGCAAATCAACCTTCTTCGAGCAGTGATGCTCCCGGCAAGAAGGCGGCCGGCAAGGCTGCACTGCGGCAAGGAGTTCGACAGCAACCCGTGCAGCGCACGAGACACACACCTGCGGCAACCACTGGGGTGGCAGGGGTGTCTCACACAACAGCACCAGAGGTTGAGGTGGCAGAGTCACGCCAACCCCCTGCACCTGCTGCAGCCAAGCGACCCAGGACTCCTCCTCCGCCTCCCCCTACGGCCGCCGCAATGGAGATCGATTTTGACATCTCCGGTTTCAGTCCGGAACGAAAAGAGGAAGAGTAAATATCATGTCACAGCTTTTATCTCCCAAATTCCAAATTCGATTGATCTCATTGTCTTGCTTTGTCTTGTCTCTGAAGTGACGCAGAAACTTTGGCGGAAAGGATGGCGAAAAGGGTGAAGACTTCCATGGGTGACGAGCCCCCGACAGGCTCTGTGAGCGTGCCAGTAACTATCGTCTTCAGCCCGGAGCTTAGCCCTCAACGCAGCCCCCAGCGCAGCCCCCAGCGTGAGTTCACTACTCATGTTCCGCTTGGCGGGTGCTGAGGTTTCTACCTTTGCCGCTAATATCTTTGGACTTGTAGGAGAAGGACAGCAACAGGGAGAGTCATTGGAGGATGCGCCCTTCATATCGCCTCCGTCAACCACGCCGCCCGCAAGCGCATCCCCGGCAAGAGCTCCTACCGACGAGCCTACCTTGGAAGAGGAGGAGCTGACAAACATGGGCATCGGCAACATTTCCCCGGCAACCAATGTTGCCGGGAGGGATGAAGCCACCCCTCAACAGCTCGACGCAGGTGACTGCTTGCCTCAGAGCACTTGTCATTCTTTCCTTTATCTTTCTCTCTCTTTGTCTTCTTGAACTTTAATCATGATCTTATTTGTTTCCCTCCTTCGTCCTCCAGAATTCCCTGTGATGGAACACATGGATGTCGATGTTGTCATCGAGGAGACCGCCAGAGATGATGCCGCCAAAGCTGACAAGATTGCTGCTAGCGAGGCCGCCAAAGACACCACTGTCGAGGTCAGCGAAGCTGCTGCCGAGGAAGCCACCAAGGAATCTGCCGAGAGGGCCTGTGAGGAGACTGATGACCATACTGATGGCATTCCTACCGCAGGAGCGCCAGGCACTACACTGGCCCCAGAGCCCCTAGCCATCAGCGAGACGAACATCGAGGATCAACCATCAACATCTGAGGCCCCCCCATCGAGCAAATATCTCAAGGTTGGCGACAACCTATTCATCAACTTGCCGGGGATGGCAAGTATTGGAGTGCCGACCGAAGGGGAAACTTTTGATGAAGAAATCATCACCGCTGCCGGGCTCAAAATCATCGATGAACCGAGCACCAGCAGCGGCAAATCTGAAGAAGATCAGCTCCTTCAGGCCATGGGCGATAATTTCCGCAAGCTCCAAGTACTCCACCATGCTCAAAAGGAGAAGGCAGATTCCAGAGCTGCAGTTGTCGAAGCAGCCGAGGCGGATTTCTAGAAGCACGTTGAGCAGATGTAGATCTGGTACGCCGAGGCCCTTCAGGAGTTGACAGCCAGCCGAGAGCAGGTGAGCCAAAGCTGGACAGAGCTCCTTCTGAGGCAATCTGACATAGAGAAGGCGCAAGAGGAAAATGCGCAAAGGATTGCCGCTGAGGATGCTCTCTTGAAGGAGCGCCGCATTGGGCTTGACGCTCACGAAGAAGATCTTACCGCGCGCTAGTGGGCACTTGCTGCCAAACTCCGCGGCAAGGACGACGAAATTGAAAAGCTTGTCGCGCAGCGGACCCAGGAGCTGGAGCAGAAACACAAGGAGGCTCTCAAAGCTTCAACTGCAGATCACGCCAGCAAGCTCAAGGAAACCATCGATGCCGCCGAGGCTGCAGAGGCTGCCAAGAACAAGCTGAGCAACAAAGTGAAGAAGCTGGAGGCGGATCTTGAGGAACACAGCAAGGCGCTCTCGACGCTCAAAGGTGACAGGGAGAAAACTCTCCACAGCCTGGCGGAGATGCAAATTACTATATCCAACAAGACCAAGTAGCTCTCTTCAGCCAACGATGCCATTGCCGATCTGAGGCTGAAGCTAACCACGCTGGAAAAGTCTCTTGAGGACGGCAGGGCCCGCGAGAAGGCCCTGAGCAAAGATCTCCAGGATGAGAAGAACTTGCTTAAGAGCGCTGCCGCCGCCCAAATTGACTATGAGAAGGGTGTGAAAATCTGGACTGATCGCCTTGTCGACACCGCGGAGAGGCTCACAGCACAACTGTCAACCATGGGCCAGGATGGCCTGCAAAACTTTAGGTATTCCTCTGAAGAAAGGATATCCTCGAGCGCCAGGCTGACCATGTTCTTCGAAAGCATCATTGATGCTCTGAAGCTGCTACAGTCCAACCAAGCGACCCAACTGGCCAATGAATCCCGCAAGCTTTGCCGGGCCGTCCTCTGCAAGGTACTCATCAAGGTGGTGCATAAGAACCCTGGCGTTGTGTCGGCGTGCGACACCTATGGGACCCCCAAGGGATCCCTTTACGATTCGGCAGGGGGAGAGGTATGCGCAAAGAGCAGAACCAACGATCGACGCGGGGCGATTTTACCCAGGTTCGGGCCGCTGATCAGCGTAAAACCCTACTCCTACCTTGTTTTATTATGAATGTTCTTGAGCCCAGGCTCCAGGAGCGCTTGCGATGAACAGTACGTTCAAAGAGCAGCTACACATGCAGAATGGGCCAGAAGATCCTCCCCCCTATAGCAGTTGCCTTGGGCCTCCTTTTATATGCTCAAAGGGGTCACCACAGTGGCAAAATGTACATACATTGATGTGTAAAGTAGCTACAGGGTCATCACACCTAACCACTGACGGATTAGGACGAATGCATTTAATGCACCGTGAGGTGTCCGTTTAGGTGTCCTCATTTCTTGGGGATGGAAAAAGGGGCCATCCCATCAGCACCGCTTAAGCTCTCCTCCACTGGCGTGTTGCCACGCATCCAGAGAAGGACTCAGAGTGTCAGGCTGGTTGCTATACTGAAGCGGGGGCACAGTGGCAGAACCTTGTCGGGTGTGATCCTTGCCGGGCGCAATATCTTGCCGGGCTTCGCAGGCCACCCCGGCAAGATCTTGCCGGGGTGGGGGGCCAAACCTTCGATCTTCAGTCTTCTTGTCTTCTGATCCTGACGTCTTGCCGGGGTGGGGGGCCAAACCTTCGATCTTCAGTCTTCTTGTCTTCTGATCCTGACGTTTTCGCCTTATTCTGAATCTTCTCCAGCTAACCCCCGGCAAGTCTTGCCATGGCAAGCCTTGCCATGGATGTGGAGGGTACCTTGCCGGGAAGGCTTGCTTCCCGGAATGCCTATCTCGATCTTGCCGGCCCTGAGCTTGCCGGCGATGCGCAGACCTATTCCCGGCAAGTAAACCTTGCCGGAAACCGGTCCTTGAATACGTCCTTGAGTGAATTCCTTCTCCGCCATGGCCTTCCCGCCCGGAGGCTGCAACTTGCTGGTGCGTGTCCAGGGGTAGTGAACACCCCCTATTTACTACACCGACAGGAGCCCCCGGGCCTGGGCCGGGCAAGCATGCACGGTGTTTGTCCGGGCTAGGCCCAAGAACACACACCGGCTCACGCGCGGCGAGAATTACCCGCCGCTCATGACTTTTAACTGCGCGCCAATGAATGGCGCATGTGAGCTTGTGATTTTTTCGGGCCTCGAGCTTGCCGGCAGCGTGGGCAAACAGAACAGGACAGCAGCAAGAGTTGTGGGCCCGAAAGGGAGCTCCACACCATGTGATGAAGAGCCAGCCCCCGAGCTTTCCCCAAAAAGGGTACTATGGGTGAGCCGCTCGATTCATACACTCATCTCTGCTGCTGCCGCCGTCTACTGCGAGTGCCCTACTGCCGTCTTGCCGTCCTCCAGCATGGCGTCCCAGGCCTCCTCGCCTGCCGTGTGCCGCCAAGAATAAGGCTGCCTCCAGGACTGTAGTGCTTTTTGCATACCTGTTGCTGTAACGGCACATACAAAGGAGCAATTTATCTTAGTTAAATCAATCTTTATGCATGCAATGCATGTCACTTTATGCTGAATGAATGTATGCTTCCCCCTTGATTAATTCAGTCCTTGCACATATTTTAGTCCCTACGCTGTCTGGAAACCTTGCCGGTGCGCACGTTTGCCGCGAGCGCTAGATGCGGGTCTTTAGCAGCCTGCTGGAAATGCCGCCGCCGGCAAGGCGACTTGCCGGGCCAGAACGCAGCTGCTAAGCTTGCCGAGCAGACTCGAGGCGAAGCTAGAGCGCGGGCTAACCACGACAAGGTTCCTCCGCGTGCAGGTTGATGTACAAGGACAAAGAATTAATCAAGGCGACCCACGCTTGCCGGAAAGCTTTCCGGTGCGCACGCTCCAGTCGGCAGTGCTTGAGGAACGGGTCCTAAGCAACTTGCCGGGAACGCCGCCTCCCGGAAAGGTTTACCTCCTCGGTGCTTATGCAGCCACCTAAATTGTCGAGCGGACTCGAGACAGCTAGGGGCGCAATTAGCCCTGAGAAGGCTCCTTCGCGTGTAGGTATAAGAAGCAAGTGAGGATAGCAAAATGAATGTAATAAATCTTGGCAACTTAGCTTTTCTTGCGAGGGCGCTGCCAGCCCCCGAGCTTATTTTTTGCTCAAAGGGTGGTTGTCGGGAAACTTTTGACTCTAGCGGAGAACTTTGATATTCTCGACGCTAGCTTCCGGCAAGGAGTTGCCGGGAAAGCTCATGACGTAGGACTTCATCGTTCTCGATGCTGGCTTCCGGCAATCTTGTTGCTAGGAAGGCTTATGGCGGAAAACTTCGTCGTTCTCGACGTCGAGAAGATTGGTCCAAAGGACGCTGCCAGCCCCCGGGCCACAACTGCGTCTAAATACGACAAGTTAATTAGCATCTTAAAAAGCATTTTAACTTGTGCGTAACTTTATTTAGAGCTCTTCTCCACATGATCTTGTTTTTGCACAGTTGTCCCCTACGCTTGCCGAAATGCATCTCGATCGCGCACGTCTTAGTCAATGGCGCTTAGGAATGGATCCTAGTTAGCAGCCTATCGAGGACGCCGCCTCCTCGAGAGCTTCACACTCCCATCCTTGAGAAGGTAGATTCAATCAAGAGGGTCGAAGGCCAGCGCAGGGACTAGCCGTCTTACTTTTCCTTGCCGCTACCATTCCATGTCAAAGACAATTTAGTCTTAAGTTAGAACTGCGGCAACTATCGATGTAATATAACTTACTATGATTGAATACATGCATGCTATTTCCCCTATCCGATTTCTTTCCATATGGTATACGCCCTACGCTAACTGGAAACTTGCTGGCGCGCAACCTGCCGCGAGCGCTGGGTGCGGGACTTCAGCAGCCTGCTGGAGGTGCAGCAGCCGGCAAGACACCTTGGCGCTCTTGGTGCAGCCACTTAGACTGTTGAGCGGACTCAAAACAAAATAAGGGCGCAACCAATTACGGCAAGGGTTCCTTCGCGTGCAGGTTTTCTATACAAGGGCTGAAATCGTTTAAAGAAAATAGTCTGATCGTAAAAATTGAAAAACTTGCTCAAAGTTTCGCAACTTAGCTTTCTGTCGTTGTACTCCTTCCGGCAAGACATCAATTCTGAACATCGCCCATTGGTATCCATACCTTCCTTCCCCCCGGCAAACTTGTGCGTGAAGGAACCTTCTATCCTTTGAGAAAAAGAAAGAAGAGAAAATAGAGATATGGAACCTTGGTGGTTCGTTAATGCTTACCGGGAGCAAGTGTCATACAATATCTCAGAAAAGCATGCATATATATAAACATGGAAATCGATAAGAAATGTACAACACTTAAGTTTATTCAACTGCGCACAGGGTCTACACCTGGCTTTGTACAAAGGATTATATGCCTTGCCGGCAAGACTCGTACAAAAGGAGGTTGTCGGGAGCCCCCGGCAACCGCGCCTTATGGGTAGAACTTGCGAAGATGTTCGATATTCCAAGAGTTGCTCACTGGAACACCATCCTCGGTCTCCAGGCGGACAGCGCCGGGCCTGGTGACTCGTACTACCCGATAAGGGCCTTCCCACTTCAGTGTCAACTTGTTTGAATTCTTGGCGGACTGAATCCGTCGAAGAACAAGGTTGCCTTCCTCAAGACTTTGGGCATGAACTTTGCGGCTATGGTAGCGGCGCAAAGCTTGCTGGTAGCATGCAGCTCGCACAGCAGCCCGAAGATGATCCTCCTCAAGGAGCACATCGTCGTCTTGCCGCAGTTGCTCTTGCTCAAGCTCATCATAAGCGAGCACTCGAGGTGACCCGTATATGAGTTCCGTGGGGAGAACTGCTTCCACTCCGTAAACCAGAGAGAAGGGTGTCTGGCCAGTAGCTCGATTTGGTGTCGTTCTAATTGACCAAAGAACCGCCGGCAACTCATCAATCTAGCGCCTTCCGCACTTTTTCAGATTGTCAAAAGTTCTGGTCTTGAGACCGCGCAGCACTTCAGCATTAGCCCTCTCCGCTTGGCCATTGCTTCTCGGGTGAGCAACAGAGGCAAAACAGATTTTGCCGCCAAGAAGGTGCGACTTGTGAAGGTGCATGAAGGTGCGACTTGTGAATTGTGTGCCGTTGTCGGTGATGATCCTGTTGGGCACACCGAAATGACAAACTATTCCTTTAAAGAACTTGACGGCTGATTGTGCTGTCACCTTCCTCACCGCTTCCACCTCCGGCCACTTTGTGAACTTGTCGATTGCAACGTACAAGTACTCAAAGCCCCCGGTAGCACGGGGAAAAGGGCCCAGTATGTCGAGCCCCCAGACCGAAAATGGCCAGGCGAGAGGGATTGTCTGAAGAGCTTGAGCTGGCTGATGTGATTTCTTTGAATGAAACTGGCACGCTTCACACTTGGTTACTAGTGCAGCTGCATCCTGGAGAGCAGTGGGCCAAAAGAAACCTTGTCGGAAAGCCTTTCCGACAAGCGCTCTTGATCCTATGTGAGAGCCACATATGCCTCCATGTATCTCTGCCAACAGCTCCAGTCCATCCTCCTGAGGTATACACTTCAATTTCACACCGTTCAGTCTCTTCCTGTACAGAACGCCATCGACGAACTGGTACATGCTAGACTAACGGGTTACTTTTTCCGCTTCTTCCTGCTCGTCAGGGAGTTCTCCTGTCTGAAGAAAATGGACAATGGGATGTGCCCAAGCTGGAGCCTGGGGCTCGACAACTAGGACTAAAGGCAGCTCTTCTGCTGGGGGAACGTTTGTCTCGACGGCAAGGGCCTGAGCCCCTGCTAGAGCCTGTTGTTCCCCGGCAGGCTTGTCGTTGATCCCGGCGACTTCCTTGCCGGCGGCTCCCGGGAGCTCTGCCGGGAAGTACTGGCCAGAATTCAACTTCCTTCTCTTTTCTTGCCTCATTGATGGTGCTACAGATGGCTGATTTAAATGGAGCACAAAAGTTCCTGGTTCCACAGGTAACTTGAGGGCAGCGCGCTTCGACAGGTCATCAGCAATACTGTTTTCGGCACGAGGGATGTGCTTTGTTTGCAGACCGTCAAAGCACTCTTCCATTTTTCTCACTTCATCCACATAGGCTTGCATCAATGGACTCTGATAGTCTTTGTTGACTTGCCTGACAACAAGCTGCGAATCGCCTCTGATGATGAGCTTCTTGATACCAAGGTCTGCCGCGATCCTGAGACCGGCAAGCAGGCCTTCGTACTCCGCAGTGTTGTTCGTCAAGCTCTCCCGAGGAAAATGCATCTGAATTACGTACTTGAGGTGCTCTCCAGTGGGTGCGACAAGCAGCACGCCAGCACCGGCGCCTTGCAGTGAGAAAGCCCCGTCAAAGTACATAATCCATTCTTGATCTGTTTCCTTGCCGGGAAGAGTCGTTTCTTGAATCTCTTCGTCTGGCATTGGGGTCCATTCCGCGATGAACTCCGCCAAGGCCCTGCTCTGAATTGCTGAAGTACTTTCAAACTTGAGGCCAAAGCTTGATAGTTCCAACGCCCACTCCACAATCCTGCCGGTTGCCTCTGGATTTCGCAAAATCCGCTGCAACGGGAAGCGAGTGACGACGGTAATCTCATGTGCTTGAAAATAATGGCGCAGCTTCCTCGAGGCCATGAGAAGGCTGAAAAGCAACTTCTGCACACCAGAGTATCTTGACCTATCTCCCTATAAAAGGGAGCTGACAAAATAAACTGGGCGCTGCACCATCTTCCTCTTTTGCACTGATTCCTCTGGCTGCGCAGATCCTGTCTTGCCGGCACCAGACCTTGCCGGGGAATATCCCGGCACATCACTTGACGGTCTTGCCGCTACCGTTGCCTCCTCATCAACTTCTCTCTGCGCCACTAACGCAGCACTAACCACTTGATTTGTTGCCGCTAGATACAACAACAACGGCTCTTGTGGTCTAGGTGCGACTAGCGTCGGCGGAGAGGAAAGGTACCTCTTCAAATCTTGCAGCGCTGCCTCCGCTTCCGGAGTCCATCTCATTGGACCCGCCTTCTTCAAAATTTTGAAAAAGGGCAGGGCACGCTCAGCGGATTTGGAGATGAACCTGCTTAAGGCAGCAACGCAGCCGGCAAGACGACGTACATCCTTGACGTGTCTTGGCACCTCAATCTGCTCAATAGCTTTGATCTTGCCAGGGTTCGCTTCAATTCCACGTTGAGATACAAAGAACCCGAGAAGCTTGCCGGAAGGGACGCCAAACACACACTTCTCAGGATTGAGTTTTAAATTGATCTTGCGCAGATTTGTAAATGTTTCTTCTAGATCTTGTATGAGCGTCGCTTTATCCTTGGTTTTGACCACTATGTCATCCATGTATGCTTCCATATTTCTATGTAGCTGAGGTTCAAAACCAATTTGGACCGCTCTCGCAAATGTAGAACCAGCACTTTTCAACCCGAAAGGCATCCGTATAAAGCAATACGTACCACATGGGGTGATAAATGCGGTCTTCTCTTCATCTTCCTTTGCCATGAAGATCTGATGATATCCCGAGTAGGCATCGAGGAACGACAGTAGGTCACAACCAGCAGTGGAGTCCACAATCTGGTCGATGCGTGGCAAGGGGAAAGGATCTTTTGGACAGACTTTATTGATGTCTGTATAATCAATACACAGCCTCCATTTCCCATTCGCCTTGCGCACTACAACCGGATTGGCCAACCACGTTGGGTGAAGCACTCCTCTGACCAGGCCTGCCGCCTCTAGCTTCCTGATTTCTTCGGCAATGAATTCTTGCCGCTCCAAGGCTTGCTTCCTCACCTTCTGCTTGATGGGCTGCGCGTGAGGACAGACAGCAAGGTGGTGCTCAATTACCTCCCTGGGAACACCGGGGATGTCAGATGGTTGCCATGCAAACACGTCGACATTCGCCCGTAGGAAGGCAACGAGCACACTTTCCTATTTGTCATCTAGGGTGGAACTTATGGTGAAAGTTCCTCCCGTTCCGTCCTCGACGGGCACCTTCTTGTTCTCTGGTGGAGCAGCCTTGGACTTCTTGTTCTCGCTGGTGGAACTCTCTGGTGCGTCCTCAACGGAAGCGCAGCACTCCGAAGAGGTGCGCTTGCCGGGATTTGCGCCAGAGGTCTTGCCGGTCTTCTTCTTCCCCCCGGGAGTTCTAGCGGCAGAAGCAGATGCCTTGATGGCAGGTGCTGCGGCTGCCTCCCGGTAGAGTTGGTCGGTGCAGATTAGTGCATCCTTCTTGTCGGAGTGGACAGAGATGACACTTACCGGTCTGGGCATCTTCAATACATTATACGCATAGTGTGATGACGCCATGAACTTAGCCAACGCTGGGTGGCCAAGGATCCCATTGTATGACATAGGGATTTTGGCGACATCGAACACTACCTTCTATGTTCTGTAGTTGAGGTCGCTACCAAATGTCACCGGCAGCATAATCTTGCCTTTTGGCTAGGTCCTTCCTGGATTGATCCCTTGAAACGTGCCCATTTCCTCGAGATCTTCATCAGGAATTTGCAGCTTCTTGAGCACGTCCGGCGAGATTAAGTTCAGCCCGGCCCCACCGTCAACTAGCATTTTCGTCACCTTGAGGTTGCGGATTGTTGGTGAGACCAACAAGGGCAAATACCCGACCGCAGTTGTGTGATCAGGGTGATCCTCGACGTCGAAAATGATAGGCGTGTTGGACCACTTTAAGGGTTTGCGTGCATCAAACGACGGCTCCATTGCATTAACCTCATGCACCCACTATTTAAGTCAGCGATGAGAAGAATGCAACGAGGTGCCCCCGTCAATACACATGGCCTTTGTGGCTTTCTGAAACTCATGCTCACTGGATTCGTCGTCTTCTTCATCATCATCACCTAGCTCGTCCTTGTCGCGACCTCGGGCGGGCCTCTCCTTCTGTTGCTTAGCCTTGCCGCGGTGGCCTCCTCGGCCACCATGCTTCTTGCCAGATCCCTCAGCACCGTCCTGGGCCTTCTCCTTGTCTCGTCTTTCATACTCAGCTCTCTGCTTCTCGACAAGCTGCTCAACTTGCCGGCAATTTTGGAGATCATGGCCCTTGGTGCGATGGATCTTGCAATACTGCTTGCCGGAGTTTTCCGACTTGTCGGCAGCCGCCAAGGCCTGGCAGGAGGCGCACCCGGCAACTTCCTTGCCGGGGTCGTCAACCTTGGCCTTCTTGGAGGTGCCGGGGTTGCCGAATTCCTCGACAGCAAGCACGGCCTTGCCTCTGCGCTTCTTGTTCCGCCGCTGGCCTTTCTTTGGCGGGGTTGCAGCGTCTTCATCTTCTGATTCACCCCCTGCGCCAACACCCTCGCCAGGGAGTTTCCTCCCTTCTTCAGCTCGAGCGCACTTGTCGGCCAAAGCGTAAATCTCAGCAATACTCCTGACCTTGTTCATCGCCAACTCTTCGCGCATTTTGTGGTTATGCACGTTCTGATGAAACGTGCTAACAACAATGGCAGGATGAACGTCTGGAATATTGTATTGCACTCGGCTAAACCTCTGGATAAACTTGCGCAGGGGTTTGCCCTCCTTTTGAGGAAGGAGATGCAAATCACTCTCTTGGCCAGGAGCTTGGTGGCCTCCAACAAAGGCGCCAACAAACTGATGGCACAGATCTGACCAAGAAGAAATGGAATTCTTCGGCAGATGCATCAACCATGACCTGACGTTGGGTTTGAGCACCAATGGGAAGTAGTTGGCAAGTATCTTGTCATCTCAGCCCCCGGCAGCCTGCACCGCAATGGTGTAGATGCTCAAGAACTCCGAGGGGTGAGTCTTGCCATCATATTTCTCTGGGACCTCTGGTTTGAACGTTCGGGAGTTGGGCCACTGGACTCGCCGCAGCTCACGGGTAAACGCTGGACAACCTACCTCATAGGGCAAGTCACCTACGTCCCCCGGCGCAGGCTTGTCAACAGCAGGCCCTGCGCGTTTATCGGGCTGATGACGCGCCTCCCGTCGCCGCTCGATAGTAGTTCGAGTGTCCTCTTTGCTCCGTTCCTGAAGAACTTGACGCTGATTGCGGCGCATCCGCGGATCGGATGACGCTGTGGAATCGTCATCACGGCCGTCAGTTTGCCGGGCTGATGACCGCTGCTGCTGTCGTGGAGGGGAGTGCACCGTGGTCGCACCACCTCAAGTCTTCTCACCATCGGCTCGCATCGGATCGATAGACCGCTGCTGCAAGGGCCCCGTAGGCTGCGGCCCAGCCTTGTTGACGAAGCCGATGAGGCTCTGGATAGTAGATCGCCACTCCTCCATCTTCTCCGGAGCAGGAGGAAAATCGAGGAGCAGCTGCGCACGTGCCAAGGCTTCTGCTGGTGTAGGTGGCAGCGACAGGTGCGAGGTACGTGAGGTGCTCTGACTCCTAACAGTGTTAGAAGGAGCACCGTCATGATCACGCGACCGCGCGCCACTTCCATTGGCAGTTTGGCGTGCATGGTGGGTCTGTGCACCTTGAGATTGATACACAGAAGTCTTCCCATGGGGATGTTCAGAACCACCAATGGCTCGGTGCTGCTCATCGCGTGCGACCTGGGAAGGCCACAACGCTTGCGCCGGCATGGGAGTCTTGGAAGGCGCCCTTCGAACTCTGGAGTTCGCTGTGCCGCCCGTAGGCAGTACGGCTCCATCTCTGGATCCAGCGGCGTGCGGGTTGCCATCGCCACTGCGAACGATGCCGCTCGCCTGGCTCGGATCACCAGAACGCCATGGAGGCTCTAAACCCCCATCTCCTGCATCCACGTCGTCACCCGTCCGAGTAGGCACGGGCAAGACGGACGTAGACGGAACAACCGCTGCCGCACCCTTCTTCTTGGGTGGCATGGTGACAAAGACGGTGAAAAAACTGACACGCTGATCACCGGATCAGGTTCGCGCAACCTCATTTCCCCTACCTGGTGCGCCAAAGATGTCGGCGTACGACACCTATGGGATCCGAAGGACCCCTTTACGATTTGGCAGGGAGAGAGGTATGCACAAAGAGTAGAACCGAGGACCAATGCGGGGGGTTTACCCAGGTTTGGACCGCTGATCAGCGTAAAACCCTACTCCTGCTTTAGTTTATTATCGGTGTTTTCATCCCAGTTCTTGGAGCGCTTGCAATGAACAGCGTGTTCGTGCAGCAGCTACGCATGCAGAATGGGCCAAGAGTGTTCTCTCCCCTGTAGCAGTTGCCTTGGGCCTCCTTTTATATGCTCCAAGGGGTCACCACAGTGGCAAACTGTTGATATGCGAGGTGTAAAGTAGCTACAGGTTTATCACACCTAACCACTGACGGTTTAGGACAAATGCATTTAATGCACCGTGATGTGTCCGTTTAGGTGTCCCTACTTTCTTGGGGATGGAAAAAGGGGCCATCCCATCAGCACCGCTTAAGCTCGTCTCCACTAGCGCCTTGCCACGCATCCAGAGATGGGACCAGAATGCCAGGCTGGTCGCTACGCTGGAGCGGTGGCACAGTGGCGGAACCTTGCCGGGGCGCGGATCTTGCCGGGCTCCGCAGGCTACCCCGACAAGATCTTGTCGGGGGCCGAGCCCTTGATCTCTAGTTCTCCTTATCTTATGGTCCTTGGCTTGAATGTCTCTTTGATAATCTTGGATTAATCTTCGGCTGTTCCTCGACAAGCCTTGCCGCAGGTATGGCTACAACTGCCCGTGCACAAGTATGGGGTACTAAAGGCCCAATATTTAGTACACCGACACCCATGTTGCTTTCCCTGCCACGTCGCCCTTTGGATCGTCGGTGTTGTCTGCGGTGTTTGGGGGGCTCCTCCCCAGGTTTATCATTGTCCCTTCTGGGGGTGCCATCCCCATTAGCGGCATTGTCGTCGTCCTTGGGGGTGTCCACCATGTAAACGTCATAGGTGGATGTGGCCGTCCATCGGCCGGTGACGGGAGGGGTGGCCCCAGTATGGGTCGTGGCCTCGCCGTCATCATACATGTCGTCAGTCTCCTCAGAGGCATAGTGAAGCATGTCGATTAAATCCTCAACATTGGCTACTAAGTGGGTGGTGGGTGGGACACAAAATTCCCTGTGGCCTGCCTCAAGGCTCTATTGAGTGTGAGCTGAGTCTGGATCCGATCGAGCGCTTCGTTTAACAGAGCGAGGCTGACCGGATCGATGGAAGAGATTTCTTCGGAGCTAACCTCCATTACAATGGTGGGGAGGGGTGCGAGTCCGGCCAGTGTGGGATCCTGGTCTTCGGATGTTGTACCTGTGTCGAAGCCCACCGCCAGATCTATAGCGGGTCCGGCTGGGGCTGCCTTCCAGTCTTCAGGCGCTGAACTCCCGTTAGGGCTCAAAGCCGGATCCTTGACGAGGAAGGATGGTCCGTACGGGATTGATTCCTAGTCTTCAGATGTAAGGGCCGCACCCAAGCTCGAAGCTGACAGTGCGGTAAGGGTCGATCCGGAGATCAGATCGGAAAGAGGCAATGAAGTTGAAGCTTCGGGAGCCATGGTGGTCCCAGGTGAGGCTGAGAAACCAGTGAAGATAAGATTGCCCCAAGCGTCGGCGACGTATTCGAAGTTACCAAACCTGATCTGATGCTCGGGGGCGAAGCTATCGACCGGGTTGAGATGACCGGCCGAGTCGGCATGCAAGACAACGCTGCCGAACGCGAAAAGTTGCCCGGGGACGAAGATGTCCCCGGTGCTAATGCCGTCTCCGATGATCAGGCGAGCCATCGACCCTTTGGCGATCGAACAGCGGAACTCTCAATGAAAGGACCAATGTCGGTGTCAAAACCGGCGAATCTCGGATAGGGGGTCCCGAACTATGGACCTTGGATCAATGGGAACAGTGGACATGGGACATGGGACACGATGTTTACCCAGGTTCGGGCCCTCTCTAAGAGGTAAAACCCTACGTCCTACTTGATTATATTGCTTGTGTATAAGGGGGTTATAGAGTAGATCTACCACGAGATCAGATGAACTAAGCCCTAGCTAGTAGGATGGAGATTGTTCTTATAGCATCTACGGACTAAGCCCCCTGGTTTATATAGACACCAGGGGTACTAGGGTTTACAGATAGTCGGTTACATCAAGGAAACATCGGATCTTCCATCTTGACTTGGGGTGCACACCAAGGCACAAAAGGTCTTCGGTCCGGATACGGTGCGGCCCAACAGTCCGGCCCATGAAAGATAGGCCGGCCTCCTAAGGACCCCCTAGTCTAAGACTCCCTCACCTGGCCCGACGGAGCCAATTGCCGCACCAAGCCGGCGCGTGGCTGAGCAACTCGCCGCTCCAGTTCAGCTCGATGAGGAGTGTCGAGTTGCTCCACGCTGGCACGGCGGCGAGCACGGCGGCACGGGCGTCGTCGTTGTCGCGTCTTACCACGCCACCAGTGTCTGCGGCCGCGCCTCCTGTGTCTGCGGTGGCCGCGCCTCCCGTGTATGTGGCCGTGATTCCCGTGCCTGCGGCAGCGCCATGCAGGCAGAGACAGAAGCCGGGTGCGCAGAGAGCGACGAGTCAGTGGACAACTTCTCCGTGTCCGCCGCCATCATCGAGGAGAAGTAGAACACGGGAGGCCGCCGCCGCTTGGGTCCCATGAAGGCCACCGCCGAGGCGACGACTGCGTATACAGGTGGTCTCTTGGCTGCTTCGTCTCTTGCGAGGACCTTCGTCGACCCCGCTAGTCTCTGCCTGACATGAGGAAAACAAAGGGATCCGTGGGCGGCTATTTAGATTAGGTATTAATTATACCACGGGAGCCGGATTAGCACCGCTTAGTTCATGTAAATGTAATGAAATCCATCATGTTTATATGAAGATCCATCTTTTTTATACGAAATCCTTCATGCTTATATGAAATCAGTCTGTGTTTGCACGAATTTCCTCTGGTTGGGTAGAGTTGTGAAAATGTATGCCGCTAGCATTGGATGTCATCCTCCACGGACATAAGCGGGAGGAAATTTTTCGGTTGCCGTTGGAGATGCTCTTATGCTGGAAATAATAGAGTCACATCCAATCCATTTGAGTTAATTGCGTGTATGATTCTCAAAGATAAAAAGTTAATTGCATGTACAGTGTACATTACTTGTAGGGTGGCTACAGATTCATACAGAAAGTTAAAAAGAAATAAATCAATCCTTAATTTTGTATTCTAAGTACTCTATGGGTTCCACTACCAGTACAGTAGCGAAAGAAGTATATATTAAAAATAATATAAAAATCTAAAGTTTAAGACAGATTTCGAACTCAGGTCATCGTGTTGCGAGCATCCGGCGCTAACCAGTCCACCAGATGTTCTTTGTGGACTATGCAAGTGATATATTTCTTTTTAAATAGTTACTGCGATAATTGGTTTGAAGTGATATATTTTATGTCTGCCCCGAATGATCTCAAAATCACTACTCCCTTCTTCCATCTATATAGGGCCTAATGCATTTTTCAAGACCGCCTTTGACTATTGATAAGATTAATAATACATGATATGTATAATGTGAAAATTATATCATTCGAAGCTCCTTTCACGTATGAATTTGATGGTATGCTTTGTGTAACTTGCATGTCATGTATTATTCCTCTAACATTTGGTCAAAGTTAGCCTCAATAAATGCATTAGGACCGATATAGATGGAAGGAGGTAGTAACAAAGAAAAGGTTGCACTGGTACAGCGAGGTGCTATACACACGGTTTTTAACCCCTTTCCGCGATGACATTTTGAACCGTCGCCAAGTGAGTGACTGCGATAGGGGGGTCCTTCCCACACGACCCAGAAACCGTCGGGGATAGGGAGCCATGATGTAGAGGCCTTGCCAAATGTAATCGTATGCGATGCAGCAAACACTAAATTCTTTCGCACGTGTGGGACCGGTGATTAAACGTTTCTAATGATGCAGTGAAACCAAACGGTGTGTCGTAATGAACCATTTGGGAAACAGTATGTAAGGCACATGGGCCAACATATGAACTGTGTGCAATATGTGCCCCATCGCACACGAGTTTTCTGCGGAACCCGTTTGCCATGCAAGACTCCATCACACACGTTTCCCAACAATTACTGTGTGCGATAATGTTCTATCACAAACGGTTCAGGAGCCCCTTCGCACACATACAAGTGATGCAGACCGTTTGTGATTTGTTGTGTATCACCGACGGTTGCGGCAAGAGTGACATGTGCTTTTCCTTTGGGATCCCACACGTTTCCTGAAAAATTTACAAATGGGATTGTATTTTACATTGGGCATGGTTTACTCCGAGCTCTCGTGTGCGATAATGTGATATCACAAATGATTCCAGAGCCCCTACGCACATGTAGTAGTGCTGCAAATCGTTTGCGATCTGCTGTGTATCACCGACGGTTGAGCTACGATTGACTTATGCTTTCCGATGTGGATCGCACACACTCATTTAGTTGAACCGTGTGCGGAGCAATTGCCAGGTTAAAACAAAAATATCCCATTTGAATAGGCATGCAAAAAGCAAATTCACCACAATATTCAATAGAACAAATATCAATTGAACAAATAGTGTCCACAAGAAGAACATTCATCAGATTTCGCAACAATTCAATTGAACAAATGGTAGCTAAATTCCAATGATTTGTCGACATATATATGCATTACATAATTAATCATAGTGTACGAAATATGAAGACCTCATCAGATGGAAAACAATGGATCCATGCGTATATGTTTAGTGGCTAACCCTTACTCAATGTTTCAGGAGAACGCATGCTGAAATCTTCATTATCACCAGTGGGATTGATGTAGTGATTCAGGAAGAAGTCGCTGATAAATCTCCGAACCATCAGCAATTCACCAGCGGGGAGCGGTTCAGGGGTCTTCGGTTCTAAGATGAGCTGCAGTATTTTTAAGATCAGAATGTGCCATATGAGTGGAGTAGAAGATATTAATCAAGATAGACTTAATGGTACTAATTCACGAGCATCTTCACAACTATCAGCAGATTTGCAGATGGAGATCATGTGTCTGCAAACATAGTATCCACAAAGGTTGGTCCCTGCTTGTTGCTGAGGACACTGAATTTTTTTGTACAGAATTAGTCATGTATTTGTCCTGTTAGGAACAACCTAACCGGTGTTAGATGTATTTTTTTCTTTGGACAGAAATAGAAAGAGGTTTGTTTAGAAGCTTGAACATTTGACTAGCGTAAGAAAAGGTATTTGCAGACTATTGGATACATTTTCCGAAAATAACGGATTTTGGTGTGTTACCGGAGAAACGATCTCATGCTGCAGAGGTAGTTCCCTCTTGAACAGGTTCCCTGGTTTAGTTTTCCACAATGCGAACACACTGCAAATGAAGATGATTTTTCACAACATCAGTTATTGAATCAAATATGAATGCAAATTAATTTCAACATCGTAGAATTCAATACCTATCCATGAATTGCTGAAGATGCGTCAGATCCTGAGCGTTTGTTGACTCTCTGAGAGAATCCATGTAGTAAATTGTGTTCTTGTTTGGAACAATGAATACCAATATCCAGTGATTGCTACATATTAAGAAAGCCATGAACTTACGAATTATGTCGAAATCTAAAAGACAATCAGTGTATACGTGGTTGTTTACTTGACTTACCATTCATGATATGGCCAGAGAAATGATTCTGCATGGGACGTGTTTTCGAAGATACGGACGACCGTGTTAATGGCCCACTCCCGTGCATCCTTACCATCTAATGTTGTGCCATTTGCTAATGCAGGATCTATGAAATAAACACTCTCCCTTTTTCTTCTCTGCGCGTTCAATCCCCAAAGAGGAATAAAATGCAGTTACTTGTTTATCATTTACAACCTTGTATGGAGAAGTTGATCAGAGTTTGTTAAGTACTTACAAAATCAGGCATCTAACAAAAGTGGCATCGAGCTCGTTGAAGTTGAAGAAGAGATGTAAGTCCTCGAAACTCACACTAATGGAACCAGCATCGTGTCGGTAATGATCTCTGTTGTAGTGGACTAGCAGAACATGATGACCTACTAACATTTGATCCATGCAATATTTATGTAACTCGCGGCAACTGGAGCTGCACTCATCAAAGTATTCGCCAACAAGAAATGGCTGGCCATGGACGTAATTGTGTGCTTCAAGTACATCTGCTTTATTTTTAGCAAGCAACAAAGTTATTTCTTCATCATCCATGCCGTCAGAAATAATATTACTCCCCGATTCAAACAACTTGCTGTTAATTTGGTTCTGGGCGACGAGTGCTTTAAGTAAGAGGCAATCTTTCTCTTTCTTCTTCGCTCTCACGGCGCACTTCCTCATGGGTGTAGCCTTTTTGCCTGCTTCCTTCTTGGTACTTGAAGCACTTCTGGTACAATGTCTGGTTGGCTGAAAGGCAGGCTGCTGAGCAGACGGTGAAGCTTTGACGGACTGCTTAGCAGACGGTGAAGCTTCGACGGACTGCTTAGCAGACGGTGAAGCTTTGACGGACTGCTTAGCAGACGGTTTAGCTATGGCAGACCGCTGAGCTGGCGGTGCTGCTGTGACGGACTGCTGGGCTGTAGGAGCAGAGGCATCGGACTGCTGATGATGCATTGAAGCTATGTCAGGTTTCTGTGCAGGTGGTGCCAACTTGTCGGTGTGCTGAGGAGGCCGTGCCAACGCGTTGGTTTGCTGAGTAGGAAGTGCTGACGCATTGGTATGCTGATCACGCGGCTGCGGACCGACGGACTGATGAGCAGTCGGTTATGGACCTACAGACTGCTTAGCAGGCGGTTCCGAAGCATCAGACTGCTTAGCAGTCCGTTCCACTAGGTTGGTCTGCTGAGCATGTGCTGCAGCTGGGTCTCCCCCCGCTGCTTCAGCGACCGGCATCTGAACCGGTGGTGCGTCTTCAGCAGTTGTAGGCCTTATCACTGGCTGCTCTGGGGCGGACAATGACATGGCCTGTACGGCACAAAGTCGGGCCGGCTGATCACAGGTTGATGCATCAGCCGTCGGATTACGAGTATTAGGTTCTTTGGGGGAAGCACACGAGAGCTGCTGTGGCAAGGAGAGCGTCACCGGTTGAGGGGCGACATTGGTTGCTCTTGGCAGGGCTTCAGGGATCTCATCCATGAACTCTATTTCATTTTGTGGCCAATGGATGTGATGTAACAGTGTTTCTCCCAAGGTCCTTCGCTCATCAAAGTCTCCTAGGACATTCTTCAGGGCAAATTCATTGAATCCAGGCTTTACTTCAGTCACGTAGCACTTCACACAACCCGGCTTCAATGGCACATTGTCCACAAGAGGCCCTCTTCTAAGAAGGGTGGGTAAACCCAGGCTGTTGCACATTTTAATGTACCTTCATAATGTGTAAGCACGCCCTTCAGTCTGTCTTTCATTCCAGATAGATCAGATATAGCATCATCATGAGCAGCTGCAGTCTCAGTGTCGCTAGGGTCAGCTGATGCACAGCTACTCTTGTGCGGTGTTGTCGCACAATAACCAGCATCCTCCATGCCCGCCTCCCCTCCCATCTGCTGGCTATCTGTCAGTGTTAGAGTCTTCTGCATCATCATTGACTCCTCAATATCCTTTCGAACAGCCGGATACATGTCCTTCCTCAACCTTTAGTACAATTCATTCTGCTTCATTTCACTCCTCGCTTTTTTCATACTGAGCCTCTCTTCTTTGCTGAGTGTGAAAGCCCTCTTGTGCGGGACATTAACACCTATACCCCTTGCACGGCCAGGGGGCTCTCTTGTTTCCAGAGCATCGGATAGAATGTCACATGGCCCTAAGTTCCTGTAGAACCTTACAGGGATCTTGGAAGCCTTTAACATCACACGATACAGTTCTTTGTCATGTGAGTTTTCAAAGTAATAAGTTTCGTCATCATGCCTCCTTGCACATGCCCGCAAGTAGTCTCTAGCGCGTTCGCCCCTAATTTCACTAAAGGTCGGTTTCCCACCTGCAGCTACTGCTTCTTTGTCCTCCTGGTCCCATATCGGTTTCATGCCGTAGTATCCTGCCACACCCATACGGTGGGGGTGTGTGTTCCTCTTCTGAAGTTCCGATTGCTTGGCACTCTTCTCAGCAAACTCTGTAGTTGCCCTGACCCTTTTGAATTCTGCCCAGTCTGCCTTTGTAATTTGGGGGTATGCGGGGATTGGGTCCTTGCCTTCACTCAAGTACTTCTTGTACAACACGTGCTTCCAGTTTCTCCAAGCATCCCTAGCCTTCTTCAGTGCAGCGTGTTCCACCTGCATTCTCCACTGCTCTAGAACATTGAAGTGATCCATGATCTCCCGGACTATTCTTTGCCGTGTTTCTGTGTCAGCCTTCTGAAACCCCGACAGATTAATGTTGAGCCTTGCCCTGCCAACAAATCCACACACACTCCTGAACCTCGTGCGTGCTTTATCTAGTTTAGTTGGAGCCCAAGACTTCAAATCGATCTCGGTTACTTCATATACACCTTTAGGATGGTGTGTGGGCTTCCTTGGAGCGTTCCTCCATGTCCTGACCGGAAGGGTAATTGCTGCAGCTCTATCCCGTTCAAGATTACTTGATCCCTCACCATCTACTGAAGACCTAGGGTTGTCGGAATCAGATGAAGATACATCGCCTGAAGCATGAGTGTTGTCGCTGCTACTCGACATCTACAGAGAACACATGTGAAACTCAGGAAAGGAGGATAAGCATAAAACTAACAACTTGGTATCAAGCTGTCTAAACATGTCATGCAATAATTTAGAAAATGTACGGCTTATTTGTTAAGTTTGTGTGACTCGGGCGCCCACGATCTGTAAATCGGCAGTAACTTATTGTAACAAATACAGCTTATATGTACTAACTAGGAAGGTAGATAATAAACATATATACGCTCTCCGTTATTTTATAGCCAATTTGGGAACGTATGGAACGAAATAGGAAGAGGGATTGCGAGGAAATATGCCTCACCGCGATGGAGAGTAGTAACTAACAAGTTTCTTAATGCAAACCCGGCAGGACCACAGGAGAGGCGAGGGTTACAGGATCGATATGCTCGAGGGTGGCTGGCAAGCAAACGAAGACGGCGAGGCGTGGGCAGCCGCGTGTTGGGAACAACAGTTTAGGTAGGGTTGATGCCGAAGAGCGGGCACACGGCCCGGGTGAGCATGTCGGCACTGGAGAGGGTTCTATTGTCGATCTGGGGGAGGGGGGAGCTGGCGATGGAGATTGGGTGGACTAATTGAGTGAAACGCGGGCGGGCGGTGAGGGGGTGTTGGTGGCCTAGGTGAAAAGGGTGAAAAAATATCCCCGGTCGCCGCGCGGAAAGGCCTATGCAAACAGTTGCCTCTAAGCGCTCGTGTGCACAAAGAGCATAATTTCATTTGAAATGAAGACGTGCTAATTTTGAAATGAAGACGTGAGTTCATCGTTTCGCCACTAATTTTTCCCACGGTAAGCAATCACCATTATACTACATGTTTGATTTGCTGGCGCATTTTAGGTCTCGTGTGCTATATTTAAGACATTTTTTGGCATTTACCGTGCATTTTGGCATATAAATCAAATCCTAGCTAGACTGCATTTGCTGTCGAAAGGGATGAGGATTGCCGTTCGATCTGGGAGCATCCAACGGTGCAGACGTACGATCCGTGGGGTTTGGTTTCTAGCCAATCAGAACGCATGACCTAGATCGCGCGCACAGCATGGGGGGCATCGGCCATGGTTTGGTAGGCACATGGCTTTCGTGAGTGAACCGTGTGCTATTTGAAAACATTTACATGAACTAACAGCATATTTTTGTTTGAATGAAAACATGAGTTCATCGTTTCACCTCCAAATTGTTTTCCACGGTAAGAAATCACCATTGTACCCTATGGTTTGATTTTCTGGTGCCTTTGAGGTATCGTTTGCTATATTTGAGTCATTTGCTATAGTCGCAACTACACGTGGGTGCTAGCAAGATCATTTGTGTGTCCTTTGGGAGTTTTCATTCATTGTTCGAGAAACGGGCAAAAATTCAAACAGTTTGGCCGCAGGGTGCGGCCAGAGGCGTAGGCCTTGTTGGTATTTTAATTACAGGAAATGCATATAGAGTCCGGAAATAACAAAAATCAGTGTGTCACCATGGCATGCTCTCAGGATCCCATGGAAATTTTTTGGTAAAGTTTGGCACAAGTTTTCATGCTCACACCTTCCAAATCGGAGCATCTCACAAGAAGGATCATAGTTTCCAAAAGGAGACGCGACACTTCGGACTCCAATCGTCGGTGACTACATCGTTCCGCCTCGAATTTTTTTCACGGTAAACAATCACGTATATACCCTAGAGTTGATTTTCTGGCCCATTTCAGGTCTTGTCTACTATATTTAAGTCATTTTTTTGCACTTACCTTGCATTTAGTGCATATAAAATAAAAACCGTACTACAACTACATCTGGGTGTTAGTTAGCAGAGAAGGTGTACAAATCATTTATGTGTCGCTTTGCGATTTTCATCCATTGTCCGAGAAACGGGGAGAAGTTTCAAACATTTCGGCCGCGAGGTGCGGCCACCGGCATAGGCCTAGTTCGTATTTTAATTACAGGGAATTCAGATGGAGTCCGGACATCAGCAAAATCGGCGTGTGCCCGTGGCATGCTCTCACGACACCGTGGAAAAAAATTGGTGAAGTTTGGCACAAGTTTTGATGATCGCTCCTTGCAAACCGGAGCATCTCACAAGAAGGATCATGGGTTCCAAAAGGAGACGTGTCAATTTAAACTCCAGTGGCCGGTGACTTCATCGTTTGGCCTCATAAAAAAATTCATGGTACGCAATCACCATTATACCACGGGTTTGATTTTCTAACGCATTTCAGGTATCGTTTGATATATTTAAGACATTTCTTGAATTTAACGTGCAATTTGTGGATATAAATAAAATCACAACCGGAACTGCATGTGCTGTCGAAAGGGATGAGGATTGCCATTCAATCAAGGAGAATCCAACGGTGTAGACGTACGATCCGTGGGGTTGGGGTTCTGGCCAATCAGAACGCATGACTCAGATCATGCGCGCGGTAGGGGGGCGGGCATCGGCCACGGTTTAGTAGGCACACGGCTTTCGTGAGTGAACCGTGTGCTATTTGAAAACATTTGCATGAACTAACATCATATTTTCATTTGAATGAAAAAATGAGTTCATCATTTCGCCTCAAATTTTCTTTTTGTGGTAAGAAATCACCATTGTACCCTACGGTTTGATTTTCTGGTGCATTTGAGATCTCGTTTGCTATATTTGAGTCATTTTTTGCACACACACACACACACACACGCACACACACACACACACACACACATATATATATATATAGTCGCAACTACACGCGGGTGTTAGCAAGATCATTTGTGTGTCGCTTTGCGAGTTTTCATTCATTGTCCGAGACACGGGAAAAAACTTCAAATAGTTCGGCCATAGGGTGCGGCCAGAGGCGTAGGCCTTGTTGGTATTTTAATTACAGGAAATGCATATAGAGTCCAGAAATAACGTAAATCATTGTGTCACCGTGGCGTGCTCTCACGATCGCATGGAAAAAAATTGGTAAAGTTTGGCACAAGTTTTGATGCTCGCACCTTCCATACCGGAGCATCTCACAAGAAGGATCATAGTTTCCAAAAGGAGACGCGGCACCTCGGACTCCAAATTGTCAGTGACTACATTGTTCCGCCTCGAAAAAAAATCATGGTAAACAATCACGGATATACCCTTGTGTCGGGGACGAATCCGCGATCACCTATGGGACCCAGGGAAGGACCCCTTTACGTTCGGCAGGGAGAGACGGTCGCACGAAGAGCAAATCTAGCGAAGAACACGACAGCACACGAGAGAGATTTTACCCAGGTTCGGGCCGCACGGATGCGTAAAACCCTACTCCTGCTTTTTGGTGTATTATCTGGATGATTGTTCTAGCTCCAGGAGCGCTACAGCACAGAGTAGCTGCGTACAATACTGGAGTTCTCCATCTCCCAGTTCCTAACCCCCTCCACGTTGCCTATGGGCCTCCTTTTATACGCACAAAGGGGTCACCAACAGGTGGCAAACAGTAAAGGTAGAGGTGGAAAGTTGCTACAGTAAGGCCATTATTACTAGGATGACATGTCCTACCTACCACTGACGGCAGGGGACAAGGGCATTAAATGCCCATGCCTTAGCTGTCCAGATACATGTACCCGGACGTCTTGGACGTGGGAAAAGCCTATCCCACCTGCTCCTGCACCGCTAGCTACAGAGTACCGCCGTCTACACAGTGCCCTGCCACACACGCTTGGAAGGACCCAGAGCGCCACGCTGGCAGAGGCACCAGAGCAGCACAGTAGCACAGTGGTACAGTAACGCTTGCCGCGGCAAGACCTTGCCACACCTGACAGCTTGCCGCAACCAATAGCTTGCCACGCAAGGTAACTTGCCGGGGCAAGTACCTTGCCGCAGCCAATGACTTGCCGGGGCAAGTACTCTGCTACAGCAAACCTCAGGCTGGGCCTCAACTGTCCCTCCCGGCAAGCTCCTCTTGCCGGGGCCTTGACTCTTGCTTTGTATACTTTGTTCTTGAATGGCTTAATAACCTTGAGCTTCTCTCTGGCTGTCCTCCCGTAAGCCTGGCCGCGGGATGCTGCTACTGCCTGTGCACAAGTACGGGGTACTAGGGTACCCCTATTCTAGTACACCGACACCTTGGTTTGATTTTCTGGCCCATTTCAGGTCTCGTCTGCTATATTTAAGTTATTTTTTGCACTTACCTTGCATTTAGTGCATATAAAGTCAAAACCCTACTACAACTACATGTGGGTGTTAGTTAGGATACTTATAGTGGGGAGTATCATATACTAGTATCATGCATATGATACTAGTGTATGATACTACCTTCATAGATGGTCATAGTGGGAGTAACATAGGTAGTAACATACATGCCACCTAAGCAAAGAAGATGATGTGTCAGGTAATTAATGAGGAGAGAGGCAAATAGAGTAACATAATATGTTACCATTACATAGTGCTTCCCAATGCAAAATGAGTCTACAAAGCAATAAATGAAGATCTATATGTTATCACACTTATGTTACTACCCACTATGAAGGTAGTAACATAGACTAGTAAGGCTCTTCCCAGTACTCCAAGGTGTACCGGTGCTAAGGGTGCCACATAGGCAAAAAAGTGATGTGGCAGAGCAATTAAAGAGGAGAGAGAGCATCATAGTGACCCCAGGAGGAAACGATGCTAAGCGTGTGGACCTATGCAAAATGACTATCAACCAATGCATGAAGGTGTTTTGGTGTTAAAACATTAAATGAGGGAGGCTTAGCTACAAAAGTTAAGCACCAATGCATTGGGGAGAGTAGTTGCTAAGCTTTTTAATGCATTTAGCACCCCACCTTAGCACCAATGCATTGGAAGAGGCCTAACATGTACATGTTACTACTCTAAGTTACTCCCCACTATGACTAGCCTCATAGTATCTTAGAGTAGTATCATAGATGACCGTATTAATGGCCATGCATGACACAAAGTAGTATAGCATTTATTATGTTACGGTATCTACCTATGTTACTCTAACCCACTCTCCCTTCTTTAATTCTTTGCCACATCATCTTATTTGCTATTCCCGAGTGCATGATACCGGCTATGATACCCCCACTATGGCCAGCCTTATCAAAGAAGGTGTACAAATCATTTGTGCGTCGCTTTGCGAGTTTTCATCCGTTTGTCCGAGAAGTGGGGAGAAGTTTCAAACATTTCGGCCGCGAGGTGCGGCCACCGGCATAGGCCTAGTTGGTATTTTAATTACAGGAAATTCAGATGGAGTCCGGACATCATCAAAATCGATGTGTGCCGTGGCGTGCTCTCACGACCCCGTGGAAAAAAATTGGTAAAGTTTGGCACAAGTTTTGATGATCTCTCCTTCCAAACTGGAGCATCTCACAAGAAGGATCATGGTTTCCAAAAGGAGACGTGTCAATTCAAACTCCAGTGGCCCATGACTTCATCGTTTGGCCTCATAAAAATTTCCACGGTACACAATCACCATTATACCACGGGTTTGATTTTCTGGCGCATTTCAGGTATCGTTGGCTATATTTAAGACATTTTTTGAGTTTAACGTGCATTTTGTGCATATAAATAGAATTACAACCAGAACTGCATTTGCTGTGGAAAGGGATGAGGATTGCCGTTCGATCTGGGAGCATCCAACGGTGCAGACGTATGATCCGTGGGGTTTGGGTTCTGGCCAATCAAAACGCATGACTCAGATCGCGCACGCGGTTTGGTCGGCACACGGCTTTCATGAACGAACCGTGTGCTATTCGCAAACCAGATTGCATATCTTCTGTTCATACATGAGTGAGATCAATTGAGTGTGCTACCTCTATGGTATAATAATAATAATAAACAGTTAATATTCATTGTCTGAGCTGACAGCATATCATGTTCAACATATATAACGGTTCTTACATCAACAGAAAACCGGGTATAACTCACAAATTCAGTACACGCGACAGTTCTAAATTGAATGAATTAAGTTGCAGGGTAGGCATAAAGACTAGTCTTACGGCTTAATTCCCATGTACACGGGGGAACTGGGATCATTACATTGACCCCGAATGAACTTGGGTTTTCTGATGATTTTGCGCTTCTCTGTTAGAGGGGTGCATGATCCCTTGGCTGGCAACTCAGCAAATTCATCGTACTCGTCCTCATCGTCAACATCCTCGACACCTAGTACCCTCCTCTTCCCATGCATCACTACATGGCAGTTCTTATGCAAGGGCTCTTCCGCATAGAAAATCTGGGTAGCATCGCTGGCAAGAATGAACAAGTCCGCGTGATATGCCATCGTTGTCCTGTTAACATAGGTCTTCCTGTAATCATCAACCTTTACCTGACCAAGAGGGATCCATGTGCACCTGAATAATGCCACCTTAACTTTCACATAGTTAAGCTCCCAAATCTCTTTGATGGTTCCATAGTATACCCTTTTATCAGCTTCATCTACAGTCATGCATTCTATTCGAATAGAGCTGTTCTGATATGAGGTCTTCTCATCACGTTCCTCAGTGTAGAACGTGTAGTCATTTATGTCATATGCTTGGTACGTCAGCATCGTAGGTGATGGCTTTTGTTCCAACCACGTAGCAATGTCATCGATGGATCCTTGTGCCAAATGATTCTTCAGCCATTCGGCGTAATTCTTAGTGTGCTCCTTCATCTCCACATCTGATGAAGGCACCATTGGTAAGAAGCTTTGGCGTATCTCCGCCAAGTGTTCTTTGGCATAAGCACTGAGAACTGGGATGTTAAGCAGTACCGTCAAATGGGCTTTCTCTGTCAATTCTCTGGGTGCAACCTTTTGCGTGCCAGCAAGGACCGGCTTACCTTTCAGCCTTCCCTCGTGGCGAGAGAGGGGCAAACCTATATGTCTTTGTTTCATGTATTCGGTGCAAAACTCAACCACCTCCTCCGCGGTATAACCTTGTAGGATGCTTGCCTCTGGATGGTTTCGGTTCTGACAATAGCGCTTCAGTATTCCCCTGAACCGCTCGAAGGGATACATGTTGCGAAGAAACACATGACCACATTACTTTATCTCATCGACAAGGTGCACAGTGAGATGGACCATGACATCAAAGAATGACGGCGGGAAAAACATCTCTAGGTTGGACAATATTCTTGCAATATCATCTTGCATATGATCCAACTCTTCAGGATCTACAACTTTCTGCCATAGTTGCTTGAAGAAATCACAGAGCTCAATGAGTGTGTTTCTTATATCTTTGTCCATCAGATTCCTGATGGCCACCGGGAGGATTTGTGTCAACATTACGTGGCAATCATGTGACTTCATGTGTCCCAACTTGATTTTACCTGAGCTCACATCCACGAGACTTCTGATGTTTGCGGAGTAGGAAGAGGGTGTCTTAACTGACAACAAATAGGTCAAGAACTCTGTTGCTTCTTCTGTACTGAAATTGTAACTCTGGTGAGCGTTGATGAATTTGTTATCATCTTCTGCTTCACTCTTGCATTTTGATTGATCAGCAAGCATATCGAGCCGTTCACTGTCACCATCCTTTGTTTTACCTTTAATCTTGAGCAGAGTACCAAGGATGCTTTCACATATGTTCTTCTCTACGTGCATGACATTGATGCAGTGACGTACACGTAGAATCTCCCAGTAAGGTAATTTCCAAAACACTGATTTCTTCTTAAACACTTGATCCTTGGGTGTTTGTTTCACCGTCAAAGCGTGCTTCTTGCCAAGCACAACATTAATTTGTTTAGCCATGTTGTGGACCAGCTCCCCATCATATGGTCTTGGGCCCACATCTACCTCTACCGTACCATCAAATTCAGCTTTCATCTTTCAGTATGGGTGATTTCTCCGTAAGAACCTACGATGATGCAAATACACAGTTTTGCGCGAGTTGGGAAGAAATCTGCTAGTTGTCCTATCCATGCATGTGACACACCCTACATCTCCCTTTGTTTTCTGCCTCGATGTGTTGCCTAATGCCGACATATCTTGAATGGTGTGCAGCAGCATCGCATGTAGATAAAAAATCTCCTTTTTGTAAGCATCATAACATTTTACAGCAGGCGCATCTATCCACACTGTTAGTAGTTCTTCTACCAGTAGCTGAAAGTAAATGTCGATGTCATTTCCAGGTTGCTTCAGGCCTTGGATAATCATTGACATCATAATGTATTTTTTCTTCATACACAACCAAGGAGCTAGGTTATATATGCACAGAAGCACCGGCCATGTGCTGTGATTGGTGCTCATATCGCCAAAAGGATTCATCCCGTCAGTACACTCCCCGAGCCTTATACTTCTAGAATCCTTGGCAAAGTCTTCAAACTTGTTGTCGATTAATTCCCACTGAGCCCCATCTTTCGGGTGCCTCATATATTTATCCACAGTTCGCTCATCATGATGCCACCGCAACCTCTTTGCCTCTCTAGGGTTTGCAAACAAACGCCTCAACCTTGGAATTAAAGGCAAGTACCAAACAACCTTGAATGGGATTCCTATCTCGATCTCGTCATCCAATTTGTACTTGTCCTTTGCTCTCCTGCACTTGTATAGTGGATGCTTGCATGTGGGACATGCACACAAATCTTTGTACTCACCACGGTACAATATACAATCATTCACACAAGCGTGTATCTTCTGTACTTCAAGTTCCAATGGGTAAACAATTTTCTTCGCTTCGTTCGTGCTTCTGGGAGCACATTATCTTCCAGAAGAATTTCTTTGAAAAGACATAACATCTCTGTGAAGCCCTTGTTTGATAGACCGTTTGGTGCTTTAAATCTGAGAAGCGCCAGGGTGGCACTCAACTTGGAATATTTCTTTTTGCAACCTGGATACAATTCTTTCTTGGAGTCCACATCAATGGTTGGCAGATCCTTCTACCCAATCATATCATTTTTTGGGCCCTTGAAATCTGCAATCATAGCAGCAAAATCTGGCATATCAAGATCGTCGTCATCTGCGTCGCCGTCTTGGTTTTCCAGTGGGCGTTTCGGCTTTCTGGTGTTCCATTGGTAGCTTGACGCCTCTGCCCCGATGTTAGATTCAACATCCATGTGACACTGACCGGGGTTTGGCAGCTCGCAACCCTAGGTATATTCATCCATGACATGCTCTTCACCGTGTCTGGTCCAACGTGTATATCCATCCATGAATCCCTGAGAGAGTAAGTGCCACTGGACATCTGCAATTTGATGTGAATCTGTATTGGCACAATGAGTACATGGACACAGGATGTAATCTGCATCACCAATTCTCCTCTTTGTACTTTCAGCCAAATTCATGAACTCTGTTATGCCACTGATAAAATCTGTGGTTCTCCGATTCTTCATCCATTGAGATCGTTCCATCTGCACCACACGAATGGTAATTAAAAACAAAACAACAACATTAATACACGGATTAACTGATGCCCAAAGATGCGTGCATAAGTCACAAGGTTTTATTTTCATAATTACTGAGGGCGCTCCATATTGTTATCTAGACGTGCAATGAGAAAAATTAATGGCTAGTCAATTTACATGCAGAGTACTACAACACTACCCATAGGAATTGAATACCTTAATTAAGCCACTCACGAAAAGAATACCTAAATTAATTAGCCGCGTGGCGACCTCCACCCAGCAGATAAAGAAGTGCGATGCGGCGGCACACCGAGACAGCAGGGTCGAAGAGCAAAGCTTAGTGCGGCTGTCGCCTGAAGTTCGACCTCCACTATCCCGCCATCGACCGCGATGGATGTGCTCCAATCACGCCGCCACCGACCTCGATGGTTGAGCTCCTCCTATCTCTCGCCGCAGACCGAGGATTGACCTCCTATGACGCCGCCACCGCCCACTGACCGAGGATTGACCTCTTATCTGGTAGCCGCTGCCTAGGCCGCCACCACCGCCGCCGCCATCTCTATCTGCAGAGCGGCTGTTTTATTTTTTGACGGATATCCGTAGAGCGGCTGTTTACACGGTATCACTGTAACTCAATTATATGTACAGGGTAGTACACCACATACGGTTATGTCACGGCAACCGTGTCTCACCTACGTTGTCTTCTCACACGGTTTGGTGCGGAAATCGTGTGTGAAGTTGTAATACCTAACACAAATGACATGTATAAACAGTGTGCCGTATACAACATATAGTGCCATAAGTAGTTCTCGACCATTAGCTTATCCCCGTAGTTTCCCCATTTCCCCCAAATCCCTAGATAGCCTCCAAATTCCCTCGCGTGGTGCTGACATTGAGGGAATGCGGACGAGTGGTGCCTAATGCCGACATATCTTGAATGGTGTGCAGCAGCATCGCATGTAGATCAAAAATCTCCTTTTTGTAAGTATCATAACATTTCACAGCAGGCGCATCTATCCACACTGTTAGTAGTTCTTCTACCAGTAGCTGAAAGTAAATGTCGATGTCATTTCCAGGTTGCTTCAGGCCTTGGATAATCATTGACATCATAATGTATTTTTTCTTCATACACGACCAAGGAGCTAGGTTATATATGCACAGAAGCACCGGCCATGTGCTGTGATTGGTGCTCATATCGCCAAAAGGATTCATCCCGTCAGTACACTCCCCGAGCCTTATACTTCTAGAATCCTTGGCAAAGTCTTCAAACTTGTTGTCGATTAATTCCCACTGAGCCCCATCTTTCGGGTGCCTCATATATTTATCCACAGTTCGCTCATCATGATGCCACCGCAACCTCTTTGCCTCTCTAGGGTTTGCAAACAAACGCCTCAACCTTGGAATTAAAGGCAAGTACCAAACAACCTTGAACGGGATTCCTATCTCGATCTCGTCGTCCAATTTGTACTTGTCCTTTGCTCTCTTGCGCTTGTATCATGGATGCTTGCATGTGGGACATGCACGCAAATCTTTGTACTCACCACGGTACAATATACAATCATTCACACAAGCGTGTATCTTCTGTACTTCAAGTTCCAATGGGCAAACAATTTTCTTCGCTTCGTTCGTGTTTCTGGGAGCACATTATCTTCCGGAAGAATTTCTTTGAAAAGACATAACATCTCTGTGAAGCCCTTGTTTGATAGACCGTTTGGTGCTTTAAATCTGAGAAGCGCCAGGGTGGCACTCAACTTGGAATATTTCTTTTTGCAACCTGGATACAATTCTTTCTTGGAGTCCACATCAATGGTTGGCAGATCCTTCTACCCAATCATATCATTTTTTGGGCCCTTGAAATCTGCAATCATAGCAGCAAAATCTGGCATATCAAGATCGTCGTCATCTGCGTCGCCGTCTTGGTTTTCCAGTGGGCGTTTCGGCTTTCTGGTGTTCCATTGGTAGCTTGACGCCTCTGCCCCGATGTTAGATTCAACATCCATGTGACACTGACCGGGGTTTGGCAGCTCGCAACCCTAGGTATATTCATCCATGACATGCTCTTCACCGTGTCTGGTCCAACGTGTATATCCATCCATGAATCCCTGAGAGAGTAAGTGCCACTGGACATCTGCAATTTGATGTGAATCTGTATTGGCACAATGAGTACATGGACACAGGATGTAATCTGCATCACCAATTCTCCTCTTTGTACTTTCAGCCAAATTCATGAACTCTGTTATGCCACTGATAAAATCTGTGGTTCTCCGATTCTTCATCCATTGAGATCGTTCCATCTGCACCACACGAATGGTAATTAAAAACAAAACAACAACATTAATACACGGATTAACTGATGCCCAAAGATGCGTGCATAAGTCACAAGGTTTTATTTTCATAATTACTGAGGGCGCTCCATATTGTTATCTAGACGTGCAATGAGAAAAATTAATGGCTAGTCAATTTACATGCAGAGTACTACAACACTACCCATAGGAATTGAATACCTTAATTAAGCCACTCACGAAAAGAATACCTAAATTAATTAGCCGCGTGGCGACCTCCACCCAGCAGATAAAGAAGTGCGATGCGGCGGCACACCGAGACAGCAGGGTCGAAGAGCAAAGCTTAGTGCGGCTGTCGCCTGAAGTTCGACCTCCACTATCCCGCCATCGACCGCGATGGATGTGCTCCAATCACGCCGCCACCGACCTCGATGGTTGAGCTCCTCCTATCTCTCGCCGCAGACCGAGGATTGACCTCCTATGACGCCGCCACCGCCCACTGACCGAGGATTGACCTCTTATCTGGTAGCCGCTGCCTAGGCCGCCACCACCGCCGCCGCCATCTCTATCTGCAGAGCGGCTGTTTTATTTTTTGACGGATATCCGTAGAGCGGCTGTTTACACGGTATCACTGTAACTCAATTATATGTACATGGTAGTACATCACATACGGTTATGTCACGGCAACCGTGTCTCACCTACGTTGTCTTCTCACACGGTTTGGTGCGGAAATCGTGTGTGAAGTTGTAATACCTAACACAAATGACATGTATAAACAGTGTGCCGTATACAACATATAGTGCCATAAGTAGTTCTCGACCATTAGCTTATCCCCGTAGTTTCCCCATTTCCCCCAAATCCCTAGATAGCCTCCAAATTCCCTCGCGTGGTGCTGACATTGAGGGAATGCGGACGAGTGGTGCCTAATGCCGACATATCTTGAATGGTGTGCAGCAGCATCGCATGTAGATCAAAAATCTCCTTTTTGTAAGTATCATAACATTTCACAGCAGGCGCATCTATCCACACTGTTAGTAGTTCTTCTACCAGTAGCTGAAAGTAAATGTCGATGTCATTTCCAGGTTGCTTCAGGCCTTGGATAATCATTGACATCATAATGTATTTTTTCTTCATACACGACCAAGGAGCTAGGTTATATATGCACAGAAGCACCGACCATGTGCTGTGATTGGTGCTCATATCGCCAAATGGATTCATCCCGTCAGTACACTCCCCGAGCCTTATACTTCTAGAATCCTTGGCAAAGTCTTCAAACTTGTTGTCGATTAATTCCCACTGAGCCCCATCTTTCGGGTGCCTCATATATTTATCCACAGTTCGCTCATCATGATGCCACCGCAACCTCTTTGCCTCTCTAGGGTTTGCAAACAAACGCCTCAACCTTGGAATTAAAGGCAAGTACCAAACAACCTTGAACGGGATTCCTATCTCGATCTCGTCGTCCAATTTGTACTTGTCCTTTGCTCTCTTGCGCTTGTATCATGGATGCTTGCATGTGGGACATGCACGCAAATCTTTGTACTCACCACGGTACAATATACAATCATTCACACAAGCGTGTATCTTCTGTACTTCAAGTTCCAATGGGCAAACAATTTTCTTCGCTTCGTTCGTGTTTCTGGGAGCACATTATCTTCCGGAAGAATTTCTTTGAAAAGACATAACATCTCTGTGAAGCCCTTGTTTGATAGACCGTTTGGTGCTTTAAATCTGAGAAGCGCCAGGGTGGCACTCAACTTGGAATATTTCTTTTTGCAACCTGGATACAATTCTTTCTTGGAGTCCACATCAATGGTTGGCAGATCCTTGTACCCAATCATATCATTTTTTGGGCCCTTGAAATCTGCAATCATAGCAGCAAAATCTGGCATATCAAGATCGTCGTCATCTGCGTCGCCGTCTTGGTTTTCCAGTGGGCATTTCGGCTTTCTGGTGTTCCATTGGTAGCTTGACGCCTTTGCCCCGATGTTAGATTCAACATCCATGTGACACTGACCGGGGTTTGGCATCTCGCAACCCTAGGTATATTCATCCATGACCTGCTCTTCACCATGTCTGGTCCAACGTGTATATCTATCCATGAATCCCCGAGAGAGTAAGTGCCACTGGACATCTGCAATTTGATGTGACTCTGTATTGGCACAATGAGTACATGGACACAGGATGTAATCTGCATCACCAATTCTCCTCTTTGTACTTTCAGCCAAATTCATGAACTCTGTCATGCCACTGATAAAATCTGTGGTTCTCCGATTCTTCATCCATTGAGATCGTTCCATCTGCACCACACGAATGGTAATTAAAAACAAAACAACAACATTAATACACAGATTAACTGATGCCCAAAGATGCGTGCATAAATCACAAGGTTTTATTTTCATAATTACTGAGGGCGCTCCATATTGTTATCTAGACGTGCAACGAGAAAAATTAATGGCTAGTCAATTTACACGCAGAGTACTACAACACTACCCATAGGAATTGAATACCTTAATTAAGCCACTCACGAAAAGAATACCTAAATTAATTAGCCGCGCGGCGACCTCCACCCAGCAGACAGAGAAGTGCGATGCGGCGGCGCGCCGAGACAGTAGGGTCGAAGAGCAAAGCTTAGTGCGGCTGTCGCCTGAAGTTCGACCTCCACTATCCCACCATCGACCGCGATGGATGTGCTCCAATCACGCCGCCACCGACCTCGATGGTTGAGCTCCTCCTATCTCTCGCCGCAGACCGAGGATTGACCTCCTATGACTCCGCCACCGCCCACTGACCGAGGATTGACCTCTTATCTGGTAGCCGCTGCCTAGGCCGCCGCCACCGCCGCCGCCATCTCTATCTGCAGAGCGGCTGTTTTATTTTTTGACGGATATCCGTAGAGCGGCTGTTTACACGGTATCACTGTAACTCAATTATATGTACATGGTAGTACATCACATACGGTTATGTCACGGCAACCGTGTCTCACCTACGTTGTCTTCTCACACGGTTTGGTGTGGAAATCGTGTGTGAAGTTGTAATACCTAACACAAATGACATGTATAAACAGTGTGCCGTATACAACATATAGTGCCATAAGTAGTTCTCGACCATTAGCTTATCCCCGTAGTTTCCCCATTTCCCCCAAATCCCTAGATAGCCTCCAAATTCCCTCGCGTGGTGCTGACATTGAGGGAATGCGGACGAGTGGTGCCTAATGCCGACATATCTTGAATGGTGTGCAGCAGCATCGCATGTAGATCAAAAATCTTCTTTTTGTAAGTATCATAACATTTTACAGCAGGCGCATCTATCCACACTGTTAGTAGTTCTTCTACCAGTAGCTGAAAGTAAATGTCGATGTCATTTCCAGGTTGCTTCAGGCCTTGGATAATCATTGACATCATAATGTATTTTTTCTTCATACACGACCAAGGAGCTAGGTTATATATGCACAGAAGCACCGACCATGTGCTGTGATTGGTGCTCATATCGCCAAATGGATTCATCCCGTCAGTACACTCCCCGAGCCTTATACTTCTAGAATCCTTGGCAAAGTCTTCAAACTTGTTGTCGATTAATTCCCACTGAGCCCCATCTTTCGGGTGCCTCATATATTTATCCACAGTTCGCTCATCATGATGCCACCGCAACCTCTTTGCCTCTCTAGGGTTTGCAAACAAACGCCTCAACCTTGGAATTAAAGGCAAGTACCAAACAACCTTGAACGGGATTCCTATCTCGATCTCGTCGTCCAATTTGTACTTGTCCTTTGCTCTCCTGCGCTTGTATCATGGATGCTTGCATGTGGGACATGCACGCAAATCTTTGTACTCACCACGGTACAATATACAATCATTCACACAAGCGTGTATCTTCTGTACTTCAAGTTCCAATGGGCAAACAATTTTCTTCGCTTCGTTCGTGCTTCTGGGAGCACATTATCTTCCGGAAGAATTTCTTTGAAAAGACATAACATCTCTATGAAGCCCTTGTTTGATAGACCGTTTGGTGCTTTAAATCTGAGAAGCGCCAGGGTGGCACTCAACTTGGAATATTTCTTTTTGCAACCTGGATACAATTCTTTCTTGGAGTCCACATCAATGGTTGGCAGATCCTTGTACCCAATCATATCATTTTTTGGGCCCTTGAAATCTGCAATCATAGCAGCAAAATCTGGCATATCAAGATCGTCGTCATCTGCGTCGCCGTCTTGGTTTTCCAGTGGGCATTTCGGCTTTCTGGTGTTCCATTGGTAGCTTGACGCCTTTGCCCCGATGTTAGATTCAACATCCATGTGACACTGACCGGGGTTTGGCATCTCGCAACCCTAGGTATATTCATCCATGACCTGCTCTTCACCATGTCTGGTCCAACGTGTATATCTATCCATGAATCCCCGAGAGAGTAAGTGCCACTGGACATCTGCAATTTGATGTGACTCTGTATTGGCACAATGAGTACATGGACACAGGATGTAATCTGCATCACCAATTCTCCTCTTTGTACTTTCAGCCAAATTCATGAACTCTGTCATGCCACTGATAAAATCTGTGGTTCTCCGATTCTTCATCCATTGAGATCGTTCCATCTGCACCACACGAATGGTAATTAAAAACAAAACAACAACATTAATACACAGATTAACTGATGCCCAAAGATGCGTGCATAAATCACAAGGTTTTATTTTCATAATTACTGAGGGCGCTCCATATTGTTATCTAGACGTGCAACGAGAAAAATTAATGGCTAGTCAATTTACACGCAGAGTACTACAACACTACCCATAGGAATTGAATACCTTAATTAAGCCACTCACGAAAAGAATACCTAAATTAATTAGCCGCGCGGCGACCTCCACCCAGCAGACAGAGAAGTGCGATGCGGCGGCGCGCCGAGACAGTAGGGTCGAAGAGCAAAGCTTAGTGCGGCTGTCGCCTGAAGTTCGACCTCCACTATCCCACCATCGACCGCGATGGATGTGCTCCAATCACGCCGCCACCGACCTCGATGGTTGAGCTCCTCCTATCTCTCGCCGCAGACCGAGGATTGACCTCCTATGACTCCGCCACCGCCCACTGACCGAGGATTGACCTCTTATCTGGTAGCCGCTGCCTAGGCCGCCACCGCCGCCGCCGCCATCTCTATCTGCAGAGCGGCTGTTTTATTTTTTGACGGATATCCGCAGAGCGGCTGTTTACACGGTATCACTGTAACTCAATTATATGTATAGGGTAGTACATCACATACGGTTATGTCACGGCAACCGTGTCTCACCTACGTTGTCTTCTCACACGGTTTGGTGCGGAAATCGTGTGTGAAGTTGTAATACCTAACACAAATGACATGTATAAACAGTGTGCCGTATACAACATATAGTGCCATAAGTAGTTCTCGACCGTTAGCTTATCCCCGTAGTTTCCCCATTTCCCCCAAATCCCTAGATAGCCTCCAAATTCCCTCGCATGGTGCTGACATTGGGGGAATGCGGACGAGTGGTGCTGATGGTTTCGATGCAGCTGCTCCTGCTTGTATCGCCGCTATCGGCAGCGCCGCCACGACGGCGGTCGCCGCCGAGCACTTGCCTAAGGTCATCAGAAGGCAGGTGTACTACGGATCCAAATCGTCCTATCAGGTTCCAATCTATCCCGATCTTTTTTAGCATGTCCAAAGTAGCTCCTTGCTGAATCCGTCCTGAATGACCCCCCGCCCCCCAGGAAAGCGATCTGCCGCCGGATCCGGAGCATGACTCCAGACTCCCGCAACACGAGTTCGACTCCGAGTTTTGCGCCACCGAGAAGTACCAAAAGCTGAGTTGTGTGCACGGGCACACTCCCGCTCGACGTGTATGCACGGAGGGATTCGACATTGGCAGGCGGTTTCTCAGTTGCCCCTTAGATGTTAGTGCTAAGTTCATCATTTTACTTGAGTTAATGCCACCACTCATCCTGAATAGTATTTAACATTGGCAGGGATATGAGGCTTGTGCCTTTGTTAACTGGCTGGATGAAGAATGGCATGGCAGGGCTCGGAGTGTTATCACCAAGCTCGCAAAAGATAACATAAAGCTGAAGAAGAAACTGGCTGATCTGGAATGTACAATCAGTATGATGAAGCAAGAAAGAATCAATCACAGGCAACAGATGAAAGCAAGAGACAAGAAGGAACTAGCATGTGTAGTTGTGGTTGTCGCATTAGCCATGTTCTATGCACTGTTTGCAATGATGATTAGGGGTTTTGTTTGACAGTATTGCTAAAGCACATCTAGATGTGCTCTAAGTAATGCACATCTAGGTCCTATGCCATTGATGTTACGCGAAGATTCGTGCAGATATTTTCCTTTGTCATTTTTCTTTTCCTTTGTAGTTTGATTATTACTGGCTTCATCAATAAGAAGAGCTCAATGTATTGCTTGCCAACTGTCCTACTCCGTTCGTACAAGTACCGGTGCATAATCCCAAAACTCGTTCCTTGTTTTTGTCCTGAAAAAAGAAATCAGCCAATAGGAGTCCTGCGGCTAGTATGCATTCAATGACTTTAGACTACTTAGCATAACATGCATGCAATGGTCAATTCTCTGCACACAATGGTATTGATTACCAAATACTCCCTCCGTCCCAAAATAAGTGACTCAACTTTGTACTAAAGTTAGTGCAATGTTGAGTCACTTATTTTTCGACGGAGGGAGTAATCATCAAGTTCTCTCATTTTTTTCCCCACCTAGGTCGCCGGTACGGAGGGAGTAGAAGTACTACGAAAAATGCTTGTTTCATATTTGGACGCTCCAATGCGTGTGCGTAATTAATTATCACATTGAGAACTGCGCAACCCCGGGAATTTGGAGCGACCGGGTACAAATAATTATGGTTGATTATATTAGCAGTTAGATAATATGTCAACCCCCGCTTCAATTGGCATTCCTCTTCTCTGCATACCCCGCTTAAGTGTCCACCATCTTCATCGTCCCCGGCAGGCCACGCTACACACTTGCACACGCTCTGCAATCTCGCTTTCTCGTGGTTTTTATACGACCACAGCCATGTCGAGTGACAGGGAGGACGACAGTTCGGCCAGTAGTCTGGCGCCCGATGATAGGTCAACATTGGAATCATCCCGCTCGTCTTCCATGAGTCCGGCGTCGAGCCCAGACCTCAATTATATCCGGATCATGGAAGGGACGCCGCCTCCGGAGTCATCAGACGACAACCAGATGGACGAGGAGTTGTTGGAGGACGAAGAAGAGGACGACGATGATGATGAGGAGGAATGTTCGAATGAGGAGGAGGAGGACGACGATGACAGCAACGACGATGACGACGGCGATGGCGATGAAAAGCCAACAGTCAGCGGCAAGAAGTGTCCTCGCCAAGACGATGTCGTGGGGCCATCCAACAACAACAACAACAACAACAAGGACTAAATTAAGCAGACTATATATATATATATATATATATATATATATATATATATATATATATATATATATATATATATATATATCTTTGTTTCCATTCGCTCATATTAATTCGTTATCTCTGTTTATCCTGTCAATCTCATCGCAGACGGTTAGTAATGCGTATTCGACAGAGATCTTCTACATTATCGCCCACAGGTTGGTTTCTTGAACTGTGTACCCTGAAGAGCACACAATTCACAAAAAAAGAGATTATGGGCTGTCTATAATGATCACACACAATTCTGATTACCGACCTATTTGCCAGGTATCACACACATCTTGTTACGCCGAATCATTTGTGTTCAACTCGATCATCGCGAACGGTTCATCGGAGCGAAATGTATGCCGTATATCGCACACACCTTGATCTGGCTGCCCGTTTCTGTTGTTCTGTCTCATCGCAAACAGTTCATACGGATAACCCGTATGCCCCGCATCGCACACGCAACTAAAATCGGAACAGTGTTTGATGTATCCTTCATCGCAAACGTTTTGCATCTTTTTTGATGGTTTTTTTACATCACCGTTTGCGATTAATGCATCGCACACAGTTTCGTCAAAGGGTCTCTGATCGTAGTGTCACGTTAGCAGCATCCTGCAGTAGTGTTGCCTTGTTAATTAACAGAAAACAGGGCAAAAACTATCACATGAGGCCGGTAAAAACCAAGCACACTGGGTTCAGCGTCATCGTCACTACAGCTGTGCGCGCGCGAGAAATCTACATGTCGAGGGGGCTACGGAGAGAAAGACGTATTGAGTGTGTGTCAGCGAGGCATAGAGACACAACTAGCGAGTGTGTGTATGTTTGAGAGAGAAGCCAATGGATAGATTAAGATCAAGATCGAGATGTCACCCTTCCTCTTTAGGGTTCGAGAGTGTGTGTGTGATGTTTGCTTGAACTACGTCGGTATTTCCCCAAACAGGAAGGGATGATGCAGCACAGCAACGGTAGGTATTTCCCTTAGTGATGAGACCAAGGTTATCGAACCAGTAGGAGAACCACGCAACACCACGTAAACAGCTCCTGCACACAAAGAACAAATACTTGCAACCCGACGTAAGAGAGGGGTTGTCAATCCCTCACGGGTAAAAAGATAGGTAAAATTGTAGTAGATTGGATAAATAGATCTCGCGGGAACGCAAGATAAAATAAATAAGTAAAAATTGCAGCAAGGTATTTTTATATTTTTGGATTAATAGATCTAAAAATAAAAGCAAATAAAAATAGACCGCGAAGGCAAATAGCAAATAGATCTGAAAATATATGATGAGAAAATAGACCCGGGGGCCGTAGGTTTCACTAGTGGCTTATCTCGAGAAAAAATAGCATACGGTGGGTAAACAAATTACTGTTGGGCAATAGATAGAACTTCAAATAATCATGACGATATCGAGGCAATGATCATTATATAGGCATCACGTCCAAGATTAGTAGACCGACTCCTGCCTGCATCTACTACCATTACTCCACACATCGACCGCTATCCAGCATGCATCTAGTGTATTAAGTTCATGGAAAAACAGAGTAATGCAATAAGAACGATGACATGATGTAGACAAGATCTATTTATGTAGAAATAGACCCCATCTTGTTATACTTAATAGCAACGATACATACGTGTCGGTTCCCCTTCTATCACTGGGATCAAGCACCGTAAGATCGAACCCATCACAAAGCACCTCTTCCCATTGCAAGATAAATAGATCAAGTTGGCCAAACAAAACCCAAATATCAGAGAAGAAATATGAGGGTATAAGCAATCATGCATATAAGAGATCGAAGAAGACTCAAATAACTTTCATGGATAAAAACATAGATCTGATCATAAACTCAAAGTTCATCGGATCCCAACAAACACACTGCAAAAAGAGTTACATCATATGGATCTCCAAGAGACCATTGTATTGAGAATCAAACGAGAGAGAGAAAGCCATCTAGCTACTGCCTACGGACCCGTAGGTCTACAATGAACTACTCACGCATCATCGGAGAGGCACCAATGAGGATGATGAACCCCTCTGTGATGGTGTCTAGATCGGATCTGTGGTTTCTGGAACTTGCGGTGGCTGGAATTGATTTTCATTAACTCCCCTAGGGTTTCTGGAATATTGGGGTATTTATAGAGCAAAGAGGCGGTGCGGGAGGCCATCGAGGTGGGCACAACCCGCCTGGGCACGCCTAGGCCCCCAGGCACGCCCTGGTGGGTTGGGCTCCCCTCAGAGCTCCCCTCAGGTGCTTCTCTGGCCCATCTGGTGTCTTCTGGTCCAAAAAAAAATCCACAAAAAGTTTCGCTGCATTTGGACTCCATTTGTTATTGATTTCCTGCGATGTAAAAAACAAGCAGAAAACAGCAACTGGCACTAGGCACTATGTCAATAGGTTAGTACCAAAAAATGATATAAAATGATTGTAAAACATCCAAGAATGATAATATAACAGCATGGAATAATAAAAAATTATAGATACATTGGAGACGTATCAGCATCCCCAAGCTTAATTCCTACTCGTCCTCGAGTAGGTAAATGATAAAAACAGAATTTTTGATATGAAATGCTGCCTAACATGTTCATCACATTTTATTTTCTTTGTAGCATGGACATTTGGACTTTTATATGGTTCAAAGCAATAGTCTAGTTTTGACATGAGGACTTTAATACTCAAGCATATCAATAAGCAACCATGTCTTTCAAAATATCAACACTAAAGCAAGTTGTCCCTAGCCCATTATGCTCAATCATTGATCCATTCATGAAACACACTCGAATACTAGCTATACCCAATGCTCAAGTACGATCATAGTGCCCCTTAGTTGGTGCTTTATAAGAGAAGATGGAGACTCAAGTAAAAATAAAAATTGCATAAAGTAAAAGAAAGACCCTTCACGGAGGGAAGTAGGGATTTGTAGAGGTGCCAGAGCTCAAAGCTTAAATTGAGAGATAAAAAAACATTTTGAGAGTCATACTTTTCCCACCAACGAAAACAACTTAGAGTTCCCTATACTTTCCATGCTAGATATATCATAGGCGGTTCCCAAACAGAAATTAAAGTTTATTCCTTTTTCCACCATACTTTCACTTACCATGGCTAGCCGTATCCATGGGTGCCCTCCATACCAACACTTTCCAAGGAATTTATTATTTGATAACATAAAGTAAATTCATTTTTCATTTCGGGACTGGGCATCCCTAATACCTTTGTCGTACTCTCGTGCAATGACAAGTGAATAAACACTCATCGTGAGAATAACACATCTAGCATGGAAAAATATCGGCCACCCCTCACCGCCTCGCGAGCGCTACGAGCACACAAAAGAGAAATTTATTTTGAAAATTAGAGATGGCACATACAAATTTGCTTAGAACGGCACGGAAATACTGCATATAGGTAGGTATAGTGGACTCATATGGCAAAACTGGTTTAAAGGGTTTTGGATGCTCAAGTAGTGATCATACTTAGTGCAAATGAAGGCTAGCAAAAAGATTGAGAAGCGTCCAACCAAGAAACGAAAAATCTCGTAAGCAAGCATTAAGCATAATTAACACCGAATAATGCACCACAAGTAGGATATAATTTCATTGCATAACTATTGACTTTCGTGCTTGCATGGGGAATCACAAACCTTAACACCAATATTCTTACTAAAGCATAATTACTCATCAACATGACTCACATATCATATCTTCATATCTCAAAACTATTACTAAGAATCAAGTTTATTTTGTCCAATGATCTTCATGAAAGTTTTTATTATATCCTCCTTGGATATCTATCACTTTGGAACTAATTTCATATGTTGCTTTTACTCAGCTCAAACAAATATAAGTGAAGAACGTGAGCATAATATTTCTTTCTCCCAAATTAATTTAAGTGAAGCAAGAGATAATTTCTTTAAAATTTTACTAACTCCCAAATAAATCTAAGTGAAGCACAAGAGCATTTCTTCAAAAATAACAAAGCACACCGTGCTCAAAAAGATATAAGTGAAGCACTAGAGCAATTCCATAGCTCTAAAAATTTAAGTGAAGCATGGGAGCAAGCATAGCATAGTTTTTGGCTCTCTCAAAAAGGTGTGTACAGAAAGGATTCAAGACTTAAAATAAAAAGCAAAACAAGCAAAGACTCATATCATACAAGACGCTCCAAGCAAAACTCATAATATGTGACGAATAAAAATATAGCTCCAAGTAAAATACCGATGGTCGTTAGAAGAAAGAGGGGATGCCACTCGGGGGCATCCCCAAGCTTAGTTGCTTGATACTTCTTGAATATTATCTTGGGGTGCCTCGGGCATCCCCAAGCTTAGCCTTTTGCTAATCCTTATTCCTTCATCCATCGTAATCTCACCCAAAACATGAAAACTTCAATCACACAAAACTCAACAAAACCTTCGTGAGATCCGTTAGTATAAGAAAACCAATATTTACTTTAAGTACTGTAGAAAACACATTAAAATTTTGTTCATGAATTATATCTACTGAATTCCAACTTTTCTATGGCAAAAAATCTTCAAAGAAAACCGTAGATTCATCAAAATAGGCACATAATGCAAAGAAAACAGAATCTGTCAAAAACAGAACAGTCTGCAAAGATACGAATTGTTCTCATACTTTTGTAACTCCAAAAATTCTGAAAAATTAGGAAAACGGAGGAAATTTTTATATAAATCTTTTGTAACAAATTCAGAATTTTTAGTGTCTTCTGTTAATTTTAAAAATTGTTTTACTGGACACAAAATTTTCTGTTTTCCAACAAGATCAAATCAACTATCACCCAAATCATCCCAAAGGCTTTGCTTGGCACAAACACTAATTAAAACACAAAAAACACAATCATAACAGTAGCATAATTGTGCAAACACCCAAGAACAGAAAGAAAAAGACAAAAATAAATTTTATTCATTGGGTTGCCTCCCAACAAGCGCTATTGTTTTACGCCCTTAGCTAGGCATAAGATTTTATTGATGCTCACCTGAAAGATAATAATGAAAACACAAAGAGAGCATCATAAAACATGTGGCAAACATATTTAAGTCTAACATATGTTGGATGCATATGAATTTTATAGGAAAACAAATTAGCAAGACAAGCAAGATCTAGCATATGCATGGAAGAAAACAATAGCAATCTCAACATGAAGAGAGGTAATTTAGTAACATGAAAATTTCTACGACCATATTTCCCTCTCTCATAATAATTACATGTGGGATAATATTCAAAATCAACAATATAGCTATCACATAACATACTCTCTACATGATCCACATGCATGCAAAGTTGACACCCTTCCAAAATAGTGGGATTATCATCAAATAAAGTCATGACCTCTCCAAACCCACTTTTATCAAAAAATTCATAAGATTTAACACTCTCCAAATATATGGGATTATTTTTACCAAAAGTTGACACTCTTCCAAACCCACTTTCAATATTATTGCAAACATTATTATCAATAACATATTCATCATGAGGCTTAAATAAATTTTCAAGATCATAAGAAGAATTACCCCAATCATGATCATTGCAAAAAGTAGTGGACATATCAAAATTAGCATCCCCAAGCTTGGGGTTTTGCATATTTTTAGCACAATTAACATTAATAGAGTTTATGGTAACATCATTGCAATCATGCTTTTCATTCAAGGAGCTATCGTGAATCACTTCATAAATTCCTTCTTTTAGCACTTCATCACAATTTTCAGATTCATAAATCTCAAGCAAAACTTCATAAAGATAGTCTAGTGAACTCAATTCACTAGCAATTGGTTCATCATAATAGGATCTTTTAAAAAGATTAGCAAGTGGATGAGGATCCATATCAATAGTTTTTTAGCAAGCGAAGATGCAAGCAAATAGAAGGCACATGGCAACACAAGAAAATATGAGATTTGACGAGAAAAAGGCGAACGGAAAAGAAGGCGAATAAAACGGCAAATTTTTGTGAAGTGGGGGAGATGAAAATGAGAGGCAAATGGCAAATAATGTAAATTGCAAGGAGATGAGATTTGTGATTAGGAACTTGGTAGATGTTGATGATGTTTCCCCGGCAACGGCGCCAGAAATCCCTTTTGATGTTTGCTTGAACTACGTCGGTATTTCCCCAAAGAGGAAGGGATGATGCAACACAGCAATGGTAGGTATTTCCCTCAGTGATGAGACCAAGGTTATCGAACCAGTAGGAGAACCATGCAACACCACGTAAACAGCTCCTACACACAAAGAACAAATACTTGCAACCCGACGTAAGAGAGGGGTTGCCAATCCCTCACGGGTAAAAAGATAGGTAAAATTGTAGTAGATTGGATAAATAGATCTCGTGGGAACGCGAGATAAAATAAATAAGTAAAAATTGCAGCAAGGTATTTTTATATTTTTGGATTAATAGATCTGAAAATAAAAGCAAATAAAAATAGACCGCGAAGGCAAATAGCAAATAGATCTGAAAATATATGATGAGAAAATAGACCCGGGGGCCGTAGGTTTCACTAGTGGCTTCTCTCGAGAAAAAATAGCATATGGTGGGTAAACAAATTACTGTTGGGCAATTGATAGAACTTCAAATAATCATGACGATATCCAGGAAATGATCATTATATAGGCATCACGTCCAAGATTAGTAGACCGACTCCTGCCTGCATCTACTACTATTACTCCACACATCGACCGCTATCCAGCATGCATCTAATGTATTAAGTTCATGGAAAAATGGAGTAATGCAATAAGAACGATGACATGATGTAGACAAGATCTATTTATGTAGAAATAGACCCCATCTTGTTATCCTTAATAGCAACGATACATACGTGTCCGTTCCCCTTCTGTCACTGGGATCAAGCACCGTAAGATCGAACCCATCACAAAGCACCTCTTCCCATTGCAAGATAAATAGATCAAGTTGGCCAAACAAAACCCAAATATCAGAGAAGAAATACGAGGCTATAAGCAATCATGCATATAAGAGATCGAAGAAGACTCAAATAACTTTCATGGATAAAAACATAGATCTGATCATAAACTCAAAGTTCATCGGATCCCAACAAACACACCGCAAAAAGAGTTACATCATATGGATCTCCAAGAGACCATTGTATTGAGAATCAAACAAGAGAGAGAAAGCCATCTAGCTACTACCTACGGGCCCGTAGGTCTACAATGAACTACTCACGCATCATCGGAGAGGCACCAATGAGGATGATGAACCCCTCCGTGATGGTGTCTAGATTGGATCTGTGGTTTCTGGAACTTGCGGTGGCTGGAATTGATTTTCGTCGACTCCCCTAGGGTTTCTGGAATATTGGGGTATTTATAGAGCAAAGAGGCAGTGCGGGAGGCCACCAAGGTGGGCACAACCCACCTGGGCGCGCCTGGGCCCCCAAGCGCACCCTAGTGGGTTGTGCTCCCCTCGGAGCTCCCCTCAGGTGCTTCTTTGGCCCATCTGGTGTCTTCTGGTCCAAAAAAAATCCACAAAAAGTTTCGCTGCATTTGGACTCCGTTTGGTATTGATTTCCTGCGATGTAAAAAACAAGGAGAAAACAACAACTGGCACTAGGCACTATGTCAATAGGTTATTACCAAAAAATGATATAAAATGATTGTAAAACATCCAAGAATGATAATATAACAGCATGGAACATTCAAACATTATAGATACGTTGGAGACGTATCAGTGTGTTGGAGAGAGAAGCCAGTAGATAGATTAATATCAAGATCGAGGTGTCACCCTACTCCTTCGGTGTCGGGAAGTGTGTGTGGGGGGCGGGGGTGTCGGTGACACTTAGAGATAGGGAGAAGGAGTTTGTGTGTTACATATCTATATTAAGGGATAGGTAGATAGCATGTGTGTGAGGCGTACTTAAAGCATCACGGAGATAAACAAGCGGTGTGCATGCAAGTGCCGGAAAAAAATGAAGAGAGAAACAATGTGTGCGCGGGTGAGTGTGTGTGTGTGTGTGAGAGCAAAATATCAAAACAAAAGGTGCTATGCTGGAAACCCATTGTATGTATTCATATGCTTCCGGGACTCGAGTTAACCTTACGGATATGTGTGCGAGACATAGTTATACTTTGAGACTTGAGTGGCGGTGGGTGGGCAGAATTAAAGGGGCGGGCGTGTTCGACACAGAGAGCGTGTGTGTTTTTGTGTGAGAGACTTGTAGGATGGGGTAGAAAGACAAATTCTAACCTTGATGGAGGGAGAGAAATACACGAAGTGCGCGTGTGTGATTCAGATGCCCACGGAGAAATGAGATATGTATGCGTGTGAGAGAGATTGCACAATTCATTCACGTGTCAGTATCTAGCGATCGTGGCCGTGCATCGCTTGAACATAATCAATATCTACTTCATATTGTGGCCGAAGATACAATATCGACTCAACACTATAAAGATTGGACACTTAGATATCACATTTTTTTTCAAATAGTCTTTTTCAATCGTGCATGCCAAAGTTATAGTGATATTTCTTCAAACAACCATTGTAGTTATCATGTACATGCACCATTTTTAGTTTTGCCTTCAAATTCATTTGTCTTGGATGATTTAAGGTTCTATTATGAAGTAATATATGTAATATTCATATATGAATTCAACGGGTACTGCTATTTATGAAATGGAGGCCATGTAATCATATGAGTAACACTTTTAAGTTGTGGACTACAATATCCATTTCTTTTGTGCATCTATATTATCCATTTGTTACTGTACAATATAATTAAAATTAACACGTCAATGCATTGTGTTTAAAATAAATAACCAATGGCACTAAATTATATATTTATACGAGAAATACATAGGCTGAGCATTTGATCCATTTTTTTGTGAACGCGCCTCTACACCCGTACGATTGGCCGCACCCGTGTGATCGTAAAAAGTTATCGGTGCATCATCTCGAATCATTGTTTTTTTTTCTTGGGTGGACTTCATACCAGTTATTAACTGCTGACGTCTGCCCCATGTACACAGTCTCGCATGACCTTCCCGCTAGCACTATCCAAAATTAGTTGAAACTAGATATGAACGATCCTGCGTGCAGCAAAATCTCACGCCTCCTTCTAAAATTTCTGCGACCAAGTCTGTAGCATGCGAAATTCCCCTTTTGTCCTTGGTGCACGGAGAACAATACGGCCCTCATTAACATAATAGGTCGGGGTTGCTTTGGTAACTTCCAGTTCCCCCGACCACACGACACCCCCATTTCCTCTCCTCTCCCGCAAAAATGACTACTCCACAGCACCAGAGCATCTTACATCACGCCGTCCGTACTTCATCGGCCATTCTACCCCTTCCCTCTCAAAACCCTAGACTGCTCATCCACCGGCGTACCAGAGCGCATTCACTATCGGCGTCGTCCACCTCGCCAGATATGCTTCTGCGGCCGCATCTACCCCTCCCACCTCCCCTAGAAACAGTAGATTGCTCATCCACCATTGTACCATAGCCCATTCATTGCCGGCCTTGTCCACGGCGCCAGATCTGCTTTGCCGGTCCTCTTGTCAACTGCAGCGCATCTACAGCGGCTCCTTCGTATACCGGAGCCGCTTCGACCACACCCCCGTAGCCGCGCCACCGACGCACCCATCGACGGCCTCTGATCCTCTTCGTCGACACCATCCTCAACCCTACCGAAGCCGCTTCGCCAACACCATCCTCAACCCTACCGGAGCAGCTTCACCAATACCATTCTCAACCCTACCGGAGGCACTCTGCCAACGTCCAAGTCCACGGCCTCAGATCCACTTCGTCCACACCCTCGTCCAACCTACCGGAGCAGCTTCTGACGCCCTCGTCTACGGCCGCAGATCCGCATCATCGACAACATCCTCAACACAAACACCGGAGCAGCTTCACCGACGCCCTCGTCCACGGCCTCAGATCCGCTTCGTCCACACCGTATTCCACCCTACCGGAGCCACTTCACAAACACCCTCCTCCACGGTCCTAAATCTCCTTACCGGACCCAGACAGCCAGCGCAGTGTCATCACCCTTGAGGTTTCTAACCTGATTCCCACCGTCTGCCACGATGCCAAGCACCCGCCGCGGCCGAGGTACTGTCACCTTTAAACCCGTCTAGCATCACCTGCCAGATATACTTTAAATATACTAACAGGACACTGTTATATGTTATGGAGCTGGAAAGAGCTACAACGACGATGTTTCTTCTGGATCTAACACCTTGGCCAACCAAGATTCTGTACTGAGGCATTGCTATGATCTTGTAAGTGTGTCTCTCTCTTGTATTATTGTGTGCCTACCAGTGTGCTTTGCTAGGATATGCAATGTATTATCATGTAGAGATATCTCTAATTAGCCGTGTCAACTTGCAGATTGGGTGCCGCAATGAAAAATTACAAGATTTCTTAGTACAAGATGTTTGTGGCATTTTCATGGAACATCACAAAAAAAGGAGGGGCAGCGGTGAGCCTATACAACCTGGTATGGTAGGTCACTCCATTGCAATCATCGTGACATGTTATTTGTATGTCAGTGCTGTTGGCCAGGGTTCTTAGGGACAGTTATTTGTAGTTATCCTAAGAAAATAAGCTCCTTTGAATATAAGCTCCAGATAATAAGCCAACCAGTTCTTTTCATTGCCTGCTTTTTCAGCTTATCTGTGGTATGATCAGTGAAAAGTCTAGATTGAATTAAATTTTGTCATTTTGCTGCCCATATAGAAATTAATTTGACTTGCAAACATCACGAATTGAACCCATTGCAGTAATTAATATGATAGGAAAATAGACCATCATTATTTGTTCAAAATGCAAATACAAAGATACCATCTACTTGGCACAATCTATTCTGGTCAATGTCTTCCAAACAGAGCCCATTGCCTAAATTTAAATGAAGAACCATGATTTATCCAAATTCCATGGTCCAAGTGGCTGGTTATTATCATATAGCAGCACCACCTGAAAGCCTCACATAGCAGCGGTAGCAGCTCATAGCAATTCATCATACAACAGCAGTTGCAGCTCATCGCAATTCATCATATAGCAGCAACAACTCATAGCAATTCATCAAATAGCAGCAGCAGCAGCCGCCACCGTAGCAGCTCATAGCAATCCATCATATAGCAGCAGCTCATAGCAATTCAGCATACAGCAGCAGCAGCTCATACCAATTCATCATATAGCAGCAGCTCATACCATTTCATCATATAGCAGCAGCAGTAGCTCATAGAAATTCATCATATAGCAGTGCAGAAAGAAAATTTAGCAAAAAGTTAGAGGAGATCCTCACCTTGTTGGATGAGCTCATCCCGCAACAGCACCTCAAGGCCACTGCCTAAGAGGAGGGGAGGCGGAATGAGGTGCCTTCTGCTAGAGTGGGGCGTCGGCCGTAGTTGTGCGGCGACCGCCGAAGTAGAGCGTTGGACGGACCACAGCGGAACAGCTGCTAGAGACGATGAGAGTGAGGGGCGGCGTCGGAGGGAGGAGCAGCCGGGGAGATGGGCCCCTAGCCACCGGCCATGTAGCCTAGCTGGAAAGAGCATAATCGAGGAGCAGGCCTGATGGGACCTGTGGCGGCGGCCTGCTTGCTGAACCCTAGCGCTACAGGCAGGGGATCGAGGTAGAGGGAAAGGGGAGAGGAGATGCGAGCGTGCAGGGCAATGAACGCTTGCGTGATTGTTTTTACTTGGGGGTCAGGTGTGACGCGGGCGTGAGCAGTGGCATTTTGAGTGTAATATAGGCACACAATAGAGTCATTTCGCTATTCCACTTCCCTTCAATTTTAAGTGAGCTTCCATGGGAAGCACCCCCAAGCTTTTTCTCATTCTGAAGGAATTGGTGGTGGAAATAAGTTAAGCCCATGCCCATAAATCAAAAACGAGTTCTTTACATATTTTATGGCTTATTTTGACAATAAGCTCTCACAAGGTGGAATAGAACTGGCCCTTAACCTGCAATTCCATTCTGCGTGCAATGATGAATCACTCTTGCCTACTATAGTGTAGATTTAGCCATCATACATGGCATAACCTAATACATGTGCATTTCATTATAGAATCTGAAATATGCAATGTTTATGTTCGTTCATACGTTGCACATGATGTTTAAATGCCTCCTAAATCTGGTCAGTCAAGTGATGGTCTTTAAGCCTCCTTCTATGCTTGTTTTCTTAATATGTAATTCAGTGTTGTGCAAGATTTGCTCACACATGTGTTCAATTGCTTGTTTCTATCAGCCAGCCATACTAGAACTGTTTGCTTTGATTACTTGTTGTTCTTGACCTAACAGAGCGTGTCAACAATTTAAACACTAAGGGCTGCTGTAGTGGGGGCTTGTATAACTCTTAGGTGACATAAAGGTTTGCCTGTACACTAAACTAGGCTCTCCAAGAGTACCTGGAGGTCCAGTTCGAAGGTACGCCTAGTTTTTACATAGCGCACACATAGTAAATGCTCATTTGGGTGTGTGCAAGAGATGTGGCATGTTTCATTATGTGGTGTCATTTTGTTATAAACTCATGCTTTGGTTTTGTTCAGAGACTAAAAAGTATGCATATTTATCTTCCATGTAAGGAGACCAGTAACTAGTTTGTGTCACCTTGCAGAGGGGGTGCAATGAAGCAAAGATTCAGGATTTCCAAGTACAAGATGTTAAGAAGGAGCCTTGCAAGAGAAGGAGGAGCAGCGCTGAGCCTGTACAACCAGTTATGGTAAGTCACTGTATTACAGTTACCAGGACATCCTATTTGTCTGACACTGTGCTTGCATAGGGTTCTTCACCTGTAACCCAATCATTGGGCCACTGATTGATACTCCCTCCACTCACTACTATAAGATCTTCTAACTTTTTTGTAAATCAGATGTATATAGACACATTATAATGTGTCTGTTCACTCATTTCAGTACGGATGTAGTCTACATTTAAATATCTAAAACATCTTATATTAGTGAACAGTGAGAAACTCCTTACTGTTATGGTAGAGTTCTCGATGTCATAAATGTCATAACCAAACGCATGTTCACATTATTAGCCTCCCTATCATAACTAGGATCTTGATTACATACTAGTCGAGATACTTCATAGGGGGCAAACAATGTTACATTACTTGTTCCATTATATAGATGATACATCAGTTGATTCAAATGTAGCTAGGCCAAGGATGTTATTGAGGCGTGCATGTATGCATGCTGCCAACTCAACAGTTCAATTGCTTGTTTGCTTCAGGCATAGTTAAATTGTTCTTTTCAATTGCTTTATTTGTCCTCAGTTAATGAGATGCCCAAACAATGATGCCTGATGTAGGGTTATAACTATTAGTTGACATAATTAAATGCCTTACCATTTTATTACTTTGGCAAAGTGTGCCTGAAGCTTTTGAAGTCTATTAACCAACTATTACTGCATGAGGCTTACAATCTAGTTTATACAAGGCTAATGATTGCATAGTTTTGCTTGTTGTAGTTGGTTTGTATGAATCCCTTTGTAGTTCATTATGCTCCCTAAGACTCTTTTGGAACATGGCACACAATGTTCCAACTAGTTAATGTCGGATTCAGGGCTTCGCAGACCCAAGAAAGGTTCGAACTCTGGGGCATGTACGAAGGACTCAACCTATCCAGCCAACCAGCTCATCGCCCTACGGCCTAGCTCGATGCACACGAACAAGGAAGAAGATGAACAAGGCAGTTTACCCAGGTTCAGGCCACCTTGCGGTGTAAGACCCTACTCCTGCTTTGTGGTGGATTGGCCTCACGAGGGGCTGAGGATGAACTAGTACAAGGGATGAATAATCGCGAGGTCTATGGGTGAGGAAATCAGTCGACGAGGTTCGGATCCGATCCGGGCCGATCTACAGTGGTGGCTAACCTATACTTATAGTGGCCTCAGTCCTCTTCCCCCAAAACGTAGGTGGGAAGGGATCCCACAGTGGCCAATTTGAAAGGGGACAAGTAGTACATCTTATCCTGACGAAAGGTGGTCTTCGCCTACAAAGCTTCTGGTCGTGACGCAGCGGTGGGCTCGGCGATGACATCCGTCCTGCCGCGCCGGTGGCCTTGGTCTCGTTGCACCGGAATGGAAACCTTTGCCAGATTCCTTGGGAACCCACGTGTGTCCTTGCCTCCTTAGCACCAAAGAGGAAACTGCCTTCTCTGCGCCCGCTGGCACTCGCCTGCCTTGGTCGTCATGGCTTGCGTCATGGTAGCCTCATGAGGCTGGGTACCTGGATAGAAATCTCTGCTCCTCGGGAGGCCGCCTGGGGAGGCCGCTCCCTCGGGAGGTCTTGGTGTCGTCCGCCTCGTGAGGCTTGGCCCCTCGTGAGGGTCTTGTCTTGATAGTCTTGGAGGTGGGCCATACCAGGCCGTTAATGGAGCCACGTCATGGGCCACAGGCAGGCAAGTCTGGGTACCCTGGTTCCCAGAACACCGACAGTAGTCCCCGGGCCCAAGGCGTGCTCGGACTTGGCTTGGAGACAAAGCCTAAGGGCAAGAGCAAAGCGCCGCGGGCCCCAATCGCTTGCGGGCCAGGCCGACGCGTGGCGCTTGATGGGACATGGGCGTCTCCGCTTCCCCACGCCGTCTCGGCAACTGCTCGGACTTGATAATTGCCTGATGCATGCAGGGGGGCCATCATGACTTCGAACGTGAGAGGCCGTCGGTTAGCCTTCCCCTCCTATAAATGGGGAAAGGGGGGGCGGAGCCCCCAGCCCATCTTCATCTTTTTGCTGCTCGCTCCTTCTTCTTCTTCGCCGTGCCGCCATCTCGCCAGAGCATCCATGGTGCCAGTGAGGAGGTTCTCGGCCGCCGAGAAGGGGAAAACCCCTCTGGTAGAACTGAAGTTGCTCCCCCCGAATAGAAGGCGCGGTTGCCCCCGCGAGACCGCCGCATCGCCTATGGCCATGAAACCTTGGTACGAACGCGCCCTGCCGGGTTTCCACATTAGTGCGGACATCCATGCGCAAGGTCCCGCTCATGATAGCGGCCACGGGAGTCGCGGAGGACGAAGCTGGGAAGGAGGACAAGCAGAGACCGCGCGACCACCTTGCCCGCATGCCCATGCCGGCGGCACGGCCCGCGAGTTCATGGTGTGGGCAGCGACACCGCCGCGCACATGGATCCGGCTCCCGCGGTCCCTGGCGGGGGAGATACCATCGAAGGGACCTGTCGAATTGTTGCTGCAGCACGATGGCTGCTGCAGCCAAGCTTCAGAGGCGGAGGTCGAGGTCGTCGACTCCGGCGACGTCTTCATGACCCGGGGATGGGGTGCAATCACCCGCGCCTGCAACTCGGAGGGGAGGCACGCCATCCACTTCGAGTACAACGGGGCGTCAACACTCTTCTTCAAGGTCTTCGGAGAGGACGGCCGATGTCTGGAGCACTGCCCCAGGGGAGGCGATCGAGACGGCGACCCCCCACAGGCCGGCAAATCAGCGAGGCCCCTCTCGGTGAACTTGCCCTTGGCCTTGTCCGCGATTCCTCCAGTAGCAGCGACGCCTCCTCCGAACCAAGCTTAAGCAACGACGACAGCTACGAGCCACCGCACCGCCATGCTCGGGCTTGAGGGAAGAATGGCGCCGGCCAGGCGTCATGGGCGACACTGCCTGGGTCGCGATCCTCAGGAGGTCCTTTTCTTTCGTTTCATTCTTGCGCAAAAATGATGAAGGGCCCCGCGGGGGTGTGTAAAGATTGTGGCACTTTTTGCCTTAATGTCAGCGCCCCCAATTTATACTGTGTTTGCGTCTCTCGCTTGGGCATGGTCCCCCCTTTTTATTCTCACGGTAGCTTAGTGCTCTACGCCAACAGGACCCAGTCCCTAGGCAAGCTTCGGTCGTCGCTGGTATGCCAGGTCGCGATGCCGTGGTCAAGGCCAGGAGGTGAGCGGCCCGAGGTCCGGTAGGAGCCCCTGAGGCGCGATGCTCAGGAGGTCCCCTTTGGCGCGCAAGCGGCTCCCAAAGGACTGAAAGGGGAGTTCCCTTGCCTGAGCGAAATCACGAGAGATGAAATGCCGATTATGGGGTTCGCGCCCGGGTGTGCGAATCGACTTATCTTGGTGAGCCTGCGGTGGTTTCCTTGTCGCGAGGGCGAGCTTCTTGTGTGACGTTAGGCTGCGCCCTTCTCCTGATGGCGCCCCACCGCAGGGATCCTATCGACTCCATCTCTCCCGCTCGTCAGGGTGCTCTACGTCTTCGAGACCCGGTTCTCGAGCAAGGCTCGTCCGCCGCTGGTATGCCAGGTCGTGATGCCGTGGTCAAGGGTAGGGGGTGAGGGCTCGAGAGCCAGTAGGAGCCCCTGAGGCGTGATGCTCAAGGGCTCCCCTTTAACGTGCAAGCAACTTGCGCAACAAAAGAGTGGCTGGATCCGAGGGGGTACCGAGGAGGGGTTGCGCCCCATGGCACGTAGCGCGGTATCCTTCCGCGGTGGCGAGGTGTTGGCGAAGCTGCTCATGATCCTGCCTCCGAAGGTTCCTGCAAGTTAGCCACAAGACACAAAGGGCAGTCGCACTTGCTATCCTGCCTGTGATCTTTCCGTGAGAAGACGAAGGCACTAAGGACCTGGTGAGGTGACGTGCACGGGGTCGGCCGCGAGCCAGAGCTCAGTCTCTTAGGTTTGTCAGCGCTGCAGGGACGGACCCGAGCACAGGCACCATGCCAATAGCCCCCCTCGCGGGACGAGCAAGAGGCGGGTCAGCAACACGTGGGGGTCACGCAAGGCAATTCCATAGATGACGGATCGACAGGCGTAATGTTAACAGCCACAATACTTGAGCATGCAAAACTGGTCCAGAGTACATGAATCAAAATGATGCAGCTACGAGGGCGGGCCCTAGCAGCCTGAGGATGATGCAACCCGAGGGGCACCCTCAGTTGAACAAACCAAAAAGTCACCTGGCACGATCGTTGTAGAAGCGGTGGAGTAGCTGAAGACGCGCGCAGCAGAAATCGGTCCTCACGAGCCGACCGGCTCCTAAGGCCCTGGAGGCTCTGGAGGTTCGAGGGGCTCGCGAGGATCCATCACCTCCTCGGTCAGGACCGCATGGCGCCTGGCCTCGTGAGCCGCCAAGGCTCCCTGCATGAGGTGCTAGTACGAGGCGGCCACGTTCAGCAGGGCGAACGACATGCGGACGTAGCTGCAAGGGTATCCCCCACTCCGGCCGACGCGGGACGGCCAGTCGAGGTCCTGCAAAGCAGCCCTGTTGAGGCCTGGGATGTTGACGCAGACGCGCAGTTCGCCACCCATGTCATGGGCGGCGGCTGCACTGGATGGTGTGGGGTGACGCTCGCCACACATGGCTCGCGCCTCCTGAAGCTCCTCGATTGCCTTGGTGATGAACTCCTGAGCGCCCGGCGGCTCGCGCCTTACGCCTTGCTCACGGAGGCGCGCGTCGAAGCACGCCTCCACATGGTGCCCGAACGCCTCCCTTGTCACGCTGGTCAGGTCAGAGGCCCTCCAGAGGAGAGCCCCTGAGCCCATTCTGAGGGGGGCGCCAGGCGCGCCTTCCTATGCGAGAGGGAAAGATGCCCCAGCAGAGGGCGCGGGGCCTGAGGCACGACCGTCGGGCGCCCCAGCCTCCTGACGGCCTTTGGGGAGGAGCTGCTTCTTCTTCTCGGGGACGGCCTTAGGAGGCAGGACGGCACCCTCGTCATCAGAGTTCTCGACCGCCGCAGCCTGGTAGGCGCGCTCGAGGGAGCACACCGCATCCTTTTCATCACAGGCAACCATGATGATGCTGCCACTTCCTGGCATCTTGAGGATGTTGTAGCCGTGGTGAGTTGTTGTCTTGAACTTGGGGAGGGCTGGATACCCGAGGATGGCATTGTACGGGAGGTGGATGTGGGCGACGTCAAAATCGATGAGCTCGGTGTGGTAGTTGTCGCGCTTGCCGAAGGTGACAGGGAGGCGAATCTGCCCTATGGGAACGGCAGAGCCATCGGTCACCCGTGAGAAAGGCTTGGTAGGCAGAATCTGGTCGTAGGGCACTTGGAGCATCTCAAATGTCTCGACGGAAATAACGTTGAGCCCCGCGCCACCATCGATGAGGGTTTTGGTGACGAGGACGTTGCTGATGGTTGGCGTGCAGAGCATCGGGAGCACGCTAGTGGCAGCCGAGCACTTAAGCTGGTCCATAGAGTCGAAGGTGATGGCGTGCTTGGACCACCTGAGGGGGCGCGATGCCTCAAGCTTGGGGAGGGCCGCGTTCACCTCACGAGCGAACTGCTTGAAGATGCGATGAGAGGCGGGAGCCTGAGCGCCACCCAGGATGCAGGTGATCGCACGAGGTTCTTGGAAGCCCCTAGCCCCATCATATTGGCAGTTGTCATCGTTTCTCCTTGGCGGTGGCGGCAGCGGAGGGAGGTCGGCATTGCCCTGGGGGCGATCCTCATGAGGCTGGTCTCTCCAGGGGCCATCATGAGGCTGGCCCTGCCAGCGGTCCTCATGGGGTTGGTTGCGCCAGTCCTGGCGGGGGTCGTGGTTGTCCCAGTGGCCACTAATGCGGCCTCTTCGGCGGCCATAGCCATGGTCGCTGCACTCGGGGCGGCGGCCAAGGCGCCCATTGTGGATTGCCCTGAGCTCCTGGCAGTCATCGGTGTTGTGGTTGTGGACGTTCTAGAAGAAGCAGAACGGGCGGTTCCCCCTAGAGGATTCACCGTGGTCACAGCCGCGCTTCATCTTGAGCTCCGCGGCTAGCACGGCGGGGACCTTATGCTTCACTTCCTTAGCCTTGGCCTTCTTGTCTTCAGGATCGACCTCCAGAAGCTCCAGGAGGGAGAGGCGACCTTCCTCGGCCCTCGCGCATCTGGTTGCCATGTTGAACATCTCCAGAGCCGAACACAAGTCCTCGTGGATGACGAGCTCCTCCCTCATCTTGACGTCCCGGACACCATCAGAGAATGCCGAAATGATGGCCTCGTCCGACACCTTTGGGATCTTGAGGCGAATGTTTGTGAAGCACTGTATGTACTTGTGCAAGGTCTCGCCCGGCTGCTGCTTTATGTGCCGCAGGTCGCCTGCTGCAGGAGCGCGGTCACGAGTGCCCTGGAAGTTGGCGATGAAGCGCTCGCGCAGCTCGTCCCAGGAGGAGATCGAACCCACCGAAAGGTTCAGGAGCCAAGAACGCATGCCATCCTTGAGGGCCATGGAGAACCAGTTCGCCATGACCTTGTCGTTGCCGTTCACCGCCTCGATGCTCAGCTCGTAGAGCTAGAGGAACTCAGCGGGGTCGGGGGTGCCGTCGTAGCGTGGAGGCAGATCCGGCTTGAACTTGCCAGGCCAAATGACGCGGTGCAGCTCTGGGGTGAAAGCACGGCAGCCTGCCGCACTCACAGGTGCCGGTCGCATGGGGGGAGCTTGATCTTGTCACCCACGTGCTACCGCCTCCGGTAGCACGCGGTCCTGACGCGGCGGCGCTGGAAGCACGCGCGCATCGGCTTGCGGCCGCTGCACCACCTTGTAGCTTTCTTCATCGCGCCGGCGCCCTGCGCGGCGGGTCGCGTTGGGGTGCCTCTCGCCTGGGCTTGGGGTCCGCGCCGCGCAAAGGAGGAGGAGGAGGTGCGCCGTGAGCCACATCGCCCGCCAGGGACGGCGGGGGAAGAGGCGAACGGGACGGTGCAAGGGCCTCACCGGCGGCGTTGACGAGCTCGGCGATGCGACCGAGCCAGTCGTCATAGAGGTCATTGGCCGGACGGTAGCGCAGAAGCTCACGCGCCATGAGCAGCACAGCCTGCGCGCTCACCGACCCGCAAGAACATGAGAAGACGACACCGTGGCTGGAGTGGGTGATGGAGTCGTGGTACGGCCGTCGCGCCGCACGGACGGTGGCAGTGATGAATCCTGCTGTTCGTGAGCAGCAGGGTCGGTGGTGGCATTAGCCATCGGGGAGGCAAAGCGGTGAGGAGCACCGTTGCCCACATGCGCCGTTTGGGCAACGCGAGCGGCCCGGCGCTCAGCACGAACATAGCGAGCGTCGGCCATAGGAGCGACCGAACGTCAGCGGAGCGAACAGTGGAGGAGAGGCTTCAACACGCCCCTACCTGGCGCGCCAAATGTCGGATTCAGGGCTCCGCAGACCCAAGAAAGGTTTGAACTCTGGGGTGTGTGCGAAGGACTCAACCTATCCAGCCAACCAGGAAGAAGATGAACACGACAGTTTACCCAGGTTCAGGCCACCTTGCGGTGTAAGACCCTACTCCTGCTTTGTGGTGGATTGGCCTCACGAGGGGCTGAGGATGAACTAGTACAAGGGATGAATAACCTCGAGAGGTCTATGGGTGAGGGAATCAGTCAACAAGGTTCGGATCCGATCCCGGCCGATCTACGGTGGTGGCTAACCTATACTTGTAGTGGCCTCGGTCCTCTTCCCCCAAAACATAGGCGGGAAGGGATCCCACAGTGGCCAATTTGAAAGGGGACAAGTAGTACATCTTATCCTAACGAAAGGTGGTGTTCGCCTGCAAAGCTTCTGGTCATGACGCAGTGGTGGGCTCGGCGATGATATCCGTCCTGCCGCGCCGGTGGCCATGGTCTCGTTGCACCAGAATGGAAACCTTTGCCAGATTCCTTGGAAACCCACGTCTGTCCTTGTCTCCTTAGCACCAAAGAGGAAACTGCCTTCTCTGCGCCCGCTGGCGCCCGCCTGCCTTGGTCGTCATGGCTTGCATCATGGTAGCCTCATGAGGCTGGGTACCTGCATAGAAATGTCCGCTCCTCGGGAGGCCGCCTGGGGAGGCCGCTCCCTCAGGAGGTCTTGGTGTCGTCTGCCTCGTGAGGGACTTGTCTTGATAGTCTTGGAGGTGGGTCGTACCAGGCCGTTGATGGAGCCACGCCGTGGGCCGCAGGCAGGCAAGTCTGGGTACCCTGGTTCCCAGAACGCCGACAGTTAATACGAGCTACAGAATGGCTAACTACTTGCTTAACGCAAGATATATATAAATTTGTGACCTGTCTGTGTTTTGGATTTGGCCCCAACATCATGCTCCGTTGGTTATCTACGAGGAGATCTCTGTACGCGGGCTGCGCAGACAACCATTTTTATAATTTTTAAAATATCACCTGCTTATACTTCATGACGTGTACATTATTGTTAGTCATGTTTTGCCATGTACAAGATAGTCTGTCTTGCTCGCTTCACTGCTGTAACTATATTTTTGCCCTAGTCATGTGTACTCACAAAAACATTTCAGGATGAAGTGACATCAACACAACGATCTCAGAGCAGTGCAGCATGGCCGTCACCAAATGATTATGGATTGGAATTGGAATGTGCTGATGTTCTAGAGCATCAACTAGAGGTGGCAAGGCAACTTTTATATGAGTCTCAACATGTAATCAACAAGTTGAGACTAGAGGTGCAGATATCAGATGCATGAGTCAAAAAAAGGAAACAAGACATTGAGGTAACCACAAAGGAGTTGGAGATTTTGCAGACTAAAATTTGTGCTATCTGAATCCAGCCAATCATATTTTCTGAAGAGACTATAGTTCAAATGGTAAGTTCTGTTGATGCGCGTCCATGATGTATGAGCTTTATTTGCCCAGTGTATGTAATTTGTTGTTTGTGTACGCTTTATTATCACTGGTGGCGAACTACGATGCCTAGTGGATGTAATATGCTGTAATTTCTTTATTGTATAGTGTAGGATTATTCTTTGTTTCTATGCTTTAATCTCTTTATTGTATAGTGTAGGTTTTTGAGAGGGTATAGTGTAGAGTAGGATAATTATTTGTATATGCTATCGTTAAAACGGTGGCCAACATGCCCAAAGATTACCTGGATGCCATCCGAAAGAACAAACGTGGGTAGTCGAAGCGGGCCTTAAATGAGCTTGTCAACTAATTAGTTTTTTTTGAGACAGTTAACTAATTAGTTAATGCATCCTAATCTATGCGGGCCCAAATGGCCCAATCAACTCGGCCCGTTAGAAATAGTGGATTTCGTCTTCGAATGTGGGCCTACCGTAAAAAGGGCTCTTACCAGACCGTTAACAGGGCGAAAGCTCGATAGGGCCTTAGTAATGGAGATGGCCCATGGGCCTTTAGCAGGCCAAAATAATCATCATTTTTGTCTCGGCCCATTTCCATGTCGGGCCATAAAGAGGCCTAAAGCATTTTGGGCCAAAAGTGGCCCAATGTACAACATAGGCTTTTAACAGGCAGAAAGTCGGGTCGGGCTAGAATTGTGCCATGGAGAATGGGCCGCTAATGGACCGAATGTTAGGTGGGACCGTCAAAGGCCCAACTGTTGTGCAGGTTGTTAACAGGCCGAAAGGCAAAACGGGCTAGAAATTGGCCCAAGTACTGAATGGGCCGACAAAAGGCCGAAAGACGTACCTGTGGGGATATTGGCCCATCTCTTTAATGGGTTGCTAATAGGCCGAAAGAAACTCAGGCCGCAATTGAGCCCAAAGACATAGCGGGCTGTTAACGGGCTGGATCTGACGATGGCCCGAGATGGTGTCAAGTCTATAATGGGCCTTTGACGGGCCGATTTTGCATAACTTGTATGGGCCATGGTTGTGAATGGGCCAAATGCAAGCAGGCCGGTAATGGGTCGGCCCGCTTATTTTGACAGGCCCAGCCTTTTAACCTAAATGGGCCACTTTTGGGCCTTGCCACGTGTCGACGTATCATAGGTGCCTCCTGTGCATTGGACATCTGACATGTGTCACGCCGAGGAGCTGACACGTGGTTCCTTCGTCCAATGAGAATTTTACACATGGAAAATCGCCATTGGTTCGGGCTGTTAATGGGTTATTGGATCCAAAACCGAACCCGATAGCTTAACGGCGACCCGTTACGGTGGATGCCATGTGTCGGTTACCCTAGATGAAACCACTTCCATGACGCGTCGATTATCGTCATGGAAGTGGACACTTCCGTGATGATAATCTGAGTATTGTCATGGAACACTTCTACGACAGCACAGGTATTACTATCTTGTTTCTGTCATAAAATCGTCATGGATGTACATGCATGATAGAAAATGTGACCTACTGCGACAAACACGTATCATCACGGAAGTGGTTTTTTTTGTAGTGCACGCTCATGATCAATTTCACCCTACCGCCAGAGGTGTATCCAAATAACAAAGTTATAGAGCGAAAAGTCAAGGCGTGGGCTATTAAGAAGATGGCCGAACAATTCAGCAACTGGAAGAAAAGATTGCACCAAGAATATGTCTAGAAAGAGAAGACTCCAACATTCACCGGAGCATATGAGAAGATAAAAGATCACTGACCCGCATTTGTGAAGTACAAGACATCGGATGAAGCTAAGAAAAGGTCAAAAATAAATTAGGACAATGCTGCAAAGAAGGAATATCACCATGTTACGGGGTCAGGTGGCTACAAGGTTTCTAGGCCTAAGTGGGAGAAAAATGAGAATGACCTGATTGATAAAGGAATCATTCTAGAGCCATTGGAGTGGACCGAACGGGCAAAGACTTGGTTCTATGGGCATGGGGGAACGTTGGACCCAGAAATAGGGAAGTGTATTTATACAAAAGATCAACTTGCAACACCCATCAAAGCCCTTCAAGATGCATTCAAGGACGTGCAGGATGGGAAGTTCCATCCCGACAGAGAGAATGACGTGCTGACACGCGCCCTCAGGAATCCTGAACACAGTGGATGAACACGAGGCACATCGGGCTCTGTTCCGTGGAAGGTTGGGTTTCCCGACTGCAGTGGCACTTATAGAAGCCGAGGGAGAAAAAAGAAATAGGATGCAGACCGGCTGTAGAAGATAGAAGAAAAATTAGCGTTGCAGGAGAACAAAATAGAGGCACTTACCAGCCAGCAAGCTACCGGCCCATCTCAGCGGCACGAAGATCCTGCATTCGATACTGCCGGCCCACCATCTCAGCGGAAAAGCAGCTTGGCTTCCACGGAGCTTGTTCGGCCCATAGATGATATCGCGGCTCCTCGCTATCCCATGGATGATATCACGCAAAGGGAACATTGTGATCTACATGCGAAATGCATGAACATATCCGTGAAGGTGGCGGTCGGCTTTGCCTTACCTCCTGTACCTGATGCAACTTACCATTGCTCTCCGATTCCAGATGGCTATGCTGTTGTTGGGGTGGATAAAGTTATCAATGGATTTGAGTAGCTGGAGCTTGACTTCTTGACTTCCCTACAGCTAAAGGGGAGACTCAACTGGGATATGCCAGAAGGATTACCATTCTATGGAGAAAGGAACACATCGTGCTTCCACATTGGATGCCGCATCAGCAGACTCTGCCGGAGGAGGCCCCTCAGCAGACTCCTCACAGTACCAATCCAGCTCTATCTCTGCTGCCTCAGCCGTCTCCGTCGCATCAGCAGACTTCGCTGCCTTAGCCGTCTCCACCGCATCAGCAGACTCCGCTGCCTCAGCCGTCTCTGCCGTGTCAGCAGACTCCGCCACCTCAGTTGTCTCCGTCGCGTCAGCAGACTCCACCAGAGGAGGCCCCTCAGTAGACTCCACCATGTCAGCAGACTCCGCCTCCTCCGCTGCCTCAGCCCCGGCGGAAGAGAACCGCTGCTGCGGCGGTGGCTAGTAGTACAACTGCGAAGAAATCCAAAGCAACAGGTACAATAAGCGTTAAGGAGGCTCCTACCAAGTTACCATGCCAACTGAGTGATGAGGAACTCAAGAAGGTCATGGATGCCGATGTGAAACGCCAGCTTGCACCGACACGGCCCAAGTGAAAGGAGAAAATAGATCCGACAAAAGCGAAGCGCTGTCTGGAAAACCTTACGAGACCACCGCCGCCTCCGCTGCTATCTAACTATGACTGCCCTATTATCAAGTCACATAGAGAACATGTGCAGCAGGCGGGAAGTAGTAGTAGTGCAAGGGGGGAAACAATTCCCCCAGAGAACAGAAAAACCAATCGTGCCCCCCGCTTAAGGTATCTTCTGATATCGTTTATGATTTGGAGGTAGCGACCCATGATATTGGTTTCACTCTTGGTCAATACTTAGGCGAGCATGGAGAGTTCCCCATGGCTGATTTAGCATACAGATACAAGCACGGGAAGCCTCTCATCAGACCTGAGGAGCTCTGGCATCTACCAACACAAATGCAAAGATTGCATGAGTGGTACATGGAAGCCTCAAAGGAAGGGAGCAACTTTCTCATGGTGGGAATTAAAGATGAGCATTACTTCAATGGAGACGAGGAGATATACATTGAATTTGATGAATTATTTCAGTTATACAATCAAGATGCCCTCGACAAATCTATCATCGGTTGCTATTGTTTGGAATTATTATTTCTGTAATTAAGTCTCTAGCTCAGCTCGTTCTTGCATGTATAATTATCCTCACTATATTATGCAGATTGAATATTCTCGAATGCAAAAGAGGACAAATCTATGACCTTGGGTTCATTAACCCAAATAACATACATGAATTTATGGTAGCAAACAATGCCAAGGATACTGATAAAAACTTGCTAAAGGTGTTCATTGCACAACAAACCAGAAGGGAAATACTATTTCCATACAACTTCAAGTGAGTGTTACTATCTTGTACACATTCTGTTTCGCTTACTCGATGTTAAGTGTAATTGATGAGTTATGCGTGCGCAGGTTCCACTTTATTCTGCTAGTCATTCAGGTTGATGCAGGATTAGTACTTGTCATGGACTCGAAACGTAAAGACCCTCAGATATGGGCGGACATGAGTGAAATGCTCCAGAGGTAAGTTCAGTCATTATCGCACTATATCGACAACTTTCGTTCATTTCCTGATATCAAGTAATTAATAACTCCTTTATTCATTATCTTTGCCGGGTAGGGTTTGGAAAGAGTTCACCAAGCAGGCTAGGGTGAATGGAAAGAGGAGCTGTGATTTCGACACCTCAATGTAAGTAGTACTAGCTAGTTCCACGCATCTCTCTTTGATTCTAGTCTCAATACCATTATCATGCTTGATTATTATTTTGATTGAACTCTATTCTCATAAAGTGCTTGAGGCAGGAAGACGGGAATAATTTATGTGGATACTACGTTTGCGAGTTCATTCACCAGAGACCAGTGAGAAGGGTAGAATTTTACAACAACTTGAAGTCCGTAAACAATATTCAAAATTTTATTTTATTACCATCAATTGTGTTGAGTTTCATTCATATATATATATATATATATATATATATATATATTGACCCCCTTCTTTAAATTAGATCCAACGGAAGCGGGACGAACGCCTACCAAAGGATCGCATACGAGCAATTCAAGAGGAATTGGCGGGATTCTTACTTGAAGAGGTCATAGCTAAAAATGGAGAATACCATCGGGAATTGGAATGCGATTTTGGTAATTAGATATTAGGGATCATAAGAGATGTTCTATTGTATATATGCATGAATGGGTACTATATGTAGTAGCATCGAATAGATATACGAAAACTTGTTGTTCGACCAAGCACGGAGAAAGAGAGGTCACTTCTCTATATTCATGACGATGTTGTGTAATGGTTCCTTCATTGCTATATGTAGTAGCTAGCGTCGAGTTGAATGGAAAACATAAAATGAAAATGAAAACCCTAAATGAAAAAGAATTGAATGGTAAACAAAAAAAGAAAAGGGAAACACAATATGAAACCCCTAAACCCTCCAAACCCTAAACCCCTCCTTTCAAAAAAAAATCCCTAAACCCCAACACTAGGCAGCGCCTGACGCGTGGCGGCCTTTTAGTCCCGGTTTGTGTTACCAACCGGGACTAAAGGTCCTCCTGCCTGAGCGCTCCGCAGCGGCCATGTGGAGCCCCTTTAGTCCCGGTTCGTAACACAACTGGGACTAAAAAGGGGGGCCTTTAGTCCCAATTCCTTAGTCCCGCTTGCACAACCGAGACTAAAGGCCCTTACAAACCAGGACTAATGTCCCGTTTTCTACTAGTGTCGGTTAAAAGCTGGAATTAATCCTTTAATGAAAGCTTGCTAGAAACCATCGCTTCAAGGGAGCCTTCCTCTCGTGGGTTCGATAACCCAGGGTCACCTCTGGGGAAACAGGTGCATGGTACTTTTTGTTCCTTTACCGGATCACTAAAAGGAGGTATCAAGCCCTTTTTCTTGCGCCATTGTCGGGGAGGAGTTGAGTATTCCTAGTCTTTGTGTTTAGAGTTTTTTTTGTTAAAGTTTGGTTTTAGTTTTAGTTTTTACTTTTGTTTTAGTTAAGTTTTATTTTTGTTGCAAGTTTTGTTAGTTGAAAATCCAAAAAGATTACCATGGCTCAAAATCTTGGAGGTTTTGCTACTCCCAGCAATAACTTTATGCATGAACCTATAGCACAACCTAAGGTTGCAGCCACTGAGTATGAGATTAAACAGAACTTAGTTTCCATGGTTCCATAGGACCAATTTGGAGTCTCTGCTTCTGAATATGCTGGTATGCACTTGCATAATTTTACTGAATTGTGCAACATGACGCCCATTAGAGATTATTACCCAGACGCTTTGAAGTTGCGTCTATTTCCTCTCTCGTTGAGAGGAAAAGTAAAAGAAGGGCTTCTAGCTTTACCTAGAGGCAAAATAACTTCTTGGGTTGATTGTTGCAGCAAATTTTTATCTAAATTTTGTCTACCTGCAAAAACTATGCAACTATGTTCTCAGATACATGTTTCAAGCAGGAAGGACATGAGCAACTAGCGCTTGCGTGGTATAGAATGAAAGAAGCCATAAGGAACTGTCCTAACCATGGAATGAAGGAATGATTAATCCTTCATATGTTTATATTGGTTTGAATAATATGTCAAAGACTATGCTTGATACAGCTGCAGGAGGAACGATCATGGGAATGCCCATAGATGATGTCAAGAAACTACTTGATGACATGAAAGAGAACCATGCCCAATGGCATGTTGAAAGAACCACCCCCAAGAGGGTGAATGCAATTGAAGAAAACAATATGGAGTTGACAACCAAGCTTGATGAACTCATCTCCATAATCAAAGGTAAAGAAGAGGTAAACATAAATGCCATCACTAATGAAGGAACTAGTGATGTGAATTTTATTGTTCGTAATAGCTGTAATTCAAAATGAAAAAATAATGGATATGCTCTTAGACTTCCTTATCCTAATAATAATGGAGCACCAAATAATTTTAATGGAGCTAGTAGCAGCAATAGAAGTACTCTTGAAGATACTCTTAAAGTTTTACTCTTAGTCAAACTAAGCAGAATGATAACTTCAAAAATATTTTAAAGAATCATGATAACTTACTTGGTCAGTTGACCAGTAAGATTGTTGGACTAAGAAATGATGTGCAGATACTTGAAGGAAGATCCAAGAATATGGAAGCACATGTGGCCAAAATTGCAGAGAGCCAAACATTGATCCTAGCTAAGTTTGTAGGTAAACCGGAACCTAACCCGGTTGAAGATGTCAAGATGGTAAGAAGCAATGAGAAGAAGACCGAAGAACTGGACACAAGCCATGTGCTAGAATATAATTATTCAGTTGCATATTTCATAAAGATGATATCAATGAAGTACCCACTACCTGAGATATCTAATAACGAGGCTTATATTGTCTTTGTTGATCAAGTTACAGCTAAGGTACGTGAGCTCGATGATGAAAGAAAGAAGCTTTACAGTATGTTGCCAGCTAAGCAGGAAGATGCTTTTGAGCCTATTATAGAAATTGAGATTGGTTTGAATATATTTAATGCTTTATGTGATCTAGGGGCTAGTGTCTCCACTATCCCAAAATCTATCTATGATAGTCTCAATTTAGGTCCCTATGCTACTACTGAGATCATTTTAAATATGGCTAATTCTACTTTTACTCAAGCAGTAGGCATTAAGCATGGAGTTATAGTTCAAATAAATGATTGCCCTGTCATGATTGATCATGTGATAGCAGATGTGCCTGAAGATCCTATTGCTCCTATAATTATCGGTAGACCTTTTCTAAGGACTATCAAAGCTGTGATAAATGTGTTTGAGGGGAATATTACATTTGATTTACAGGCTAAAGATCCTTTTGTAAGACATTTCCCTTGGAAAAAGAAAATGAAGACCTATACCAGAGAAGGCATCATTGTGGATGCCAGAAGCTATTGTCACGGTGTGTTTGCACCACCGTGATCACCACTATAGTCGAGCTAAATGACCAAAAACAAGCCCTTCGTGGGAGGAACCCGCACGAATAAAGTAGACTAGAGTTTTTATTTTTGTTTCAATAAAAGAGTGATTGAATTTCTAGATAAAGAAGTGAGTTGAAAGAGTTGTTCTAACAAAGGCTTTGCTATGTGCAATTTAAATTATATGTTGTATTGAAGTTCGGATGCCTGGAAATATGCCTATGTAATGTGTTGGAACTAACCCCGCAGGAAAACAAAGAAAAAAAGTTTCAAAAGAAATGGATCAAAGACGGCCTTTTAGGTGACCACAATGGTCGTTCGAGCGGTCACATCACTTCCTGGAGGTTCCAGCGCTAAACAACCAGAAGCAACAGAGTGATCGACGGTGTTCCATACAAGCGCCAGCGCTCGCATGTGCGGTCGTTTGAGATCTTCGCAGAAACAAGAAAGAAATCTAGAGCATTTGACGACATTTCATATGGGAGCCCGTGCCCATTTGAGCGGTCGGATGACATCCTTGACCAGAAGAAGAAAATAATCAGAGTGTTCGACGATGTTCCATACGGGCGTTGCCGCCCATTTCAGCGGTCACATGAGGTAAGCACAAACGCGCGTAAGCTATCAGGGTGAACGATGGCCTTTCATATGAGCGGTCGTATGGATCCCTGGTGGCCACAAAGAGCCTGAGGAAGGAAGTAAATCGCCCCATCTCTTTCTTTTCTTCTTCTTCCTCCAAACCTCTCCAAACTTTAGCAATACTTTGCCCGATCTTCCTACTCATTCGATTTCAGTTCAAATCCTTCCGTGTGATAGATCTACGGTATGTTTCTCCTCTGATACCCAATTTATTTTCTGTGAATCTGTGCTCTACATGTGAGGGAGTCCTGGACTAAGGGGTCCTCGGGCTGACGGCCAATCTCTCGTGGGTCAGACTGATGGGCCGCTCTGGATCTGTTGCTGGAAGGATGAACTATGGGCGACTTCGTGTTCGGGAAGGAAACCTTCGAAGCCTTGGTGTGTCCTCCAAGTCAAGATCTGCATGTTTATCCCTTGATGGCAACCGACCATGTGTAACCCTAGGTACCCCTGGTGTCTATATAAACCAGGGGGTGTAGTCTATAGAGGGGAGAGGAACATCAACCTACTCACCTAGGGTTTAGTTCATTCAATCTCGTGGTAGATCAACTCTGTAACCAGCATATACACATCAATACAATCAAGCAGGACGTAGGGTTTTACCTCTTCGAAAGGTCCCGAACCTGGGTAAACACTGTCTCTGCGTTCCCTATTCCCCATTGATCCAAGATCCATAGCTCGGGACCCCCTACCCGAGATCCGTCGGTTTTGACACCGACATTGGTGCTTTCATTGAGAGTTCCGCTGTGGGATCACCAAAGGATCAATGGCTCGCTTAGTCATCAGCGATGGCATCCGCTTCGGGGATATCTTCGTCCCCGGCCATGTCTTCGCGTTCGGCAGCGTCGTCCTACATGCCGATTCGGCCGGTCACCTCGACCAGATCGGCAGCTTCGCCCCAGAGCAGGAAATCAGGTTCGGCAACTTAGAGTATGTTGCTGATACTCGGGGCGATCTGGTTTTTACTGGGTTCTCAGCCTCGCTCAATGAGCCTGGAAATCCAGAATCTTTAACTTTTGACCTTCTCCTTAACCCCATCTCCGGGTCGATCCTTACCTCGGATCTGGCTTTGAGCTCGAACCTGATTACAGCGTCTGAAAACCAGGGGGCAGCCTTGGCCGAACACACTCCCTGCACTGACATGCTGGAGGTTATCTCCGAAAGATGTGGGAAGACGAATCCGGCCGACCTCTTGCTATTAAATGAGACGCCGGCCCGGATCCAGACAATGAACATTACGGATGACCCGCCCTCGACCTATGCTAGGATCGGTCTTGAGGCAGGCCACAGGGAATTTTACGTCCCACCCACCACCCACTTAGTAGCCACTATCAAAAATTTAACCGACATGCTAGACTATGCTTCCGAGGAGGCCGACGACATGGATGAAGATGTCGACGCCACGGCTTATACTGCAATTGCCCCTCCCACCAATGGACGGTGGACAGCCCTCCACCTTCGATGTCTATATGGTGGACACCCCCAACAATAAGGGTGATGGCACCACCGGGAAGAACGACGACGACACCCCCAGAAAGAACGGCGATAAGCCCAGCGAGGAGCTGCCCAAACACCAACATCAGTGCAGATGATCCAGGGGGCGTAAGGGTAGGGAAAGCAACATGGGCACTGGAGAAAACGATACCCGGACAACATGGAAGACCTCGGCGACCCCGTTGCCCCCGAACAATAACTCGATGGCTCGGAAGGGCACGAGGATCAGTATAACCCTGAGGACCTCAATGACTCCAAGGACAGCAACTACCTTCCTCTCTCCGAAGAGGAGGTTAGCCTCGGAGCCGAGGATTTCATCGTCCCTGAGGACCTGCTGGATCAAGAACGGTTCAAGCGGCAACTTATAGCCACTGCCTGAAGCCTAAAGAAGAAGCAGAAGCAGCTAAAGGCCGAACAAGATACTCTCAACGATAGATGGATAAGAGTCCTAGCAGCCGAGGAAGGGTACGTCAATGAGCGGCAGGACCAAAACAAAAGCTACCCACACCGATGTTTGCTGCCGCAATTAGACGACAAGGCCCTTGATCCCACACCCCCAGACATACTCAGGCACACCAGCCTGACCGCCCCCTCGAGGACGGGACAAGATGGCTGGAGAGGCTGAAGATCCACCTGCACTCCCTCGCAGGAGAGGCAAGTAGCCAATGCAGCCTGAGGACCCATATGACCTATGACAGGACCTTGCCACCAAAGCAGGTCAGACAAGATCCATCTATGGATCTAGAGGGTACACTCCCGCTGGATGGGATAAATACCAAGCTTGGCGTGATAGAAACGATAGATCCCGGGAGCAGCACCGCGCCCAGATGACAGCGGATCTCCGGTGCGACGTAGCCTGGGTCAGGGCGCCGCACACCCAATGTGCTTCATAGATGAGGTGATGCAGCATTAGTTCCTCGAAGGGTTTAAACCCGTAAACATTGAACAATACGACGGGACAACAGACCCGACCATATGGATCGAAGACTTCCTTCTCCACATTCATATGGCCCGAGGAGACGACCTCCATGCCATCAAATATCTACCACTCAAACTCAAAGGACCGGCCAGGCATTGGTTGAACAGTTTCCCCGGAAACTCCATCGGGAGTTGGGAAGAGCTCGAGGACACATTCCGAGCTAACTTTCAAGGCACCTATGTTCGGTCTCCGGTTGCCGCTGACTTGAGCCACGTTGTTCCAAAGCCCGGAGAGTCAGTCGGCAATTTTGGAATCAGTTTTTGACCAAAAAGAACCAGATCATCGACTGTTCGGATGCTGAGGCAATAGCCACCTTCAGGCACAACATCCGGGATGAATGGGTCGCTCGCCAGCTTGAACAAGATAAGCCGAAGACAATGTCAGCACTGACCTCTCTCTCATGACCCGCTTTTGCGCGGGCGAAGATAGTTGGTTAGTGATGTCTACTACGCAACCTTCTTCTTGTAGACTCGTGTTGGGCCTCCAAGCGCAGAGTTTTGTAGGATAGTAGCAAATTTCCCTCAAGTGGATGACCTAAGGTTTATAAATCCGTGGGAGGCGTAGGATGAAGATGGTCTCTCTCAAACAACCCTACAACCAAATAACAAAGAGTCTCTTGTGTCCCCAACACACCCAATACAATGGTAAATTGTATAGGTGCACTAGTTCGGCGAAGAGATGGTGATACAAGTGTAATATGGATGGTAGAAATATATTTTTATAATCTGAATAAATAAAAACAGCAAGGTAGCAAGTAGAAAAATTAAGCGAAAACGGTATTGCAATGCTTCGAAACAAGGCCTAGGGTTCATACTTTCACTAGTACAAGTTCTCTCAACAATGATAACATAATAAGATCATATAACAATCCCTCAACATGCAACGAAGAGTCACTCCAAAGTCACTAATAGCAGAGAACAAACGAAGAGATTATTGTAGGGTACGAAACCACCTCAAAGTTATTCTTTCTGATCGATCTATTCGGCTATTTCTATACGTGCCACAAATAGCCCTAGAGTTCGTACTAAAATAACACCTGAAGATACACATCAACCAAAACCCTAATGTCACCTAGATACTCCAATGTCACCACAAGTATCCGTGGGTTTGATTATACGATATGCATCACACAATCTCAGATTCATCTATTCAAACCAACACAAAGAACTTCAAAGAGTGCCCCAAAGTTTCTACCGGAGAGTCAAGACGAAAACGTGTGCCAACCCCTATGCATAAGTTCACAAGGTCACAGAACCCGCAAGTTGATCACCAAAACATACATCAAGTGGATCACGTGAATATCCCATTGTCACCACAGATAAGCACATGCAAGACATACATCAAGTGTTCTCAAATCCTTAAAGAATCAATTCGATAAGATAACTTCAAAGGGAAAACTCAATCCATTACAAGAAGGTAGAGGGGGAGAAACATCATAAGATCCAACTATAATAGCAAAGCTCGCGGTACATCAAGATCGTGCCAAATCAAGAACACGAGTGAGAGAGATCAAACACATAGCTACTGGTACATACCCTCAGCCCCGAGGGTGAACTACTCCCTCCTCGTCATGGAGAGCACCGGGATGATGAAGATGGCCTCCGGTGATGATTCCCCCCTCCGGCAGGGTGCCGAAACAGGGTCCCGATTGGTTTTTGGTGGCTACAGAGGCTTGCGGCGGTGGAACTACCGATCTAGGTTTATTTCTGGGGGTTTCTATATTTATAGGAATTTTTGGCATCGAGAACAAGTCAGGGGGGATCCACGAGGAGCCCACAAGACCGGAGGGCACGCCCTCCACCCTTGTGGAGGCCTCGTGGCTCTTCTGGCCCAACTCTTTTGCTTCGGGGGCTTCTTCTGGTCCATAAAAAATCACCGTAAATTTTCAGCTCATTTGGACTCCGTTTGATATTCCTTTTCTACGAAACTCAAAAACAAGGAAAAAACAGAAACTGGCACTGGGCTCTAGGTTAATAGGTTAGTCCCAAAAATAATATAAAATAGCATATAAAACATCCAAGATGGATAATATAATTGCATGGAACAATAAAAAATTATAGATACGTTGGAGACATATCAAGCATCCCCAAGCTTAATTCCTGCTCATCCTCGAGTAGGTAAATGATAAAAACAGAATTTTTGATGTGGAATGCTAGCAAGTGCACAAGTTTGATCAATGATAATTTCAATCACTTTTTCTAGCATGATTATATATCATAAACAGTAGCTCATCTCATAAAACTTCTCATGATCAAGTAGCAAACTATTCACATGTTAAAGCATAGATCATAAACTTTCTTGAAAACTAACAAACTAGGTTCTCAGTCATCAAACAATTGCAATTCATCTTATTTTTAGGAAGGGTCTATGTAAGAGCTTTGATTTAGCAAATCCCACATACTCAACTATCATATAGTCTTCCATGATTGCTACCACTCAAAGCATATTTTTAGAACAAATAGCATCCATTGAACACAGAGAAAGATAGGGGCTTAATGTTTTGCCTCCCAACTTATTTATCATATAGATAATTGTCAACAATAATAATTCATGATCAAATATATTTGAATGGCCATATATGCTTAGATCTTTCCCCACCACATGATTCTTGCCAACTAAAGAGTAGGTTGGAATGAGAAGGAATACTACTGACTCTTGCATAAAAGTAAAAGATAGGCCCTTCGCAGAGGGAAGCAGGGATTTGCAGAGGTGCCAGAGCTCGAAGCTTTTAAAACAGAGATGAAAATAATTTTGAGAGGTATGCTTTCATTGTCAACATGACAACCAAGAGTTCCCAATATCTTCCATACTAGATACATTATAGGCGGTTCCCAAACAGAAAGGTAAAGTTTTTACTCCCCCTCCACCAACAATCACACTCCACGGCTGGTCCGAAACAACGGGTACCGTCCATACCAACAACAGTCCTGGGGGAGTTTTGTTTAAATTATTTGTGATTTTGTTTTTGATCTTTTGATCATAGGACTGGGCATCCCAATTACCAGCCACTTTCTCGTGAATGATAAGTGAACAAACACTCATCATGAGAATAACCCATGATACTGACAGCCCCTAGTCGCTACATGAGCGATTCGGGCATACAAAACAGATTATTATTTGAAGGTTTAGAGTTTGGCACATGCAAATTTACTTGGAATGGCAGGTAAATACCGCATAAAGGTAGGTATGGTGGACACTCATGGAAAAAACTTGGTTCAAGGATTTTGGATGCTCAAGCAGTATTCCCGCTTAGTACAGAAATTTTGGATAGCAAAAGATTCTAAATAGCAAGCACCACATGTTGGAGGATCCATAAGAATATAACTTCTATACAAATATACCCAAACATAACTCATTATATTGTCTTCCTTGTCCAAATTCAACTAATTTGCTCAAGTTTGAAAATAATTAATGGGGCTCACAATCATAGAAGATGTCCAAGATAGTATATTTATATGTGAAATCTCTCTTCCTTCAATATTCTTTCATGAATTGTTCAAGTGACCAATACAATGCTTGCTAACTTTCAATAAATTTACCACCTCTACTTCTTATATGTGAAGTCACTACTCCCCATGGTATAAGCATATGAAGCATATATAATTTCATATTTATGATATTCAATTCATTCAACCATTTACTCATAGGATATAAGTGAAGCACACGAGTAAATGACAAACTACTCCAAAAGATATGAGTGAAGATCAATGAGTAGTCAAATAATTAAGTAGCTATGTGAAGACTCTCTCTCATAAAGAAAATTGAGATCTTAAGTACTTCATTTAAACATCAAGAAAAACAAAATAAAATGACAATCTAAGGGTAGCACATATCATGTGAAGAAGCAAAAACTTAGGCTCAACCGAGACTAACCGATAATTGTTGATGAAGAAAGATGGGATGCCAACCGGGGCATCCCCAAGCTTAGATGCTTGAGACTTCTTGAAATATTAATTAGGGATGCCTTGGGCATCCCCAAGCTTGAGCTTTTGTGTCTCCTTAATTCCTCTCATATCATAGTTTCCCGGAATCTTAAAAACTTCATGCACACAAAACTCAACAAGAACTCGTGAGAAAAGTTAGTATAAATCAAATGCAAAACCTTATCATTCTATACTGTAGCAAATCACTAAAATTATTATTTAACATTGCATACTAAATGCCTCTGCATATTTAATACTCCTATCCTCAAATAGAATCATTAAACAGGCAAACATATGCAAACAATGCAAACATAACAGCAATCTGTCTAAACAGGACAGTCTGTTAAGAGTGCAATTATACTCATACTTGCCTAACTCCAAAACTTCTGAAAAATTACCACACTGTAGAAAATTTGTTGTTACTCATTGTGTAAAAATTTCAATATTTTATCATGTTCTGACTTTCCAGAAAACTTCAGACAACGATAGAAAACTTTCTGTTTTCAAAACAGCAACATATAGACTTGCAAAATAAGCATGGTAAAGGCTACACTTGACCTTTTTATTGAAATAAAAGATACATAACATTACTCTAAATAAAAGCAAGCAAATCCTAATAAAAGAAAATGACGCTCCAAGCAAAACTCATATCATGTGACGAATAAAAATATATCCCCAAGTAAGGTTACCGATAATATTGGAGACGAAAGAGGGGATGCCTTCCGGGGCATCCCCAAGCTTAGTTGCTTGGATCTTCCTTGAATATTACCTTGGGGTGCCTTGGGCATCCCCAAGCTTAGTGTCTTGCCACTCCTTATTCTCCTCATATCGATATCTCACCCAAAACTTAAAAACTTCAATCACACAAAACTTAACGGAACTTCATGAGATGGGTTAGTATGATAAAACAAATCATTCACTTTGGTACTGTCAAGACAAGATTCAAAAATTTTATCACCTGATACCTACTGTACCCTATCATTTCTACAATTTATATTGAGAAATATAAGCCATAGAAACTAGGAAACAAGCAAACTATGCATCGAAAACAGAATCTGTCAAAAACAGAACAGTCTGTAAAGATCCGAATTAAGCTCATACTTATGTTACTGCAATAATTCTGAAAAATTAGGACAACGTAAAAATTTGTATATAAATCTTCTGTAAAAAATTCAGAGTTTTTCCACGCTCCAGTAAAATATAGGAATTTCTGTACTGGACGCAAAAGTTTCTGTTTTTGCACATAATCAAATCAACTATCAACCACACTATCCCAAAGGCTTTACTTGGCACTGCAATAAAACATGATTACTACAGTAGATTAATCATGTGAACACACAAAAACAGTAGGTATAAATATTGGGTTGTCTCCCAACAAGCACTTTTCTTTAATGCCTTTTAGCTAGGCATGATGATTTCAATGATGCTCACATAAAAGTAAATAATTGAAACACAAAGAGAGCATCATGAAGCATATGACTAGCACATTTAAGTCTAACCCACTTCCTATGCATAGGGATTTTATGAGCAAACAACTTATGGGAACAAGAATCAACTAGCATAGGAAGGCAAAACAAGTATAACTTCAAAATTCTCAACACATAGAGAGGAAACTTGATATTATTGCAATTCCTACAAGTATATATTCCTCCCTCATAATAATTTTCAGTAGCATCATGAATGAATTCAACAATATAACCATCACATAAAGCATTATTTTCATGATCCACAAGCATAGAAAATTTACTACTCTCCACATATGCAAAATTCTTCTCATGAATAGTAGTGGGAGCAAAGTCAACAAAATAACTATCATGTGAGGCATAATCCAATTGAAAATTAAAATCATGATGACAAGTTTCATGGTTATCATTATTATTTATAGCATACATGTCATCACAATAATCATCATATATAGCAACTTTGTTCTCATAATCAATTGGAACCTCTTCCAAAATAGTGGATTCATCACTAAATAAAGTCATGACCTCTCCAAATCCACTTTTATCAATATTGTGAAAAGATTCAACACCCTCCAAAATAGTGGGATCAATACTACCTAGAATTGAAACTCTTCCAAACCCACTTTCATCAATATAATCATCATAAATAGGAGGCATGCTATCATCATAATAAATATTCTCATCAAAACTTGCGGGACTAAAAATATCATCTTCATCAAACATAGCATCCCCAAGCTTGTGGCTTTGCATATCATTAGCATCATGGATATTCATAGAATTCATACCAACAACATTGTAATCATGCTCATCATTCAAAGATTTGGTGCCAAACAATTTATAGACTTCTTCTTCTAACACTTCAGCACAATTTTCCTTTCCATCATTTTCACGAAAGACATTAAAAAGATGAAGCATATGAGGCAACCTCAATTCCATTTTTTTGTAGTTTTCTTTTATAGACTAAACTAGTGATAAAACAAGAAACTAAAAGACTCGATTGCAAGATCTAAAGATATACCTTCAAGCACTCACCTCCCCGGCAACGGCGCCAGAAAAGAGCTTCGTTGACGGGATGTGAGTGCCGCTTACCTAGCCTCCCCGGCAACGGCGCCAGAAAAGAGCTTGATGTCTACTACGCAACCTTCTTCTTGTAGACTCGTGTTGGGCCTCCAAGCGCAGAGTTTTGTAGGACAGTAGCAATTTTCCCTCAAGTGGATGACCTAAGGTTTATCAATCCTTGGGAGGCGTAGGATGAAGATGGTCTCTCTCAAACAACCCTGCAACCAAATAACAAAGAGTCTCTTGTGTCCCCAACACACCCAATACAATGGTAAATTGTATAGGTGCACTAGTTCGGCGAAGAGATGATGATACAAGTGTAATATGAATGGTAGAAATATATTTTTATAATCTAAATAAATAAAAACAGCAAGGTAGCAAGTAACAAAAGTGAGCGAAAACGGTATTGCAATGCTTCAAAACAAGGCCTAGGGTTCATACTTTCACTAGTGCAAGTTCTCTCAACAATGATAACATAATTAGATCGTATAAAAATCCCTCAACGTGCAATGCAGAGTCACTCCAAAGTCACTAATAGTGGAGAACAAACGAAGAGATTGTTGTAGGGTACGGAACCACCTCAAAGTTATTCTTTCTGATCGATCTATTCGGCTATTCCTATAAGTGCCACAAACAGCCCTAGAGTTCGTACTAAAATAACACCTTAAGATACACATCAACCAAAACCCTAATGTCACCTAGATACTCCAATGTCACCACAAGTATCCGTGGGTTTGATTATACGATATGCATCACACAATCTCAGATTCATCTATTCAAACCAACACAAAGAACTTCAAAGAGTGCCCCAAAGTTTCTACCGGAGATTCAAGACGAAAACGTGTGCCAACCCCTATGCATAAGTTCACAAGGTCACAGAACCCGCAAGTTGATCACCAAAACATACATCAAGTGGATCACATGAATATCCCATTGTCACCACAGATAAGCACATGCAAGACATACATCAAGTGTTCTCAAATCCTTAAAGAATCAGTCCGATAAGATAACTTCAAAGGGAAAACTCAATCCATTATAAAAAAGTAGAGGGGGAGAAACATCATAAGATCCAACTATAATAGCAAAGCTCGCGGTACATCAAGATCGTGCCAAATCAAGAACACAAGAGAGAGAGATCAAACACATAGCTACTGGTACATACCCTCAGCCCCGAGGGTGAACTACTCCCTCCACATCATGGAGAGCGCCGGGATGATGAAGATGGCCTCCGGTGATGATTCCCCCCTCCGGCAGGGTGCCAGAACAGGGTCCCGATTGGTTCTTGCTGGCTACAAAGGCTTGCGGCGGCGGAACTCCCGATCTAGATTTATTTCTGGGGGTTTCTATATTTATAGGAATTTTTGGCGTCGAGAACAAGTCAGGGGGGTCCACGAGGAGCCCACAAGGCCGGAGGGTGCGCCCAGGGGGATAGGGAGTGCCCTCCACCCTTGTGGAGGCCTCGTGGCTCTTCTGGCCCAACTCTTTTGCTTCGGGGGCTTCTTCTGGTCCATAAAAAATCACCGTAAGTTTTCAGCTCATTTGGACTCCGTTTGATATTCCTTTTCTGTGAAACTCAAAAACAAGGAAAAAATAGAAACTTGCACTGGGCTCTAGGTTAATAGGTTAGTCCCAAAAATAATATAAAATAGCATATAAAACATCCAAGATGGATAATATAATAGCATGGAATAATAAAAAATTATAGATACATTGGAGACGTATCAGTTAGCTCATAGAAGGAACCACCCGGACGAACCCGGCACCTCAGAAGTCCGGGACCGCAACGGGAAACCACGGTGCAACAAGAACAAGCGTCAGCATAGCGGCGGTGAAGCCGAAGACACGACAGTAAATGCCGGATTCAGCAACTCCAAATCAGGACCGCGGAAGAAGCCCTCTAAAGGAAACCGGGATGGCCCGACCGCGTTGGAGAAGATCTTGGATAGACCCTGCCAGATCCACGACACCTCAGACAAGCCCTCCAACCACACCAACCGCAATTGTTGGGTGATCAAACAGGTCGGCAAGCTCACAGCCGAGGAGCAAGGAAAGGGCCCCCACAGCAAGGATGATGACGAGCCTCGCGGGCCGAACAATGGAGGCCAGAAGCAATTTCCTCCTGAGGTAAAAACTGTGAACATGATTTATGTCACGCACATACCCAAGAAGGATCGAAAGTGTGCACTCCGAGATGTCTACGCCTTAGAGCCGGTGGCCCTGAAATACAACCCATGGTCGGCTTACTCGATCACCTTCGATCGCAGAGACCATCCGACCAGTATTTGTCATGAAGGAACGGCGGCTCTGGTTCTTGACCCCATCATGGACGGATACCACCTCACCAGAGTCCTTATGGATGGAGGCAGAAGTCTCAATCTGATTTACTCAGATACAGTGAGAAATATGGGAATCGATTCATCAAGGATCAAACCTAGCAACACCACTATTAAAGGGGTAATTACAGGCGTCGAAGCACGCTGCTCGGGCACCATCGCTTTGGAAGTAGTGTTTGGCTTGCCCGACAACTTCCATAGTGAAGACTTGATCTTCAACATCATCCCTTTTTGCAGCGGCTACCACGCACTTCTCGGCCGCACAGCATTCGCTCGCTTTAACGGCGTGCCCCACTATGCTTATATCAAGCTCAAGATGCCTGGACCTAAGGGCGTCATCACTGTTAATGGTAACACCGAGCGCTCGCTCCTAACTGAGGAGCACACAACAGCTCTGACAGCCGAAGTACAGGCTGGCAAAGGGGCATCAAAGACCCAGGCTCACATCAAGGCGCTAGACGCACACAAACGGGCGCGAGCCGCGGTACCACCTCCAGAGCGTTCAAGTGTTCACCCTAAATAGGGATACGCTCCCCACAACATGGCTTATCTAGCTGCAAAATACGTACCTCGGGTACACCATTTCGCGCTCAAAATTCCATGGGTAGCTGTGGGGACAAATAATCAAAGGGTCAAGTATTCGGCTCGACCAAACTATGGCCAAATACGTCTTCGGACCATTACAAGGTACCATCTAGGGCATGATTAGCGTACAACTGATATACCACGGCAGCTTCTCAAGACCCTCTTTCAAGGGCCCGTTCGCCTATATCCATTTCTCCTGTCTACGGAACCCTCCCCCAGAGTGAAGGCGCAGACATGCAGCAGGGCGCAGAAGGGGCATCAAACCACTCATCGAGGCCCTGTGTAAACCTTTCCTCTGTTATTCACATTTTTATAAAGTATCTATAATAGTTGCTTCGGCTATTTGAATTGTACGGTTGGACGTCACACATTCATTGGAAATAAAACCATCATTACGATCCCATTACAGTCATTTATGTTGTATGCCCCTTTCCGCTTTTTTCATACTGAAACAGACTCGTTTGATGCATATTTGTTTTAGATGCGATCGGCTTATAAAATAGGGGCTCGACTATAAATCTCGCCCCAAGCGTCATTCCGACACTAACTTTATTTTATGTGCTCGACGTCTCAGATATCGCATTATATGAATCGGCTCCGAATTATGTCTTTGGTCAATAGTTGGGTTGCCCAGCACCTATGCTTTCCCTGTTACGTTCCACATTGTTCGGCTAGGAGGGTAAAGGGAGAACCACTGCGATTGTACTTCGATTGTACTTCTAAGTCCTCTAGTTAAGTACCTCAGTGGAGAAAGCCAAAAACTGACTGTCATAATAAGCGAGAGCTGGTCGGCAATCCGATGACAAGTGTCAAACTAAAAATCGTTGGAGGTTATTCCATGTCATACGAAGGGTTGCTGTCACAAGTGATGATGGTGTTAACCTCGGCGCGGCCGGACATCATGAAGCACTGGGGGCTAGTAACCAGCCCCCGCAGTCAAGCTCCTATGGCTAAGTGAAAGCACTAAAGCCGCATAGTCGGATTGCCTAGTTTCTCCTACACACTACCACCTCCAGGCACCGAGACATCGGCTAAGGGCTAAAGTGTTAAGGAAGAAACACCCTTTGCAGTATCTACAAGGGGGTCGAAACCGACGACTGGTAACTTTCAGTTTAAAACGGCCGCACAAGAGTCAAAATAATTAACAGAGCAAAACACATCATTCCAACTAGCTGCATCATAAAGCACCAAAAGTTTAAACTCGCCCGGATAAGCGGCAGTACACTCACTCGTAGATTACATCTTTAGAGCATTGGGCCTCTATCGCCCGAGCACCATCCATCACAATGCGAAAATATTGCTCGGGGCGCCTATGCTCCTTCCCAGGCGGCGGCGGCCCGATGGCCATCTCTGCTGGCTTGATCTTCGGCCAGTACACCATAGTCTTGCCGAAGGCCAGCCGAGCTCCCTCGATGCATGCTGAGCGCTTCCAGACATCAATCCGGGGCACGGCATCACACAACCTCTGCACCAGGCCAAAGTAGCTGCTTGGTAGGGCCTCCAAAGGCCACAACTTGACGGAGAGGTCCTTCATCATCAGCTCCGCCATCCGATGCAGCTCCATCAGCTGCTTCATTTGGTTGTTGAGGAGGTGAGGATGCTCGGGGGCCTAGAATTGCGCCCAAAATAACCTCTGCTTGGCATAACCCACGTGGGACGTGAAGTACTTGCCTGCATCAGCTGCACTCTTCGCGAGGTCCGCAAAAGCGCCTGAGGAACGCCACACTCGTGTGAGCAACGCGAGCCTGTTACCACCAAAGGCACATTGCAGTAAGTACGGCTTACCATCCGCAATAACTTGACTTGGAGGAGCTCCTCTTGGTAGCCTCGCGTCTCCACCCGCGCCTCCTGGATCGCCGACTTCAATGAGGTCAGCTCAGAGGCGTGATCCTTATTCTTTTGCTCAAGGTCCTCACATTTAGTGATGGCATCCTTGAGCTCCTGCTGCACCTCAGCCACTATAGCCTCATGCTGCTGGCTAGCGGTTGTCACCGTCGCCAGTTCGGCGACCGCTTGTTCGGCCGCCGCCTTCTGCTGCGCAGCCTCTTTCTGGGCCCTCTTCAACTCGTCTTTGAGGGCTTCAAACTCGGCGGTGACAGCTGTAGCAATACCAATTGCACCCGACACAGGTTAAAATCCAGAAAACCTTTATTACACGTACAACTATTGTCAATAGCCTAGTTCATACTCACCTTGCGCTTCGTCAAACCGCTTGTTAATCCGATCGAGCTCGCCATCAGAGCTCTTGAGCTTCTGATTGAACTCGGCCCACTCCTCGGCCCGGGCAGCCACCACCGAAGATGATGCCTGGATATTACACTTAATATATGAGACCCCCATTTACTCATCGACGTTTTCTAACGTTGACTTCGGTCTCTGGGGCTTCCAGGTACGGCTATGACCCATACCCTTAAGTTACTCGACCCCCGCATGAGTTTTTCAAACTCACTCAGGGCTCTGGGGCTACTGTATGTATGACTGCATGATCATATAATTGAAAACAATACGGGACAAAGGACATTACATGGCTTACCTTGAAGCCCATTAGAAGGCTGCTAAAGGCCTCCTTCAGCCCATGGTCCATGGACCGAATGCTTTGAAAAATTGTGCCCATCAAGGCACGATGCTCTTCGAGGATGGAGGAGTTGGCTACCGCCTCCTCCGCCATATCTGGCCACCCAGTTGGAGCCTGCCCTGAAGTAGGCTGGGGTGGCGGATTTGCCCCAGCTCCTCCCACAGTAGCGATTGGAGCATCCGGTTCTCGGTGCCTTGGCGGCTTCGAAACCATTTTCGGGGAGAGCTTAGATTGACGAGGCTCCCCCTCTTGGTTCTCCAGAAGGGTCATCCCCTCCTGGTTCTTGGTGGCCGAGGTATTTACCTCGGCTATAGTGTTGTCACCCCGCCCCCTGTGTTCGGCCCGGGAGGGGTCTTCCAGGACAACACCTGCCCGGTCTCCTTGACGACCAAAGGAGGTGTGGTGCGCGATGCGGTCCCGCTCTCCGCCAGCTCGGCTAGCGGAGAATCCCCCTCCGAGACTCGATCGACGGGGAGGTCGCGTGGCAGGCTGCGATATTGAAAGCAGGCTCATGGTTAATGATGAACTTAATTTAAACGTGCGGAGGCGTCTTCGGATGCATACCTCTTGGCGGGGGGCTTGACCCTGGGGTTCCTTTTGGGAACCTCTTTGGAAGCCTCAGACTCCTCGATAGAGTTCGAGCTATCATCAGACAGGGCCAACTTGGCCCTGCGTTGCTTCTTTGGAACAGGAGGAGGTTGATCTTCCTCGGCGTCATCTGACGCTGCCCTCTTCCTTGTTCGGGAGGAGTCGCTCTCCTCCCCGTCCTCTCCTTGCTCTCCATCATGAGCGGAGGGGGCTTGGGTTTCGCCGGACTTAGTCTTCGGGGGTCCTCTAGGGCGGAGGCCTTCTTGGGCCTCCCTCTTCTCTCCTTTATTTTTCTCTTTCTTCTCCGGCGCATGATACGATGCCATGGCTAGCACCTTTGTCAACAGAACCATCCTGGGGCCCTCGGGCAGCGAGGCGGGGCAGTCGATCTTCTCAGCCTTCTTCAGCTAGTTCTAAATATGAAGGACGGTGGAATTAATTACTTTGTCAAAAATGATTTCCAAATAAAAAGATATAACTCATTGTACCTTATGAGGGGGGTTGGCGGCGTCAAGACTGATGTCCTCCGTCTTGGCCGGCCACTCCTTCTGTGGCTTGAAAAGAACCTTCCATAGTTTGTCATGGGAGGTGCGGTAGAAGTGGAGCACGATGGCGGGGTCTTCGGGCTTGTAAGACCACATGGGGACAGCCCGGTCTTAGCACGGTAGGAGTCGCCCGTGAAGCATGATCTGGATCACGTTTGGTAATTCGACCTTCTTCTTCATCATCTTGGATATCCGGCTTTGGAGTGCTCCACCTCCGTGGTCGACCCCCAGTCGAGGCCTTTTCTGGTCCATGAGACCAGCCTCGTGGGGGCCCGGATCTGAAAGCAGGGATCTCTGCCCAAGCCGCGCACTCGTCGTTTCGTGATGTAGAACCACTCTTTCTGCCAGATCTTGATGGTCTCTATGAAAGTGCCATCTGGCCACTCCACTCGGGGGAGTTTGCTGACCATCGCCCCCAAACAGTCCGCCTGTTGGCCATCAATGATCTTGGGCTTTATGTTGAAGACCTTGAGCCACAAGGCGAAGTGTGGCCGGGCCCGCAGAAAGGCCTCGCAGATGATGAAGGCCGAGATGTGTAGGAAGGAGTTCGGGGCGAGATCATGAAAATCTAGCCTGTAGAAGAACATCAGCCCCCTAACAAAGGGGTGGAGAGGGAAACCTAGTCCCCAGATGAAGTGGGGGAGGAATACCACTCTCTCGCCTAGCCTCGGCGTGGGGACGACCTGGTGTTGGAAATATGCCCTAGAGGCAATAATAAATTAGTTATTATCATATTTCCTTGTTCATGATAATCATTTATTATCCATGCTAGAATTGTATTGATCGGAAACTCAGATACATGTGTGGATACATAGACAACAACGTGTCCCTAGTGAGCCTATACTAGACTAGCTCGTTGATCAAAGATGGCTATGGTTTCCTAGCAATAGACATGAGTTGTCATTTGATAATGGGATCACATCATTAGGAGAATGATGTGATGGACAAGACCCAAACTATGAACGTAGCATATGATCGTATCAAGTTTATTGCTACCATTTTCTGCATGTCAAGTATATGTTCCTATGACCATGAGATCATGCAACTCACTGACACCGGAGGAGTACCTTGTGTGTACCAAACGTTGCAACGTAACTGGGTGACTATAAAGGTGCTCTACAGGTATCTCCGAGGGTGTCTGTTGAGTTGGCATGGATCAAAACTGGGATTTGTCACTCCGTATGACGGAGACGTATCTCAGGGCCCACTCGGTAATACAACATGACGATAAGCTTGCAAGCAATGTGACTAAAGAGTTAGCCATGAGATCTTGTATTACGGAACGAGTAAAGAGACTTGCCGGTAATGAGATTGAACTAGGTATGGTGATACCGACGATCGAATCTCGGGCAAGTAACATACCGATAGACAAAGGGAACTACATACGGGATTAGCTGACTCCTTGACATCGAGGTTCGACCGACAAGATCTTCATGGAATATGTAGGAACCAATATGGGCATCCAGGTCCCACTTTTGGTTATTGACCGTAGAGGTGTCTCGGTCATGTCTGCATAACGTTTGGTGACGATATAATTATAGTTGAGTCATTATGGTGGTTACCGAAGGTTGTTCGGAGTCCCGGATGAGATCCCGGACGTGAAGAGGAACTCCGGAATGGTCCGGAGGTGAATATTGATATATTGGACGAAGGGTATTGGAGCCCGGAATTGTTCCGGGGGTACCGGGTGATGACCAGCATGACCGAAAGGGGTTTCGGGGCGCCCGACAAGTGTTGGGGGGCCTCATGGGCCAAGGGGAGGGGGCAAACCTGTTGGAAATATGCCCTAGAGGCAATAATAAAATGGTTATTATTATATTTCCTTGTTCATGATAATTGTCTATTGTTCATGCTATAATTGTATTAACCGGAAATCGTAATACATGTGTGAATACATAGATCACAACATGTCCCTAGTAAGCCTCTAGTTGACTAGCTCGTTGATCAATAGATGGTTATGGTTTACTAACCATGGACATTGGATGTCATTGACAATGGGATCACATCATTAGGAGAATGATGTGATGGACAAGACCCAATCCTAAGCATAGCACAAGATCGTGTAGTTCGTTTGCTAGAGCTTTTCTAATGTCAAGTATCATTTCCTTAGACCATGAGATTGTGCAACTCCCGGATACCGTAGGAATGCTTTGGGTGTATCAAACATCACAACGTAACTGGGTGACCATAAAGGTGCACTACAGGTATCTCCGAAAGTGTCTGTTGGGTTGGCACGAATCGAGACTGGGATTTGTCACTCCGTATGACGGAGAGGTATCTTTGGGCCCACTCGGTAATGCATCATCGTAATGAGCTCAATGTGACTAAGGAGTTAGCCACGGGATCATGCATTACGGAACGAGTAAAGAGACTTGCCGGTAACAAGATTGAACAAGGTATAAGGATACCGACGATCGAATCTCGGGCAAGTAACATACCGATGGACAAAGGGAATTGCGTACGGGATTGATTGAATCCTCGACATCGTGGTTCATCCGATGAGATCATCATGGAACATGTGGGAGCCAACATGGGTATCCAGATCCCGCTGTTGGTTATTGGCCGGAGAGATGTCTCGGTCATGTCTGCATGGTTCCCGAACCCATAGGGTCTACACACTTAAGGTTCGGTGACGCTAGAGTTGTTATGGGAAATTGTATGTGGTTACCGAAGGTTGTTCGGAGTCCCGGATGAGATCCTGGACGTCACGAGGAGTTCCGGAATGGTCCGGAGGTGAAGAATTATATATGGGAAGTCCAGTTTCAGTCACCGGAATGGTTTCGGGGGTTATCGGTATTGTACCGGGACCACCGGAAGGTGTCCGGGGGTCCACCTGGTGGGGCCACCTGCCCCGGTGGGCCAAGTGGGCTGAGCAAGGGAGGGAACCAGCCCCTGGTGGGCTGGTGCGCCCCCCCAAGGGGCCCAAGGCGCCTAGGGTTGAAAACCCTAGGGGGTGGGGGCGCCTCCCACCAAACTTGGGGGGCAAGTCCCCCCCTGGCCGCCGCCCCCCCCCTTAGATGGGATCTAAGGGGGCCGGCCCCCTCTCCCCTTCACCCTATAAATAGAGGGGGGGTGGGAGGGCAGCAGCACCCTTTCCCTGGTGCAGCCCTCCCCATCTCCAACACCTCCTCCTCCTCCGTAGTGCTTGGCGAAGCCCTGTCGGAGAACCACGAGCTCCTCCACCACCACGCCGTCGTGCTGCCAGAGCTCTTCCTCAACTTCTCCTCTTCCCTTGCTGGATCAAGAAGGAGGAGACGTCCCCGGGCTGTACGTGTGTTGAACGCGAAGGCGCCGTCCGTTCGGCGCTAGATCGGATCTTCCGCGATTTGAATCGCCGCGAGTACGACTCCATCATCCGCGTTCCTTGTAACGCTTCCGCTTAGTGATCTTCAAGGGTATGAAGATGCACTCCCTCTCTCTCGTTGCAAGCTTCTCCTAGATTGATCTTGGTGATACGTAGGAATTTTTTTTGATTTACTACTACGTTCCCCAACAGTGGCATCATGAGCTAGGTCTATGCGTAGATTCTTTGCACGAGTAGAACACAAGTAGTTGTGGGCGATGATTTGTTCAATTTGCTTACCGTTACTAGTCCTATCTTGATTCGGCGGTATTGTGGGATGAAGCGGCCCTGACCGACCTTACACGTATGCTTACGTGAGACAGGTTCCATCGACTGACATGCACTTGATGCATAAGGTGGCTAGCGGGTGTCTGTCTCTCCCACTTTAGTCGGATCGGATTCGATGAAGAGGGTCCTTATGAAGGGTAAATAGCAATTGGCATATCACCGTTGTGGCTTTTGCGTTGGTAAGAAATGTTCTTGCTAGAAACCCATAGCAGCCACGTAAAACATGCAACAACAATTAGAGGACGTCTAACTTGTTTTTGCAGGGTATGCTATGTGATGTGATATGGCCAAAAAGGATGTGATGAATTATATATGTGATGTATGAGATTGATCATGTTCTTGTAATAGGAATCACGACTTGCATGTCGATGAATATGACAACCGGCAGGAGCCATAGGAGTTGTCTCAATTTATTGTATGACCTGCGTGTCAATGTAAAAGCCATGTAATTACTTTACTTTATTGCTAACCGTTAGCCATAGTAGTAGAAGTAATAGTTGGCGAGACAACTTCATGAAGACACGATGATGGAGATCATGGTGTCATGCCGGTGACGATGGTGACCATGCCGCGCCTCGAAGATGGAGATCAAAAGCGCAAGATGATATTGGCCATATCATGTCACTTTATGATTTGCATGTGATGTTTATCATGTTTACATCTTATTTGCTTAGAACGACGGTAGCATAAATAAGATGATCCCTCACTAAAATTTCAAGAAATGTGTTCCCCCTAACTGTGCACCGTTGCGAAGGTTCATTGCTTCGAAGCACCACATGATGATCGGGTGTGATAGATTCTAACGTTCGCATACAACGGGTGTAAGCCAGATTTACACATGCGAAACACTTAGGTTGACTTGACGAGCCTAGCATGTGCAGACATGGCCTCGGAACACGAGAGACCGAAAGGTCGAACATGAGTCATATAGTAGATGCGATCAACATGGAGATGTTCACCGTTGATGACTAGTCCGTCTCACGTGATGATCGGACACGGCCTAGTCGATTCGGATCATGTATCACTTGGATGACTAGAGGGATGTCTATCTAAGTGGGAGTTCATTAAATAATTTGATTAGATGAACTTGATTATCATGAACTTAGTCTAAAAATTGTCTTTACAATCTATCATGTAGATCAAATGGCCCACGCTAATGTTGCCCTCAACTTCAACGCGTTCCTAGAGAAAACCAAGCTGAAAGACGATGGTAGCAACTATACGGACTGGGTCCGTAACTTGAGGATCATCCTCATAGCTGCCAAGAAAGCATATGTCCTTGAAGCACCGCTAGGTGACGCACCCATTTTCCCAGCAACTCAAGACGTTATGAACGCCTGGCAGTCGCGTAGTGATGATTACTCCCTGGTTCAGTGCGGCATGCTTTACAGCTTAGAATCGAGGCTCCAAAAGCGTTTTGAGCAGCACGGAGCATATGAGATGTTCCAAGAGCTGAAAATGGTTTTCCAAGCTCATGCCCGAGTCGAGAGATATGAAGTCTCTGACAAGTTCTACAGTTGTAAGATGGAGGAAAATAGTTCTGTCAGCGAGCATATACTCAAAATGTCTGGGATGCACAACCGCTTGTCTCAGCTAGGAGTTAATCTTCCAGATGATTCGGTCATTGACAGGATCCTCCAGTCACTTCCACCTAGCTACAAGAGCTTTGTGATGAACTACAATATGCAAGGGATGGAGAAGTCCATTCCCGAGTTATATTCAATGCTGAAATCAGCGGAGGTGGAGATCAAGAAGGAACATCAAGTGTTGATGGTGAATAAGACCACTAGTTTCAAGAAAGGCAAGGGTAAGAAGAACTTCAAGAAGGACGGCAAGGGAGTTGCCGCCCCCGGCAAGCCAGTTGCCGGGAAGAAGCCAAAGAATGGACCCAAGCCTGAGACTGAGTGCTTTTATTGCAAGGTAAATGGTCACTGGAAGCGGAACTGGCCCAAGTACTTAGCGGATAAGAAGGCCGGCAATACCAAAGGTATATATGATATACATGTTATTGATGTGTACCTTACCAGCGCTCGTAGTAGCTCCTAGGTATTTGATACCGGTGCGGTTGCTCATATTTGTAACTCAAAACAGGAGCTGCGGAATAAGAGGAGACTGGCGAAGGACGAGGTGACGATGCGCGTCGGGAATGGTTCCAAGGTCGATGTGATCGCCGTCGGCACGCTACCTCTACATCTACCTTCGGGATTAGTTTTAAACCTCAATAATTGTTATTTAGTACCAGCTTTGAGCATGAACATTGTATCAGGATCTCGTTTGATGCGAGATGGCTACTCATTTAAATCCGAGAATAATGGTTGTTCTATTTATATGAGAGATATGTTTCATGGTCATGCCCCGCTGGTCAATGGTTTATTTTTATTGAATCTCGAATGTGATGTTACACATATTCATAGTGTGAATGCCAAGAAATGTAAGGTTGATAATGATAGTCCCACATACTTGTGGCACTGCCGCCTCGGTCACATTGGTGTCAAGCGCATAAAGAAACTCCATGCAGATGGACTTTTGGAGTCTCTTGATTATGAATCATTTGACACGTGCGAACCATGCCTCATGGGCAAAATGACCAAGACTCCGTTCTCCGGAACAATGGAGCGAGCAACCAACTTGTTGGAAATTATACATACTGATGTATGCGGTCCAATGAGCGTTGAGGCTCGCGGTGGCTATCGTTATGTTCTCACCCTCACTGATGACTTAAGTAGATATGGGTATGTCTACTTAATGAAACACAAGTCTGAGACCTTTGAAAAGTTCAAGGAATTTCAGAGTGAGGTAGAGAATCAACGTGACAGGAAAATAAAGTTCTTACGATCAGATCATGGAGGAGAATATTTGAGTCACGAGTTTGGCACGCACTTAAGGAAATGTGGAATTGTTTCACAACTCACGCCGCCTGGAACACCTCAGCGTAATGGTGTGTTCGAACGTCGTAATCGCACTCTATTGGATATGGTGCGATCTATGATGTCTCTTACCGATCTACCGCTATCTTTTTGGGGCTATGCTTTAGAGACTGCCGCATTCACTTTAAATAGGGCACCGTCTAAATCCGTTGAGACGACACCGTATGAATTATGGTTTGGGAAGAAACCTAAGCTGTCGTTTCTGAAAGTTTGGGGATGCGATGCTTATGTCAAGAAACTTCAACCTGAAAAGCTCGAACCCAAATCGGAAAAATGCGTCTTCATAGGATACCCTAAGGAAACTATTGGGTATACCTTCTACCTTAGATCCGAAGGCAAGATCTTTGTTGCCAAGAATGGATCCTTTCTGGAGAAAGAGTTTCTCTCGAAAGAAGTAAGTGGGAGGAAAGTGGAACTTGATGAGGTAACCCCTCTTGAACCGGAGAGTAGCGCAGCTCAGGAAGATGTTTCTATGGTGCTTGCACCGACTAGAGAGGAAGTTAATGATGATGATCATGAAACTTCAGATCAAGTTGCTACTGAACTTCGTAGGTCCACGAGGACACGTTCCGCACCAGAGTGGTACGGCAACCCTGTCCTGGAAATCATGTTGTTAGACAACGGTGAACCTTCGAACTATGAAGAAGCGATGGCGGGCCCGGATTCCAACAAATGGCTTGAAGCCATGAAATTCGAGATAGGATCCATGTATGAGAACAAAGTATGGACTTTGGTTGACTTGCCCGATGATCGGCGAGCCATAGAAAATAAATGGATCTTTAAGAAGAAGACTGACGTGGATGGTAATGTGACCGTCTATAAGGCTCGGCTTGTCGCTAAGGGTTATCGACAAGTTCAAGGGGTTGACTACGATGAGACCTTCTCACCCGTAGCGAAGCTGAAGTCCGTCCGAATCATGTTAGCAGTTGCCGCATTCTATGATTATGAAATCTGGCAAATGGACGTCAAAACGGCATTCCTTAATGGTTTCCTTAAGGAAGAATTGTATATGATGCAGCCGGAAGGTTTTGTCGATCCTAAGAATGCTGACAAGGTATGCAAGCTCCAGCGCTCCATCTATGGGCTAGTGCAGGCATCTCAGAGTTGGAACATTCGCTTTGATGAAATGATCAAAGCGTTTGGGTTTATACAGACTTATGGAGAAGCCTGTATTTACAAGAAAGTGAGTGGGAGCTCTGTAGCATTTCTCATATTATATGTGGACGACATATTGTTGATGGGAAATGATATAGAACTTTTGGAAAGCATAAAGGCCTACTTGAATAAGTGTTTTTCAATGAAGGACCTTGGAGAAGCTGCTTACATATTAGGCATCAAGATCTATAGAGATAGATCAAGACGCCTCATTGGTCTTTCACAAAGCACATACCTTGACAAGATATTGAAGACGTTCAATGTGGATCAGTCTAAGAAGGGGTTCTTGCCTGTATTGCAAGGTGTGAGATTGAGCACAGCTCAACGCCCGACCTCGGCAGCAGAAAGAGAAAAGATAAGTGTCATCCCCTATGCCTCGGCCATAGGCTCTATTATGTATGCCATGCTGTGTACCAGACCTGATGTGAACCTTGCCATAAGTTTGGTAGGGAGGTACCAAAGTGATCCCAGTATGGAACACTGGACAGCGGTCAAGAATATCCTAAAGTACCTGAAAAGGACTAAGGATATGTTTCTCGTTTATGGAGGTGCCGAAGAGCTCGTCGTAAAGGGTTACGTCAACGCTAGCTTTGACACAGATCTGGATGACTCCAAGTCACAAACCGGATACGTGTATACTTTGAATGGTGGGGCAATCAGCTGGTGCAGTTGCAAGCAAAGCGTCGTGGCGGGATCTACATGTGAAGCGGAGTACATAGCTGCTTCGGAAGCAGCGCAGGAAGGAGTCTGGATGAAGGAGTTTATCACCGACCTAGGAGTGGTTCCCAATGCGTCGGGCCCGATGACTCTCTTCTGTGACAACACTGGAGCTATTGCCATTGCCAAGGAGCCCAGGTTTCACAAGAGGACCAAGCACATCAAGCGCCGCTTCAACTCCATTCATGAATATATTCAAGATGGAGATATAGATATTTGTAAAGTACATACGGATCTAAATGTCGCAGATCCGTTGACTAAACCTCTTCCACGAGCGAAACATGATAAGCACCAGAACTCTATGGGTGTTCGATTCATCACAATGTGACTAGATTATTGACTCTAGTGCAAGTGGGAGACTGTTGGAAATATGCCCTAGAGGCAATAATAAAATGGTTATTATTATATTTCCTTGTTCATGATAATTGTCTATTGTTCATGCTATAATTGTATTAACCGGAAACCGTAATACATGTGTGAATACATAGATCACAACATGTCCCTAGTAAGCCTCTAGTTGACTAGCTCATTGATCAATAGATGGTTATGGTTTCCTAACCATGGACATTGGATGTCATTGATAACGGGATCACATCATTAGGAGAATGATGTGATGGACAAGACCCAATCCTAAGCATAGCACAAGATCGTGTAGTTCGTTTGCTAGAGCTTTTCTAATGTCAAGTATCATTTCCTTAGACCATGAGATTGTGCAACTCCCGGATACCGTAGGAATGCTTTGGGTGTATCAAACATCACAACGTAACTGGGTGACCATAAAGGTGCACTACAGGTATCTCCGAAAGTGTCTATTGGGTTGGCACGAATCGAGACTGGGATTTGTCACTCCGTATGACGGAGAGGTATCTCTGGGCCCGCTCGGTAATGCATCATCGTAATGAGCTCAATGTGACTAAGGAGTTAGCCATGGGATCATGCATTACGGAATGAGTAAAGAGACTTGCTGGTAACGAGATTGAACAAGGTATAAGGATACCGACGATCGAATCTCGGGCAAGTAACATACCGATGGACAAAGGGAATTGCGTACGGGATTGATTGAATCCTCGACATCGTGGTTCATCCGATGAGATCATCGTGGAACGTGTGGGAGCCAACATGGGTATCCAGATCCCGCTGTTGGTTATTGGCCGGAGAGATGTCTCGGTCATGTCTGCATGGTTCCCGAACCCCGTAGGGTCTACACACTTAAGGTTCGGTGACGCTAGAGTTGTTATGGGAAATTGTATGTGGTTATCGAAGGTTGTTCGGAGTCCCAGATGAGATCCCGGACGTCCCGAGGAGTTCTGGAATGGTCCGGAGGTGAAGAATTATATATGGGAAGTCCAGTTTCAGTCACCGGAATGGTTTCGGGGGTTATCGGTATTGTACCGGGACCACCGGAAGGTGTCCGGGGGTCCACCGGGTGGGGCCACCTGCCCCGGTGGGCCAAGTGGGCTGAGCAAGGGAGGGAACCAGCCCCTGGTGGGCTGGTGCGCCCCCCTAAGGGGCCCAAGGCGCCTAGGGTTGAAAACCCTAGGGGGTGGGGGCGCCTCCCACCAAACTTGGGGGGCAAGTCCCCCACTTGGCCGCCCCCCCCCTAGATGGGATCTAAGGGGGCCGGCCCCCTCTCCCCTTCACCCTATAAATAGAGGGGGGGTGGGAGGGCAGCAGCACCCTTTCCCTGGCGCAGCCCTCCCCCTCTCCAACACCTCCTCCTCCGTAGTGCTTGGCGAAGCCCTGTCGGAGAACCACGAGCTCCTCCACCACCACGCCGTCGTGCTGCCGGAGCTCTTCCTCAACTTCTCCTCTTCCCTTGCTGGATCAAGAAGGAGGAGACGTCCCCGGGCTGTACATGTGTTGAACACGGAGGCACCGTCCGTTCGGCACTAGATCGGATCTTCCGCGATTTGAATCACCGCGAGTACGACTCCATCATCCGCGTTCCTTGTAACGCTTCCGCTTAGCGATCTTCAAGGGTATGAAGATGCACTCCCTCTCTCTCGTTGCAAGCTTCTCCCAGATTGATCTTGGTGATACGTAGGAATTTTTTTTGATTTACTACAATGTTCCCCAACAAAACCAGCCCACTAAGGGGCTGTGCGCCCCCCTCACCCCATCTCACGTAACCAAGAGAGGTGGGGTGGCCCATCTTGGGTTCCCTCCACCTGGCTTGGGGGGCAAGCCACCCTAGGGTTTCCCTAGGGGGCGCCCCCATCTGCCTTGTGGACGCCGCCCCCTTAGATGGGATCTAGGGCGCCCCCTCCTCCTCCCTTCCCCCTATATATAGAGAGGTAGAGAGAGGGCAGCTGCACCCTTGAGCACATCTCTATGCCACGGCGCTGCCCTCCCTCTCCCTCGTAGTCCTTCTTCTCCGTGAGGCTTGGCGAAGCCCTGCTGAGATTTCTCCACCACCACCGCCACCACGTCGTCGTGCTGCCGGAGGACTCGAGCTACTACTTCACCATCGCTCGTTGGATCGAGGAGGTGAAGGCATCATCAAGTTGTACGTGTGTTGAACGCGGAGGTGCCGTCCATTCGGCACTTGGATCGGGAGTTCGCGGGACGGATCGTGATTGGATCGCGAAGACGTTCGACTACATCAACCGTGTTTCTTAACGCTTTCGCTTAGCGATCTACAAGGGTATGTAGATGCAATCTCTCCTCTCGTAGATGGTCATCACCTAGATTGATCTTGGTGAGCATAGGAAATTTTTTGTTTCCCATGCAATGTTCCCCAACACCTGGCCCTCCTCCGGGACACCGTTGCGAGAGTTCGTAGTTTCGAAGCACCACGTGATGATCGGGTGTGATAGACTCTACATTCACATACAACGGGTGCAAGCCAGTGTTGCACATGCGGAACACTTGGGTTAAACTTGACGAGCCTAGCATGTACAGACATGGCCCCGGAACACAAGAGACCGAAAGGTCGAACATGAGTCATATAGTAGATATGATCAACATAGAGATGTTCACCATTGAAACCACCTCATCTCACATGATGATCGGACTTGGGTTGGTGAATTTGGATCGTGTTATACTCGGACAACCGGAGGGATGTTGATTTGAGTGGGAGTTCTTAGGTAATATGATTAATTGAACTCATTTATCATGAACAATAGTCTATGTTGTCTTTGCAAATTATGTTGTAGATCAATAGCTCGCGCTGTAGCTCCCTGTTTTAATATGTTCCTAGAGAAAGATAAGTTGAAAGATATTGTAAGCAATTATGCAGACTAGGGCCATAGTCTGAGGATTGTCCTCACTGCTGCACAGAAGGCTTATGTCCTTGATGCACCGCTCGGTGTGCCAACCCCTCTAGCGTCGTCTATGGATGTTGTGAACATCTAGCAGACATGTTCTGATGACTACTTGATAGTTTAGTGCGCCATGCTTTACGGCTTAGAATCGGGGCTCCAAAGGCGTTTTGAACGCCATGGAACATATGAGATGTTCCAAGAGTTGAAATTGGTATTTCAGGCTCATGCCCGTGTTGAGAGGTATGAGACCTCTGACAACTTCTTTGCCTACATGATGGAGGAGAATAGCTCAGCCAGTGAGCATGTGTTCAGAATGTCTGGATGCTACAATCGCTTGAATCAAGTGGGAGTTAATCTTCTAGATAAGATAGTGATTAACAGAGTTCTCCAGTCAGTATCACCAAGCTACTAGAGCTTCATGATGAACTATAACATGCAAGGGATGGAGATGATCCCGGAGCTGTTCGCGGTGCTTAAAGCCGCGAAGGTAGAAATCAAGAAGGAGCATCAAGTGTTGATGGTTAACAAGACCACTGGTTTCAAGAAGGGCAAGGGCAAGAAGGGAAACTTCATGAATGGCAAGCCAGTTGTCGCTCCAGTGAAGAAACCCAAGGTTGAACCCAAACCCGATACTGAGTGCTTCTATTGTAAGGGGAACAATCACTGGTAGCGGAACTACCCCAATAGATAAGAAGGCTCGCAACTTCAACAAAAGTATATTTGATATACATGTTATTGATGTGTACCTTACTAGTACTCCTAGTAGCACCTGGGTATTAGATATCGGTTCAGTTGCTAATATTGGTAACTCGAAACAAAAGCTGCGGAATAAACGGAGACTAGCTAAGGGTGAGGTGACGATTGTTGGGGAACATTGCATGGAAAACAAAAAAATTCTACGCACACGCAAGATCTATCAAGGAGATGCATAGCAACGAGAGGGGAGAGTGTGTCTATGTACCCTCATAGACCGTAAGCGGAAGCGTTTCACAACGCGGTTGATGTAGTCGAACTTTCTTTGTGATCCAACCGATCTAGTACCAAACATACGGCACCTCCGCGTTCAGCACACGTTCAGCTCGGTGACGTCCTCCGCCTTCTTGATCCAGCAAGACGGCGAGGTAGTAGATGAGTTCCGTCAGCATGACGGCGTGGTGACGGTGATGGTGAAGTGATCTCCGCAGGGCTTCGCCTAAGCACTACGAAAATATGACCGGGGGTGTAAACGGTGGAGGGGGGCGCCGCACATGGCTAACAATTGATCTGGTGTGTGCTAGGCGCCCCCTCCCACAAATATACAGGTGGGAGGGGGAGGGGAGGCAGCCTGGCGCACCATATAGGTGGCCGGCCGGCCCTAGGGCTCCTGCCCTGGCCGCGCCCCCCTGCCATGTATTCCCAAGGGGGAAGGAAAGAGGGGGACACTAGTACAGCGAGGTGCTATACAAACTGTTTTTAACCCCTTTCCGCGATGGCATTTGGAACCGTCGCCTAGTGAGTGACTGCGATAGGTGGGTCCTTCCCACACGACCCAGAAACCATTGGGGATATGCCCTCCTGGCACACACGCTCAGCAAAATGAGGTCGTGTGCGACCACCGAGCGATCAAATACTGTTATACGTACAGTAGTGCTAAAAAAATACAATAATACAGGCGAAATCATTTCCGGTCATAAGTACATCCCACACAGTCAGTCCCCGCTAAACGTTTCTGTTCGTATATACATCCCATAGAGTTGCTCCAAGGAAAACGTTTCTGTTCGCAGGTACATCACACACCATGTTCCCCGTTAAATGTTTGTGATAGCGTTTCCATTGCACACGGTATTAACAATTTTATCATTTGCGTTATTGAATGCATCACACATGGTGCGTAGAAGAAACTGTGTGGCAAAGGCTGTCCATCACACACTGTTTTTATGTGGTAAACGTTTGCGCCAAGTGGCCTAACGCAAACAGTTTTCAAGAGGATGTCGTGTGTGATTGTTCATTAATACAACACGGTTTATTACTAGAAACTGTGTGCGTTGCCTGAGGTCATCGCCCACGGTGTTTTCTCAATAACCGTTTGCAATAGAAAAACCCAATTAGCAGGCTAATTGGCCATTAGCAGGCTAATTGTCCTATTATTAATAATCCATTTATTAATCTAATTGACATTTCATATTAAGCACACAATATATTTCATTTTCATATTAAGTAAGCAGGATTTCATAATTGAAATACATCAGAGTACAACATCATATAGCTTCAGCACTCAGCTACCCCATTACACAATTGCACCAGCACCAAGTTTCACATGCAACATCTATAACCTTTCAAAATTAGCATCATAGACGGTACATAGACAGATGTATCTCATCTGGAAAACTGCTGAAGCGGAAGGCGAATATTGAGCCTTTATTGATGTTGAAGGTCTTTGCAAATTTAGGCCAGTGCCTGTGGATGATTGACCGTCCATCATTCGTCCTCTTCAGGAACACTTCAATATTGAACCGTGGGTGTTGTATGAATACCTTCCTCGCCTCCTGACCATACAGGTGGTTTGAGAGGTAATCATCAGTGAACTGCTTTGGAAAGGCCCGAAAACAAGGAGGTGCATAAATATCTTCTCTATATTGGAAATGGGGCAAAGGAATAACTAAGGCAAGGTATAATAGTTAGTACCATCCTGTAGTGAACTGATGTCTTCTTCATTGTGCAGACAAAGATCTTGTTGTTTTTTGTCACTAATTTTTTTATCCTAACAATCTTTCTGAGTTTCTTGACTTGACTGATATTCATGGACAACTCATTTCCCCATATGCAAAAATGGTCGAACAGTGGGTCAAAACCTCTGACAGCAGGACCTACATGTGCAAGACCAAATTGTTAAAAACCTAAATATTAAAATGGTTCCTGCAATTGCACAATAATGTGCTATTAGACAAAGGACCATGCATGTGCAAACCTCGATTGTCAACCTCAGTGCTTCCCATTGTTTCCCTGCAACACATATAAGGTAGTTAGTGATCAGGTTAAGTGAGGGTTCACATGCTATTAGTAAAATATGCTGATGAAAAATAAGCACATTGCAGATTCATTAGATTAATTCAAGCCACATTGAAAACCCATTTATCCAAACCAAGCATGATTAAGAACTAGGAAATATAGCAATTGTATATGTTTCTCATGTATTAAGTGCAGCCAAATTCGATTTATTCCTCACATGCACAACAATACACAATTCTACCCACGACAATTGGACATCGCATTGCAGAATTGAACCAAGCAGTTAACTAAACGCCACAACAAATGAACCAAACATTAACTGAGCACCACATTGCACAATATAACATACTCCTAATAGAAGATCAGACAGTTAACCAACCCAAGCATGCTTAACAACTTGGAAATATAGCAATTGTATTTGTTTCTCATGTATTTAGTACAGCCAAATTCGATTTATTTCTCACATGGTATACAATAACAGACTGCACCCACAACAATTGAACATCGCATTGCAGAATTGAACCAAACAGTTAACTAAACACCACAACAAATGAACCAAACATTAACTAAGCACCACATTGCACAATGTATAACATACTAGAAGATCAGACAGTTAACCAAACCAAGCATGCTTGACAACTTGGAAATATAGCAATTCTATTTGTTTCTCATGTATTTTGTAAAGAAAAATTTGATTTACTTCTCACATGGAAGACAATGCAAAATTGCACCCTGAAGAATTGAACATCACATTTGCAGAATTGAACCAAACAGTTAACTGAACACGACAACTAATTAACCAAACAGTTAATAAGTGAGCACCACATTGCATGACATATAGAACATATACACTAGAGCAATAGATTGCATGGTAAAAGTAGATAGCACAATTCACTAGAATTTGTTAAGGAAAGGCAGTAGCTAGCAAACTGAACATGGGTCCTTGTAGTGAGCTAATAAGACAAGCTACTCCTCATCGTCGGAGATATCGATGACGATTGGCTCCTTGGACATGGAAGAGGGCGATGCCTCCGCATCGTGGGTGCCCTCGTCGTAGTGGTGAGTTGCCTGAGCCGCTCCGGGCACCAACCTGCTGGCTCTCGAGTTGAGGTAAGCACGTGCACGCTGAGAAAACAGCTCATAGACTTCATCGAAGGCACCGAGGGTGGCCTCGAGAAAACACCACGAACTATCGTTTAAAGCAGCCAACTGCGTCGCACCGTTGGCGCGCGAGGCGTCGACGGTGGCCTCGACGGCGAGGTGCTCCTCCAAGATCTGGGGGTTGGCACGAATGGCAGCCATCGCGACCTCATCCGCGCGTGCGGCCGCAATTTGCTTCTTCGCTACCAAATGCTTCTTGAGCTCCTGGCTATACTGCGTGCACCATGGCTTAGGGCGGTGCTTATTTAGTGGAGGGGTCGGGGATTTGGGTGGACGGTGTCGCACCAGTGGTCGGGGCATGTGGGATGTGGAAGGAGGAGGAGGATGGGGGTCGGGTGTGGATTACCTGCCTGGTTAGACGAGGCCGAGTAGCGTGAAGGAGGGTTGCTGGCGAGGAGGCGGTGCTGGAAGCAAGGAGTGAAGGTTTCAACTTGGAAAGGAAGGCGGAAATAGGGGAAATGTGGCTTTTGGTAAGGGAGAGGGGGCGGGGAGGTATATATTTCTGCGGAAGCCAAAAATTTTGAATCGGTGCAGCGAAAAAACTGGCGCGCAAAGTGTCATCAGACATGGTCCCTTATTTAGAACTGTGTACGATATGTGAACATCACAAATGATTCAGATAGCTTAACCCATGTGTGATGAATTTGAACGTCAAAAATTTTGGTTCGAATTTCCCTGGTTACAGTGGTCATCCACATCATTGCATAATTTGGGTACACAAAGGAGACTACAACACACCCACACTTCTTAATCGAGCAAGTTCAGCAATTAAACAGAGCTAGCTGACCTAAACATTACTCTAACAAATTAAAGACCATCGCTCTTAATTAAACAAAACAAAGAGTACTACTATGGCTGGTGCTCGTCGATCTCTGCCGCCTCCTCCATGTCCAGCTCACGCCCGACGGTCTCCTGGCGAAGGGGCTCCATGGCATCCATCGCACCATACTCGGCAAGCATCTCGCCATCTGCGTTCGCCATCTATTTGGAAAAGGCCACCATGAGCTGGGTGTGGGCGGCCGTAATCTGGGCTTGGACGGGCTCCGTCGTGGCAAGGTATGCGGCAGAGGAACGGGCGGCTGCTCGAACGCTCTCGGCGATTGCCAACTCTTCGGCCGTGGGTTGCCGACCGTTGTCGGAGAAGCTTCGTTCGATTTGTGCGGTGACCGCCACGAGCTGGGCATGGGCGGCCTCGACATGGTCATGGGTGGCCTCCATCAGGGCTAAGGCCGCCGCTGCAGAACGGACAGCTGCTGTGCCGCTCTCGCCAGTTGCTATCCCCGAGGCAGATGTTGCTGCCGCCACCTGAGAAGCAACATCGGCTGTTTGGGCTGCCTTGGCCACCCGGTCGCAGATTGCGGCCGTGCTCATGCACCTTGTTAGCACGTGCATGGCGGCTGCGGTCGCGCTCTCGCCGGAGTGGGCCGCTGTAGTTGCCCTCACGACGCGGGTCCACGTCCCCATCTTTCACCGGCGACGATTGAACAGTGCAATGACATTTGGGGAGCGAGCTAGTGTGCTTGACACGCCGGCTGTGGAATGTAGCCGATGCACCATCTCGGGTAAGCCATAGGCGTACTATACACCGACGGTGCTCCAAGATATTTTGTACTGCATCTCACATGGTTGGTGATAATAAACTGTGTGGGATCTACTTGATTTTTCATCTTGATTTGAATTACATAATGGGGTCACAGCGGCAATGGAGGGTGTATGAATTGCTAGAACTTTTATCTGCAGTGAACATGCAACTATATGTGTGTCATAAAAAAATTGGAATTATTTAGGGTTCGTTTGGACATTTCATACATTAAATTGGTTTTCTAGCCATTTCAGGTGCACAATTCAAAATTGAACTACATGCACATGCTCCGGTGCACCAACATGAGTTGTAAAGTCATATATGTGTCCATGGGTTTATGCTTATGTCCCATGCAAGAAATGGGGATGAATTTCGAACACCACGGCACCGTGGCTCTCCGGCAAACGTTGAGGTACTTGCTTTTGTAATTCTAGTAAATCCAAAACCCGTCTGAAATTCATGAACCTTGGCATGCTATCATGGAATGGCATCAACATGTTGGGGTAAAAAATATTGTCCCATTTGGGGCAGGTTATGGTATAAGCTTCTCACAAACTAGAGCTTCTCACAAGAAGCATCATGGTTCCGTTAGGGAAACGTGTCACCTTTGTGGACAAAACGATATTCGGCGCCTCTTTTTCCTTTCAATTTTTTTCCTGGTGTCAACATAGAACAACAGGAGTGTCGTGTTAAATTTTGGATTTTTTCGGGGATCGTTTGGACATTTTTATACGTTAACTGAGTTTTCTAGGCATTTGTGTGCATAATTCAAAATTGAGCTACATGCACATGCTCAAGTCCATAAAAACGGGTTGCAAAATCAAATGTTTGTCCTTGGTTGCAAGCTTAGGTCACATGCAAGAAATGAGAATGAATGCCAAACACCTTGACACTGTCGCTCGGTCGCTAACATTGAGATACATGGTTTTAAAATTCTAGTAAATCGAAAACTTGTCTGAAATTCATGAAACTTGACATGATATCATGGAACGGCATCGACATGCCGTGGTAAAAATATTGTCCCATTTGGGGCAGGTTTGGGTATAAGCTTCTCGCAAACCAGAGCTTCTCTCACAACAAGCCTGATGGTTTCGGTAGGGAACGTGCCACCTTGGGGGACGAAACGATATCTGTTGCCTCTTCTTACTTTCAAAATTTTTCTCATGTCAACATAGAACAACAGGAGTGTTGTATCAATTTTTGGGATTTTTCGGGGTTCGCTTGGACATTTTTATACATTAACTGAGTTTTCTATGCATTCATGTGCATAATTCAAATTTGAACTACATGCACATGCTTTAGTGCATATAAACGGGTTGAAAAATCAAATGTGTGTCCTTGGTTGCAACCTTAGGTCCCATGCAAGAAATGGGAATGAATGTCAAACACCTTTGCCACCGTCGCTCGCCCGCTAACATTGAGATACATGGTTTTAAAATTCTAGTAAATCGAAAACTCGTCTGAAATTCATGAAACTTGACATGCTATCATGGAACGGCATCAACATGCAGTGGTAAAAATATTGTCCCATTTGGGGCAGGTTGGGGTATAAGCTTCTCACAAACTAGAGCTTCTCGCAACAAGCCTCATGGTTACGGTAGGGAACGTTTCACCTTTCTGGACGAAATGATATCCGTTGCCTCTTCTTGATTTCAATTTTTTCTCTAGTGTCAATATAGAACAACAGGAGTGTTGTGTTAAATTTTGGAAATTTTCGGGGTTCGTTTGGACATTTTTATACATTAATTGAGTTTTCAATGCATTTATGTGCATAATTCAAATTTGAACTACATGCACATGCTCTAATGCATATAAATTGGTTGAAAATTCAAATATGTGTCCTTGGTTGCATGCTTAGGTCCCATGCAAGAAATGGGAATGAATGTCAAACACCCTGCCACCGTCACTCGGCCGCAAACATTGAGATACCTGGTTTTTAAATTCTAGTAAATCCAAAACTCGTCTGAAATTCATGAAACTTGGCATGCTATCATGGAGCGGCATCAACATGCCATGGTAAAAATTTTGTCCCATTTGGGGCAGGTTTGGGTATAAGCTTCTCACAAACCAGAGCTTCTCACAACAAGCCTGATGGTTTCGGTAGGGAACGTGCCACCTTTGGGGATGAAACGATATACGTTGCCTCTTATTGCTTTCAAAAAAATTCTAGTGTTAACATAGAATAACAGGAGTGTTGTGTTAAATTTTGGAATTTTTCGGGGTTTGTTTGGACATTTTTATACATTAACTGGGTTTTCTAGGCATTTTATGTGCATAATTCAAATTTGAACTACATGCACATGCTCCGGTGCATATAAATTGGTTGAAAAATCAAATCTGTGTCCTTGGGTGCATGCTTAGCTCCCATGAAAGAAATGGGAATGAATTTCAAACACCAGGGCACTATTGATTGCCGGCAAAACATTGAGATACTTTGTTTTTAAATTCTAGTAATCCAAAACTCGTCTGAAATTCATGAAACTTGTCATGCTATCATGGAATGGCACCCGACATGCTGTGGTATTTTTCGTGTCCATTTTGAGAGAAGGCGCACTCGAATAACAGCCAACAAAGGCATTTTGAAACAGATAGCTGCCACTGTAACATCTCAAACATTTGGTATAATTTAAATCGTGTGCGTTCTGTTAACCATTCATGTGATGCCATGCCTCACTCTTTTAATGGCTAGGAGGTGTCGTGCGGACAGGTGCTTGACTAAATGGGAGGCGTGCGAGCTGTACTCCAATGTGCAGGCTTACCGGGAAGCGTGCGAGTTGTACGCCGTGCAGGCTCACTAGGAAGCGAGCCCTTTGACATCCATGGCCACCCTCCTTGCTCGCGTCCTCTCCATTAATGGTGCCCAAGCTGCAGTTTAATACGGTTTTTAAATTTAAAACACTCATCACAAACGCTTTAGTTAGAACACCCGTATGCAAACCGACAGCTTCCCCAGGAAGCATAGCGAAAATGAGCCGAGCAGGATTTGTGCAGCTCTTGATCGCAAACGTTTTAGATAGAACACCCGTATGTAAACCGACAGCTTCCCCAGTAAGCCAAGGGAAAATGTGCCGAGCAGCATTTGTGCAGTTCTTCATCGCAAACGTTTTAGATAGAACACCTGTATGCAAAGTGAGAGCTATGGTATTCCGCAGTAAGCCAAGGGAAAATCTGGCAACCAGGATTTGTACCTCCCTTCAATGCAAACGGTTTTTTTGGATGACCCGTGTGCAACCACGTACAGACTGTTTTGTAATTTTTAAACAAGTGTATGCAAAGTGAGAGCTATTGTCTTAAATGTATATAGTACTCCCTCCTATTAGTTGAATTAACCTTGAGGTCCTTGTTTTGTAATTTTTGACATTTTTTGTTTTTTGAACACTTGTTGATTGGCTTGAAGAAGGTCTATCTCGTTACTTTTTGATAATTTTTGTTTTTTGAACACATGTTGATTGGCTTGAATGAAGGTCTATCCCGTTACTTTACGACATGTTTCCAAAACATGGACCTCGAGGTTAATTCAACTAATAGGACGGAGCACTATATACATTCAACGCAATTAAATGTTTTCCAAACAAAGTGATATGATTTCTGTGAAACTTATAAGCCATGTATGTCAAATTAACCTCTGTGTACTTGTTCTCAAATTAACCTCCGGGCCTATTTGCCGCGTATCACACACATCTTGTTAAGTTGAATCGTTTATGTTCCCTTCCCTAATCGAAAACAGTTCATTCGAGTGAACCGTATGCCGTATATCACACACACCTTGATCTGGCTGACCATTTCTATTGCTTTCCCTAATAGCAAACAGTTCATCGGAGCGAACTATATGCCGTATATCGCACACACATTGATATGGCTGCCCGTTTCTGTTGTTCTGTCTAATCGCAAACAGTTCGTCTGGATCAACCGTATGCCCAGCATCTCACACGCAAGTAAAATCTGAACCGTGTTTGATGTACCCGCCATCGCAAACGTTTTGCACCTTTTTTGATGGTTTTTTTACATCACTGTTTGCGATTAATGCATCGCACACAATTTCGTCAAAGGGTCTCTGATCGTAGTGTCGCGTTAGCAGCATCCTACAGTAGTGGGAGAGGGAAGGAAATGGGAATCCTAATCCACACTTTCCTTTCCCTTCCCCTTTCCTTCTCCTCCTTAGGCCGACCTGCTATGGGGGGCGCACCAGCCCCTTGCGGCTGGTGCGTTTCCTCTCTTGGCCCATAAGGCCCATAACTTCTGCCGGGGGTGCCCAGAACCCCTTCCGGTTACTCGATAAGTAACCGGTACACCCCGAAACACTTCCGGTGTCCGAATACCATCGTCCTATATATGAATCTTTAGCTCTTGGCCATTTCGAGACTCCTCTTCATGTCCGTGATCTCATCCGGGACTCCGAACAACATTCGGTCACCAAATCACATAACTCATATAATACTATATCGCCATCGAATGTTTAAGCATGTGGACCCTACGGGTTCGAGAACTATGTAGACATGACCGAGACACCTCTCTGGTCAATAACCAATAGCAGAACCTGGATGCCCATATTGGCTCCTACATATTCTACGAAGATCTTTATCGGTCGAACCGTTATGACAACATACATAATTCCCCTTATCCATCGGTATGTTACTTGCCCGAGATTCGATCATCGGTGTCTTCATACCTAGTTCAATCTCATTACCGGCAAGTCTCTTTACTCGTTCCGTAATACATCACCTTGTAACTAACTCCTTAGTCATTTGCTTGCAAGCTTATGATGTGTATTACCGAGAGGGCCCAGAGACACCTCTCCGAAACTCGGAGTGACAAATCCTAATCTTGATCTATGCCAACTCAACAAACACCTTCGGAGATACCTGTAGAGCATCTTTATGATCACCCAGTTATGTTGTGACGTTTGATAGCACACAAGGTATTCCTCCGGTATCCGGGAGTTGCATAATCTCATAGTCGAAGGAATATGTATTTGACATGAAGAAAGCAATAGCAATAAACTGAACGATCATTATGCTAAGCTAACGGATGGGTCTTGTCCATCACATCATTCTCCTAATGATGTGATCCCATTATCAAATGACGACACATGTCTATGGTTAGGAAACCTTAACCATCTTTGATCAACGAGCTAGTCTAGTAGAGGCTTACTAGGGACACGATATTTGTTTATGTATTCACACATGTATTTAAGTTTCCGGTCAATACAATTCTAGCATGAATAATAAACCTTTATCATGATTAAGGAAATATAATAATAACCATTTTATTATTGCCTCTAGGGCATATTTCCATCAGTCTCCCACTTGCACTAGAGTCAATAATCTAGTTCACATCGCCATGTGATTAACACCCATAGTTCACATCATCATGTGACCAATACCCAAAGAGTTTACTAGAGTAAATAATCTAGTTCACATCGCCATGTGATTAACACCCAAAGAGTACTAAGGTGTGATCATGTTTTGCTTGTGTGAGAAGTTTAGTAAACTGGTCTGCCACATTCAGATCTGTATGTATTTTGCAAATTTCTATGTCTACAATGCTCTGCACGGAGCTACTCTAGCTGATTGCTCCCACTTTCAATATGTATCCAGATTGAGACTCAGAGTCATCTGGATCGGTGTTAAAGCTTGCATCAACATAACCCTTTACGACAAACTCTTCACCTCCATAACCGAGAAACATTTCCTTAGTCCTCTTAGGTAACTAAGGACAATTTTGACCACTGTCCAGTGATCAACTCCTGGATCACTATTGTACCCCCTTGCCAAACTCATGGCAAGGTACACAACAGGTCTGGTACACAACATGGCATACTTTATAGAACCTATTGCTGAGGCATATGGAATGACTTTCATTCTCTCATCTGTCTTCTGCCGTGGTCGGGTTGTGAGTCTTACTCAACTTCACACCTTGCAACACAGGCAAGAACCCTTTCTTTGACTGATCTATTTTGAACTTCTTCAAAACTTTGTCAAGGTATGTGCTTTGTGAAAGTCCTATTAAGCGTCTCGATCTATCCCTATAGATCTTGATGCTCAATACGTAAGCAGCTTCACCGAGGTCTTTCATTGAAAAATTCTTATTCAAGTATCCTTTTTATGCTATCCAGAAATTCTATATCATTTCCAATCAACAATATCTCATCCACATATAATATTAGAAATGCTACAGAGGTCCCAGTCACTTTCTTGTAAATACAGGCTTCACCATAAGTCTGTATAAAACCATATGCTTTGATCACCTTATCAAAGCATATATTCCAACTCCGAGATGCTTGCACCGGTCCATATATGGATCGCTGGAGCTTGCACACTTTGTTAGCATCTTTAGGATCGACAAAACCTTCTGTTTGCATCATATACAACTCTTCTTTAAGATATCCATTAAGGAATGCAGTTTTGACGTCCATTTGCCAAATTTCATAATTATAAAATGCGGCAGTTGCTAACATGATTCAGACGGACTTAAGCATCGCTACGGGTGAGAAAGTCTCATCGTAGTCAACTCCTTGAACTTGTCGAAAACCTTTCGCGACAAGTCGAGCTTTATAGATAGTAACATTACCATCATCGTCAGTCTTCTTCTTGAAGATTCATTTATTCTCTATGGCTTGCCGATCATCGGGCAAGTCCACCAAAGCCCACACTTTGTTCTCATACATGGATCCTATCTCAGATTTCATGGCCTCAAGCCATTTATCGGAATCTGGGCTCATCATAGCTTCTTCATAATTCGTAGGTTCGCCTTGGTCCAGTAACATGACTTCCAGAACAGGATTACCGTACCACTCTGGTGCGGATCATGCTCTGGTTGACCTACGAGGTTCAGTAGTAACTTGATCTGAAGTTTCATGATCAACATCATTTGCTTCCTCTCTAGTAGGTGTAGGCATCACTGGAACAGTTCTCTGTGATGTGCTACTCTCCAATTCGAGAGAAGGTACAATTACCTCATCAAGTTCTACTTTCCTCCCAGTCACTTCTTTCGAGAGAAACTCCTTCTCTAGAAAGGATCCATTCTTAGCAACAAAGATCTTTCCTTCGGATCTGTGGTAGAAGGTGTACCCAATTGTTTCCTTAGGGTATCCTATGAAGATGCACTTCTCCGATTTTGGTTCGAGCTTATCAGGCTGAAGCTTTTTGACTTAAGTGTCGCAACCCCGAACTTTAAGAAACGACAGCTTAGGTTTCTTGCCAAACCACAGTTCATACGGTGTCATCTCAACGGATTTAGACGGTGCCCTATTTAACGTGAATGCGGCTGTCTCTAATGCATAACCCCAAAAACGATAGTGGTAAATCAGTAAGAGACATCATAGAACGCACCATATCTAATAAAGTACGGTTACGATGTTCGGACACACCATTACGCTGTGGTGTTCTAGGTGGCGTGAATTGTGAAATTATTACACATTGTTTTAAATGAAGGCCAAACTCGTAACTCAAATATTCGCCTCCGCGATCAGATTGTAGAAACTTTATTTTCTTGTTACGATGATTCTACACTTCACTCTAAAATTCTTTGAACTTTTAAAATGTTTCAGACTTGTGTTTCATCAAGTAGATATATCCATACCTACTCAAATCATCTGTGAAGGTCAAAAAATAACGATACCCGCCGCGTGCTTCAACACTCATTGGACCGCATACATCGGTATGTATTATTTCCAATAAGTCATTAGCTCGCTCCATTGTTCCAGAGAACGGAGTTTTAGTCATCTTGCCCATGAGGCATGGTTCGCAAGTATCAAATGATTCATAATCAAGTGATTCCAAAAGTCCATCTCCATGGAGTTTCATCATGCGCTTTACACCAATATGACCAAAACGGCAGTGCCACAAGTATGTTGCACTATCATTATCAACTTTGCATCTTTTGGCATCAATATTATGAATATGTGTATCACTACGATCGAGATTCAATAAACCATTTACATTGGCTGTATGACCATAGAAGGTTTTATTTATGTAAACAGAACAACAATTATTCTTTGACTTAAATGAATAACCGTATTGCAATAAACATGATCCAATCATATTCATGCTCAACGCAAACACCAAATAACATTTATTTAGGTTCAACACTAATCCCGAAGGTAGAGGGAGTATGCGATGGTGATCTTATCAACCTTGGAATCACTTCCAACACACATTGTCACCTCGCCCTTAACTAGTCTCTGTTCATTTTGCAACTCCTGTTTCGAGTTACTAATCTTAGCAACTGAACCGGTATCGAATACCCAGGGGCTACTATGAACGCTAGTAAAGTACACATCAATAACATGTATATCAAATATACCTTTGTTTACTTTGCCATCCTTCTTATCCGCCAAGTATTTGGGGTAGTTCTGCTTCCAGTGACCATTTCCTTTGCAGTAGAAGCACTCAGTCTCAGGCTTGGGTTCAGCTTTGGGCTTCTTCACGGGAGCGGCAAATAGCTTGCCATTCTTCTTGAAGTTCCCTTTCTCTCCCTTGCCCTTTTTTCTGAAACTAGTGGTCTTGTTAACCATCAACACTTGATGCTCTTTCTTGATTTCTACCTTCATTGATTTCAGCATCGCGAAGAGCTCGGGAGTCGTTTTCGTCATCCCTTGCATATTATAGTTCATCACGAAGTTCTAGTAGCTTGGTGATAGTGACTAGAGAACTCTGTCAATCACTATCTTATCTGGAAGATTAACTCCCACTTGATTCAAGCGATTGTAGAACCCAGACATTCTGAGCACATGCTCACTGGCTGAGCTATTCTCCTCCATCTTGTAGGCAAAGTACTTGTCAGAGGTCTTATACCTCTCGACATGGGCATGAGTCTGAAATACCAATTTTAGCTCTTGGAACATCTCATATGCTCCGTGGCGTTCAAAACATTTTTGAAGTACCGGTTCTAAGCCGTAAAGCATGGCGCACTAAACTATCAAGTAGTCATCATATCGAGCTTTGCCAAATGTTCATAATGTCTGCATCTGCTCCTGCAATAGATCTGTCACCTAGTGGTGCATCAAGGACATAATTCTTCTGTGCAGCAATGAGGATAATCCTCAGATCACGGACCCAGTCCGCATCATTGCTACTATCATCTTTCAACTTAGTTTTCTCTAGGAACATATCAAAGTAAAACAGGGGAGCTATACGCGAGCTATTGATCTACAACATAGATATGCAAAAACTATCAAGACTAAGTTCAATTAATCAAATTACTAATGAACTCCCACTTAAATCAACATCCCTCAAGTTGTCTAAGTGATACATGATCCATATCAACTAAACCAAGTCCGATCATCACATGATATGGAGTAGTCTTCAATGGTGAACATCTTCATGTTGATCATATCTACTATATGACTCATGTTCGACCTTTCGGTCTCCAGTGTTCCGAGACCATGTCTATACATGCTAGGCTCGCCAAGTTTAACCCAAGTATTCTGCATGTGCAAAATTGTCTTACACCCATTGTATGTGAACGTAGAGTCTATCACACCCGATTATCACGTGGTGTCTCGAAACGACGAACTATCGCAACGGTGCATACTCAGGGAGAACACTTTTACCTTGAAATTTAGTGAAGGGATCATCTTATAATGCTACCGCCGTACTAAGCAAAATAAGATGCATAAAAGATAAACATCACATGCAATCAAAATATGTGACATGATATGGCCATCATCATCTCGTGCTTTTGATCTCCATCTCCAAAGCATCGCCATGATCTCCATCGTCACCGGCTCATCACCTTGATCTCCATTGTTGCGTCGTGGTTGTCTCGCCAACTATTGCTTCTACAACTATTGCTAACTCATAGCGATAAAGTAAAGCAATTACATGGCGTTTGCATTTCATACAATAAAGAGAGAACCATAAGGCTCCTGCCGGTTGCCTGATATCGTACAAAACATGATCATCTCATACAATAACGTATATCACATAATCTCTTGACCATATCACATCACAACATACCCTCCAAAAACAAGTTAGACGTCCTCTACTTTGTTGTTGCAAGTTTTTACGTGGCTGCTACGGGTTTCTAGCAAGAACCGTTCTTACCTACGCAAAAACCACAACGGTGATTCATCAAGTTTGCTGTTTTAACCTTCTTCAAGGACCAGCTGTAGTCAAATTCGATTCAACTAAAGTAGGAGAAACAGACACCCACCAGCCACATTTATGTAAAACTAGTTGCATGTCAGTAGGTGGAACCGGTCTCATGTGCGTGGACATGTAAGGTTGGTCCGGGCCGCTTCATCCCACAATACCGCCGAATAAAAATAAGACATTGGTGGTAAGCAGTATGACTATCATCGCCAACAACTCTTTGTGTTCTACTCGTGCATATCATCTACGCATAGACCTGGCTCTGATACCACTGTTGGGGAATGTTACATGGAAAACAAAACAAAAAATCTACGCACACGCAAGATCTATCAAGGAGATGCATAGAAACAAGAGGGGAGAGTGTGTCTACATACCCTCGTAGACCGTAAGCGGAAGCGTTTCACAATGCGGTTGATGTAGTCGAACTTTCTTCACGATCCAACCGATCTAGTATCGAACGTACGGCACCTCCGCGTTCAGCACACGTTCAGCTCGGTGACGTCCTTCGCCTTCTTGATCCAGCAAGACGGTGAGGTAGTAGATGAGTTCCATCAGCACGATGGTGTGGTGACGGTGATGGTGAAGTGATCTCCGCAGGGCTTCGTCTAAGCACTACGAAAATATGACCGGGGGAGTAAACGGTGGAGGGGGGCGCCGCACACGGCTAACAATTGATCTGGTGTGTGCTAGGCGCCCCCTCCCACATATATATAGGTGGGAGGGGGAGGGGAGCCAGTCTGGCGCACCATATAGGTGGTCGGCCGGCCCTAGGGCTCCTGCCCTGGCCGCGCCCCCATGCCATGTATTCCCAAGGGGGAAGGAAAGAGGGGGGGAGAGGGAAGGAAGTGGGAATCCTAATCCACACTTTCCTTTCCCTTCCCCCTTTCCTTCTCCTCCTTAGGCCGGCCTGCTATGGGGAGCGCACCAGCCCCTTGTGGCTGGTACGTTTCCTCTCTTGGCCCATAAGGCCCATAATTTTTGCTGGGGGTGCCCGGAACCCCTTCCGGTGACCCGATAAGTACCCGGTACACCCCGAAACACTTCCGGTGTCCGAATACCATCATCCTATATATCAATCTTTACCTCTCGACTATTTTGAGACTCCTCTTCATGTCCGTGATATCATCTGGGACTCCGAACAATATTCGGTCACCAAATCACATAACTCATATAATTCTACACTGTCATCGAACGTTTAAGCGTGCGGACCCTACGGGTTCGAGAACTATGTAGACATGACCGAGACACCTCTCCGGTCAATAACCAATAGCGGAACCTGGATGCCCATATTGGCTCCTACATATTCTACGAAGATCTTTATCGGTCAAACCGTTATGACAACATACGTAATTCCCTTTGTCCATCGGTGTGTTACTTGCCCGAGATTCGATCATCGGTATCTTCATACCTAGTTCAATATTGTTACCGGCAAGTCTCTTTACTCGTTCCGTAATACATCACCTTGTAACTAACTCCTTAGTCATTTGCTTCCAAGCTTATGATGTGTATTACCGAGAGGGCCCAGAGATACCTCTTTGAAACTCGGAGTGACAAATCCTAATCTTGATCTATGCCAACTCAACAAACACCTTCGGAGATAAGTGTAGAGCATCTTTATGATCACCCAGTTATGTTGTGACGTTTGATAGCACACAAGGTATTCCTCCGGTATCCAGGAGTTGCATAATCTCATAGTCGAAGGAATATGTATTTGACATGAAGAAAGCAATAGCAATAAACTGAACGATCATTATGCTAAGCTAACGGATGGGTCTTGTCCATCACATCATTCTCCTAATGATGTGATCCCGTTATCAAATAACAACACATGTCTATGGTTAGGAAACCTTAACCATCTTTGATCAACGAGCTAGTCTAGTAGAGGCTTACTAGCACTGGTACAGTGAGCTGCTAAACAAACGGTTTTTAACCCCTTTCCGCGACGGCGTTCTGAACCGTCGCCTAGTGAGTGACTGCAATAGGAGGGGTCCTTCCCACATGACCCTGAAACCGTCGGGGATATGCCATCCTGGCACACACGCTCAGCAAAATGAGGTCATGTGCGACCGGCGTGTGATCAAATACGGTTATACGTACAGTAGTGCTAAAAAAATACAATTATACAGGCGAAATCATTTCCGGTCGTAAGTACATCCCACACAGTTGGTCCCCGCTAAACGTTTCGGTTCGTATATACATCCCACATAGTCGCTCCAAGGAAAATGTTTCCGTTCGCAGGTTCATCACACACAATTTTCCCCACTAAATCGTTTGTGATAGCGTTGCCATTGCACACAATATTAACAATTTTATCGTTTGCGTTATTGAATGCATCACACATGGTGCGTAGAAGAAACTGTGTGGTAAAGGCTGTCCATCACACACACTTTTTATGTGGTAAACGTTTGCGCAAGGTGGCCTAACGCAAACAGTTTTCAAGAGGATATCGTGTGTGATTGTTCATTGATCCAACACGGTTTATTCCCAGAAACTGTGTGCGTTGCTTGGGGTCATCGCCCATCGTGTTTTCTCAATAACCGGTTGCAATAGAAAAACCCAATTAGCAGGCTAATTGCCCTATTATTAATAATCCATTTATTAATCTAATTGACATTTCTTATTAAGCACACAATATATTTCATTTCCATATTAAGGAAGCAAGATTTCATAATTGAAATACATCAGAGTACAACATCATATAGCTCCAGCACTCAGCTACCCCATTACACAACTGCACCAGCACCAAGTTTCACATGCAACATCTAGAACCTTTCGAAATTAGCATCATAGATGGTACATAGACAGATGCATCTCATCTGGAAAACTGCTGAAGCAGAAGGTGAATATTGAGCCTTCATTGATGTTGAAGGTCTTTGCAACTTTAGGCCAGTGCATGTGGATGATTGACCGTCCATCCTTCGTCCTCTTCAGGAACACTTCAATATTGAACCGTGGGTATTGTATGAGAACCTTCCTCGCCTCCTGACCATAGAGGTGGTTTGAGAGGTAATCATCAATGAACTGCTTTGGAAAGGCATGAAAACAAGGATGTGCATAAATATCTTCTTTATATTGGAAATGGGCAAGGGAATAAAAAAAGGCAAGGTATAATAGTTAGTACCATCTTGTAGTGAACTGATGTCTTCTTCATTGTGCAGACAAAGATCTTGTTGTTTTTTGTCGCTAATTTCTTTATCCTAACAATCTTTCTGAGTTTCTTGATTTGATTGATATTCACGGATAACTCATTTCCCCATTTGCAAAAAGGGTCGAACAGTGGGTCAAAATATCTGACAGTAGGACCTACATGAGCAAGACCAAATTGTTAAAAACCTAAATATTAAAATGGTTCCTGCAATTGCACAATAATGTGCAATTAGACAAAGGACCATGCATGTGCTAACCTCGATTGTAATCCTCAGTGCTTCCCATTGTTTCCCTGCAACACATATAAGGTAGTTAGTCATCAGGTTAAGAGAGGTTTCGCATGCTATTAGTAAAATATGTTGATGAAAAATAAGCACATTGCAGATTCATCAGATTAATTCAAGCCACATGGAAAACCCATTTATCCAAACCAAGGATGATTAAGAACTAGGAAATATAGCACTTGTATATGTTTCTCATGTATTAAGTGCAGCCAAATTCAATTTATTCCTCACATGCACAACAATACATAATTCTACCCACGACAATTGGATATCGTATTGCAGAATTGAACCAAGCAGTTAACTAAACACCACAACAAATGAACCAAACATTAACTGAGCACCACATTGCACAATATAATATACTCCTAATAGAAGATCAGACAGTTAACCAAACCAAGCATGCTTAACAACTTGGAAATATAGCAATTGTATTTGTTTCACATGTATTTAGTACAACAAAATTCAATTTATTTCTCACATGGTATGCAATAACAGAATGCACCCACAACAATTGAACATCGCATTGCAGAATTGAACCAAACAGTTAACTAAACACCACAACAAATGAACCAAACGTTAACTGAGCATCACATTGCATAATATAGCATACTCCTAATAGAAGATCAGACAGTTAACCAAACCAAGCATGCTTAACAACTTGGAAATGTAGCAATTCTATTTGTTTCTCATGTATTTATTACAGCCAAATTCGATTTACTTCTCACATGGTATACAATAATAGAATGCACCCACAACTATTGAACATCGCATTGCAGAATTGAACCAAACAGTTAACTAAACACCACAACGAATGAACCAAACATTAACTGAGCACCACATTGCACAATGTATAACATACTAGAAGATCAGACAGTTAACTAAACCAAGCATGCTTGACAACTTGGAAATATAGCAATTGTATTCGTTCTCATGTATTTTGTAAAGATAAATTCGATTTATTTCTCACATGGAAGACAATACAAAATTGCAGCCTGAAGAATTGAACATCACATTTGCAGAATTGAACCAAACAGTTAACTGAAGACGACAACTAATTAACCAAACAGTTAATAAGTGAGCACCACATTGCACGACATATAGAACATATAGACTAGAGCAACAGATTGCATGGTAAAAATAGATAGCACAATGCATTAGAATTTGTTAAGGAAAGGCAGGAGCAGCACGCGCAATGATTAAACCGAGCATGCTTAACCGGCGTAGCTAGCAAATGGCAAGGTGCTCCTCCAAGATCTGGGGGTCGGCATGAATGGCAGCCATCGCGACCTCATCCGCGCGTGCGGCCGCGATTTGCTTCTCCGCTGCCAAATGCTCCTTGAGCTCCTGGCTATACTACGTGCACCATGGCTTAGGGCGGCGCTTATTTGGTGGAGGGGTCGGTGATTTGGGTGGAAGGTGTCGCACCAGCGGTGGGGGCATGTGGGATGTGGAAGGAGGAGGAGGATGCGGGTCGGGTGTGGATTACCTGCCTGGATAGACGAGGCCGAGCAGGGTGAAGGAGGGTCGCCGGCGAGGAGGCGGCGCTGCAAGCAAGGAGTGAAGGTTTCAACTTGGAAAGGAAGGCAAAAACAGGGGAAATGTGGCTTTTGGTAAGGGAGAAGGGGCGGGGAGGTAGATATTTCCGCGGAAGCCGAAAATTTTGAATTGGTTCAGCGAAAAAACTGGCGCGCAAAGTGTCATCAGACACGGTCCCTTATTCAGAACTGTGTACGATATGTGAACATCACAAACGATTCAGATAGCTTAACCCGTGTGTGATGAGTTTGAACGTCAAAAATTTTGGTTCGAATTTCCCTGGTTACAGTGGTCATCCACGTCATTGTATAATTTGGGTACACAAAGGAGACTACAGCACACCCACACTTCTTAATCGAGCAAGTTCAGCAATTAAACAGAGCTAGTTGACCTAAACATTACTCTAACAAAATAAAGACCGGCACTCTTAATTAAACAAAACAAAGAGTACTACTACGGCTGGTCCTCGTCGATCTCCGCCGCCTCCTCCATGTCCAGCTCACGCCCGACGGTCTCCTTGGGAAGGGGCTCCATGGCATCCATCGCACAATACTCGGCAAGCATCCCGCCAATCGCGTCTGCCATCTCTTTTGAAAAGGCCGCCACAAGCTGGGCGTGGGTGGCCGCGATCTGGGCTTGGATGGGCTCCGTCATGGCAAGGTATGCGACGGAGGAACGGACGGCTGCTCGAACGCTCTCGGCGATTGCCAACTCTTCGGCTGTGGGTTGCCGACCGTTGCCGGAGAAGTTTCGTTCGATTTGTGCGGTGACCGCCATGAGCTGGGCGTGGGCGGCCTCGACATGGTCGTGGGCGGCCTCCATCAGGGCTAAGGCCGCCGCTACAGAATGGACAACTGCTGTGCCGCTCTCGCCAGTTGCTATCCCCGAGGCAGATGTTGCTGCCGCCACCTGAGAAGCAACAACGGCCATTTTGGCTGCCTTGGCCACCGGGTCGCAGATTGCGGCCACGCTCATGGACCTTGTTAGCACGCGCATGGTGGCTACGGCCGCGCTCGCCGGAGTGGGCCGCCGAAGTTGCCCTCATGACACGGGTCCACGTCCCCATCTTTCACCAGTGATGATTGAATAGTGAAATGATATTTGGGGAGCGAGCTAGTGTGCTTGACACGCCGGCTGTGGACTATAGCCGACGCACCTTCTCGCGTAAGCCATAGGCGTACTATACACCGACGGTGCTCCAAGATATTTTGTACCGCATCTCACACGGTTGGTGATAATAAATTGTGTGCGATCTACTTGATTCTTCATCTTGATTTGAATTACATAATGAGGTCACAGCGGCAATGGAAGGTGTTTGAATTGCTAGAACTTTTATCTGGAGTGAACATGCAACTATATGCGTGTTGTAAAAAAAATTGGAATTATTTAGGGTTCGTTTGGACATTTTATACATTAAATTGGTTTTCTAGCCATTTCAGGTGCACAATTCAAAATTAAACTACATGCACATGCTCCGGTGCACCAACATGGGTTGTAAAATCATATATGTGTCCATGGGTTTATGCTTATGTCCCATGCAAGAAATGGGGATGAATTTCGAACACCACAGCACCGTGGCTCACCGGCAAACGTTGAGGTACTTGCTTTTGTAATTCTAGTAAATCCAAAACCCGTCTGAAATTCATGAACCTTGGCATGCTATCATGGAATGGCATCAACATGCTGGGGCAAAAAATATTGTCCCATTTGGGGCAGGTTATGGTATAAGCTTCTCACTAACCAGAGCTTCTCACAAGAAGCCTCATGGTTCCGTTAGGGAAACGTGTCACCTTTGTGGACAAAATGATATTCGTCGCCTCTTCTTGCTTTCAATTTTTTCCTGGTTTCAACATAAAACAACAGGAGTGTCGTGTTAAATTTTGGAATTTTTCAGGGATCGTTTGGACATTTTTATACGTTAACTGAGTTTTCTAGGCATTTATGTGCATAATTCAAAATTGAACTACATGCACATGCTCTAGTCCATAAAAACGGGTTGCAAAATCAAATGTGTGTCCTTGGTTGCAAGCTTAGGTCACATGCAAGAAATGAGAATGATTGTCAAACACCTTGACACTGTCGCTCGGCCGCTAACATTGAGATACATGGTTTTAAAATTCTAATAAAACAAAAACTCGTCTAAAATTCATGAAACTTGACATGATATCATGGAATGGCATCAACATGCCGTGGTAAAAATATTGTCCCATTTGGGGCAGATTTGGGTATAAGCTTCTCGCAAACCAGAGCTTCTCTCACAACAAGCCTGTTGGTTTCGGTAGGGAACGTGCTACCTTGGGGGATGAAACGATATCTGTTGCCTCTTCTTACTTTCAAAATTTTTTCGTGTCAACATAGAACAACAGGAGTGTTGTGTCAATTTTTGGGATTTTTCGGGGTTCGCTTGGACATTTTTATACATCAACTGAGTTTTCTATGCATTTCTATGCATAATTCAAATTTGAACTACATGCACATGCTCCAGTGCATATAAATGGGTTCAAAATTGAAATGTGTGTCCTTGGTTGCATGCTTAAGTCCCATGCAAGAAATGAGAATGAATGTCAAATACCTTGCCATCGTCGCTCGACCGCTAACATTGAGATACATGGTTTTTAAATTCTAGTAAATCGAAAACGTGTCTGAAATTTATGAAACTTGACATGCTAGCATGGAACGGCATCAACATGCCATGGTAAAAATATTGTCCAATTTGGGGCAGGTTGGGGTATAAGCTTCTCACAAATGAGAGCTTCTCACAACTAGCCTCATGGTTACGGTAGGGAACGTTTCACCTTTCTGGACGAAACAATATCTGTTGCCTCTTCTTGATTTCAATTTTTTTCTAGTGTCAACATAGAACAACATGAGTGTTGTGTTAATTTAAGGAATTTTTTGGGGTTCATTTGAACATTTTTATACATTAACTGAGTTTTCTATGCATTTATGTGCATAATTCAAATTTGAACTACAGGCACATGCTCCATTACATGTAAATTGTTTGAAAAATCAAATATGTGTCCTTGGCTGCATGCTTAGGTCCCATGCAAGAAATGGGAATGAATGTCAAACACCTTGCCACCGTCGCTCGGCCGCAAACATTGAGATACATGGTTTTTAAATTCTAGTAAATCCAAAACTCGTCTGAAGTTCATGAAACTTGACATGCTATCATGGAGTAGCATCAACATGCTGTGGTAAAAAAATTGTCCCATTTGGGGGCAGGTTTGGGTATAAGGTTCTCGCAAACCAGAGCTTCTCACAGCAAGCCTGATGGTTTCGGTAGGGAACATGCCACCCTTGGGGACGAAACGATATCCGTTGCCTCTTCTTGCTTTCAAAATTTTTCTAGTGTCAACATAGAATGACAGGAATGTTGTGTCAATTTTTGGGATTTTTCGGGGTTCGCTTGGACATTTTTATACGTTAACTGGGTTTTCTAGTTATTTTATGTGCATAATTCAAATTTGAACTACATGCACATGCTCCAGTGCAGAAAAATGGGTTGACATATGAAATGTGTGTCCTTGGGTGCATGCTTAGGTCCCATGCAAGAAATGGGAATGAATTTCAAACACCAGGGCACTGTTGATTGCCGACAAAATGTTGAGATACTTTGTTTTTAAATTCTAGTAAATGCAAAACTTGTCTGAAATTCATGAAACTTGGCATGCTATCATGGAATGGCACCCGACATGCTGTGGTATTTTTCGTGTCCATTTTGAGAGAAGGCGCACTCGAATAACAGCCAACAAAGGCATTTTGAAAAAAATAGCTGCCACTTTAATATCTCAAATGTTTGTATAATTTAAATCGTGTGCGTTCTGTTAACCATTCATGTGATGCCACGTGTCTTGGTTTTAATGGCTATAGGAGGTGCCGTGCGGACAGCTGCTTGACTGGACGGGAGGCGTGCGAGCCCAGGTCGGTGCACAGGCTGACCGAGAGGCGTGCAAGTTGTCCTCCAATGCACAGGCTCACCGGGAAGCGTGCGAGTTGTACGCTGCGTAGGCTCACTGGGAAGTGAGCCCTTTGACTTCCATGGCCGCCCGCCTTGCTCGCATCCTCTCCATTAATGGCGCCCGAGCCGCTGTTTAATATGGGCGGCCTTAGTATTCGCCTCCCATTCCCCTCCCTCCTGCAGACCTCCACCAACGCCATGGCGGAGAAGGATCATCTGCCACTAGTCTTCAAGTTTGGTGAAGTCGACTCCGAGCCGGAGGAGATAGAAAATAAGGAGGAATGGGGCCTCATGGACTTGGTCCTGAACGAGCTGGCCGTGGTGGATGCTGCCCCCGCGCCCGTCCCAGCTCCCATCCCCTCGCCCGCGCCAGCGACCATTCCCGTAGCATTGACGGGCTGGTCACCGAGCACTATCGCAGAGCTAGAAGCCGCGGGTGTCAGCCAGGTCTTCGTGGACCCGCGCGAGCTCGTGTACATGGCAGCGCCAGCGCCCGTACCCGTGCCCATGCACGCCCCTCCACCCATCGTGGCACCGGTCCCCGTGCGTTTGCCTGCACCCGCCGCGCCCGTGCCCGTGCACGCGCCCCCCTCCGCGGCATGGGACGTCGCCGTCGACCGCTACCTCGCAGCGCCGCCAGTTGCCGTCCTCCCGGGCCTCGCTCGTCGATCGCGCGACGACATGATGTTTGATTTCCATGTGAAGAACATTATGTGCTGCCTTGAAGACTTCAACAACTGCGTCCCGAAGGACGACAACGACAACGCCGGCGTGGCACGCTGCCTCCGCCGCCGCCGGAAATAGTTTTTTTGGGTTTAATACTGTATCTCGATCATATGAATATAAATTTGCAGTGTGACTGAATGAAAGATATGGTTTGACCTAACTTGCGTTTTTCTCTCTTAATGTACAGACTTATCAAACGATTTTCTTTTGAAAAAAAGTCAATGGTTTTTAAATATAAAACACTTATCGCAAACATTTTAGTTAGAATACCCGTATGCAAACTGACAGCATCCCTAGGAAGCCAAGGGAAAATGTGTCGAGCAGGATTTGTGCAGCTCTTGATCGCAAACGTTTTAGATAGAACACCCATATGCAAAGTGAGAGCTATGGTCTTCCCCCTTAAGTCAAGGGAAAATTTGCAGCGTAGGATTTGTGCATCTCTTCAACGCAAACGGTTCAGATTGAATACGGTATGCAAAGCCAGACTTCGGCGCTAAGCCAAGAGAAAATCTGCCGAGCAGGATTTGTACATCCCATCAACGCAAACGGTTGTTTTGGATGACCCGTGTGCAACCACGTACAGACAATTTTGTAAGATTTGCATCTGTCATATTGGGTATATTGCCATTTGTCAAACTGGAAAGATTGACATTTGTTGATCTAGTAACATTGCCATTTGTCAACCTTGTAACACTGCGATTTGTCAAAATATGCAGCTAAAAATCACTAGCACTATCTAATTTTTGTAACTAAAATTCAGTAATTAAGCATAGATTTCATTCATAGATTAAGAAGTCGTTCTTTATACAAACAATTCAACTCGACATCTGAACCGACCAAACTTTTCCCCAATTGTTGCCAACCATGTACTGAAATAGCTAGTTCAACTATATAAACTAGCTAATTTTAAGTACGTTGTACAGTTTCACCACATCTATAGTCAGATGAACTGAACAAAATAGCCCCTAAATACTACTACTACGGAGGGGCTTTGTACTACTTCCGGCAGCCTCTCCTCTGCCGAGCGCGCTCAGTAAGAGGCAGAGGAGGAGGAGCCTACTAACGAGCTGGACAACTACAACACGGTGCCTGCCGCTGCTGGACCTTCAGCGACGCTCACCTCGAACGCCCTCTGCCGCTCCAGACGACACCTTTTGAAGTGGTGGTTCTCCTTGTAGATCTCCTAATTTCTCGCCTCTGCGGCAGCATGTGCTGCGGCCACGGCGGCGGTAAGGCTCTTTGCATGCTCGATGAGGCGCTCCTCCTCCTCCTACAGGAACTCGGTGTAGCGCGCAAGGTCGTTGAAGCACGTGCGGGCCTCCACCTTCGCCTCCCGCCTTCAGGCGGCGGTGGCAGAGCAGGTGATGACCCCGGCGGTCGACGGTGGGCTGGCGGCCACGGCGGCTGACGATGGGGTGGTGGCCACGACCACCACCTCCCGCCTTCGGGCCGCGACGGTGGAGCGGGTGATGGCCACGGTGGTCGACAGTGGGGTGGTGGCCACGACGGCCACCTCCCGCCTTCGGGCCACGGCGGCGGAGCGGGCGATGGCCCTGGCTTTTGACGGTGGTGTGGCGGCCACGGCGGCAGACGGCAAGGTGGCGGCAATGGCAGCCGGCAATAGCTGCCGACGGGCAGCGGCGATTGAACCTGTGGTGGGTGTTCCGTGCACAAACAACAGGGATGCCACGCGCACTACACTATGCCGGGGACTGCGCCGCCGACGCGGTGTAGCCTCCTAGCTGGAGCTTTCCTCTGATGATGGTGGAGTGGTTGAGCGACGACGACGGGCCGGTGCCATTGGCGATTGTGGGAGAAGCAGACGAGATAAGCTACAGGGAGGGAGGAGAAAATGCGATGCAGGACTCGCCGGCCGTGAGGGTTTATATAGCAGGCCAGTAAGCATTGGGATTTTGGGGGATTTCACCGTGTCGGGCGGGAAGCTTGCGCGGGAACCTGCGACGTTGCACGGGAATGGGCTCACCGACGATTCATTGGCACCACTTCGAGCCACCGTTTGGCCAAAAGAACGGCCCCGCGCACTGCGCAAGCTTGCGCTGTAAGCCGTCTGCAGCAGCGGGGTGACAAGACGTGCGAGAGGAGGACGAAAGGCCACGTACACATACGATTAATAAAAAAATGTTTGCGATTTAATTACCTACTATACCCCCGTCTTGGTTTATAAGTAGGATTTAACTAATAAAATACGAATGCATGTCGCCAAAGATTATATACATGTTATTCTTCTGTAAACAGAGCAAATCACATGGCTTATTAGCAGCAATCGTCTGTGTTATTATTAGTCTTTGCACACATTTCTGATTACGGACGTGTTTGCCACGTATCACACACACCTTGTTCAGTTGAACCGTTTCCATTGTGTTGCCTAATCACACACAGTTCATCCTAGTGAACTGTATGCCATATATCGCACACACCCTCATCTGGCTGCCCGTTTCTGTTGTTCTTCATCATCGCAAACAGTTCTTCTGGATTAACCGTTTGCCACTCATCGCACACGCAACTCTAATATGAACCGTGTTTGATGTCGCCGCCATCGCACATTTTTTGCATCTTTTTTGACGGTTTTATTACATCACCGTTTGTGATTGATGCATCACACATAGTTTCGTCGAAGGGTCTCTGATTTGACTGTCGCGTTTGGACCATCCTGCAGTAGTGTAGGGACACGGTATTTGTTTATGTATTCACACATGTATTTAAGTTTTCGGTCAATACAATTCTAGCATGAATAATAAACCTTTATCATGATTAAGGAATATAATAATAACCATTTTATTATTGCCTCTAGGGCATATTTCCATCAATGATGTGTGTTGGAAGTGTTTCCAAGGTTGATGTGATCACCGTCGCATGCTCCCTCTACCTTCGAGATTAGTGTTGAACCTAGATAAATGTTATTTGGTGTCTGCGTTGAGCATGAACATGATTAGATCGTGTTTATTGCAATACGATTGTTCATTTAAGTCGAAGAATAATGGTTATTCTATTTACATGAATAATACCTTCTATGGTCATGCACCCAATGTGAATGGTTTATTGAATCTCGATCGTAGTGATACACATGTTCATAACATTGATGCCAAAAGATGTAGAGTTGATAATGATAGTACCACTTTCTTGTGTCACTGCTGCTTAGGTCATATTGGTGTAAAGCGCATGAAGAAACTCCATGCTGATGGACTTTTGGAGTCACTTGATTTTGAATCACTTGACACATGCGAACCATGCCTCATGGGCAAGATGACTAAAACCTCGTTTTCTGGAACAATGTAACGGGCAAGTGACTTGTTGGAAATCATACATGCCGATGTATGCGGTCCGATGAGTGTTGACGCGCGTGATGGATATCGTTATTTCCTCACCTTCACAGATGATTTGAGTAGATATGGGTATGTTTACTCAATGAAGCATAAGTCTGAAACGTTTGAAAAGTTCAAGCAATTTCAGAGTGAAGTTGAGAATCATCATAACAAGAAGATTAAATTCCTACGATCTGATCGAAGGGGAGAATATCTGAGTTATGAGTTTGGCAATCACTTAAGACAATGTGGAATTGTTTCACAGTTGACGCCACCTGGAACACCACAACGTAATGGTGTGTCCGAACATCGTAATCGTACCTTATTGGATATGGTGCGTTCTATGATGTCTCTTGCCAATCTACCACTATCGTTTTGGGGTTATGCATTAGAGCAACTACATTCACTTTAAATAGGGCACCATCTAAGTCCGTATATACGACACCGTATGAATTGTGGTTTGGCAAGAAACCTAAGTTGTCGTTTCTTAAGGTTTGGGGCTGCGACACTTATGTGAAAAGGCTTCAGCCTGATAAGCTCGAACCCAAAGTGAACAAATACATCTTCATAGGATACCCAAAGGAGACGGTTGGGTATACCTTCTATCTCATATCCGAAGGCAAAGTGTTTGTCGCTAAGAACGGGTCCTTTCTCGAGAAAGAGTTTCTCTCAAAAGAATTAAATGGGAGGAAGATAGAACTTGATGAGGTTGTTGAACCTTTACTTCAATAAGAAAGTAGCGCAGCACAGAAAGATGTTTCTATGGCACCTACGTTAGTTGAAGAGGAAGCTAATGATGATGATCATGAAGCTTCGGATCAAGTTACTGTCGAACCTCGTAGGTCAACAAGGGTACATACAGCTTCTGAGTGGTACGGTAACCTTGTCTTAGAGGTCATGTTGTTGGACAACGGTGAACCTACGAGCTATGGAGAAGCGATGGTGGGCCCAGATTCCAACAAATGGCTAGGAGCCATGAAATCCAAGATAGGATCCATGTATGAGAACAAAGTATGGACTTCAGTGCACTTGCCCGATGATCGGCAAGCCATTGAGAATAAATGGATCTTTAATAAGAAGGTAGACGCTGATGGTAATGTCACCATTTATAAAGCTCGACTTGTTGCAAAGAAGTTTCCGACAAGTTTAAAGAGTTGACTATGATGAGACTTTCTCACTCATAGCGATGCTACAGTCTATTGGAATTATGTTAGCAGTTGCTGCATTTTCAATTACAAAATCTGGCAGTTAGATGTCAAAACAAATTTCCTCGACGGTTTCCATGAGGAAAGGTTGTATGTGATACAACCAGAAGGTTTTGTCGATCCTAAGGATGCTAAAAGGTATGCAAGCTCCAGCGATCCTTCTGTGGACTGGAGCAAGCATCTTGGAGTTGGAACATACGCTTTGATGAGGTGATCAAAGCTTTTGGGTTTATACAAAGTTTGCAAGAAACTTGTATTTACAAGAAAGTGAGTGGGAGCACTACAACATTTCTGATAAGTATATGTGGATGACATATTGTTGATAGGAAATGATGTAGAATTTCTGGAAAGCATAAAGGGTTGTTTGAAAGGAGTTTTCAAAGGAAGACCTGGGTAAAGTTGCTTACATATTGGGCAACAAGATCTATAGAGATAGATCAAGACGCCTGATAAGACTTCCACAGAGCACAAACCTTGACATGATTTTGAAGGAGTTCAAAATGGATCAGTCAAAGAAGGAGTTCTTGCCTGAGTTGTAAGGTGTGAAGTTGAGTAAGACTCAAAGCTCGACCACGACAGAAGAAAGAAAAAAGATGAAGGTCGTCCCCTATGCCTCAGCCATAGGCTCTATACGGTATGCCATGCTATGTACCGCACTTGATGTGTGCCTTGCCACGTGTCTGGCAAGGGGTTACAAGAGTGATCCAGGAGTGGATCACTAGACAGCGGTCAAAATTATCCTTAGAAGAATAAGGAAATGTTTCTCGGTTATGGAGGTGATAAAGAGTTCGGCGTAAAGGATTACATTGATGCAAGCTTTAAACAGCAATCCGGATGACTCTGAGTAGAGTTTCTCGGTTATGGAGGTGATAAACAGTTCGGCGTAAAGGGTTGCGTTGATGCAAGCTTTAACACCAATCTGGATGACTCTGAGTAGCAAACCGGATGCGTATAGTGGAGCAGCGATTTGGAATAGCTCCAAGTGGAGCATGGTAGCAGCATCTACAGTATGACATAAAAATATGCAAAGTAGACGCGGATCTGAATGTTATAGACCCGTTGACTAAAACCTCTCTCACAAGCAAAACGTGATCAAACCCCAGAATTAATTGGGTGTTAATCACATGGTGATGTGAACTTGATTAATGACTCTAGTGCAAGTGGGAGACTGTTGGAAATATGCCCTAGAGGCAATAATAAATTAGTTATTATCATATTTCCCTGTTCATGATAATCATTTATTATCCATGCAAGAATTGTATTGATCGGAAACTCAGATACATGTGTGGATACATAGACAACAACGTGTCCCTAGTGAGCCTCTACTAGACTAGCTCGTTGATCAAAGATGGCTATGGTTTCCTAGCCATAGACATGAGTTGTCATTTCATAACAGGATCACATCATTAGGAGAATGATGTGATGGACAAGACCCAAACTATGAATGTAGCATATGATCGTATCAAGTTTATTGCTATCGTTTTCTGCATGTCAAGTATATGTTCCTATGACCATGAGATCATGCAATACACTGACACCAGAGGAGTACCTTATGTGTACCAAACGTCGCAACGTAACTGGGTGACTATAAAGGTGCTCTATAGGTATCTCCGAGGGTGTCTGTTGAGTTGGCATGGATCAAGACTGGGATTTGTCACTCCATATGACGGAGAGGTATCTCAAGGCCCACTCGGTAATACAACATCACGACAAGCTTGCAAGGAATGTGACTAAAGAGTTAGCCACGAGATCTTGTATTACAGAACGAGTAAAGAGACTTGCCGGTAATGAGATTGAACTAGGTATGGTGATACCGACGATTGAATCTCGGGCAAGTAACATACCGATAGACAAAGGGAACTGCATACGGGATTAGCTGAATCCTAGACATCGAGGTTCGACCGATAAGATCTTTGTGGAATATGTAGGAACCAATATGGGCATCCAGGTCCCTCTATTGGTTATTAACCGTAGAGGTGTCTCGGTCATGTCTACATAGATCTCGAACCCGCAGGGTCTACACACTTAATGTTTGGTGACGATATAATATAGTTGAGTCATTATGGTGGTTACCGAAGGTTTTTCAGAGTCCTGGATGAGATCCTGGACATGACAAAGAACTCCGGAATGGTCCAGAGGTGAAGATTGATATATTGGACGAAGGGTATTGGAGTCCAGAATTGTTCCGGGTGTACCGGGCGATGACCAGCATGACCGAAAGGGGTTTCGGGGGGCCCCGGCAAGTGTTGGGGGGCCCTCATGGGCCAAGGGGGATAAACCAGCCCACTAAGGGGCTGTGCACCCCCCTCACCCCATGTCACATAACCAGGAGAGGTGGGGCGCCCCATCTAGGGTTCCCTCCACCTGGCTTGGGGGGCAAGCCACCCTAGGGTTTCCCTAGGGGGCGCCCCCATCGGCCTTGTGGCCGCCGCCCCCTTAGATGGGATCTAGGGCGCCCCCTCCTCCTCCCTTCCCCCTATATATAGAGAGGTAGAGAGAGGGCAGTCGCACCCTTGAGCACATCTCTATGCCACGGCGCTGCCCTCCCTCTCCCTCGTAGTCCTTCTTCTTCTCTGTGAGGCTTGGCCAAGCCCTGCTGAGACTTCTCCACCACCACCGCCACCACGCCGTCGTGCTGCCGGAGGACTCAAGCTACTACTTCACCATCACTCACTGGATCGAGGAGGTGAAGGCGTCATCAAGCCGTACGTGTGTTGAACGCGAAGGTGCCGTCCGTTCGGCACTTGGATCGGGAGTTCGTGGGACGGATCGTGGTTAGATCGCGAAAATGTTCGACTACATCAACCGCGTTTCTTAACGCTTCCGCTTAGCGATCTACAAGGGTATGTAGATGCAATCTCTCCTCTCTTAGATGGTCATCTCCTAGATTGATCTTGGTGAGCGTAGGAAATTTTTTGTTTCCCATGCAACATTCCCCAACACCTGGCCCTCCTTCGGGACACGATGGGCGACATTGGCCGTCAGGTAGTCGGTGCTCTTCAGCTCCAAGATGGCATCTTCGGTTACACAGGAGGCCTCCCACTTGCCCTTGGTGTCCAAGACGGCCATGACTGATTGAGGGGTTGGCCAGAGGGATCTTTGGAAGAACAGATGGATCTGGGCGCTGGAGCTCAAGAGGTTGAGAAAGCAATGGCAAGGGGGGGGGGGGAATGAGAGCATGCAGTGAAAATGGCGGCAGTTTCCCTTTTATAGGATGTCGTAATACCAAGAGTCCTTTGACTACGCCGCGGACCTCGCATCTTCCCGATATAATCGTGTCGTTGTGCATGTCTGGGATAAAGCAAATCATTGATCATATCCCTTGAAAATAGGACACGATCGCAATGGGAAAACTGCCTTGAACCGCAAATCGAGTTTTCACAACTGGTCAGTAATTGTGGCTAGTTGCAACCTTTCACAAAAAGTTGTCAGATGAAGGCGCTATTCACACTTCAGTGGCTGGCCTTCGAGGCTAAGTGAATCATACAATTTAGAAATCAGGATATAATCCGGACAATGCATGAACGGGATTAGCCGGACAACCCTTGAGGGTTTGGCTAAAAATGATTACATACCTGGTACAAGTACCATGGAAGGAAGGAACTGGTCCACAAAGCCGATGACTCCCGCGCATACCTCGACTTCGAAGACTAGTTCGGGGGCTACTGAGGGAATCCTGGACTAAGGGGTCCTCGGGCTGACGGTCAATCTCTTGTGGACCGGACTGATGGGCCGCTCTAGATCTGTTGCAGGAATGCCGAACTATGGGCGACTTCATGTTCGGGAAGGAAACCTCCGAAGCCTTGGTGTGTCCTCCAAATCAAGATCTGCATGTTTATCCCTTGATGGCAACCGACCATGGGTAACCCTAGGTACCCCTGGTGTCTATATAAACCGGGGGGTGTAATCCTTTTGGTGCAATATCTGCCTACCTTGTGTTTTGGAGATTGTTGACAGAAACAGGTATGGACTAATTTGTTTGCTAGTGCATACAAAGAGAAAAAGTCCATACACAACCGAAGAAAATGATGTCTCCGGTGCTGAGTTCGAGGAACTTCACCGAAGCACATCTGCGTTGCAGAGAAGAACGAGCTATATCTGTTGATGAGATAGAGTCGAGAAGATTGATGTGAAGAAAACGACCCCTCGAAAGTTTACTGCTGAAGCATAGCTTTTGTTTCGGTACTGTCGTTCGAAGAAATTGATTGCAGCGATGGAAGTCAAAGACAAAGTGAAGACATAGTATTCATTTCGTTGTTCTTCTTTCATTCTTTTGAGTCATAGGACCTCCGTACTATTAAGAGGGGTATAGGTTCTCGATGCTTAAGATCGACTGTGATGCTTGGCCATAACCTATGAAAGATGTGAGAGAAATCTCTTTGTGCTTCGAGAAAATACTTGCCAGCAAGAGATTGTGACCTTCTTCGCTGCGAGAGATTTGACTCGGACTGAGGAGTTAGCATTACTTGTCCCTCAAGTAATGTTACCGTTGCTCCAAAATCTGACCGTTGTGAACATGTCGGTTGGCCATTGGCTGAACCTCGTGTCCAAAATGGTCATTTCCCATCTGGGAAGGCTGCGGCTGTAAATAGCCACCCAGCTCCAACTTTGTCCGTTGGCTGCTCCGCTTGAGATTTCTGAGAAGATTGATTTGAGCAACCCCTCTCCGAGTGATTTGAGTTTAAGATCCACCGAGAGAAAAACCAAGAGCCCAAACTTAGACAGTGGTTTAGCACCACAGTAGTTCTGAGTGAGAGTTCTTGTACCTATTACTCTTGAGAGCTGCACACTCTCTAGACGGATAGGTTTGGCTTTGAGTGTTGAAGAGTTGTTGTCCTCACCGAGCCTGATCTTCAGCAACCAAGAGTGATTGTGGTTTGCGAATGTTGACCGAAGGTTTGGAGATCGCCGACAAGGATCTACCACGAGTGAAATCAACCTGAGTCTGATCAGCTCTGTGTTGAAGGAGAATAGGGTGAAGAGAATTTATCTTCTATGTTAAGTCACAGCCCCTCCAACCAGACGTAGCCCTTTGGCAGAAGGGTGAACTGGTCTACCAAATCTCTCTGTCACCATCGAGCACCACTGGTCATTTCTACTCTACTGCATTTCCTTCAGCAGTTATTATTCGTGCTCTGTGCCGATAGATTACTTGATCAATTTGTTCTGTTGCCTCCATCCTGTATTTCATATTATTTTGTGAAATCAATCTTTAGCATTTTATTCAGTACCGATCATGTTGTGTCTCATTCTGCTACATCTATTTGCATGCTGGGTTACTCTCATCGTAGTTAAACCTGTGATTTATCATGTTCGTACTATTGTCAATGCTTTTATCGATGAATATGCTTCTGACGAAGAAGATTGATTATGTCCATTTCCTTCAATACTCTATCCCGCTGCTGTGATTGGGTTTTAATTCAAAGCTTTCGAAAGAAATTTTGAATCTCCCATTCAGCCCCCCTCTGGTCGATATACTCTTGGTCCTAACAATTGGTATCAGAGCTGGTACTCCCTGTCTCTGTTTATTAAAGGTCTAACGTCCTTTGAGTTTTTGAGTATGTCGTATGCAGGTAGATCCTCGCACTCTGAAAGATTTCCTATCTTTGATGGAAATGACTATCTGTACTGGAAGGAACTGATGAGAATCAGAATTCAAGCTATCGACTATGATCTATGGCAGATTGTAGAAGATGGTTACACCATTCAACACCCTGATGCTCCATCTTCTGACAACAATGCTATGATGCGTCTGGATGCACAAGCAAGAGATATCATCTGTGCAAGTATCTCAAAGAACGTGTTCATTCAGTTCCGAAACCTTGACACAGCAAAGCAACTCTGGGATGCTATCAAAAAATGTTCACGAAGAATTTATCTCTAGAACAGACTCTCACACTCAAATGCTTCACGCCATGTTCGCTGGGTTCAGAAGTCTTCGAAAGGAAAGTGTGATGGAACTCACGGATAGGCTAACAGACATTGTTGAAAGACTTCGCCAACGAGGAGTAACCGATGTCACCGATAAAGATGTGGTAAACAAGCTATTGAGTGCACTTGATGAATCCTTCAAACCTATTATAGCCGAAATCAAACAAAGACCAGACTATGAAGAGCTTCACTATGTTGAGATCATGACGCTACTATCAACTTATGAAGAAAAGATGGAATTGGAAAATGCAGATCAAGAATCTTCTTCAGAAGGTGAAGGAGAAATCCTCTCTCACTATGGCAGCTCTCAGGAAGAAGAAGAAGATGTCGAGAATTGTCGTGGGAAACCACGGCCACCTATGGGGCCATCAGCCCCTTTTGGTTCGGCTAGGAGACTGAGCGCACTGCACAAAGAGCGGAGGACCGTAGCGCAGCACGACAGAGATCACACGGGCAGTTTTACCCAGGTTCGGGCCGCTGCGAGGCGTAAAACCATACTCCTGCTTTGGTGGATTGATGGTGGATTGTGGTGGAAACACAGCGCTCTTGCCCGGCAGGGTTGCCTCGGGGTGAGAGCAGCTACGCGCGTATGAGTGTACAAAGTTCTAAACCCTTTCTATGGTTGCCATGGCCCTCCTTTTATAGATCAAGGGGTTACCACAGTGGCAAATCAGTCATTGATTATTGATTAGATAGCAAACAGTGCTATCACACCTAACTCTGCAAGTAGAGCAGGGCGCATTAAATGCGCCGCTTAGTGTCACATCATAGCCTGCCCGGCAAGCCTTGCCGGGCTGCTTGGCCACCTTCTCGCCTGTCTGCCTGACACGTCTCTAGACGGGTGTCACTTGGAGGTGGTTTCCTCTGGAAATGACTGCCATGTGTCAAATAACAGCCACTTAGTCACTTGGGGGCTTGACACCGCACCGATCGATGACTTGCATTGTTGTGAGGTGGTGCGGTGAAGCCTTGGCGGGGTAGTTTGCTTTCGTAGTGCCTGGCAGGCCTGCCGGGACGGTCTTGAGGCTTGTCTTCGGGGCCACCTCGTCCTCGCCAGTCTCGCCTGCCCGGAAAGGGAGGTTTTTCCTTAGCAGTGTCTTGCTCTTTTAGCTTATCTTGGTCTTCTTGCTCTGCCCTTTGATTCCTCAACGAGCCATCTCTCCTTGCTTGGTCTGGACTTGGATATTGCAACCTTGCTCTTTTAGGCCTGTGCACGGTCTGGGCAGCATACCCAGGGTTTGTTGCACCGACAGGAGCCCCTGGGCCTGGCCCGCACACACTGACGGGCGTCGTTGGGGTAGGCCCTATCTAGTGCACAGGCAAGAGGGTAGCAGTTGCTTTGTCCTTTGAGATCTTCTTTGCTTCTTCATTAACCTAAGTCCAGGTCAGTTTCCGGTTCTTCTGCACGTCGTGTAATGCCAATTGTAGTGGGAGAGATAATGGGCCATCATCCGTGGGGTACCCACGTCCCACGTTCATGGGGCGGTAACCGCCACCCCATTATCCTTCCCGCCCCAAGTGCCTCCACCACGTGTATTGCATGCACTGCGTAGGGCTGGTGGTGGATGTGGAGGGCACGGGAATGAGCGTTGTGGCAGAAGGCCAGGCATCGTAGATTGGTGCAGGGGGTCGGCCTTGATTTCTCGAGCTGTTAGTGGCGAGGAGGAGCCGGACTAGCCGAACGGGGCGGCCATCTTCATGGAGAAATCCAGCCCCCTGCCCCGCTCGCCTATAAAAGGGAAAGTGGGGCAAGGTGTTTTCCCACGCATCCTTCTCCTTCCATTCCTGCACTAGTTCTCGCCCGCCATGGCGAGAGGTCGGGGACGCGGTGCTGCTTCAGTAGCGGCGACGAGAACTTCTGCTCGACAGCATCTCCCTCCTCCCTCCAAAAATGTGGGGGCGGAGCCCGTCGTGAGAGGAGGGGGGAGGGGGCGAGGTCGAGGTCTTCGTGCCGCCTGGGGCCGAGGAGGACGGGGCGGTGCTCTGATTGCGCCTCCGCCAGCCGCCCCTCCCCCGATGGAAGGCCATGTCAGAGATCAACCGCTGGAGTTCATCATCAGACTGTACAAGTCTTTGTGCGGCTGCCTCAGTCTCCCTACTCCATTCTCAAGGGCAATGGAGCTCGAACAACTGCGCGCATTGAAGCTGCACATGAGGGGTTGTGGGAATGGCGGCATGCGGGTGGATGTAGATTTCCCCGCCCCTCATGTCATGTTCTTCCGACGCGGCTGGAAGACCTTTGCACGCGCCCATAGCTTGTCAGAGGGGCACATCCTCCATTTCAAGTTAATGGAGGCTGACCTGCTCTCCGTCAAGGTCTTTGGGTGCTCGCTTAGGGTGCTGTGCGGAGAGCTCGACCGACGACCAAAGCTCCTCCTCAAGCGACAGTGACGAGGACGACAGTGACGGTGATGATGACGGCGCCGATGGGGAGGACGACGACTCTGACTCCAGCTGAACACCAGCCGCACCGTCACCGTCAGGCCGGGGCACCAATATCTGCACCTGCACCCCGTTTCCGGCAAGGTGATTTGTCGGGGAGTTGGATGTAGAGGTGTGGATGGCGCCCCGGACTCCTCCAGCAGCCTTCCAGCTGGACCCCGGCAGGCTTCCTCGCGGGCTGCAGCTCCGTTAGCCCTGCCGCGTCCTACTGGCCCTGGTGGTGGCGGCTGGTGTGCTGTCCCTGCCGCTCTCTTCACCATCACCTTCGCCTGCGCCCTCCTGCTCTTGTTTGGCCCCTCGCCAAGGGGCCTGACAGGGTCAGGCTGGGCTTCTGCCGAGGTGCTCCTTTTGCCTTCTTCACCTTTCGCCGCAGTGCCTGGGAGGAGAAGGGCAAGAAAGGGCATCACAGGGCACTTATCTTTTTTCAATCTAAAATATGTAGGCACTTGCCAAACTTTAGTCTAAATAATGTAATATTCTTTATCCATGTTCGTGTTCTGTAAGATCTGTACTTGTTCATTAGCATATTAATGAAAAAGACAAGCTTTGCCGGGCACTCGTGCATGTAACATATCCATGCAGAGGCGAAATGCCTCTATACGTTCAAGTAAATAAGTTATCTCCGGCAAGCTATCCTGCCGGTACCCTCGAATTGCTGCCATGGGGCTAAGCCTGCCGGGCACAAATCGTAAAGAGGGACCAGCCCCCCGCCAAGCCTTCTCTGCCAAAGGCCACTGCGACCATCCTGACCGAAGCAACGTTCGAGTCAAAGGATGGGAACACCTAAGTTTTGAAGGTGGCGAGGTTTTCATATGCACAAGCTTCTGCTTACAGAACACGTAAGGATAAGAAGAGAACGTATCTGTTTGGCTTACCGAGGATCATCACGTAGGCCTCTCTTCATTTCTTCTCTTTTGGGACCGAGTCCACAGCAAGAACCCTACAATTCAATGCAGATGAAAACAATGCCTCATGCGACCTTATCTACATGATCATGCCATGCTTATGCATGCATGCAAGTTTTGGGGCCCCCCAGCGCTTCATTTATTTCTGTTGCTCAGGGTCTACGCCTGGCTTTGTACAAGGGGTTACATGCAACAGCGGCAAGGCCTGTACAAAAGGGTGGCTGCCGAGTAGGGCCCGACAGCCGCGCCTTACGGGTAGAACTTACGGAGATGCTCAATGTTCCATGAGTTTTGCAATTGAATGCCATCTCCGGTCTCCAGATGGACTGCGCCAGGTCTGGTGACTCGTACTACCCGGTAAGGGCCTTCCCACTTCGGTGTCAACTTGTTGGTACCCTTGGCGGACTGAACACGCCTAAGGACAAGGTCGCCTTCCTCAAAACCCCGGGCACGAACCCTGCGGCTGTGATAGCGACGCAGGGCTTGCTGGTAGCGTGCAGCACGCGTAGCGGCCCGGAGACGGTTCTCCTCAAGTAGCACAGCGTCATCACGCCGGTGCCATTCCTGCACTACTTCATCGTAGGCAAGCACTCAAGGAGACCCGAATATGAGTTCCATGGGGATAACTGCTTCTGCCCCATAGACTAGGGAGAAGGGAGTCTGCCCGGTAGCTCAATTTGGTGTCGTTCTGAGGGACCAAAGAACCACCGGCAGCTCGTCGATCCATCGCCTGCCACACTTTTGCAATCTATCAAAGGTTCTTGTCTTGAGACCTCGCGGCACTTCAGCGTTCGCCCTCTCAGCTTGTCCGTTGCTTCTGGGATGGGCAACAGAGGCGAACGAGATCTTGCTTCCGAGGGCATGAACATATTGCATGAAGGCGCGGCTCGTGAATTGGGTGCCATTGTCAGTGATGATCTGGGCAGGGACTCCGAAGTGGCACACCAATCCTTTCAAGAACTTGATAGCTGACTGAGCAGTCACCTTTCTCACAGGCTCCACCTCTGGCCACTTTGTGAACTTGTCGATAGCGACGAACAAGAACTCAAAGCCCCCGGTAGCATGGGGAAAGGGGCCCAGGATATCGAGCCCCCAGAATGAGAAGGGCCATGATAAAGGGACCGTCTGAAGAGCTTGGGCAGGCAGATGAATGTTCTTGGAGTGGAACTGGCAGGCTTCACATTTGGTGACGAGCTCAACTGCATCTTGGTCGGTTGTGGGCCAATAGAAACCTTGCCGGAAGGCTTTTCCAGCCAGAGCCCTTGATCCAATGTGTGAGCCGCACATACCTTTGTGTACCTCTGCCAATAGTTCCTTTCCTTCCTCCCGGCAAATGCACTTCAATTTCAAACCGTTGGGCCTCCTTCTGTATAGTGTGTTGTCGACAAACTGATACATACCGGCCCTCCAGGCTACTCTTTTAGCTTCTTCTTGCTCTTCAGGGAGTTCTCCATTTTGGAGGAAATGGACTATGTGCCGCGCCCAAGTTGGGGCCAGGGGCTCGGCAACAAGGACTAGTGGCACCTCCTCATTCACAGGAGCGCACTTCTCGACCGCAGGGACCGGTGGTCTGGCGGGTTGGTGCAGCTCGCTGATCAAAAGGGAGTTGTTCCCGCCAAGCTCTTTGCCGGGAGGCTCGGGAGGCTCTACCGGGTGAGGCTTGCCAGAGTCCAGTTTCCTCATTTTTATGGCCATTGTTGCCGAGGATACGGAGGGTTGAGTCTGATGGAGAACAAAAGTCCCTGGTTCCACAGAGAGTTTTTACGCAGCACACTTCGACAGATGATCAGCAATGCTGTTTTCCGCACGGGGTACATGCTCTGTTTGCAATCCGTCAAAGCGCTCCTCCAACTTTCTCACTTCCTTAACGTATGCCTCCATCAATGGACTTTGGTAATCCTTGTTGACTTGTCTCACCACAAGTTGTGAATCTCCGCGGATGATCAGCTTCTTGATTCCCAGTTCTGTCACAATCCTGAGCCCGGCAAGTAACCCTTCATACTCTGCAGTATTGTTGGTAGCCTTCTCCCGGGGAAAGTGCATCTGGATGATGTACTTAAGGTGCTCCCCAGTGGGAGCAACAAGAAGCATGCCAGCCCCTGCACCTTGTAGGGAGAAGGCACCATCAAAATACATGATCCATTCTTGGGGCGCTTCCTTGCCGGGAATGACTGTTTCCAATACCTCTTCATTAGGAGTTGGTGTCCACTCTGCGATAAATTCTGCTAGTGCTCTGCTCTGAATGGTTGTCGTGCTTTCAAACTTCAAACCAAAGCTGGACAACTCCAAAGCCCATTCCACAATCCTGCCGGTGGCCTCAGGGTTTCGGAGTATGCGTTGCAACGGGAAGCGGGTGATTACCATGATCTCGTGGGCTTGGAAGTAGTGGTGCAGTTTCCTTGAGGCCATGATGAGGCAAAAAATCAATTTTTGCATGCCAGTGTACCTCGATCTAGCTCCTTGTAACAGGGAGCTGACAAAGTACACTGGGCGCTACACCACTTTCTTCCTTGCCGCAACCATATAACTGCTTCCGTCACCCTGCCTTTCTTTGCTCTAGACTGACTCTGGCCTTGCCGGGACGGGTTCGCTTTCCTCTTCAGAGGGGACAGTGGTTGTGGCTGCCGCGTCATCTACCTCCTGCTGCGCCACCAGTGCCGCACTGACCACTTGATTGGTTGCCGCTAAGTATAGCAGCAACGGCTCTTGTGGTTTGGAGCGACTAAGGTGGGCGCAGAGGAAAGATAGGTCTTCAAATCTTGCAGTGCAGCATCTACCTCCGGGGTCCACTCCATAGGTCCTGCCTTCTTCAAGATTTCGAAGAACGACAAGGCGTGTTCGGCAGACTTGGAAATGAACCTGCTCAGTGCAGCCACACATCCTATCAAATGCCTCACGTCCTTGACTGTCTTGGGTGCTTGAATCTGCTCGATAGCCTCAATCTTGTTGGGGTTGGCCTCTATCCCTCGATGAGACACAAAGAAACCAAGTAGCTTACCGGAGGGAACGCCAAACACACACTTCTCCGGGTTAAGCTTCAAGTTGATCTTACGCAGATTGGCAAAGGTTTCTTCCAAATCCTGGATGAGGGTTGATTTGTCCTTGGTCTTGACCACGATATCATCCATGTAAGCTTCAATGTTTCTATGTAGCTGGGACTCAAAGCCAATCTGTACTGCTCTTACAAAGGTGGATCCGGCGCTCTTTAGCCCGAAGGGCATCCGTACAAAGCAGTACGTGCCACACGGGGTTATGAACGCGGTTTTCTCCTCGTCTTCCTTGGACATGAAGATCTGGTGGTATCCGGAGTAGGCATCCAAAAAGGAAAGCAGATCGCACCCGGAAGTGGAATCCACAATCTGGTCGATGCGCGGCAAGGGGAACGGGTCCTTCGGGCATGCCTTGTTCAGATCCGTAAAATCTATGCAAAGCCTCCATTTCCCATTCGCCTTGCGCACCACCACTGGATTTGCCAACCATTTGGGATGCAACACTCCCCTGACCAAACCAGCTACTTCAAGCTTCTTGATCTCCTCGGCAATAAACTGTTGCCGCTCCAAAGCTTGCTTCCGGACCTTCTACTTAACGGGCCGGGCATGTGGGCAGACAGCAAGGTGGTGCTTGATTACCTCCTGGGAACATCGGGGATGTCAGATGGTTGCCAGGCAAACACATCGACATTCGCCCGCAGGAAGGCAACGAGCGCGCTTTCCTATTTGTCATCGAGGGTGGCATTGATAGTGAAGGTACCATCAGCACTAGCCAGCCCTGCCGGGACCTTCTTCACAGCAGGCGCAGCAGCTTTGGATCTCTTGCTATTGGAACTCTTCGGTAAGTCATCGACAGGCGCAGCACACTCCGGAGAGCGCGTGCTCCCCAGATTCCTTGCTGGCATCCTTGCTAGCTCTCTTCATTTTCTTACTTTCCTTGGCGGGAACACTGGCTTCCGCGGCCTCCGCTGTGACTGCTTCCCGGTACATCTTGTCCACGCATATAACTACGTCTTTCTTATCTGACAGAATGTAAATGACTCCTATCGGCCCTAGCATCTTCAAGGTGTTGTAGGCATAGTGGGATGCTGCCATGAACTTGGCCAGAGCTGGGTGACCAAAGATTCCGTTGTACGGCAAGGGGAGGTCAACCACGTCAAACACGATCTTCTTAGTCCGGTAGTTTAACTCCCCCCCCCAAACGTCACAGGCAGCGTGATCTTTCCTTTAGGACGACTCCTACCGGGGTTGATTCCTCATCTGCTATCTGAAGTTTGCTGATGACCTTTGGAGATATTAGATTCAACCCGGCCCCGCCGTCAACCAACATCTTTATGACTTTGAGGTTGCGTATTATTGGCGAGACCAACAACGGCAAGCACCCTACCGCAGTGGTGTGGTCAGGGTGATCCTCTTCGTCAAAGATGATGGGCGTGCGGAACCACTTGAGCGGCTTCCGAGAATCTGCCGCTGGCTCCATGGCATTGACTTCACGCACCCACTATTTAAGTTGGCGGTGAGAGGAGTGCAGAGATGCACCCCCGTCAATGCACAAGGTGTCAGTGGCTTTCTGGAATTCCTGCTCGCGGGTTTTCTCTTCATCTCCCTCATCGGTCTCATCATTGCAATCCTTCTTCTCACGGTTTCTGGCGGGTTTCCCTTGATTCTGAGGAGCCTTGCCGGGGCGGCTTACTCCGCCGCCACGGCCCTTTCCGCCAGCACCATCCTAATTTTTCTCCTTATCACACTTCTCGTACTCAGCCCTCTGCTTCTTGACGAGCTGCTCAACCTGATGGCACTCCTGAAGGTCGTGGCCCTTGGTCCTATGGATCTTGCAATACGGCCCCTCACCTTTCCCGGCCTTCTCGGCAGCCGCAGCCGTCGGCAGTCAGTGCACGCGGCAACCTCCTTGCCGGGGGCTTCAGCCTTGGCCTTCTTGCTGGAATTGGGTGTGCTTGATCCTTCGATGGCCATCACAACTTTCTCCTTGTGCTTCTTATTGTGTTTCTTGTTCTTCTTCTGGCTGGTGGCATCATCGTCATTGTCTGAATCAATGTCGATGCCGTCCTCTTCGCCGGGAAGTCGCCTTCCCTCCTCTATGCGAGCACACTTATCCACCAGTGCGTATAACTCATTCGCGGTCCTGGGCAGCCACACGTTCATTTTGGAAAGTATCCTGCGGTTGTGCACGTTGGACTGGAATGCAGCTATCACAGCTGCCAGGTGGATATCTGGGATGTTCCTGTGCACTTGACTGAACCTTTGCATGTACTTCCGTAGGGACTCACCTTCCTTCTGCAGGAGGAGCTGCAGATCGCTGGGCCGCCCTGGTTCTTGATGGCCGCCCGTAAAGGCGCCAACAAATTCATGGCACAGGTCAGCCCAAGTTGAAATGGAGTTCTCCGGCAGGTGCATCAGCCAAGACCTCACATTTGGCTTGAGTGCCAAAGGGAAGTAGTTGGCGAACACCTTCTTGTCTCTTCCCCCAGCAGCTTGAACAGCGATGGTGTAGATGCTCAGGAACTCTGCCGGGTTCAATCTCCCATCGTACTTCTCTAGTATCTCCGACTTGAATGTGCGGGAAGACGGCCAACGGACTTACCGTAGCTCACGAGTGAAGGCGGGGCACCCAACCTCGAAAGGTAGGCACCCACCCTCACCGGGCGTAGGCTCGTCGATGTCGGGGCCGTTGCGCCTATCAGACTGGTGGTGGGTGTCGTAGCGTCGCTTGATGGTGACGCGCGCGCCTCCCCCTCGCCTGTCTTCCTGGGCTTGCCACCGGTCCCGACACGCTCGAGGGCCAGACGAAGCCATCGAGACATCGTCAGGTTCTAGATCGCGTGGCTCTGGTCGTGGCCCCTGTGAAGGCTACCGCGGAGGGGATTGCACCATGGGGGTGGCCCCTCGGTATGGCCAGCCGCGCGGGCCGTTATCGCTGCCTGGGGAGGCCGTGGCAGGCCAGCTTCGCTGTGATCCTCCTGCCTCGGTGAAACCAATCAGGCTTTGAATGGTGGCCCTCCACTCATCCATCTGATCGGCTGCCGGCGGAAATCTCAATAGCAGCTGGGCCCGCGCCATAGCCTCCGAAGCGGTGCTTGGCATGGATGACGATGTAGACTGTTGTGTCACCTGGCTCCTTACGGTGCCAGTAGTAGTTGCACCATGTTCTCGCCGTTGTGAGCCCATGGCCACGATCGTGTGGTGACGAGGTGGAAGCGCTTGAGGGCCAGCGGCTCCATTTGGCGCATCAACTGGGTTGGCTCACTCCGGGAGTGGCGCACACCCTACGGCCGCGCCTGTAGCGGGAGCGGCCGGAGAGTTGCGATTCGCCCCAGAGCAAGAGCCGCCGCTGCGGCTGTGCCTTTCGGCCGGGCAGAGAGGTGCAGACAGAATGACTTCTCCACCGGTACCTTGTGGAGCGTGGCCACTAGGGTGCTGTTGGTGCTGTACTTCCCCGGTGCCTTCTGCTCTCATTTCTGCCGCAGGGGAGGTGGTGACAACGCTGCCTGCGCCGGCCACATCCCCCGCAGCGTCCATGTCTCCGTGCGTCGTGGCCCCCGTGGCGGCGGTGGCCGCGTGCGACGGGGCCTTCGAAGTGGATGGGTGGGCTGCAGCACAGGGCTTCTTCTTGGGCGCCATGAATGATGGAGCCGTCGATGAAGATGACGAGCTGCGTACGCTTCTCAGGTTCGCGCAAACCCCAGCCCCCTACCTGGCACGCCAAAGATGTCGTGGGAAACCACGGCCACCTATGGGGCCATCATCCCCTTTTGGTTCGGCAGGGGGACTGAGCGCATTGCACAAAGAGCGGAGGACTGTAGCGCAGCACGGCAGAGATATCACGGGCAGTTTTACCCAGGTTCGGGCCGTCGCGAGGCGCAAAACCCTACTCCTGCTTTGGTGGATTGATGGTGGATTGTGGTGGAAATGCAGCGCTCTTGCCCGATAGGGTTGCCTTGGGGCGAGAGCAGCTACGCGCGTACGAGTGTACAAAGTTCCGAACCCTTTCTATGGTTGCCATGGCCCTCCTTTTATAGATCAAGGGGTTACCACAGTGGCAAATCAGTCATTGAGTACCGATTAGATAGCAAATAGTGCTATCACACCTAACTCTACAGGCAGAGCAGGGCGCATTAAATGCACCGCTTAGTGTCACATCATAGCCTACCCGGCAAGCCTTGCCGGGCTGCTTGGCCACCTTCTCGCCTGTCTGCCTGACATGTCTCTGGACGGGTGCCACTTGGAGGTGGTTTCCTCTGGAAATGGCTGCCATGTGTCGAATAACAGCCACTTAGTCACTTGGGGGCATGACACCGCACCGATCGATGACTTGGTGTGGTGAAGCCTTGGCGGGGTAGTTTGCTTTCGTAGTGCCTGGCAGGCCTGCCGGGACGGTCTTGAGGCTTGTCTTCGGTGGCACCTCGTCCTCGCCAGGCTCGCCTGCCCGGCAAGGGAGTTTTTTCCTTAGAAGTGTCTTGCTCTTTTAGCTTGTCTTGGTCTTCTTGCTCTACCCTTTGATTCCTCAAAGAGCCATCTCTCCTTGCTTGGTCTGGACTTGGATGTTGCAACCTTGCTCTTTTAGGCCTGTGCACGGTCTGGGCAGCAAACCCAGGGTTTGTTGCACCGACAAGAATCAACACACTATCACAAGAGAATTGGAAATGCTCACACAACGGCTGAGTGAACTTAGAAGACAAAACTTGTATCTTGTGAATGATGATGAAGATGAAGTGCCTGAATCCTCAAGACAGTTACCTCCGAAAGAAATGAAGTGCTTCAAATGCAAACAATTCGGTCATGTCATAGCAGATTGTCCTTGCTGGGATGAAGCACCTAGTAATCGTTGGAAACATCTTCACTGCAATGGTTTTGCTCGAATGGATTGTCACACTAAGCTCTCAAAGAAAAAGGAACCCGCTTCATCTTCTTCGACGAGACCAGTCACTGAAATAAATGCCAGAGCAATCATTGATTCCAACATGAAGAAAATCTCTCAGCTGAATAGAGCCTGTACCAACCTGACTCTTGACTCTGAAGAAGAGACAACAGATACTGATTTAGATGATGAAGAATTCTAAAAAAGGATTGGAAGAAGCAATGCATATGTCGCCATTGAATCATTGAAGGATCTCAGCGAATCAGATGCTGATGATAATGCGCCAAGTGGTGATGATTCAAGTGATGATGAACCAAATCAGATGCTGATGATAATGCGCCAAGTGGTGATGCTTCAAGTGATGATGAACCAATTGCCTTCTACCTTATGGCAAAATCATCAAAAGATTAGGTATCTGCAAAACACCAAAAGTCCATGAACGAATATTCACCCGAATATATCTCATATGCCAAGTTGGTGAAAATTGCTAAATCCCAACATGATGAACTTGAAATGCTTGAGAGAAATCTCAGGAAAACTGAAGGATTACTGGTCGAAGAGATGGAGAAGAATCAGAAGTTGATCGAAGAGCAAGATGCTTTTTCCTCAACTATTGATGATCTTACCAATTGATATGATTCACTTACAGTTGACTACGAGAATATATCAGATGAACTCCTTAACAGGAATCAAGAACTCGTGTCACTGAAAGAATCTCATAACGAGCTGGTATTAGAAAAAGCTTCTCTCTTCGCCAAGCAATCCGTTCGATTACCTGATGACTTTGTTCCTCCTTGCTTGAAATGCCTAGAACGTAGCAATGCAGATTCTCATGCTGAAACTTCTAATGTTGTCATAGAGAACATTGCTGGCCTGAAATTGGTACTACTAACCCCTCTTCCGAAGATTTTGCTGCTATTACTGAAGAAAATTGCAGGTTAAAGGGCTTACTTGAGACTGGTATGCCGAGGAGCCTGAAAGGGCATCAAACCCTATGTGATATGCTCAAGAAGTCCATACTGAACAAAAATCCTCAGAAGGAAGGTCTAGGTTTCGAAAAGAAACTCAATGTGGATGGATCCTATTGGACTCCCGAGCAATATCCTCAAACAACTTGGGTTCGTGCAAAGAGTAAAACCCTCGAACCTGAAACTCTTACTGGTTATCTTTCACCCATTCCTGTTGATACTGATGATTCGAATGACTCAAATTAAAAACTCTTCAAACAACAGAATGGTAAGATTTTTGCTCGATATGCTGGAACTAACTGCAGGTCAGGTGCACCCAAGAAGCAAATCTGGGTGAAGAAGTGCATTGTTGAAAACTTGCTAGTTACTGCTAACCTGACTGTGCAGGATAAGTCCCGACGAGGAAATGCTTGTCATTCCAAATCTACTTGAGTATCATTCTCGAATGATTATCACCCTGAATCGTGTCAGAAGGAGTTCATGTGTACATCTTCAAATCATTACACGCATGTATCAGGGAATAACTTCAATGCCTATTCATATGATTATCATCATAATGCACAGGTGTCTTGCAGGACTCACCAAAAAAATATCCCTAGTCAGACAGAGCAAATGAGATCCTCACCTCCCACGCGAGTGTGGGTTGTGAAGAAGAACTAATAAATTCTTGCAGGAAATTCTCTCAGGGATATCTCAAGCTTATCATAAGCCCTAAGATCTCTTATTGTTGGTGCTTACTCTTTCTGAGTTTTGATTCGAAGTGTTTGTGTTTTCCCTTCATTTGGCTTTATATTTCGCTTCAGTTCTTTTTCTGGTTGTTATTCGTTTTTCCGTGTCATAAACATGCAACTTGATCCGAAGATGTTTTCACTCCGACGTCCTTGGTCGCAAATGAAATCAACTTCAAAATTCCATCTGTTTTGGCGCTTGCACTTCCTCAAACCTTTTGGCATCTAGTTCAGTTACTGAGATTTTCACAGGAAACGGCTGACACGTGCCCACGATCTCACGATCGTGATCCTGTCCATTGAATGTGGAACATGCCGAGTTTTTCGGTCATAGATTTCGGAGTGGGCGGTTTCTCCCTCAGGCTATATAAACCCCCTCTCTAGGTTTCTTCTTCCTTAGTTCTTTCTCTTTTCAGCCTCAAACCTCTCCTCTCGCTCTCCGTCTAAGCCCGAGCTCGAAGCAGCATCGACGACAGGCCTCACCGTGCAACTCCGGTGAAGCTCCATCACCGTTGGTCGCGCCAGTGTGGTAACTCTTCTCTCCCACACTGCCGTAGTCGATCTATATTGCCAAGTTAGGGTGTACAGATCTAGGACTAGCCCTATCCCTCTTCTGTTCTAGGGCAGTTCATCCCGACGCCATTTATCCTGTTTATTTTTCTTGCGGTAGATACTTAGGATTCACTAAGACATGACTTGTACGGTTTGTAGCTGTTCCTCGTATCAGTCTTCTGGATCTAGGGTTCATTAGCTATACTTCGAAAGGTTAGAGGAGTTGTTATTCTGTCCTAGGGCATATGGCAACTCTCTCGACGATATCTTGCTAAGTGTGTGCCATGAATCTCTTGCCTCTTCCGAAAAATATTCTGTTCTGTGCTCAAAATGCTTCTGTGCATGTTTGTGACCTACTCCTGTTTTCCTTCAAATTTGTGTTTTTCTCTTAGGAGTGCCCATGGCAAATAGTTCAGATGAGAACTCTGGGTCTGAGGAGGAAATTCCATAGCAGCCGCGTGTAGCTGATAAAGCTAAGGCGGTTGAAAGAAAATGTGCAAAGCCGCCAAAAGCACCGAAGAAAAAGGTCAAATCAGAACCTGCTAAAGAAGATGATGATGTTCCCTCAGCTCAGAGTTAGCCAGAGGATGAGCTCGTCACAGACTCCAAAACCATGTTCTCTGATGGAAATCCCAAGAAGGGTGGCCGCAGAAGAGAAAGGAATATTGCAGCTGAGATGTCTGATCAGGAAACGTACAAGACTCCACCTGGAATAGAAACAGCTCAGGAAAGAAACAACCGGCTGCAAAAGATTCGCCGTCATTGGGCGAAGAAGTGGTTCAACTATGAGAACGTCTGAAGGAAATACCAGATTCTGTTTGCATTCACTCCTCCATGGAATGACTGCATAGCAGAGGGGTGTCTTGGGCAGGATGATGAAAAAGTAAGGTCAGCACCGCCTCCAAATGCTCACGCTCACTGGTACAGCGAGGTGCTATACAAACGGTTTTTAACCCCTTTCCGCGACGGCATTCTGAACCGTCGCTTAGTGAGTGACTGCGATAGGGGGGTCCTTCCCACATGACCCAGAAACCGTCGGGGATATGCCCTCCTGGCACACACGCTCGGCAAAATGAGGCTGTGTGCGACCGGCAAGTGATCAAATATGGTTATACGTACAGTAGTGCTAAAAAATACAATTATACGGGCGAAATCATTTCCGGTCATAAGTACATCCCACACAGTCAGTCCCCGCTAAACAATTCCGTTCGTATATACATCCTACACAGTCGCTCCAAGGAAAACGTTTCCGTTCGCAGGTACATCACACACAATTTTCCCCATTAAATCGTTTGTGATAGCGTTGCCATTGCACATGATATTAACAATTTTATCGTTTGCGTTATTGAATGCATCACACATGGTGCGTAGAAGAAACTGTGTGGCAAAGGTTGTCCATCACACACAGTTTTTATGTGGTAAACGTTTGCGCAAGGTGGCCTAACTCAAATAGTTTTCAAGAGGATGTCGTGTGTGATTGTTCATAGATCCAACACGGTTTATTCCTAGAAACTGTGTGCGTTGCCTGAGGTCATCGCCCACGGTGTTTTCTCAATAACCGTTTGCAATAGAAAAACCAAATTAGCAGGCTAATTGGCCATTAGCAGGCTAATTGCCCTATTATTAATAATCCATTTATTAATCTAATTGACATTTCATATTAAGCACACAATATATTTCATTTCCATATTAAGGAAGCAGGATTTCATAATTGAAATACATCAGAGTACAACATCATATAGATTCAGCACTCAGCTACCCCATTACACAACTGCAATAGCACCAAGTTTCACATGCAACATCTACAACCTTTCAAAATTAGCATCATAGACGGTACATAGACAGATGCATCTCATCTGGAAAACTGCTCAAGTGGAAGGCGGATATTGAGCCTTCATTGATGTTGAAGGTCTTTGCAACTTTAGGCCAGTGCCTGTGGATGATTGACCGTCCATCCTTCGTCCTCTTCAGGAACACTTCAATATTGAACCGTGGGTGTTGTATGAAAACCTTCCTCGCCTCCTGACCATAGAGGTGGTTTGAGAGGTAATCATCAGTGAGCTGCTTTGGAAAGGCCTGAAAACAAGGATGTGCATAAATATCTTCTCTATATTGGAAATGGGGCAAAGGAATAAAAAAAGGCAAGGTATAATAGTTAGTACCATCTTGTAGTGAACTGAAGCCTTCTTAATTGCGCAGACAAAGATCTTGTTGTTTTTTGTCGCTAATTTCTTTATCCTAACAATCTTTCTGAGTTTCTTGACTTGATTGATATTCATGGACAACTCATTTCCCCATTTGCAAAAAGGGTCGAACAGTGGGTCAAAACCTCTGACAGCAGGACCTACATGTGCAAGACCAAATTGTTAAAAACCTAAATATTAGAATGGTTCCTGCAATTGCACAATAATGTCCTATTAGACAATGGACCATGCATGTGCTAACCTCCATTGTAAACCTCAGTGCTTCCCATTGTTTCCCTGCAACACATATAAGGTAGTTAGTCATCAGGTTAAGTAAGGGTTCGCATGCTATCAGTAAAATATGTTGATGAAAAATAAGCACATTGCAGATTCATCAGATTAATTCAAGCCACATGGAAAACCCATTTATCCAAACCAAGCATGATTAAGAACTAGGAAATATAGCACTTGTATATGTTTCTCATGTATTCCTCATATGCACAACAATACAAAATTCTACCCACGACAATTGGACATCGCATTGCAGAATTGAACCAAGCAGTTAACTAAACACCACAACAAATGAACCAAGCATTAACTGAGCACCACATTGCACAATATAACATACTCATAATAGAATATCAGACAGTTAACCAAACCAAGCATGCTTAACAACTTGGAAATATAGCAATTGTATTTGTTTCTCATGTATTTAGTACAACCAAATTCAATTTATTTCTCACACGGTATACAATAACAGAATGCACCCACAACAATTGAACATCGCATTGCAGAATTGAACCAAACAGTTAACTAAACACCACAACAAATGAACCAAACGTTAACTGAGCACCACATTGCACAATATAATATACTCCTAATAGAAGATTAGACAGTTAACCAAACCTAGCATGCTTAACAACTTGGAAATATAACAATTGTATTTGTTTCTCATGTATTTAGTACAGCCAAAATCGATTTACTTCTCACATGGTATACAATAACAGAATGCACCCACAACTATTGAACATCGCATTGCAGAATTGAACCAAACAGTTAACTAAACACCACAACAAATGAACCAAATGTTGACTGAGCACCACATTGCACAATGTATAACATACTAGAAGATCAGACAGTTAACCAAACCAAGCATGCTTGACAACTTGGAAATATAGCAATTGTATTCGTTTCTCATGTATTTTGTAAAGATAAATTCGATTTATTTCTCACATGGAAGACAATACAAAATTGCAACCTGAAGAATTGAATATCCCATTTGCAGAATTGAACCAAACAGTTAACTGAAGATGACAACTAATTAACCAAACAGTTAATAAGTGAGCACCACATTGCACGACATATAAAACATATACACTAGAGCAATAGATTGCATGGTAAAATTAGATAGCACAATTCACTAGAATTTGTTAAGGAAAGGCAGGAGCAGCACAAGCAACAGGTAAACCGAGCATGCTTAACTGGCATAGCTAGCAAATGGCAAGGTGCTCCTCCAAGATCTGGGGGTCGGCACGAATGGCAGCCATCGCGACCTCATCTGCGCGTGCGGCCGTGATTTGCTTCTCGCTGCCAAATGCTCCTTGAGCTCCTGCCTATACTGCGTGCACCATGGCTTAGGGCGGCGCTTATTTGGTGGAGGGGTCGGTGATTTGGGTGGAAGGTGTCGCACCGGCGGTCGGGGCATGTGGGATGTGGAAGGAGGAGGAGGATGGGGGTTGGGGTGTGGATTACCTGCCTGGATAGACGAGGTCGAGCAGCGTGAAGGAGGGTCGCCAGCGAGGAGGCGGCGCTGCAAGCAAGGAGTGAAGGTTTCAACTTGGAAAGGAAGGCGGAAACAGGGGAAATGTGGCTTTTGGTAAGGGGGAGGGGGCGGGGAGGTAGATATTTCCGCGGAAGCCGAAAATTTTGAATCAGTTCAGCGAAAAAACTGGTGCGCAAAGTATCATCAGACACGGTCCCTTATTTAGAACTGTGTGTGATGAGTTTGAACGTCACGAACAATTCAGATATCTTAACCCATGTGTGATGAGTTTGAACGTCAAAAATTTTGGTTCGAATTTCCCTGGTTACAGTGGTCATCCACGTCATTGCATAATTTGGGTACACAAAGGAGACTATAGCACACCCACACTTCTTAATCGAGCAAGTTCAGCAATTAAACAGAGCTAGCTGACCTAAACATTACTCTAACAAATTAAAGACCGACGCTCTTAATTAAACAAAACAAAGAGTACTACTATGGCTGGTGCTTGTCGATCTCCGCCGCCTCCTCCATGTCCAGCTCGCGCCCGACGGTCTCCTGGGGAAGGGGCTCCATGGCATCCATCGCACCATACTCGGCAAGCATCTCGCCATCCGCGTCCGCCATCTCTTTGGAAAAGGCCGCCACGAGCTGGGTGTGGGCGGCCGCGATCTGGGCTTGGACGGGCTCCGTCGTGTCAAGGTATGCGGCGGAGGAACGGACGGCTGCTCGAACGCTCTCGGCGATTGCCAACTCTTCGGCCGTGGGTTACCGACCATTGTCGGAGAAGCTTTGTTTGATTTGTGCGGTGACCGCCACGAGCTGGGCGTGAGCGGCCTCCATCAGGGCTCAGGCCACCACTGCGAAACGAACAGCTACTGTGCCGCTCTCGCCAGTTGCTATCCCCGAGGCAGATGTTGCTGCCGCCACCTGAGAAGCAACAGCGGCCGTTTGGGCTGCCTTGGCCGCCCGGTCGCAGATTGCGGCCGCGCTCATGCACCTTGTTAGCACGCGCAAGGCGGCTGCGGCCGCGCTCTCGCCGCCGTCGCTGGAGTGGGCCGCCGAAGTTGCCCTCATGACGCAGGTCCACGTCCCCATCTTTCACCGGCGATGATTGAATAGTGAAATGATATTTGGGGAGCGAGCTAGTGTGCTTGACACGCCGGCTGTGGACTGTAGCCGACGCACCTTCTCACGTAAGCCATAGGCGTACTATACATCCACGGTGCTCCAAGATATTTTGTATTGCATCTCACACGGTTGGTGATAATAAACTGTGTGCGATCTACTTGATTTTTCATCTTGATTTGAATTACATAATGGGGTCACAGCTGCAATAGAGGGTGTTTGAATTGCTAGAACTTTTATCTGCAGTGAACATGCGACTATATGTGTGTCGTAAAAAAATTGGAATTATGCAGGGTTCGTTTGGACATTTTATACATTAAATTGGTTTTCTAGCCATTTCAGGTGCACAATTCAAAATTAAACTACATGCACATGCTCTGATGCACCAACATGGGTTGTAAAATCATATATGTGTCCATGGGTTTATGCTTATGTCCCATGCAAGAAATGGGGATGAATTTCGAACATCACGGTACCGTGGCTCTCCGGCAAACATTGAGGTACTTGCTTTTGTAATTCTAGTAAATCCCAAACCCGTATGAAATTCATGAACCTTGGCATGCTATCATGGAATGGCATCAACACGCTGGGGTAAAAAATATTGTCCCAATTGGGGCAGGTTATGGTATAAGCTTCTCACAAGAAGCCTCATGGTTCCGTTAGGGAAATGTGTCACCTTTGTGGACAAAACGATATTCGTCACCTCTTCTTGCTTTCAATTTTTTCCTGGTGTCAACATAGAACAACAGGAGTGTTGTGTTAAATTTTGGAATTTTTCGGGGATCGTTTGGACATTTTTATACGCTAACTGAGTTTTCTAGGCATTTATGTGCATAAGTCAAAATTGAACTACATGCACATGCTCCAGTCTATAAAAACGGGTTGCAAAATCAAATGTGTGTCCTTGGTTGCAAGCCTATGTCACATGCAAGAAATGAGAATGAATGTCAAACACCTTGACATTGTCGCTCGGCCGCAAACATTGAGATACATGGTTTTAAAATTCTAGTAAATCAAAAACTCGTCTAAAATTCATGAAACTTGACATGATATCATGGAACGGCATCAACATGCCGTGGTAAAAAATTGAAGGAAATATGCCCTAGAGGCAATAATAAAGTTGTTATTTTATATTTCCTATTTCATGATAAATGTTTATTATTCATGCTAGAATTGTATTGATCGGAAACCTAAATACATGTGTGAATAAATAGACAAACATTGTGTCCCTAGTGAGCCTCTACTTGACTAGCTCGTTGATCAAAGATGGTTAAGGTTTCCTGACCATGGACATGAGTTGTCATTTGATAATGGGGTCACATTATTAGGAGAATGATGTGATGGACAAGACCCATCCGTTAGCTTAGCATATTGATCGTTCAGTTTTATTGCTATTGCATTCTTCATGTCAAATACATATTCCTTCGACTATGAGATTATGCAACTCCCGAGTACCGGAGGAATGCCTTGTGTGCTATCAAACGTCACAACGTAACTGGGTGATCATAAAGATGCTCTACAGGTATCTCCGAAAGTGTTTGTTGGGTTGGCATAGATCGAGATTAGGATTTGTCACTCCGAGTATCGGAGAGGTATCTCTGGGCCCTCTCGGTAATGCACATCATAAGAAGCCTTGCAAGCAAAGTAACTAATGAGTTAGTTGCAGGATGATGTATTACAGAACGAGTAAAGGGACTTGCCGGTAACGAGATTGAACTAGGTATGAAGATACCGATGATCGAATCTCGGGCAAGTAACATACCGATGGACAAAGGGAATAACGTATATTGTCATAACGGTTCGACTGATAAAGATCTTCGTAGAATATGTAGGAACCAATATGAGCATCCAGATTCTGCTATTGGTTATTGATCGGAGAGGTGTCTCGGTCATGTCTACATAGTTCTCGAACCCGTAGGGTCCGCACGCTTAACGTTCGATGACGATTTAGTATTATATGAGTTATGTGATTTGGTGACCGAATGTTGTTCGGAGTCCCGGATGAGATCATGGACATGACGAGGAGTCTCAAAATGGTCGAGAGGTAAATATTGATATATAGGATGATGGTATTCGGACACCAGAAGTGTTCCGGAGGGTACCGGGTACATATAGGGTCACCGGAAGGGGTTCCGGGCACCCCCGGCAAAGATATGGGCTTAATGGGCCAAGGGAGGGACAGACCAGCCCACAAGGGGCTGGTGCGCCTCTCCACCAGGTCGGCCAGCCCTAGGGAAAGGAAAGGGGGGAGGGCAAGTCCCTCCTTCCTTCCCCTCCTCAAGGGAGAAAGGAAGGGGGGCGCCACCTCCCCCTTCCTTCCCCTGGCGCCTATACAAGGAAGGGGGGCGAACCAGGGTAGGAGCCCAAGTGGGATTCGGCCCCACTTGGGGCGCCCCTTGGCCTCTCTCCTCTCCCTCCCACCTATATATATGAGGAGGGGGGGCGCCTAGCACAGACAACATCAATTGTTAGCCGTGTGCGGCGCCCCCCTCCACAGTTTACGCCTCCGGTCATATCTTCGTAGTGCTTAGGCGAAGCCCTGCGCGGATCACTTCACCATCACCGTCGTGCTGACGGAACTCATCTACTTCCTCGACATCTTGCTGGATCAAGAGGACGAGGGACGTCATCGAGCTGAATGTGTGCAGAACTCGGAGGTGTCGTACGTTCGGTACTTGATCAATCAGAGCTAGAAGAAGTTCGACTACATCAACCGCGTTGTCAAACGCTTCCCCTTACGGTCTACGAGGGTATGTAGACACACTCTCCCCCTCGTTGCTATGCATCTCCTAGATAGATCTTGCGTGAGCGTAGGAATTTTTTTGAAATTGCATGCTACGTTTCCCAACAGTGGTATCAAAGCCAGGTCTATGCGTAGATGATATGCATGAGTTGAACACAAAGAGTTGTGGGCGGTGATCGTCATACTGCTTACCACCAATGTCTTATTTTGATTCGGCGGTATTGTTAGATGAAGCGGCCCGGACCAACCTTACATGACCACGTTCATGAGACCGGTTCCACCGACAAACATGCAACTAGTTTTGCATAAAGGTGGCTGGCGGGTGTCTGTGTCTCCTACTTTAGTTGAATCGAATTTGACTGCGGCCGGTCCTTGTTAAAGGTTAAAACAACAAACTTGATAAATCACCGTTGTGGTTTTGATGCGTAGGTAAGAACGGTTCTTGCTAGAAGCCCGTAGCAGCCACGTAAAACTTGCAGCAACAAAGTAGAGGACGTCTAACTTGTTTTTGCAGGGCATGTTGTGATGTGATATGGTAAAGACATGATGTGATATACATTATTGTATGAGATGATCATGTTTTGTAAAAGTTATCGGCAACCGACAGGAGCCTTATGGTTGTCTCTTTATTGTATGAAATGCAAACGCCATGTAATTGCTTTACTTTATCACTACGCGTTAGCGATAGTTGTAGAAGCAATAGTTGGCGAGATGACCACGATGCAACGATGGAGATCAAGGTGTCAAGCCGATGAAGATGGAGATCACGACGATGCTTTGGAGATGGAGATCAAAAGCACAAGATGATGATGGCCATATCATGTCACATATTTTGATTGCATGTGATGTTTATCTTTTATGCATCTTATTTTGCTTAGCACAGTGGTAGCATTATAAAATGATCCCTTCACTAAATTTCAAGGTATAAGTGTTCTCCCTGAGTATGCACCGTTGCGACAGTTCGTCGTGTTGAGACACCACATGATGATCGGGTGTGATAGACTCTATGTTCAAATACAACGGGTGCAAGACAGTTTTGCACATGCGGAATACTCGGGTTAAACTTGACGAGCCTGGCATGTACAGACATGGCCTCGGAACACTGGAGACCGAAAGCTCGAACGTGAATCATATAGTAGATATGATCAACATAGAGATGTTCACCATTGATGACTACTCCATCTCACGTGATGATCGGACATGGTTTAGTTGATTTGGATCACGCATCATTTAGATGACTTGAGGGATGTCTATCTAAGTGGGAGTTCTTAAGTAATTTGATTAATTAAACTTAATTTATCATGAACTTAGTCCTGATTGTTTTTGCATATCTATGATGTAGATCAATGGCTCGTGCTACCGTTCCCTTGAATTTTAATGCTTTCCTAGAGAAAGCTAAGTTGAAAGATGATGGTAGCAACTACATGGACTGGGTCCGTAACTTGAGGATTATCCTCATTGCTGCACAGAAGAATTATGACCTTGATGCACCGCTAGGTGAAAGGCCTACTGCAAGAGCAGATGCTAATGTTATGAACGTCTGGCAAGCTCGATCTGATGACTACTCGATAGTTCCGTGTGCCATGCTTTACGGCTTAGAATCGGGACTTCAAAGACATTTTGAATGTCATGGAGCATATGAGATGTTCCAGGAGTTGAAGTTAATATTTCAAGCAAATGCCTGAGTTGAGAGATATGAAGTCTCCAACAAATTCTATAGCTGCAAGATGGAAGAGAACAGTTCTGTCAGTGAACGCATACTCAGAATGTTTGGATATCATAATCACTTAACTCAGCTGGGAGTTAATCTTCCAGATGATAGTGTTATCGACAGAGTTCTCCAATCACTGCCACCAAGCTACAAAGGCTTCGTGATGAACTATAATATGCAAGGGATGGAGAAGACAAATCCCGAGCTCTTCGCAATGCTCAAAGCTGCGGAGGTAGAAATCAAGAAGGAGCATCAAGTGTTGATGGTTAACAAGACCACTAGTTTCAAGAAAAAGGGCAAGGGAAAGAAGGGGAACTTCAAGAAGAATGGCAAGCAAGTTGCCACTCCCGGGATGAAGCCCAAAGCTGGACCCAAGCCTGAAACTGAGTGCTTCTACTGCAAAGGGACTGGTCACTGGAAGCAGAACTGCCCCAAGTATTTGGCGGATAAGAAGGATGGCAAAGTGAACAAAGGTATATTTGATATACATGTTATTGATGTGTACCTTACTAATGCTCGTAGTAGCGCCTGGGTATTTGATACTGGTTCGGTTGCTCATATTTGTAACTCGAAACAGGGGCTACGGATTAAACGAAGATTGGCTAAGGATGAGGTGACGATGCGCGTCGGGAATGGTTCCAAGGTCGATGTGATCGCCGTCGGCACGCTACCTCTACATCTACCTTCGGGATTAGTTTTAGACCTGAATAATTGTTATTTGGTGCCAGTGTTGAGCATGAACATTATATCTAGATCTTGTTTAGTGCGATATGGTTATTCATTTAAATCAGAGAATAATGGTTGTTCTATTTATATGAGTAATATCTTTTATGGTCATGCACCCTTGAAGAGTGGTCTATTTTTGTTGAATCTCGATTGTGGTGATACACATATTCATAATATTGATGCCAAAAGATGCAAAGTTGATAATGATAGTGCAACATATTTGTGGCACTACCGTTTAGGTCATATTGGTGTAAAGCGCATGAAGGAACTCCATGCAGATGGGCTTTTGGAATCACTTGATTATGAATCATTTGATACTTGCGAACCATGCCTCATGGGCAAGATGACTAAAACTCCGTTCTCTGGAACAATGGAGCGAGCCAATGACTTATTGGAAATAATACATACCAATGTATGCGGTCCAATGAGTGTTGAGGCTCGTGGCGGGTATCGTTATTTTCTGACCTTCACAGATGATTTGAGAAGATATGGGTATATCTACTTGATGAAACACAAGTCTGAAACATTTGAAAAGTTCAAAGAATTTCAGAGTGAAGTGGAGAATCATCGTAACAAGAAAATAAAGTTTCTACAATCTGGTCGCGGAGGCGAATATTTGAGTTATGAGTTTGGCCTTCATATAAAACAATGTGGAATAGTTTCACAACTCACGCCACCTAGAACACCACGGCGTAATGGTGTGTCCGAACGTCGTAACCGTACTTTATTAGATATGGTGCGATCTATGATGTCTCTTACCGATTTACCACTGTCGTTTTGGGGTTATGCATTAGAGACAGCTGCATTCACGTTAAATAGGGTACCGTCTAAATCCGTTGAGACGACACCGTATGATCTATGGTTTGGCAAGAAACCTAAGCTGTCGTTTCTTAAAGTTTGGGGTTGCGACACTTATGTCAAAAGGCTTCAGCCTGATAAGCTCGAACCCAAATCGGAGAACTGCGTCTTCATAGGATACCCTAAGGAAACAATTTGGTACACCTTCTACCACAGATCCGAAGGCAAGATCTCTGTTGCCAAGAATGGAAACTTTCTAGAGAAGGAGTTTCTCTCGAAAGAAGTGAGTGGGAGGAAAGTAGAACTTGATGAGGTAATTGTACCTTCTCTCGAATTGGAAAGTAGCTCATCACAGAAAACCGTTCCCGTGATGCCTACACCAACTAGATAGGAAGCTAATGATGATGATCATGAAACTTCAGATCAAGTTACTACCGAACCTCGTAGGTCAACTAGAACATGTTCCGCACCATAGTGGTACGGTAATCCTGTTCTGGAAGTCATGTTACTAGACCATGACGAATCTACGAACTATGAAGAAGCTATGATGAGCCCAGATTCCGATAAATGGCTTGAGGCCATGAAATCTGAGATAGGATCCATGTATGAGAACAAAGTGTGGACTTTGGTTGACTTGCCCGATGATCGGCGAGCCATAGAGAATAAATGGATCTTCAAGAAGAAGACCGACACTGATGGTAATGTTACTGTCTACAAAGCTCGACTTGTCACGAAAGGTTTTCGACAAGTTCAAGGAGTTGACTACGATGAGACTTTCTCACCCGTAGCGATGCTTAAGTCTGTCCGAATCATGTTAGAAATTGCCGCATTTTATGATTATGAAATCTGGCAAATGGACGTCAAAACTGCATTCCTTAATGGATTTCTTAAAGAAGAGTTGTATATGATGCAACCAGAAGGTTTTGTCGATCCTAAAGGTGCTAACAAAGTGTACAAGCTCCAGCGATCCATCTATGGACTGGTGCAAGCATCTCGGAGTTGGAATATACGCTTTGATGAGGTGATCAAAGCATATGGTTTTATACAGACTTTCAGAGAAGCCTGTATTTACAAGAAAGTGAGTGGGAGCTCTGTAGCATTTCTAATATTATATGTGGATGACATATTATTGATTGGAAATGATGTAGAATTTCTGGATAGCATAAAAGGATACTTGAATAAAAGTTTTTCAATGAAAGACCTCGGTGAAGCTGCTTATATATTGGGCATCAAGATCTATAGAGATAGATCAAGACGCTTAATAGGACTTTCACAAAGCACATACCTTGATAAAGTTTTGAAGAAGTTCAAAATGGACCAGTCAAAGAAAGGGTTCTTGCCTGTGTTACAAGGTCTGAAGTTGAGTCAGACTCAATGCCTGACCACTGCAGAAGATAGAGAGAAAATGAAAGTCATTCCCTATGCCTTAGCCATAGGTTCTATCATGTATGCTATGCCGTGTACCGGACCTGATGTGTGCCTTGCTATAAGTCTGGTAGGGAGGTACCAAAGTAATCCAGGAGTGGATCACTGGACAGCGGTCAAGAACATCCTGAAGTACCTGAAAAGGACCAAGGATATGTTTCTCGTTTATGGAGGTGACAAATAGCTCTTCGTAAATGGTTACGTCGATGCTAGCTTTGACACTGATCCGGATGACTCTAAGTCACAAACCGGATACGTATTTATATTGAATGGTGGAGCTGTCAGTTGGTGCAGTTCCAAGCAGAGCGTCGTGGCGGGATCTACGTGTGAAGCGGAGTACATAGTTGCTTCGAAAGCAGCAAATGAAGGAGTCTGGATGAAGGAGTTCATATCTGATTTAGGTGTAATACCTAGTGCATCGGGTCCAATGAAAATCTTTTGTGACAATACTGGAGCAATTGCCTTAGCAAAGAAATCCAGATTTCACAAAAGAACCAAACACATCAAGAGACGCTTCAACTCCATCCGTGATCGAGTCAAGGAGGGAGACATAGAGATTTGCAAAATACATACGGATCTGAATGTAGCAGACCCGTTGACTAAGCCTCTTCCACGAGCAAAACATGATCAGCACCAAGACTCCATGGGTGTTAGAATCATTACAATGTAATCTAGATTATTGACTCTAGTGCAAGTGGGAGACTGAAGGAAATATGCCCTAGACGCAATAATAAAGTTGTTATTTTATATTTCCTTATTCATGATAAATGTTTATTATTCATGCTAGAATTGTATTGATCGGAAACCTAAATACATGTGTGAATAGATAGACAAACATTGTGTCCCTAGTGAGCCTCTACTTGACTAGCTCATTGATCAAAGATGGTTAAGGTTTCCTGACCATGGACATGAGTTGTCATTTGATAAAGGGATCACATCATTAGGAGAATGATGTGATGGACAAGACCCATCCGTTAGCTTAGCATATTGATCGTTCAGTTTTATTGCTATTGCTTCGACTATGAGATTATGCAACTCCCGAATACCAGAGGAATGCCTTGTGTGCTATCAAACATCACAACATAACTGGGTGATCATAAAGATGCTCTACAGGTATCTTCGAAGGTGTTTGTTGGGTTGGCATAGATCGAGATTAGGATTTGTCACTCCGAGTATTGGAGAGGTATCTTTGGGCCCTCTCGGTAATGCACATCATAAGAAGCCTTGCAAGCAAAGTAACTAATGAGTTCGTTGCAGGATGATGTATTACAGAACGAGTAAAGAGACTTGCCGGTAACGAGATTGAACTAGGTATGAAGATACCGACGATCGAATCTCGGGCAAGTAACATACCGACGGACAAAGGGAATAACGTATGTTGTCATAACGGTTCGACCAATAAAGATCTTTGTAGAATATGTAGGAACCAATATGAGCATCTAGGTTCTGCTATTGGTTATTGACGGGAGAGGTGTCTCGCTCATGTCTACATAGTTCTCGAACCTGTAGGGTCCGCACGCTTAACGTTCGATGACGATTTAGTATTATATGAGTTATGTGATTTGGTGACCGAATGTTGTTCAGTGTCCCGGATGAGATCACGGACATGATGAGGAGTCTCGAAATGGTCGAGAGATAAAGATTGATATATAGGACGATGGTATTCGGACACCGGAAGTGATCCGGAGGGTACCGAGTACATATAGGGTCACCGGAAGGGGTTCCGGGCACCCCCGGCAAAGATATGGGCTTAATGGGCCAAGGGAGGGACAGACCAGCCCACAAGGGGCTAGTGCGCCCCTCCACCTGTCGGGGTACGACACCTATGGGATCCCGAGAGACCCCTTTACGATTCGGCGGGGGGAGAGGTATACGCAAAGAGCAGAACCAATGATCGACGCGGGAAGTTTTTACCCAGGTTCGGGCCGCTGATCAGCGTAAAACCCTACTCCTGCGTTGTGTTCTTATTGATGTTCTTGAGCCCAGCCTTCAGGAGCGCTCGCAATGAACAGTACGTTCAAAGAGCAGCTATGCATGCAGAATGGGCCAGAAGTTCTCCTCCTCTGTAGCAGTTGCCTTGGGCCTCCTTTTATATGCTCAAAGGGGTCTCCACAGTGGCAAAATGTACATACATTGAGGTGTAAAGTAGCTACAGGGTATCATACCTAACCCCTGACGGATTAGGACAAGCGCATTTAATGCACCGTGACGTGTCCGTTTAGGTGTCCTCACTTTCTTGGGGATGGAAAAAGAAGCCATCCCATCAGCACCGCTTAAGATCTCCTCCACTGGCGCGTCGCCACGCATCCAGAGAAGGACCCAGAATGTCAGACACGTTACTGTGGCGAAGCGGTGGCACAGTGGCAGAATCTCGCCAGGCGCCGAATCTTGCCGGACGCCAAGCCTTGCCGGGCGCCAAGCCTTGCCGGGCCTCAAAGGCCATCCCGACAAGGATCTTGCCGGGGAGACTGGCCTTCGGATTCCAGCTCTGCTTATCTGCTGATCCTTAGATCTCTGACTTGATGATTTCCTTGATGGCTTGAATCGACCTCGAGCTGATCCCGACAAGCCTTGCCGCGAGGATGGCTACAACTGCCCGTGCACAAGTACGGGGTACTAGTGGCCCAATACTTAGTACACCGACAGGAGCCCCCGGGCCTAGGCCATACACGAGTGCGAGGCGTTGTTGGGCTAGGCCCAAACAGTGCACGGGCACGCGTGGCAGGGGATTAACTGCTCGTAAATATCTCGTTTTACTGTGCCCCCCACTACGCGCACGGAGCGCGCGACGTGGGAAGCGTGCCAAAAAGGCTGCAAACTGTCTCGCGCCTATAGAGGCGCATTCATATTGGGGAATAAACAAGGCGGCCCCGCTCCTTCCCCATAAAAAGGAGAAGTCGCAGAGGCGCAAACCTATTTACCCCCCTCTTCTTCTCAATCTGGCCATCGCCATCGCCTTCCTCTTCTCGAGCTCAGAGCGAAACCTTTTTTCTCTTCCGCCCGCTGCTCCCGCGCTCGCTCTGCCCCCAGCTTCCATCCTCACAGCCGCCATGCTGCCCAAGGCTAGTAAAGGCAAGGGCAAGGACAAGGAGGCGAAAGCCGAAGTTCCGGAGAGCGAACTGGTGAAGATGCGGAAGAGGCTCGTCGTCTTCCCTCCGACGCTCGACGCCGAAACTTTGAAGGGGCGATACCAATGCATGTGGGCGAAGGGAACGCAAGCTCACCCCGCCACACGCGTAATCCCAGGTGCTTGTTCCAAAGGTGGATCGGACAGATACCCCTTCTTCACTGCATATTTCTATTGCGGGCTCTGTCCCCCCTTTTCCGATTTCTTCAATGACATCATGTACACGTACGGCTTCCGCCTTCTTGATTTTACGCCAAATGCCGTACTTTGCATGTCTATCTTTGCCCATCTCTGTGAGAATTTCGCTGGCCTGATCCCCAATTCTGCTCTTTTCCGCCATTATTTCTACCCTCGTATCCAAAAAGGAGAGGCTCTCTCTGGATCTATTGCCTGGATGCCAAGGGCTTGGAACAAAGAGATATACCCAGAGGGAGTTTACCGCGAAAAGTGGGACGAGTGGCGGGCCGAATGGTGCTGGATCCAGGAAGCAGATCCTCATCCTTTTTGTCATCCCCGGCAACAGAAGGTGGTCCGCAGCAAGGATTGGGGCGATCTCGCCGCAGAAGACGAGAGGCTCACAATCGCCACTACCAGGATCCTTCGCTTGAAGGCTGCCGGGCTGACAATGGAGATGATCAGCTTCGACTTTCTCCGCCGCCGCATCGCCCCT